>OU015492.1:118123251-118863251 GCA_907164885.2 Dolomedes plantarius
TAGAAAAAAGTTGAAACAAAATTTCGTGAAAGAAATATGTCAATTCCGTGGGTTTGTCCATTCAGAAAAATTCCTAGATGGAAATGTTTAATGGCGTAACTGTGAGTTTGCTAAAAGTTATAATGAGAGAATAAATGCTTCTTTGCAATGCCGGAAATGATCCCTTTGGAATTTAATGAAATTTTAATAAAAATTTATCTACTTAGAAATATATTTTTTTCCTTTTAGAATATTCATTTAATATATTCTAGTTTTAAATAGTAGAAGAAAGCAACATTTTGTGTCTACAATAGTGTTTTGTTATCTACTTGTAAATTTATTTCTGAATTAGAAATATTTTTTTTTCTCTTAGAATATTCATATACTATAATATAGTTTTAAATAGTAGAAAAAAACAACATTTTGTGTCTACAAGGTAACAAAAACTTGTCAAGTCTAAGAGGTACAAACACTATACAATAAATTAAAAATATTATTTATTAGAAACTTCAAAAAAAACTATACTTTGTACTCGGAATTTATAATTCAAAATCTAAAAATTGGTACTCAGGCTTTCTTTAAAACCTTATTACAACTAGAATACTTTTAAGGTTTAAAAAGTATTATCAATATATATATATATATATATATATATATATATATATATATATATATATATAACAAGGCAAGTCTGTGGCTTTTTCGAAATTCGTATCCGACTCCAGTCTGTAGAAGCTTGCGACTGAAACCACTATACAATGAATAAGGCAATTAGGAAAAAATCTAATGCGCTAGTATGTCTAGTTCGAAACGAATCAAAACATTTTGCGTTGTACAATATCTTTTGCAATATTACTTCCTCTCTTTTCCACTTTTTTTGAACTACCGCATGGCGAATTACTACTATATACACAGGGCAGCTTGTAAATATAGACCTCATTAATGTATGCATTACAAATTTCATGCTACCCAGAATCTACTACTGATGAGCTGAAATCAAAATATCGATTTTTAATCTCTAAGTTAAACCATTTTTTTTCTGACCAGTGTGTTTAAGCCACAAACAACAAGAGTAAATAATTTATTTCGGGGTGAAAAAAAAAGTTTATTTATTTACTTATTTTTACATTTAGTATTATTCTTGTCATTTGTAAACACTTCTTTTCATTGCTTAAGCACTTTTAAAATAATTTGCTTCGCTCATTAGCTAACACGCATTTAGCCAATCTGTATTTAAAAATTGCAGAAAATGACGTTGCACAACTATTAGAATATGAAGACATTATTGAAAAATTACGTGTAATTAAATGAAGGAAAGTTTCACTAATGGGCAATTCCCAAAGGCTTTTTACTTACTGAAAAGTAAGGAATTAATTTAACAATAAAGCTTACTACGTACTTTGCACTCGACAGTAAAACTTTCAGAATTATTATTTCAATGTTTTGGGATACATTTGGGATTTTCTCGTAGATCAAACTTTTATTAAATTTAAAAAATGCGTTTATTGATTGCGTCAAGAAAAAAAACTAACGACACCTCTGATCAGGTAGATTGATAAAAAGTAAATTACTTCACAGAAATATTCAGATAACAGTTTTTTTTATCGGTGCGGAAATGTATTCTATGTTCACTCACAAGTAGGATAGTATAAAATTTAGTCCTGAAAGGATTAACAAAATTTTCACCGGATTTAAAGTTTTTATGACGGTAAATCCTCTACTAATTCTTCACTAGCTAAACTGAAATTTACATGGAATTGTATCATACAAAATTTAATTTTCTTTATCCTTTGCATCAGAAATAACCTTTGGAGCGTTTTCTTTCAGAGATACCTATAACTTTTATAAGTCAATAGCAATATTCCGATTTACTCCCCAACACAGAGGCCGACATGCCCTGGATATAATCCTTCATACCCCAGTCAAAATAGACCCGATTTTGACGAATGGCTAAAAAAAATATGAAAGTTTTGAAATTTGGTGGAGATGTTTGTTTAGGCATGCTAATGAACACACTAAAAGTCCCCACCGATCAGACTTGAGCTTTCGCCGCCATCTTGGAAAATGTGTACACTTTTTTGGTTTTTTGGAAATATCTTTAAAAATATTGATTTTATAAAAAAATAATTAAATACAAAAATTAAAGAGCATTAAATTATGAGCAAAAATCATTCCTAACATTTTTTTATATGTCTAACAGGAACAAAGAAAATTGACTTTGAAAAGGGCGCACTATCACACCTGGGACGCTCAAGCGTTGTTCCCCATCGCGGTGGGGGGAAATACCCGAGCATGTGCATACCATAATTAGCCAAATTAGTTTTACACTAAATGGGAAGGTTTTTTGTATTTTTTCAAATAACTAGGGAAATATTAACTTTACGTAAAAAAAGTTTATTTCAAAAATTAAAAAACATTAAATTATGTGCAAAAACGATTTTATACACTTTTGTCGTAAACCTAACAGGAACGAAGATATTGACTATAAAATGCGCGTTGATAATGGAGGTAGCTTCTACAAAAAACATATATTATATTTTTTTATAAGTCTGACACGAACAAAGATAATTGACTTTGGAAAGAGCGCACTATCACACCAGGGACGCGCATGCGTGGGTTCCCATCGCGATGGCTGGAAGACAAGCGCATGTGCATACCGTAAGGCGCCAAATCGGTCTTACCCTAGTATTTTACTAGCCAGTTAAACCGAGAGCACTCGCGCCCAATTTCGAACACAAGAACTCGCGCCGGGTATCTCATACCCTAGTTCATTTCTGCTATTTAAATATCAATTAATATTGTTTATATGCAAACCTTACGTAACTAAAGAACATAAGATAATAAATTAAAGATTTTTAGTGAATTTTAATAATACTTACATTTTTATAGACAATTTTTACAAACTACATACTGATGTTCAACACAGACATTTTTCCCATTTTTGGCACATAAACTTTGTTTTTCCGTCCTTATTACTTGGGCAAATTTAACATCGTTTATATTTTGTCTTGAGTTTTTTTGCAGGCGGTTCATTATTAGGGATTTCCAGTTCCATTGAAGGGCTTGAATAAATTGTTTTTGTTTGAGGCACCATCATATTTAGCATGTTGCTATTGAAGATAATATTCCATGCATCTACGGGAGAAGCGACATCTCTTGAATAATTTGTATTACCTGGAAGCTTAATAATTACGTTCCTTGAAGGCTTTCTTACATTTTGCCGGTATTTTTTCTTCAGCCATTTTGTAATTTTATCTTTACCAATATAAAAATCGGCTGTTGACAGTGAACCTTTATCTTCGGTTTCTGTCTCAATTTCAATAGAAGAATCGTGATTGCTACAGTATTCTCCATCCTCAGAGGCATCATTATCTTGGGATAAAGCTTCATTATGACTAGAAACAGTCTCTAAAAGGTGTCGCAATTGTTTTATTTCCTCGTCGTAATTCAAAAATCTCGCCATGATGCACTAAACTGACAGAAAAGAGGAAAGATCTGACTGATGCGAGGACTCGCACGGGTATGACATACCCGTCGAAATATTTTTCTCAAAATCTATTTATTGAGCAGACTTAGTTTTTACCCCGCTGAAAGAATGTGACCTTGATTACAGCTACACGAAATTTCGGCCTAGTCCGATAAGAAGAAGATAACAAAAACATTGAATGAAAATGGATTGGGTATGACATACCCGGTGCGAGTTCTAGCGGGTTAATAGTTAGTCACCGTTCCGTGTGCGTCTGTGAACAATGGCTGATACGGAACTATGTTTTATATGTAAAAAATTAATGTCAAATGATGATTTCGTGAATGTAGGAGAAAAGGGGATCGACGCGTTAAGAGAGCTAGTCTCCAAAGAAAAGACAATAAGCATGAACAATTGGAACATTTAAAATCTGTTTCGGTTCATTCGTTGTGTGGGAGAAATTACACCAGAGCAGGAAGTATAAAAGTTGATTTAAAAAGAAATGCAGAAATCGCGTTAACATCCCACCAAAGTGAAGAGCGCGCGGTAAGTTTACGATCTTTTTTACCTCAGTTCGATTTTCGAACAAAATGTTTCTTTTGTACGGCAGTGATAGACGAAGAATTCAAAGGAAGACAAAAGAAAAAAACCAACTGACAGGCGAAGAACTATATATGAAGTTAGGAGTCTCGAAATGAAAAACAAAGTTCTTGAAGCTGCAGATAATAGACATGACTAGTGTGGAGAGTAGTTCAGTGTCGTATAATAAACGTGTTGCTGATTTAGTTTCAGCTGATGCGATTTATCCCCAAGATTGCTTCATGACTTTTTTTCTACACACTGCACCAACCAGAATGAGAAGGCGGCCTGAGTCGGATCACGTCTCAGCAGCTGTAGACGAAATATCCTTCTTCCTTGATAATAATGACGACTGTCAATTCTCACTACCCGAACTCAAATCTCAGATTGCAGGGCTAGTTCCAGACGAAATCACTTTGAGAAATAAGTTGAAACAAAAATACGGGGATGGCATTATTTTTGCTTCAAACTCCAAAAACGTTACTGTCATATGTTTACGTAATACTGGAATGAAATTCTTATCAGACTCTTGGTACGACAAAAGGATACGAAATGATCGTGAGGAGCGTCTACGAATAGTACAAACTGCTGCAGCCATAATAAAAGAAGATATCCAGACACCAGTTTATGACACTCATCAGTGGCGCACCCATAATTTTTTCTTGGGGGGGGGCGAGATGAATGGATAAAAATATTTGTATTGCATGGGGGGGGCGAGATGAACGAATAAAAATATTTATAATGCAAAATCAATATTTCTACTTCTTTGGGGGGGGGGGGGCAGGGCACCTTGCCCTCCCCTGGGTGCGCCACTGACACTAATTGCTACCCTCCAAGTAATAACTTTTTCAGAGATGTGAACAAGGGTATTCCAGAAAGCCTAAAATCTTTTTTGGAGCACTTCATTATTAAAAAAAAGACTACTAAGGCGGAAAAAAAGTCACTTTAATAGCTCACGTCATTATATCAGCGCTAAGGCCACGATCATTTATGTCTCCTCTGCTCAATGGTCTTGCTTTATTTTTGTACAAAAAGTTCTGTTCCAAGAATTTAATAACAATGCTCTTGAATTTGGGATTTTGTTTATCTTACTATGAAGCCCAAACACTTGAGATGTCAGCCATAAATCATCCGCAACCCCATATGCGAGAGGGATCATTCTGCCAATTAGTATTTGACAATGCAGATTTCAATGTGTCGACAATCGATGGCCTGAATACGTTTCAAAGCATGGGAAGGCATTGCTTGTTTTACTCCAGAGTCAGCAGTCGAACCCGGGACGAAGATAAAAAAAATTAATCGAACTTACATCCGCATCGACCGTAGGAAAAATGGGAATCATTCCTCTGGAAACGTTTGAAAACTTTCGAGGGCATGGGTTAAAAACAATTACTATCGAAGATTTGAATGTCTTAAATCCTTTAGCGGAAGATTTACCACTGCCTAAGCCATCTGATATCTCCTGGATGTGTGCTAAGTGGTTAGGTCTTCCACAGATACCTGAATTGAAAGGATTTTTCCATTGTATAACCAGAAACCAGCCTTGTGAAAAGACCAAAGTAATACCCCTTCCTTTTGTTAATTCACCACCAAGCAAGTATGGCACCATTTTCACTGTGCTGAAATATGCTGCCCAGCAGTGTGTTAAAATGCACCAAAAGTCTTGCATACTCACGTTTGACCAACCACTGTATATTAAAGCTCGAGAGATAGTCGCAGCAACATCCAATCCATTATTATCAAGTTGTATTGTGAGGCTTGGTGGATTCCATCTTTTAATGTCATTCTTAGGCTGCATTGGGTACATAATGGCTGGAAGTGGGTTAAAAGAAATACTCACATTGATTTATGCACCTACGTCAGTAGAAAAAATGTTGCCTGGCCATGCATACGCTAGGGCCGTCCGAGGTCATTTATTGACCCAATAAGCTTTAGCAAAAATAATTTTTGACTGCATGGACATATCGGATTTGGAATGTAAAAATCTCCGTGAGTTGTTTCGAGATTTTGTTACTGAACCACCATCGCAAGAAACCTTAAACACACACACTCAAATACGAGCCATCGAAATTGAAATGAGGAAGACTTTGGAGAAGCTGAAAAAGAAAGGCCCAACTGCCTGTGGGGCTGGAAGCGTCAAGAGAAAATTCTTTTGCCATCACAACTATGGATGCAGTAACTCCCGATTCAGTTTTAAACATAGTGTTTTGCAACTGTAAGACTCACTGTGGAGTAAGATGCGGATGTCGGAAAGCAGGCATCATCTGCACAACGGCCTGCAATAATTGCAATGTAGTATGTCAGAATGACATCAGCCCTGTTGATGATGACGATCGAATGAAAGAAGTTCATGAATGGGCCGATGCTAGCGGATCCATAGACGATCTATACATGCCTGACGAAGGGGAGAATCCCGTACCGAAAAAAGCACGTAAGTCCTGAAGTAGGTAAGCTTTAACAATTATTCGCAATGGAAATCTGTTAGTGAATACCACCAAGTTTACTACATTCATGTATAAAATTAATAATTATTAATTATCTACATAGCCAAAAACATTAAAGTCTATTTTCTTGTGTTTAAAGAATGCCGAAATGTGGGAGAGGTTAGAAATTCAGGTTAGAAGAGCGCCTGCAACGAGACTTTAAAGCTACCTCCATTATCAACGCGCATTTTATAGTCAATATCTTCGTTCCTGTTAGGTTTACGACAAAAATGTATAAAATCGTTTTTGTACATAATTTAATATTTTTTAATTTTTGAAATAAACCTTTTTACGTAAAGTTAATATTTTTCTAGTTATTTGAAAAAATACAAAAAATCTTCCCATTTAGTGTAAAACTAATTTGGCTAATTATGGTATGTACATGCGCGGGTATTTCCCCCCACCGCAACCCAGGTGTGATAGTGCGCTCTTTTCAAAGTCAATTATCTTTGTTCCTGTTAGACATATAAAAAATGTTATGAATGATTTTTGTTCATAATTTAATGCTCTTTAATTTTTGTACATAAATATTTATTATAAAATCAATATTTTTAAAGTTATTTCCAAAAAACCAAAAAAGTGTACACATTTTCCAAGATGGCGCCGAAAGCTCAAGTCTGATCGGTGGGGACTTTTAGTATATTCATTAGCATGCCTAAATAAACATCTCCACCAATTTTCAAAACTTTCATATTTTTTTTAGCCATAAAACCTATTTTGACTGGGCTATCAATGCGCATCGAATTCAGTGAATTCAAATTAGGACTAGCAATTATTCAACATATTGCCATTGATACGCGCAATCACGCACACACACACACGTATATATATATATATATATATATATGTGTGTGTGTGTGTGTGTGTGTGTGTGTGTGTGTGTATCTTTCAGTGCAGTACTAATCTACATCACAAGCTGATTGTATTTTCTATATATTATTGTATTTTTGAATCTGTAGCTATGAAATATTTTGAAAAAAGAAAAATTTTACAAGAGCACTATCTCGGAAACTTACGAAAATTTAATAAAATGTTGCATACAACAGCTGAACAACATTACTTACGGAGGGATACACAGTTATGAAATGAATGCAATAAAAAATAGAATTTTACTTTTCTTTCTTGTTTTCACTGTTGATTCGGTTTAGCAAACTGAATAATAAATAGCATATCAAATAAAAAATAAATAATAATAATTACATCAGTATTTGGTTTACAAAGCAAGATGTGGTGCTTATATAAAGTTAGGGAAATTTTCATATTATTTTTATAGAAAACAATGAACGTTATATATTCAACAATGTTCTTTCTAAAGTAAAACCGATTCATACTTTGAAGTGGCGTACTGATTGCTCCTTTCCATTTAGAGTTATACGTTTAGAATGAAAATAATGATTTATCAAAATGACGTGAATTTTTTCAAACTGGGATAAGTGGAAAATTAGTTATAATCTCAGAGGATATTTAATAAAATTAGTTATGATTTCAGACAACTTCATGTTCTGATCTTTGAAGTAAAAGTTAAAGTAGACATTCTGCAGAACAGTCATATTTAAAATAAAATTTTACTAAATTGTAGAGTTGTAATGAAATTAGCTTTGGATTTTCTATTTATTTCATTTCATTTTGCATTCTTTTGTGTGACTCAATTATGTAATTGAGATACAGGAGATTTTAACTGTATGGAGAGTAAACTTGTGTGGGTAAACTTTATGGTCTGCTCTTTCACTACAATTATTAGAAGCTCAAACTCCACGGAAAGATCTTTTTTTATTAAATATCATTATTTTTAACTTTTCCGGCTACAATTTACCTAGCTTAGCCTCATTTTTAAAAATAATACACCATACATGTTCTTGTTTGTCATTTCATATAATAGAGATACTGTAGTTGTCTGGACTCCAATAGCCTTGCAATCCGGGATTATGGTTATTCCAGATTGCTGTAATAATTTATGTAAACAAATTCTGCAAAATGCGGTCCTTTCTTGAGAAATTATGGAAACTTATAGCTAATATATAACATTGTACGTATTTTCAATTCATATATTTTTTTATTCCGCTTAAATATTATGAATCATTTGTTACAAGTTAAGGCTTGCATCCGTTTAAATTACAGATCTCCAATTATTTGGCCAGAACCCCGCAATATTGTGATATCTAGTACGTGTACATTTTATATTTTGGCATGTAACTGACAAATTCTTTGACAACAGGCTGATTCCGGTGATGAATCTATAGATATGTGTCTGGTACCTGTCTGCATGTATTAATGGGGATTTTCCAATTTAAGATATTTTCTAAAGACAAAAAAAAACGAAATTTTTCAAGGGAAAAGCAGCAGTGTCTCTGATTCCTACTGATAATCTATATATATATATATATATATATATATATATATATATATATATATATATATATATATATATGTGTCAAAACATAACTGAACTGTCAAAATATAGTTGAGAAATACGGGGAAAGGGGGTTTTAAATAATAAGAATCTAACATTTCATTTACAAAGCACGCGTATTTTTCAGTGGGGAGTCATCCTTTAAAATTGACTTTGAGCGGAAAGCGAAGAATTCTAGTCGAGAGGGTTTATTTTTAGAAAGGTACAGGTCTTTGGGCGCAAAGTTAAATTGTACGATCAGCAATAATAAGAGTCCAGATGACCAAGGTTGAGGTCTGCACATGCGCCGTGCAGCAGGAGCTCGGAGGAAATTAAGTTTTGGCGGTAGATTGCGTGCGAATTTCGTTGAGAGCGGAAGCTCGCGGCAGTCGTGCCGGGTAGGTCGACAAAATGGCTACGTGAAATATATTACCCTGGAGCGTGGTTACTACAAGAACGCAATAAATAAGGATTAAAAAGTAGTTGACTTTCTTGTGATCCATTCCCTGCCACCTGCCCAACTAATTAAAGAATATGACGACTGCAGGAATAATATTTAAACACGGGAGCAAAACACGCTCCGTGTCATATATATATATATATATATATATATATATATATATATATATATATATATATATATATATATATATATATGTGTGTGTATGTATGTATACATACATATATAAAACAGTTCCGTAAGTGACTGACTGATTGACTGGCTGACTGACTGACTGACTAAGCTAAGAAAGTGCACTAAAAAAGATTTTTGAAAAAAATTTCTTATATTCTTTTAAATTAAATTTTTAATCTGTTTTTGTAACTTTTTTAAGTTTGAATTTAAAATAATAATCTGAGTGTTATAAAATTTATATCACGAAAAAGATCATAAAAATTCCTTTAAAATTAAATGTTTTTAGAATCTTTACCTCCTTTTTCTGAATTTTGGCGAATTTTTAAAGATTAATTTTTAGAATCGAATTTATTAAATGCTGATCAGGTGGTTTGTTTCCTTTTTATGACACTTTAAACTAATTTTGTGTCACGTGCATGACAACGAAATAAACTGACTATTTTTTTTCTTTCTAATACTGCAGACTATTAGAAATTATCTAAAAAATATTTAAATACTGTAAAAGAAATGTTCCTCAAACTATATTAACTGTACTATATTCTTTTGAACGATCTATTAGATTTAATTTGAATATTTTCTGCTACATTATTTTGTCTATATAGGTAATGGTGTCCGCCTATATGGTGCCCCCATAATAAAATGTGCTGTAAAATTGAGTCGTAGTAAGGGCTAATATTTGATTACAAGTGGCTCCGCATTGATTAAAAAATTTTGTATATATATATATATATATATATATATATATATATATATATATATATGCATTAATTGCATACATTGATCGTTGTAGTTAATATGAATGCACTCCGTAGCGAAGGACGGGTATTCAGCTAGTTTAATATATGCTTCTTACACATTACTACGTTTGAAATATCATTTAATCGAAATGATGTATGGAGAGATGAAATTATGAAATATTTTGAAACTCCTGTATAGTATGTGAAGAGTTGCTGGCTATTTTTTTCTGCACGGTTCACCGTTACTTGTTAAGCTATGTAATTATTAGTGATCTATGTACATAACTGAAACTATTTAATTTCAGTCTATTCATACTTTAATCTATTTGAAGTAAAGTTTAAAGTATCGGGTAATCGTAGTGAGCTTCGAAGCAAAATGAACCGTTTGAAATTCCTTTCATCGTCAGTCAACTGTTGACGTTAACTTTACAGTCTATCCTTATATATGTAGCTATCTAATTCTTAATTGTTTCTGCAAATCGTTGAATCTGTTCATCATTGAATCTGTATTTGAAGAATCGGGTAATCGTACTGATCTATTAAGTAAAATGAAGTGTATGAAATTACTTTAATCGTCATTCAGTTGGTAGCTTTTGACTTTACATCTACCATTATATATTTATCTGTATAATTCTTAGTTGCTTCTGGACGTCATTGAATCTATTTCTGTTGTATCTGCTCACTATTGGATATATTTGGAATATTATGTAATCGTACTGAAGTGTGACGAGCAATGGGCAAAATGTCCCTGTCGTCGTTAGTGAAAATTTGGTGGCTTTTGTCTCTTAATATGAGTCTACCGTTATACTCATATTAAGTTATATGATCTCTAGTTATTTCTTAAATCATTAAATCTATTACCCTTGAATCTATTTGAAATATTGTGTAATCACAGTTTTAATATGAATAGAAATTATTATATAATTCTTGTAGTCGTCAGTGAACTGTTCGTGTTTATTGCCTTTACAGCCTGCCATTATTTATTTAGCTATATAATTCTTATTTAATTGTGTGAATTATTGAATATATTTCACTTGTTTTATAATACTCGTGCGTTTTATCTATATATTTGTCTTTTAAGTATAAATTTGTCGTGAATGAGAGATTTTTAGACCCTTCTCACTTTCTACCTTGATTCCCCATTACTAAAAGCATTAAGTAAACTATGCTCGTATTAATAACAATAATGGATTTAGGATATTATGGCAGGAGCTTGAAAAGGAAAATAACATCATCCAGTTTAGTCAAATTAATTGAATTTTTAGTTTTCTAGTGTATTTTATCGAGAAACCATTTATTAAATAAGTAAATTTCACTTATTCATTTGACCCTGGTTAATTCATATAGCAAAAATTCAAACAACCCTATATCCAAATGAGGCATATCCAAAACATTATATCAAAGCAGTTATTAAAATTACATATTTCTCCCGAATTTTGATTATCTCCATGATTGGAAAAGTTTATAATGAGCAATCATAAGTTCATTTAGGAGCAAATGGTGGTTTTGTTAAAGCATAACAAAAGTATTAATTAAGGCAAGTAATACAAAGTTTGGAGACGAAATGCATTACTGGCAATCTCTTTTCAAAACTTCAGGGAATTAGTCTTCTTTTTGCCATACATTTTAAGCCACATTGTTAATACTCACAGAAAATCTTTAAAAAACACCAAACTTGCAGCGAGTTTGAAACCTCAATGGACTTTCAAATTGCTGAAAACTTTCAAGTTTTAATCAGATGCTAGCCAGCACTTTAAAATGCCGCTAATTTAGCCTTTCGCAGTTATTGTAAGAATGCTATTGTTATTATACGGAAGTTTGAATTATGCGTAAAACTTGAAAATTTCTTAAGTGGAGATTCTATGGACTGTAAAAATGTGCGTACCTCAAAATAAATAAATTTCCTATGAAATTCGCCTCTAAATTTTACAGAATAAGATACTTTATAGAATATTAAAATGAAGCGGAACGAAAGAAAATTGTTTAACTACATTCTAGAACTAAATTTGTTAATATAACTTTACAAATGTGCCCGAGACCCATCTAATAATTTTAATGTTTACAGCACCCGGATATATAAGGGGAGTGCATAGTAGCTTGCACTCCCATAGTCCCACTTGGGATTCATAGTAGCTTGACATTTTCATATTTTCTTAACCCTTTCAGGGGCAACAACCTGCACGGTTTGCACAGTGCAGATATTTTTCCCGATTTCTTTTAACCCCAAAATCTTGAAATTGTTTTTCCAATTAAAGGTTGCAAAATGTTTTTATTTCTTTAAACTCATAACAGATGGCAGTACTAACCATTTTTATGCTCATTTAACTGGAATACATTGAATGCAAATGAAAGAAAGATTAGATTTAGGCGTTTGCACTGCGCAAACGGCGCCCCTCAAAGGATTAATCGCTTAGGGAATAATGGAATGGATAACAGTAAATACGTTTCAATATTGCTAGTGCCTGTTATCTAGACATATGATAAATGTTAAGAGAGTTCTGAAAATGCCTTTAAAATGTTTTGAAAATAAATATTAAATATTTATAATTTTCTTCTTGTAATATTCTACAACCAATAATTGGCACATAGTAGCTGCGTTTACATGGACAACAATAATACCCAGGATTTACCCGCTAACAGAGAAATCCTTTTAAGTCCGTTTACACGGGTCAACATTTTTGTCCTGCTTTTACCCGTCTTATCGGAAGTAAAGGCCATCACATGATTCGGCGGAAGTGATCATCATACACCATCATTCCTTGTGGGTTCGACCCCAGCTGGTGTCGTACTTTTCCAAATTCACTCTATTGCTATTTTTAGCTTTCCCCCTTCGAACTCCTCATTTATCTCATTACGAAGTGTATGGTCCTGGGGAGGGTCTTTTATTTTTTCAATTGCTGTTCTTTTGACCTCGTATTCTTAAATTTAAAAAATAACAAAAAAAATTGAAACATTAAAAATAAAAAAAAAAACTGAAAAAGTTAAAAAATATTTTTTGTATTCTTATGATATCTGCTTTTCTGGGCCTCTTAACATTATTACTTTTTTATTTTCCGTGGATCATTAGTCTTATATAAATTTTCTTCTAAATTTTCTTAACTTGTAATTGTATATTTTTTCTCTTAAAATTAACTTTTTTGTTTTAATTTAACTTTACTGTTAAATTAGTTTTCCTTTTACCCGCGTTATTCTTACCTTAATATTTTAATTCATTACTAAAAATTTTAACTACTATATCTTGCTTACAGGAGATAAAGTCGACACGACGAAGGTACTCCTCTTCTAAAACGACTGCGTCTATTTATTATCTAAATGCAGCACATGTCAGTCGCTGTTGATAATCATGGAACGTTTATGATTTTTTCTGTTGTTTTTAAAAAATAGATTTTTTCTGTTGTTTTTAGAAAATAGATTGGAAAAAAGGAATATAAGAACTAGAAGATTGATGCGGATATTAGATATAATCGTACGATCTGTGGCTTCATCGCTAAATTAAAAATATTTTATTTATAAATTTTAATGTTACGTTTAATTATTAATTATACTTATTGAATTTATAATTTTACCATAACACTTTAAATGAAAATGGTATTGAAATTTTATTGAAATAAAATTTGTTTCTTATTTTACATACTAGATGGCAGTACCAGTCTATTTATAATGTAATTGGGGATGGTTTTTTTTTTAAAAACTAGATGTGGCAGATCAAGAAATAAATGAAATCCTACGGAAAAAAATAGGCACTTTTCTACTGTTTTCTTGAAAATTATGCTATCGTTAAGGGGTTCCAGATCCTTCCATCGATTATTTGGCTGCATTTTCATGGATTCGCACATGTTCAAATCCTCCATGTTTGTTTACTACTAGATTCCTGCTTCGAAATTCATCATGGGTAATTAGCGGGTTTTATCCTAGTTCGAAGCAGTGTCAAAATTCCACCCTGTATTTTTCCCTATCGTAAGGAACAGGAGTGAAAGAGCAAGAAGCAACCCTTCTTTGACCCGGGTTTTTGGCACATGTAAACGGCACTAGTGTTACGAATGTAGAGGTACTTGTCAGGAAAAATTCTCACTAATAACCGTGGTATTTTGTTGATTACTTTTTATCTATAATCACCATACAAGTGAGTCACTATTGGTCTCTGGTGTCACTTCAGTTTTGACCGAGCACTCTGGGGGCGCATATGGGGGGCTAGTACCATTTCCACCCACTTACCGCATGGGATAACTTTCTGGGCTACGGATTTAACGTGCCCATACCCGGGGTAGACATGAAGGTGTTCAGAGACGCTTGTCGAGAATCGGCCTGACCTCTCTCGGTTCCAATTCCAAAGCGCTAACCGTTCGACCACTTCCGGGACATATTTCCACGTGTAACATCCAACATTTTAAATTTCAGTGTCAATTATGCAAAATTAAATGCAATGTTAAATATTATATAAACCGTCATACCTTTATGTAAGTTTTAAAAAAAATAATCTTTCTTAATGGGGCCCTTTGTAATCCAATGTTACAAGCATCTGCTCAACACTATAAATCCCTCGGAAATAACTATTTTTTTTTCCTTTCCGGACTTCTTTAAATTATAACATGTGATCAGGTATGCACATTTTGCCTTGATATTACATTTTGCGAATTATTTATCGATATAATCCTGTTAGACATACTATTAAACGTAAGGGAATAATTAATCAACCGGGTCTAGTGGATGACAACCAGTGTTCCCATTCTGCCTTTTCAGCGGGAGGAAAATCATATATCTCCTTTTAAAAAGTTCTCCCTTTTGAACGATTCCCTCCGAGTTTTCTGGAAGATTCTATAAACAATATTCCCTGCAGATGCTGTGTAAGATGAGCCCCTCACAAAATTTAATATCATGTTACACACAACAGCTGACTTTCATTATTTGCGGATAGATGCGTTTCAGCGCTGTTACGAAATAAATCCCATAAAGAGAGTTTATTTTTCGTATTAGATGCGCGCTGGCGGATGGCGTGATTTATTAAAACTTGTCAGTTTTTTTAATTTTTTTTCAAATATTTCATACGGATAACACAAGTTAGAAGTTCAAATCGAGCAAGAGGAACCCTAGCGAATATGAAAGTAATTACATGCGGAGTTGTGTGATAATAAATATGATTAATGAATATTGCATTGTGTTTGTAGATTATTAATTTTTATAGTTTGTGCTTATGTTATTTTTTTATGGATTAAAGGTTTTGTACAAGAGATAAGCAGATTTCATCTCAGCAAATATGACGAAAATACTTATGATATGGAAGGTGTATTGAATTTTATATCCAAGGTGCGTATTTCTGTAACGTCTGTCCCTACATTTTCTGTAATATACTAATAGATACTGTACGGGCTACAGAAAAATATCAAAAACGGAGCCTAAAAATCGATATATTTGTGGCAACCAATCGCAGAGCAAAACGATAATTGCTTAGTATTATATAATACCAGTTTGTTTTTCATCAAATTAAAGTTGGTTAAAATTTTGATTTTTTTTTGTGAAACATAAATTTCAACAAACAATAGTAATAACCAGCATGATTAATTTCAGTAATTACTAAACTAAATATGAATCAATATCCTGATTTAATTTTTTACACAAATTTTCCGGATTGAAGCACAACACATTTTGGGGCACACAACTAGGCAGAGAAGTTGAACAAATTATTTCGAAGTAAATTTTTCATGGTATGGAATTTCAAATTTTGAAACACTAGATATTCGTTGAGGTGAATACGTTGAATAAATATTCTGTAAGTACAATTTTCATTTGAGAATTCGTAAATCAATATTACAATTAATCACTCGAAATTCAGCGGTATTAGCACAAATTACAGAATCCTGTCGACTTTAATTGTGATAGTAATCACAATGGGAGAACAGCGGCTTACAACTTATTGGAGATCTAGTCAGCACGTGTTGATTACATCTAGAGTATAATACGCATTTTTTTTTCACATTTTAATTCGCAAAAATGAGGATGCGTATTATACTCGCATTTAAAAAAATGTAGTTTCAAATATTGGATAAACGAACGTACAGCAGCTGTAAGACAGTGTCGTAACACGGGTGCGTGCGAATCTGCACTTCGTGATTCACCCACCCGTTTACTAAGCACGTATTCCTTTTAAATAAACGGAACTCGCAGTCCGTATCGCACACACGTTCATTTAATAAACAGGTCCCTTGAAATAGTGACAGCTCCCGATTGTCGCAAGTGCAAAAAATATTTTATTTTACTTATTTCCCTCAAATTTTCTTCAAAACGGTCCTACACGGCAGCAGAAAATTATCAATTGTTAAACGTGAGATGGTAGAGAGAACAACATATTTTGGGAGAAAGGGCCATTGTCATCAAATCTGGATGATGATGGTGATATATATTACAACGGTACCAATATTTATGACATAGACGCAACAACCATAGATGAACTGTATTCAAGTTAATGTGATTAAGACTGATAATTTGCCAGTATCGTTTGCTTTCAATAAAAATTTAAGGTTTTTTTCTACTGAATTTAATGTTTTCGTTTCTTTTTATTATCAATATTATTTCTGCTAATAAATATTTGAGCATTTTTTAAATGAAATATTGAAAAGTTATGGGTGCGTACTACAGTCGAATTTTAATTTTTTCCGAAAATTTCGCGCAAAATCAAGCATGCGTATTATACTCGGGTGCGTATTATAGTCGAGATTTTACTGTACATTGATTTTAGGTTGCAATTTGGAAGAAGGATCGTGCTTCGTAAAGAGGATAATTTAGAATACCTGTTAAATGTAATTAATAGCAGGACGCGTTTTTTCGTTACTTACACACAAACACACACACACACACACACACACACACACACACACACATATATATATATATATATATATATATATATATATATATATATATATATATATCACAGTAATCTTTCCCTCAAATATGCGAGGGACAAAGCAGTTCATAGCACCTTTTAGAAGTTAGATTTACAAATTACCCCGAAGTTTGGAATTAAAACTTTATGTGAACCCCATTAATAATAATATTTGTCACAATGGATTTTTTTTTATTATAAGCAAAGTACAAATATTAAATGAAACTTGCAGTTGTGGGTTACAGGTAACCGTAAAGGATATTGAAAATCTTAAAGGATTTTTTTAACCAAAACAATCAGCAGTAAATATTTATTATATTTTCTTAAGCAGTTTTGTTTTCTATTACCCTTAAAAAAATTGTTAATGTTACGCAATTTTATGAATCAAGACATATGCTAAGTAAACTACTTCCAAGTAAACACAAGGGAAATTAAGTAAATAATGTGCGGGAGTTTCCAAACATTCAATCCATGTGTTTTTATCCATAAATTGATTTCCTCTTCCTTTTATACATAGAAAGGGTATTTAGATATTACATCAATGTCACATGTCTAGCCTCTTAACTATACGTAAGGATGCTAATATACTTAAAGTAATCAACTTCTAGGGCATAAGCTTATAAAGTTTTCTTTTTTTCGATGGAAAAGGTTCTCATGTTTCTGTCAAGCCCAGAAAAAACAGAAAAAAATGCCCTATGTGTCAACGGCAAATGTTGCGAAAAGAAACACAAACAAAATTTAATAAAATGTAACACTCCGCAGCTGGCTTGAATTATTCATATGCAGCTACGTAACGCATTTTTGGGGCTAACATATTGAATTGCAAGTCCCTTGTTCGGTGTATTTGCATAAAAAGTAGTCTAATATAAATTTAGTGCGCTGGAAAAAAATGCTCAGTCAAACTTTATTTATGAAATCGGGATTTACACCCAAACACTTTAAGAACAAATAAATACTAACCGATGAACTAGAAGAATATATTCCCTATTTGAACAAATGCTTTACACTTTTGCGCTTATATAGATAATTCAATGCTTAAAAATATAACGAAACAATTTAAGAAATGTGGCGTTTTATCAAAAAAAAAGAATTCATATTTTATGGCATTTAAAAGTTTATGATCAATTCCAGAAATTCATAACTGCTGTCCTTGGAACTAAAAATAATTAGTTTCCCAAAATATGAAAATCTATTACAGTTATAGTTGCATGGAATTATATTACAATCATATTTAAGTATATTACTAAATTTTAGCATTTCAAAAATATTAAATAAAATAATTAAATTATCCTTCTAACGGTAGTTAAACCGAATAAATATTTACTATCCTCTACATATTTATTTTTTTCTCTTAATCTTTCCTGGAAATAAATTACTTTGCAAAACTATTTTTAGAAAGTTAGTAAAAATATTTTATTAACATAAAGAAACCATACTGCCAAATCCATAAAGTTGTGTATATATATATATATATGAAATAAATTTAAAACCCTTTTTAGTATTTAACACGCCCTTTCCAAATTCTTCATCCTACCGCTACAGAATACCGTCCCATAACCTTGGATTGCGACCTATATTCAACCAATATCTATTAGTTTTTCCCCTAAAGCCACGCGCGGAAATAATTATATAACGAAGTCTATTCTAAAAGCTATGACATAAACCCTTTTGATGATCACTGAAAGTAATTAAGTAAAATGTAAAATAGGTTAAAGTTAACTAAAACAACGAATTAGTAACAATAACAACATTTTATTTCCCAACAAAGTTGGGCCAGAGTTTAGGTTCAAGATTCAAGAGTAAAATCTTCCCAGTCATCACGCTCGGCCCAAAAAAAAGAAGTGACAAACCGCGACAGACACCCCCAGGGCATTGACCCGTACAGCGCTATCTGGCGGTT
The DNA here is from genome assembly GCA_907164885.2 of Dolomedes plantarius. Lineage (NCBI taxonomy): Eukaryota > Metazoa > Arthropoda > Arachnida > Araneae > Dolomedidae > Dolomedes > Dolomedes plantarius. The sequence goes on from OU015492.1 coordinate 118,142,299, forward strand.
AAAACATATATATTCCCAACAAACTGGGCCGGGCTGAACAGCAATGTTCAGGACAATACTTATAACAACATTTCAAAATTTTTTTTAGGTTCAAGAGTTCACATTTCAATTACAATTTCTCAACATTTGAGTTGAGACCAAAACATTCAAAACTTCCAATTAATGTTCATGTTTCCAAAAAATCACATTTCAATATAATATTAAATTCAGAAAATTAATTTTCCAATTAATGTTCATGTTTCCAAAAATCTACCCATCAAAATATTCATATTAAATTCAGAAAATCAAGTTTCCAATTAATGTTCATGATCCCAAAATTATACAATCAAATATACATATTATATTCAGAAATTCAAGTATACCTTATAATTCAAAGATATAAAAGTTTAAAATTCAATTGTGAATGAAGTATATTTTAACAAGTTAATAAGTTAATAATATCCAAAGACTAACAATCTATAACAAATGCAACACAACCTATACAAGAATTAGCAATATACAAACAACAAGGAACTTACTATTCTCACTTCATTCGAGATTCTTAAACACACTTACCTAAATACTACAATTTTACACATAACTACACGTTTACATAGGGAATCATTTTTAAAATTTTGCTACAAATAAACATACAATAAATATTATATACATTTTATATACATGAGACATTTGAACTACAGTTGTAGGAAAATGATTACATTTAACAATCTAAATTTACAAGTAGATGAACTGGTCGTTTAATTAAACCTCTTTCAGTTTCAATTTCACAACTACGAATACGACCATCTCTACCTGGAAAGGTTTTTACAATCCTTCCCAATCTCCACATATTTCGTGGTAAATGTTCATCATGAATGATCACAATGTCATTTTCTTTCAAATCACCTTTAGACTGCTGATTTTTATTACAGTTTGCAGATTTCAAGTTCAATAAATAGTCTTTAGTCCACTTGCGCCAAAACTGATTTAGCAGTCTTTCGCGATACAAGTATGCTTTTAGCAAAGTTTCTTTACGGCTTTGACCCACAATGTTATTGAATTTAACTGGAGGTAAATTGGACACTTTATTACCTATTAGGAAATGAGCGGGTGAAAGTGGTTGTAGATCATAGAGATTATCAGGGACATATGTCAGTGGTCTTCTATTGACCACCGCTTCAATTTCAGTTAGCAAAGTGTGAAGTTCGTCCACACCTAAGGATGTTCGTCCAAGGGTTTTTCGTAGTGGCACTTTCACGGAACGAACTAGTCGCTCATAGAAACCGCCCCACCACGCCGCTTTCTCGGCAATATATCTCCACTGGATACCCGAGGAAGAATAATACGTTTTAACGTCTGGATGACTTATTACCTTCCACACCTTTTTAAGTTCTGCGTCTGCAGCCTTGAAGGTAAGAGCGTTGTATGAATACACAACTGAACACATTCCTCTTCTCGAGACGAACCTGCGAAAAGCTAAGAGAAATGAGTTAGTTGTTAAATCTCTCGTTAGTTCTAAGTGCACAGCTCTTGTAACTGCACATGTGCACAACAAAATGTAGAACTTGGTATGCTCATTCTTCACATAAAGTGGGCCAGCAAAGTCTAACCCAACGACATCAAACGGTTGTGACTGTTCGATTCTTGCAGCCGGTATTGGAGCCACAACTTGATTTACAGGTCGAGCATTCATGCGTCTGCACATACCACATTTTTTTAGTATGTTTTTTACATACTGTCTACCTTTTATCATCCAGTATCGTTCTCTAATATAAATGAGAGTACTTGATACTCCGGAATGATACACTTTTTCATGTGCATCAAGAACAATAAGTTCAGCTAATTTGTTTTTAGGAGGCATGATTATCGGGTGCTTTTCATAGTAGCTCAATGAGGATTTTTGGAGTCTGCCTCCCACTAATAAGACGTTATCTTCATTTAAGAAGGGATTGAGTTCGAAAATGCTAGATTTTTTAGTAACTGGTTGTCCCAATTTTAGATTATGAATTTCCTCTGCAAAATGTTCAGCTTGCGTTTCTCTAATTAATCGAATTTCCCCAGAGAATATTTCTTCAGCTGTCAAGGTGCCATTTCTTTTCGGTAAATGTTTTCTTGCATTATGAATAAATCGCATTGCCCATGCGATAATTCTAACAGCTCGACTTAATTTGCTGTAATTTTTAAGATCTAAAAGGGGTTTGTGATTGTCGACACTAGCTTGCAAAATTGTAATGTCTTTTACATCCTTTTTCCTCTCTAACATGGATTCGGAATTCTGCGTTATATTTCGTACACTTCTTTGCCACATACAGTCTGGTTCACTCAACCAATGTGGCCCTGACCACCAAACCTTTGACGACAACAAATATTCTGCGGAACAACCACGTGAAAGAATGTCAGCAGAATTTGAAATTCCATCACAGTGCTTCCAACAAGCCGGATCTGTTAGGGACTGTATTTCAGTTACCCGATTTCTTAAAAGTTGTTTCCACCTATGTGGTGACCCATTGATCCAATGTAAAACTATTGTACTGTCAGACCACATAAATGTTCTTTCGTCTGGAATCTTAAACAATTCCTTCAAATATTTTGCAAGTCTGGAGGCAATTAACGCGCCTAGTAATTCCAATCTAGGCAACTTGAGCTCTTTACTTGCCGGGGCAACTCTAGTTTTGGATGTTACAAATGACGTGGTGAAATCTTTGGGACACCTAAAGTATGCGACAGCTCCATACGCTTTTATTGATGCGTCACAAAAAATGTGTAGTTCCAAATCATTGAAATTTCTGAGTTTCCCAGGAAAATATTCGCTTGTTAATTTCAGTTTATTTAAATTCTCTATTTCGTGATACCACTCAGACCACAATTGCTTACATTCTTTCGGAACTTCATCATCAAAATCTATTCCTAATTGCCAAAGATTTTGAATTAACAACTTTGCACGTATTACAAAAGGCGAAATAGAACCTACAGGATAAAAGATTGTAGCAGTCACCTTTAATATGTTTCTTTTAGTAATATTCTCACAATTATTTAATGTTTCACACAAAGCTTCAAAGTTTAAGAAAATTTGGTCTTTACGAGTACGCCAGTGAAGCCCTAGCACCTTTAATGATTTCTCTGAATCTTCTCCGTTTATTATCCTATTACTTATCCACCGACTCTTTAAAGTATCTGATTTAGAACTAAATTTACGTAAATTCATCCCTGCATCCCTAAATACTTTACATGCTTCAGAACTAAACTTGAAGGTTTGGTCAAGAGTATCACCCCCATAAAAAAGATCATCTACATACACCGAAGTATTTAGCATCTCATAAACATCGGGTTTCTCCGGGGCTATCTTAGATATATGATACTTAATAGTACTAGCCAGAATGAAGGGACTGCATGAAACGCCAAATGGTACTCTAGTCATCCTATATGGTTTCAAATTAAAATCCTTATCAAAATACAAAAATCTCAAAGCATCTCTGTCAACTTCTGCTATTCCAATTTGATGGAATGCTTTCTCAATATCTGCGGAAAAGGCATATTTAAATTGTCTGAAACACAGTATCATATCTAACACTGAAGGATTTAAATTCGGCCCAGGAACTAAACAATAATTAAGGGATGCGGCATTGTTTTGTTTTGAAGAGGCATCATAAACTATTCTTACTTTAGTTGTCGTAGAATTTTTTCTTACAACTGGGGAATGTGGCATGTAATAAACTTTGTCACTGCTACTTTCAAAACTACATTCTTCAATAATTTGGTTATCTAACTGATCGCGTATTATTTCATTATAATGTTTACGAAGCCAAAATTTTTCCTTAATTTATTTCCTAAAGACATTAAACGACTTTTCGCGTTTTCAAAATTATTACTTAAGGCTTCATGATTTTGTTTCCATAACAAGCGAGAAACATATCGCCCATTATCAAACTGCAATTCCCTCTGAAATTGCTGAATATCCGATTCATCGGAAACCTCCTGTTTGTTTTCTGTCAACCCCAGTGTCTCCAGAGACCAGAACCGCTTTACGATGTCATTAATCTCAACATTCTTCGATGCGTCGGCAAAATACTGTACACCGATATTCATGACAGCTGCGTTATCCAAGAGCTTGTCGTAGCCTCCACCCTGAATAGTCCATCCAAACAGGGTGTCAGTTGCGAACAAATTATTGCCTAGTTTCTCCTTCCCCCCAGCCAGGACATTCCAGTAGTAATCCGCCCCCACCAGAATTCTTATCTCCGACGCTTCTCCACAGTCGGCTAGCTGCAAGCCTTTTGATTCTAGGATTTCACGAATGTTTTTAGTTGGTACTTTTACAACGGCTCCTGTTATAGTATCTGAAACAAGGGCTTCAACTATTATGGATTTTTAGGGGAACTTAACATTTTTAAGATTTATTTGAACGACTTCAAAATACCGTTCACGACCTTCACTAAACCCATATGAATAAACATACAGTTTTTCTTTTCTCAAACACCTTAAATTTAATTGTTTAGCTAGATCGGCTCTAATAAATGATTTCTGGGATCCTCCATCCATTAAAATCCTAACGGTACTATTTTTGTTTGTGTCAACATTTGCTGCTAAAACTGAACAAGTCTGTAAATATACCCCCTTACAAATATTTTCAGAATTTAAAGACAAAGATGCAATTACAGACTCTTTGTCCTCCGTTGGTATATCAAGATTAACTTTCCTACAGAATAATTTGCTATGACTTGAACTATTACAATTTTGGCAGGGAGAAATTTTGCTTCTACAATTTGTAGACATGTGTGTTTTTCCAAAACATTTATAACACCGACCCTGAATTTTCAAAAGTGTTCTTTTATCCTCGTCGGATTTTTCGCAATCTACAACACTATGGGAATATACTTTACGGAAAAAACAGTATGGTTTAATTACTGTAGTAAACGCAGACGCAGTTGGGATATTTTTACCCTTTAAATAACTATTTTTGTTTAAGAATCCCGTTTTGTTTTTCTGATGGAAATCGGAATTATCTTTCGTATTACAGTCTTTACTAAATAAATACGACGCTTCCCTGCATTCAACTTCTTTTCGTACGAAATCTATTAAATCTGAAATATCAAAATCTAAATTAGACTTTCGTTTTCTTTTATACTCTAAACTTAACTCCTCTGGTAATTTTTGCAGTATTATTGGGCATAACAAGTTACCGTAAGAGCCCGACGTCACATTTAAAGACTGTAGACTCCTAATCTGAATTTCGCAATTATCATAAAACATTCTGAGGGCTTTTACATTACGAACATTTTTTACAGGATCTACCGATAATAAGTTTTTAATATGTGAACTGATTACCATGTCATTCCTGCCAAAACGCTGCTTTAGCAATTCAATAGATGAATCATAATTTTCATTTGACAAGGAGAACCCAGAAACAGCCGCCAAAGCCGGACCTCCCAAATACATTTTTAAATAACTAAATTTTTCAATTTTAGTTATGTCATCATTATTATGTATAGTTATTAAGTACTGGTTCCAAAAATCTAACCAATTGCTAGGATCCCCAAAGAATTTTCCTATAGTTAATTTAGGAAGTCGGATGCTTTGTTTAAATGTATTTCCGGAAGTTGAAGCAACCGAGGTCTGAGAGTTCTCAACGATTTTACTTTTGTTTTCATTATTGAGCTTCTTTTTTGCTCTAAATGACCAGATCGTAATTTTCTCTTTCTTGTACACAAATTAGTTCTTCTTCAAATTCCTTTTCAGTAACATTTAAATTCAACTCTATTGTTTTATCTCATTCTTTTAAATTTTCTGATTTTGTTGATAACAAATTGAAATTTTCTTCTAAAACTTCACAATCACAGTCCTCACTTTCGATTTCTGATTGCAGTTTATTTAAAATTTTTGACACAGCGGTCCTTATTATTTTTCTTTTTGATTTTAGTTTTGATATATCTTCATCCATATTTGAAAAAAATATAATGTCCTACCTTATTCAGACGTCTTCAAGCTCCACGATTTCAATAATCCATTTTCAATTGGCACAACTTCAATACAAAGATCATGCCCCACGTTGGGCGCCATGAAAGTAATTAAGTAAAATGTAAAATAGGTTAACACTAGAACCGCGGGACTTTCGATATACCTAGAACCGCGGAGCGGGTCATTTTGACCCTAGATTGTAAACTTATAAAATATGCACAAGCGCTTAATTTATTTAACTAAAACATTTTATTTTTAAATAATAATCAATATTTCTCAGAATTTACATTAAATAATTTATATAAATCAAGAGAAATTAACTTAATTTTTACAAAATCGCATTGTTTAAAATTTTATGTCATTGAGTATAATAACATGTCTCTTTAACAAAATATAACATAAATTTCCTAATTTCAATGGAAAAACTGAGTATCTCTTTTCAATATGTTTAGAAATAATTTTAAAAAATTAAAAATAAAATTTTTTTTTCAGTTACTAAAAATTTTATCAGTACTTAGTTTTACAGATTTTAAAATCCAATTTACTGTATGCATTTTGTACAAAACTAAGTAATAAGTTTGTTACATTTTCCACAGATGGGTGTTTTACATTTTGAACAGATATCTAGAGTTTTATTTTCACATTTCGAAATTTGGCATCGGACTCGTTTACGCTTAATTTGTGGTTGTCCGTCGTTTTCATTGGTTGCTTCACATGCTCTTTTTGCCACCTTTTTATGTCGGAAGAGAACAAACTTTTCTCGCAATTCTCCAACCAAGTCTTGAATGAATTTCCGTCTACTAATAGATTTTCCAGTTACAGCTTTATTTAAAACCCAGGCATTGATTGTAACAGGTCCGAAATATTACAAAAAAACCTGCACCGGCCACCTACAAGAAGCAGACTTGACTGTATATTTCCTTGCCATTTGTTCAATCACGCCCACACCGTATTTAGTTGCGTTGTAGAAAGCGATTGTATCAGGTAGTTTTTTGGGGTTATCTGCAATTTCTACGTTTGGATGGAGACTACTTAGCAACAAAACGTATTTTTTTTTATCTCGATAAACAGTTAGACTCATGTTTTTATGGGTTAGTACCGTAGTCGAATACAATGTGGATTTTAACATTTTTACAGAGACTAGTATTTCTCTTCTTGAGCGTTTTACAGTTCCTACAAGGCTGGTGTTTTTGGATTTCAATGCCTCTGCAAGCTTCAGTGTTCTGAAAAAGTTGTTCGTAGTGACATTTCTACCTTTGTTCTCATATGGACTTATTAGTCGCAGCAATACATGTTCAGATATAGAAACATAGGATGGACTTTGGTTATATTTTCCAAGATACGGGAATCCATTTATCAGATATTTTGAGTCAAAATCTGCAGCCAACAAGAACTTGATTCCACACTTATCTGGTTTGTTTGGCATGTATTGGATAAACCTACACCTAGCTTTTGTAGGAAATAACTGTTCATCTGCAGTTATATTAGGACCTGGTGTATAGTTAGTCTTGCAATTTTCCATGAAACTATTCCAGATATCCGAAATAAGGGCAAATTTGTCTGTCTCTAGACGCTTTGATCTTGTTGATTTTACGTCGAAGCGTAAAAATCCCATTATTTCATGAAATTGGTCTCTTGACATTGTATTTTGGAAAAATGGTAGTCCTCAGTCCTTTGACCACAAGCTATCCAGTTCAAGTCATTTTGCACAATATATACCATGTGCATATAAAATTTATATTAAAGCATCTATTTCTTCTAATGTTATATTCCATTCTCCTTCATGAATCTGCCGGTGAGCTTCATCTTCAGTACATTTCTTTATGTGTTTCAATATCCATTCATCTATAAAAAGTCTCCAAGCACTTGAAGGACTGTTGTCGATAACATTGCGTTTAGCATGTGGTGTTGGGTCCCCCAACTTCTTTCAAAATATTACACTTTGATTTTCTTCCTCTATCGTTTGTTCCTAATTGAGCGGCGTTCCAAATTATTCCATCTTTGTCATCTTCATTATTTCCAACTTTGAATGTTATTGTCGATTTGTTTTTCGAATTTCTTTGCGTGTGTGTATCTTTTCTTGGAATGTTTGATTTTTATTTTTTATCAGATAAATTATCATCAGTATTGCGATAAGAAGGACTAGCGATTGTTAGAGCATTGCCAGAGTCATCTTCACTTTCATTTTCTTCATCCGAATCCAAATTTTCTTCATTAGCAGGCAGGTATTCATCCTCACTACTCAAAATCTAATTTTGAGAAACCTTTTCTCGAACCTTCTGAATCGTTTTCAGATAATTGTTTAAATATTCTAAAGCTTCCTAAACAGCAAGATTACGGTGTCGTGACATAGTTTTTATACATATACTAATTACAGAATAAAAGCAACTTCAAAAAGTCTAAATATTCGCAGTAATTTTTTACTGCATTCGAACGTAGTTCGTGCTTCAAACCTATTATAATGACCTTGAATGAAAAACCTTCACTATTCCCCCTTCTGGTACAGTCCATTTAAGGAATTCTAGGGTGGGGTAGAAGTATTTTACAGTTACAGTTCGAGAAAATGCACCTGTTTTTCGTTATTTGTGCATTAATATTTCTTACGGGTCAAATTGACCCGCTCCGCGGTTCTAGGTATAAGTGTTAATAATTGGAAAATTATTTACGTTACGAATTTTTAAATTTGGTAAATTGTTGTTCACCTTAAAATATTAAAAGTCATAAAAGGAATTTTTTTTTCAATCGATACTTTTCGCGTGGTGATAAATTAAACATCGTTTTGGGTCAAATTGACCCGCTCCGCGGTTCTAGTGTTAAAGTTAACTAAAACAACGAATTAGTAACAATAACAACATTTTATTTCCCAACAAAGTTGGGCCAGAGTTTAGGTTCAAGATTCAAGAGTAAAATCTTCTGAGTCATCACGCTCGGCCCAAAAAAAAGAAGCGACAAACCGCGACAGACACCCCCAGGCCATTGACCCGTACACCGCTGTCTGACGGTGAAAACATATATATTCCCAACAATCACCCCATGTGGCGTAATGGTCATGTGTCAGTTTTTTAACCAATAAAAGTTCAGCCCGCCTGAAAAACCCGCTCTTTTCTCGATAATTCCGTAGTCTTTTTTGTCTGTTTGATCTCAACCAGGAAACGTGTAGAGCTCTTCGTACGTATTTTCAGCGGTCCTGCCGCTGGTCGGGGCGCCGTACCCGACTAGCCGTGATGTATTTTGAACGTTAAATTTGACAAGTGTATATCCAGTCTTTTTAAAACCCCATTCTTAATAAAAGAACTGTGAAGTTTTTGTGGAGTACCATGTTTTCTGCCTGGACTTCCTTCCTATGCCACTATGACTACAAGATTTCCCTGGGACGCTTCGCTTTCTCGTCCCTGATGAGTCAACGACCAAGTTATGTGCCCGGCTCCAACCATTATACTATTATTATTATTACTTACACACACACACACACACACACATATATATATATATATATATATATATATATATATATATATATATATGTCTTGTTCTCGGGAAAAAATATAGAGTCAAACTATATTTATGTAATCGTGATTTACACGTAAAAAATTTAATAAAAAAGTAAATAATACGTGAAGAATTACATTCATGTTTTCCCTATCTAAACGTATGCTTTATACTTTCGCTTTGATATACATAATTTGAAGCTTGCAAAAAATAGGGAGTTATTTTTAGAACAGTGACATTTTAATCAAAAGTTTGTACATATTTTATAAAATTAAAAACAATTCTGATTCCATTTAAAAATCTATAACTTCTCTCATGGTTTCTGAAAAAAATGAATTTTATTTTGAAAATTTATAAAATCTATAATTAATATTATACCATAAATTAGGTTTATGTAATAACAGTAATTGTATATCAGTTAAATCAATTATAATTGCAGTTTTAAAATTATAAACAAAGTAATTAAATTATATAAAACGATAATTTATGCTAATTAATCTTTATATTTCTGAAAATTATTTTTAGTAATTGATTTTATGTCCAATAGCAGGTAAAATTCTTTACAACACATATTTCTAAATTGCTAAAATAATTATTTAAAAAATTATTTAAGTAACTAATGAATTAAACATAATGATAAATTTCGTGTGCTAAAAGAATATAAAGTCAAACTCTATTTGGGAATTCGTAATTTACGCCAAAAAAATATTCACAAAAGAAAATAAATATAAAGCAATGAACTCGATCATATTTTCCCTGTGTGGCCTAATTTTCGACATTTTCGCTCGTATATAGATAATTACATGCGTTGTAAAATGAATAAGCTTTTTCAGAACAGAGACATTTTGGTGAAAGTGGATACATATTTTACGAATTTTGCATTTTCTGATTTAAAAACCCATAGCTGCTCTCATGTTCCAGGGAAAGGAAAGTAATATTTATTTCGCTTAAATAAGGTAAATCTATTTGAAGTCTAGGTTTATGTAATAACATTAATGAGATTTAAGATTGGTGTGTTCGTAAATAAGTGTTCAAAATCATATGTGTATATTGAATCGATATTTAGAAAGTTGTTACCCAGGCTCTCCACAAGTTCAATATTATTGTAATTTATTGCGTGTAACGACTTTCTAAATACCCATTCAATAGAAACATATGATTTTTAAAACGTATTAACGAACATACAAATAGCAGATTTAAAAACTTTCTTATTAAAACTGTATGATGACGTCAAGGAGAATATAGTGGGCATTTAACCTATTTTATTTTATATTCTATGTAATTTTTCTTTATCGAATAACTTAGGTTTAGTTATGAAAGGATAGTGTTTTGCAGACAAACGGTATAGGTATGGGAAGTAGTTACTCCAGTACTGCAGCCAACTTATTTTTATTCTATTATAAGCATACTATACGTCTGATTCTGTTAATTGGATTTAAGAATTTTTCGTTACATTGATAGTCTTAGTATTTTCATTATGGCAGGCGATTTTAAAATAGATATATACTCGGATTGCCTAACACTAAAAAACATAAACAATTGCTTTCTTAACGCAGATTTCTTAGATATGAAAATCGAAATAAAAAGACAAATATGTATACATGTCGATATACGGTAAAACAGTAATGTTCCTGTTTAAAGTAATATCGTTAAAACACTGGTCCTCAAAATTGCGAAAAGAATTTTCATCAACATAATTTTGCCCCAGTTACTGAGATTTTGTAGGATATGTAATTGTCATGAAGCTATTGGTTAACAGTTTTTTGTTTTCAAGTTGAAGCAATACTATGATAATAATGTACAACTGGATTTCTTGCTGTGATGCATTAGGTCAGCTGCTGTTATTTTGAATAATAACAGCCACATAATACGAATGTGAAGGGCCTGGGCTAAAGCCATTGGACACCTATGGCAGGATAACTAACGCGTATGATAGAACGACGGCTCGTGACCTGGCTTATGCATTAAAGGGAAATACGGATGGGTGTGTTCATCATTAAATGTTTTTACGTCGGCTGGTCTCCGTGGATGCTCCAAAGCCTGCTGTGGTAAAATCTTATTTTTATTCTGGTATGCTTGTTTTCGTTTATTTACAGGTTTACAAGTGGTCCCATGGGGTGGTGCTTTCATTTATTATTAACTTGTAACGTTTTATAACGTTTATAAAACGTTAACAGTATAACGTTTTATACATGTTGCTTATTGGAGCGGATTTTTTTTTCATTCAGTTAGTTTTAACTACAAAGTTTTTTTATATGACACCACGGTGAAACCACTTGTGTTGATTAGTTATATTCCCTTATTCCACGGGCGAGGAGCCAAGCGAAGACTGGGGGATAATTTTTTTCTGTTTCAATACCTAATATACTGACTGGTTTCAGGCCATTGATTTGCCTATGATTTTATCTTTGGGGTGTTAATTCACCAATGGTTATATTTCTTGAGTGTTAATTCAACTAAAGTTGGTTTAAGTTTTTATTCACTTTATATTAAACTCGGCGTATAGTTAGTTGCTAGGCTGCAGCATACATATTGTTATAGTACTCGCAAATTTTGATATATTTTGTGTGTGTGTGTATGTATATATATATATATCTATATATAATATATATATGTGTGTGTGTGTGTGTGTGTGTCTGTGTGTGTGTGCGCGCGTGTATGTATACTGTGCAACTCTCGACGTAGGGGGTGTCGCATTGTTCTGCTGGAATTGTCAAAGTCCGTCGGAATGCACAATCGACATGAATGGGTGTAGATGATCGAACTGGATTTTTATGTATCCGTCACCTGTCAGAGTTGTCTCTTGACGTAACAGGGGGTCCCATATCATGTCAACTGCATACGCCCCATACCATCACAGAGGCTCCACCAGCATGAACTGTCATGTACGGTCCATGGATTTATGAGGTTGTCTCCATACCCGTACACGTCTATACGCCCTATGCAATTGGAAACGAGACTCGTCAGACCAGGCAACGTGTTTCCAGTTATCAACCGTCCAATGAAGGTGTAGACGGGCCCAGGCGAGGCGTGAAGGTCCGTTGAATAGTTTGCACGCTGACACTTGTTGCTGCCCTAGCATTGAAATCCCCAGCAATTTGAGGAAGTGTTGCTCGTACATCTAATTTAAAGATTCTCGTTAGTCATCTACGGTCCCGTTCCTTCAAGATCTTTTGTCCGCAGCACCGCTGTTTCAGTTTTTATGTTCTACCGGATACCTGATATTCACGGTACACTTGTGAAACTGTAATTCGCGAAATTCACTTGTTGATATTCACCGCAGTTTTTTCTGACCATTTTATTATGGCAGCACCATTTAGGCGGACCATCGTTGCTCCCTTTGAAGGGACATCGCGGACGGTGATATTTTAGTGGAGCACGCCGGGATTCGATCCGAGCACCCTCAGCACCGAAATTCAACGCGCTGACCGCAGGGACACCACAACCTGCTTTATTTAGAAGAGATAACAAATACTTATCTTCAAATTTTTAAGTGTTGAAAAGGTATTGATTTTCAGCACATGCACCAAAAGCCATTTTTAACTTTATGGGTAGATTTTTTGATTTTTATTTTACTGCTTCTTGAACAAAAATATTAGAAAACTGTCAAAACTCTTTCTCTCTCCAGCCATCTTTTATTTCATAAAATACACTTTTACATTCAGTGCATTCGCTAAATAAAATCATGTTGTTTACATATTAGGTTCCTTAAATTTACTTAGTATGCTTCAAGCGTTGAAATTTCGAAAATGTTTGTTAAAAATCTATGCGTATTTCAAATTCTTGAAAAATATCACAATACAATTTAAGATGCAAAATCATACCATTAAAACTTATTTATTCGATTATATGCTATTTAATTGTATCATTGTGTACTACTGAAACCTCCTCTTAATTCAATTTAAAAAAAATATATGAAGTATGATTTTAGTAAACTTGTACACAATTTTTTTTAAATATCACTGCTTTTTGTATTTGAGGAAATTTATTGTTTCTATGAATTTATTGTATTAGATCACATAATGAAAGAAAATAAAAAGAAGGCTCCAAAACCTCGGTTTTAACTATGTAACCCAGTCGAAAATATTTCATAATCTGGGTTTTTTTCTATTGCAAATTAAAAATATCGCAAAAAAGTATTTATTTCTTGTTATATCCATAATTTAAATATAATATGACAGTTAAGCTAAAAAACACACCTTATCTTATTAATAATAGAGAGTGTTTGCGTATGTGTGTGCGTGTGTGTGTGTGTATGCGATCCCCATGCGAATCTGTGAAACTTACAGACGTCAAATTTGGCACACGGGTAGTGCAGACTATGAGAAGGTGCACCTCGAAGCCCGAATTTTAAATTTTATTCCAGAAAATTTTTTATTTTATGTTTTGTGCGATATTTTATGTTTTTTTAACTTCAGATTACGATATCTCGGCAAAAAAGATCGTAAAATTTTGATCTTTTTACAATCTAAGACTACAGACATTTTTCCTTCAAACAAGACCTCATTCGTTTAAAAATAATTTAAAACAGACTAATATTTTCATCAAATTATTAAAACCACTTTTAAATTTTTTTACGCCCTTTTATGCATCTACGGTCGATGCTCTTCGTGTTTTTATCTTACAAAGAAAATATTTACATCATCAGGAAGATGAAAGCTTTCTCATTCATATGAACCTCATTTCAAGTCTCCATCTTAAAATTTCCATTTTTAATTGAATTTTAAAGAACAGTACGTCAACGCAAATTCCCCGCTTGAATCTTCAAGCGCGGTTTGGGTGAAGAACCTATTTTTCACCCATAGGAGAGGAGGAGGGGGGGAAGGCTCGAAGAAAGAATATTTCGCCCATTCATGGAGGGTTGGACCGAACGAAATTTCTCGCCGGGGGGGGGGATTTTTCTTCTGGCTGTGACTGTTAGCAGGAAGTGGAATACGTAGCCAGAAAATTTAGATACCTTGATTCGTTGTTTTTTAGTGTTTCCATTTTCTGACAATGATTGCTGAAGGGAGCGGGTCCCTGAACCGACCGACTAGAAGGGCGAAGCCCGTGTCATGGGTTATGCCACAGTATAAATAACATAGAAAATGTCAATTTTTTCTATGTTATTTATACTTTAATCAATTTTTAAATTGATGTTGGTTAACAAACATTCTTAAAATCCCGGGCAACGCCATCTGTAATTAGGAATACCTCCAGCTTTTCCTTTCTTACAGAACAAAACTCATTTCGGAAGTTTCATTGAAGGTAAAACGAGTAATTTCTGTTGTGGCATCTAAAAAGGTATTTTAAGTAAACAATTAAACTTTTAAGCGTATTCCCATCTTTAACATTACAGTAATAAGCATTACATCTTATTAATAAAAGCGAATGTTTTCTTATTAATAAAAGCGAATTTTTGCGTGTGTATGTGTGTGTGTGTGTGTGTGTGTGGGCGGCCCCCAGGCGAATTTGTGAAACTTACAGCCGTGAAATTTGGCACACGGGTAGTGCAGACTGTGGGAAAGTGCACCTCGAAGCACGAATTTTAAATTTTATTCTAGAAAATTTTTTATTTTATGTTTTGTAGGATATTTTATGTTTTTTTAACTTCAGATTACGATATCTCGGCAAAAAATGATCGTACAATTTTGATCTTTTTACTATATAAGACTACAGACATTTCTCCTTCAAACAAGACCTCATTTGTTTAAAAATAATTTAAAACAGACTAATGTTATCATCAAAATATTAAATCCACTTTTTCGATAAATTTATGCACTTTTTAGCATCTACGGTCGATGCTCTTCGTGTTTTTATCTCACAAAGAAAATATTTACATCATTTGGAAGATGAAAGCTTTCTCATTCATATAAACCTCATTTCAAGTCTCTATCTTAAAATTTCGATTTTTAATTGAATTTTAAATAACGATATTTCAACACAAATTTTATGTGCTTCTTTCAACGCGGTACTCTAGGCGTTGGAAGCAATCATTCATAAGAAATGCGCATGCGCACAAGGAAACGTTTTATTTACTTTTGCCGGTGTTCACTTTTTCTGTATTCTGTCATTTTTTGTTTAATTTAGTTACTTTTTTGCATATTCTTTCTTTTTATGCTTCTGTCTGAAACTCTGGAATATTTTTTATTATCATTCTAATACTTCGAAACTTAACAATGTTTACCAGGGGTGTTTTAAAACAACTGTTAATTATGTTTGTGTTTAGCTTTGAGAAAAAATTATTTTGTAAAGGTTTTTTTTGGTTTTTTATGCTAAAATAGCACTTACAAATCAAAAAAAGAAACAAAAACTTACCTGTAAATAGCATACCTTTTTTATAAATTGATCAATTTGAAGTAATTTTTAATGAAATTTAGCTAAAACACCTATCATTCTGCACAAAATCCTAAAGCTAATATTTTAAACTAATTTTAGCTTTTGATTGTGGAAATTTTTGATGTTAAAACATGTTAACAATGTATTAAATATGCATTATTTTGTACGTCAAATATAGTTGCACATTAATTTTATAGAAATTTGTGGTATGACTTTCTTAAGTAGCATGATTTATTTTTTCTCGATGATATCTTTTTCTTAATTGTCATATTTTGAGAATATAACTTTTTTTAAATAAAAAAAAACCCAAATAACAGTTTAGGTTAACAAGAATTATTGTCAAGAATTATATTTCACATGATTGGACAAGCCACAGGTCTAGAAGTATTGAAATTGATGGAGGTAAGGTTAATTTTTTTTACATGCAGTAATTTTTTCATGTCCTGATTCATAAATTAGAATCGATAGCTGATTTATACCTCATTTATAGTTTTAGAATTTAACTTCTTACTTCTGTTTTAACTTTCCTTTCTATTTTACCAGGATGTTTTGTTTTGCTATTATTGAAGTGTGTAAAATATTTTTCATTGCTTACTACGATTTAAAAATTTTTTTTGTATTATTGGCCTGTACTTTTTTATTCATACTGTGTTATTCATAGTGTTATTTTTTCTACGTTATTTATACTGTATTTAGTTTTTAAATTGATTTGGTATTGTTTACTTTTCAGCTTTTCCGAATCTTTACCCCGGAAAGAGAAGCGAGACTGGAAGAAATCAGACAACAACAGCAAAGAATAGTTGGACAAAAACCACAGGATCGTCATGATTTGTTAGCAAGAGTGTTTCATGAAAAACAAAAATCACTTATGAGTCTCATCACAAAGGCAAAGATTTTTGGAGAAGTTAGGTGTCATATGTACATCATTTCAGAAATTTCACATTGAGATGATGCTCATTTAATGCGTGTTTTCAAAACTGAAATATACCATGTTCTGTAAATGCCCCGAAAATATTTCTATACTGGATATGTAGACAGATTAAAGAATAAGTAAACTTTTATGTAATTTATACATTTGTGTGTGTTTAATTATTTAAATTAATAGATTTATATTTTTTATACGTTTTATTCTTGCATTCTTTTAGGGGTTTATAGTGTTGAGTGTGAGTGGAACACTGGTTTGTGGTTTTCAAATGATTTTAGCTTTTACTGGAAATTAGCAGAACATTAGCTTCCAAAACAGTAATCGTTTGGAAAGTTTTGAATTTAATTTATTAAATGCTGATCACGAGATTTCTTTTCTTTTTGTGATACTTTAAATTAATTTTGCGTCACGTGCATAACAACGGAATTAATTGATAAAGAAAATATTAAATTACAATAAAAGATAAAATTTAACCACTAGACAAATTGAGATGGAAATTTTTAAAAATTTTGTTAAAAATGGATATTAAATCAAATCTATATATAAAACTGTAATTTCCTCTCAAAATATGCTTCGCCATGACGATAAATAAGTCCCAAGGCCAAATTTTAAAATATGCTGGCGTACATTTACAAGAAAATTGTTTCTCGCAAGGTCAGTTTTACGTAGCTTGCTCACGCGTAAGTTCGCAGACGAGCCTGGTAATATTAGTTCCGCCCAATGAAGAAACAAAATGTATTGTTTATAAGAAAATCCTCTAAAAAGTAATTTCACTACTTTTTCATTGTAATTATCCTAAAATGTACCCCGTAGCGAAGCACGGGTATTCAGCTAATGTAAGGAAATATGAACAACCTTTGAGTGTAAAATAATGCAAGACATCATTTCGGTTCAACCCTGATATTTCGGTATTTGTTACGTGTTAAGGACGGATATAATAATACCATTTATAAATTGTTATAAAACTTCATGACCCATTTGACTATTTTACTTCACTTCCCCGATTACGTAGAGAGGATGTTTCCACAAATTTAAAATATAATAGAAAAAACACGTATTCTCTTGAACTGAAAAATTTAAAGATTGCATAAAAGGAAAACGGGCATAAAAAATATTGAATTTATCTCACTCTCTCTCTCTCTCTATATATATATATATATATTTATATATATATATATATATATATATATATATATATATATATATATATATATATATATATATATATATATATAACATCAAAATTGTCGTTCCTGGAAACCTAAAAGAGAGGTAGTAAAAGACGTAATAGAAGGAGCATGTTATAGAAGGTATGAAGAAAGCATCCAAATTATCTAGAAAAAATTTATTTGATGTTTAATGATGAAATGTATTAAATTTGACGTTAAATTAGTAAAATAACTTTAATTTAATTTCAAGTAATCTTATATATATATATATATATATATATACATATATATTCTTTGTTTATGTTGTAAAGGTTTATATGCATAAAAATGAGCTACTGTTGTTACGATTAATGAGAAACGGACCACATGACTCTAATATAACATGCTACGAGATTTCAGTTAAACGTATGTTTCGTGTTAACAATCTATCAAGAAGAGGAGGGCTGCTCTTCATGATACAGAACTCTGAAATCTGTTTGTATTATTCAATGAATTCTCAGAAGTTTCGGGTAATTGGATTTCAGGGAAAAAGTTATGCTTGCCAACTTTGTTCAAGATATATAGGAAAGAATTTTCAATTAGAAACACCCCCGCATTAGAAACACAACAGTTGGATAAAAATAATTTTTAAATTGGTAGTGAAAGAATTTGTGATATTAGCCTTATTTTTGCGAATTTTGATGAAGCATTATGCATACCTTCTTCTTAGTACATATTAAAAAATGACCTGGTCTCTTTCTTTGTAAGAGGTGTAGAATTAAATTCATAAAATATATATACTGTTTAAAAATAAATACCACGGTTTAAAATTTAATATATAATAAATTTAAATAATTTATTTTTTAAAGTTTTTAAATAAATTGCAGAATGCAAGGTAAATAGAGGGAAAGAAAGCGATGCATTGTATCCTACTGATGATTATTTTGTTAAGGGTAATAGAAAATTATTAAATATTCTGAATTCAAATTATTTTTCTTCAAAGTCATGATCAGAACTACTATAAAACATGTGTTCACTATGATGTTAGCAATTATCATCAGAAAAAAAGGAATTTTGCTTATAGATACAGTAGCTTGGATAGCATTAGAAGGTGACAAAATTTGCATTAAAGTGATAGTGTGCGTCCTATCAGTGTTTTAATAAACCAATGGATTGTATTAATCAGATGTTATGCAATGCAGTTTCTTTCGATCAGTAAACTGTAGGTTGTTCACTTCGAAACCCTACATGCCACTGAGAGCTTTTGTGTCTAAGCAAGGTATGGACACAATGAATCTGTAGGCTAGATAGTCCCTCCGTGGACGTATCGGAACAGGAGGAGGGAACTACCACAACAGATGTTTCAAGTGGTCATGTTGGAGTGGCATCTAGCTTATGGAGTCTAATTGCTCTGAGCTAAGTAGCAGCCACAACTCTTTGATATTAAACTTTGATATGAACTGACCTGTTTAGGACTTATCCGACCAGGGAGAATTAGCAACAATAACAGCAACATCGACATGGCTTTTGTGAGATCAGGCTTTCTGTTTAAAAAGTGTTGTATTTCGTAGTCGAAGTGGTGTTTTGGAATGCATTTTTAAAAAAAAATTAGTCCATACCATCACTAAACCTAGAATTAGTGCCATTGGCGACATTTTGTATACACAATCAGTTGTATTTTGTAGTTATAATGATGTATTGTATTTAATGTACTTTTTTTAATCAGGTTGTTACCGATGTCAACGAAGTGTTACTGTGATATTGAGACTTTGTTGCAAACAATGAGCTGTAATTTTCAGTTTAAAAGATGTTTTAAAGTAATTTCGTTTACCAGAAATAAAGTTCATGGGAGATCAGAGCTTTCTTATGGACAATGAGTTATATTTTGTCAATAATATATGCTTCGTTACATAGTTTATTTTTAAATTGAGTGCTTATCATGATTAAATTGAAATGTAAGTTTTGACTAGTTAATCAGTATTAATCATGATAGACACGTTTTTGAAGCGTGGTTTATCATCGAACAGAATATGACTTTTACAAGAATAACTTAGTTATTTACTTCTAACAAGTGCATCTTTAGGCGAAGTTTATTACTTTTAGCTTTGCATTGTGCATTGTATATATATATATATATATATATATATATATATATATATATATATATATATATATATATATATCCGAACAAGTAAGAGTGCTTTCACCTGCGCCTCCTGCTGCATGAAGTATCAGGCCCAAAATCATTTGAAGATTTGAAAACATTTCAGGGACGGCTCTGTGAAACTTACAAAAAGGCCTGCCAGCTTAGAGACCTTTTGGAGAACGATGACCACTGGAACAATGCACTCGAAGAAGCGGCTGCATCTCGATCACCAAAGGTTTTACGGAATCTGTTTGCTGTGATGCTATATACATGCTCCATGTCATCTCCCGAACAGTTATGGATGAATCACAAGGAGAACCTGTCCGAAGACATGCTGCACCAAGCACGCATGCAGCAGCAGATTATGGATCTGGACTACAGTGACGACATCTTCAACAGAGTGCTAATAGACATTGAGGACAAGATTATATTGATGGGTGGATCGGACCTAAAAAGGTTTGGACTTCCACAACCCAATCGAAACCTTGATTCAGTCCTGCCGAGTGAAGAACGTATGGAGCGAAATTATGATACGAACGTACTCGCAACATAGAGGAAAATGAGCCGAAAATGGTCCCAGATCAAAAGGATGCATTTGACAAGATCACAACAGCAGTTTTCAATGGTCGCAGTGGCATATTCTTTTTGGATTCTCCGGGCGGTACAGAGAAGACTTTTCTAATCAATCTTCTTTTGGCTAAAGTGCGACACAGAAACGAGATTGCCCTGGATGTTGCTTCTTCTGCCATTGCTGCAACACTATTGACAGGAGGGAGGACAGCTCACTCAGATTTCAAGTTACCCTTAAATCTGGCAAACACAGAGACTCCTACGTGTAACATTTCAAAAATTTCAGGAAATGCAAGGGTTCTGAAGCATTGCAAGTTACTTGTCTGGGATGAATGCACCATGTCCCACAAAGCCGCATTCGAAGCACTTGATGTCACATTGAAGGACATCAGAGGTAACAATTGCAGAAGGCGGCTTAACTATGGTGTTGGCTAGCGACTTTCGACAGATACTTCCGGTTATTCCACGTGGAACCAGGGCGGATGGAATGCAGGCCTGCTTAAAATCGGCTTACGTGTGGAATGACATCGAAAGACTTGGTCTCTCAACAAACATGTGAGTTCATGTCAATGGTGATCCCTCAGACGAGCAATTTGCAGATAACCTTCTGCAACTTGGAAATGGAGCCATTACTGCTGATAATACAGGATGTATAGCCATGGGAACGTTTGGAATGATTGTGACAACTCAACAACAGCTGAAAGAGGCGGTGTTTCCAAATGTGGCCCAGCACTTCACTGATCCCACATGGCTGTGCGAAAGAGCAATCCTTGCCCCAAGAAACGAAGATGTCAACGTCATCAATAAGCAGCTTTTACAAGAATTGCCAGGTAAAGCTCAAGTTTACAAATCGATTGACACCACCTGTGATACAGAAGAAGCGGTACACTACACCACAGAATTTTAAATACGTTGGAGCCATCTGGAGTACCCTCTCACATATTAGAGCTAAAGATTGTGCACCAATTATGCTGCTGAGAAATCTGCATCCACCTGCACTCTGCAATGGAACAAGACTTGCTGTAAAGAATCTGATGCCGAATGTGATTGAAGCCACCATTATGACAGGACACTCTGCAGGAAGTCGTATTTATTCCGAGGATACCAGTCATTCCTTTCGATATACCATTTCAATTTAAAAGACTTCAGTTCCCTGTCCGTTTAAGTTTCGCCGTGAGCATTAACAAGGCACAAGGGCAATCGCTAAAAGTAGTTGGACTCGATCCTCTCAAACCCTGTTTCTCCCATGGTCAACATTATGTGGGTTGTTCTAGAGTTCTAAAAGCCGAAAATCTCTACATCCTAGCTCCAAATCGAAGAAAAAAAATATAGTATATCCTGAGGCTCTCTAAACTGATATTTCAAGAAAGAAAAGTGAAAGAAGACTCAAGTGAATTTCATCAACGCTATACAGACTTTAATATTGCATTCAAGCCAACAACATGAATGGAAAAGCCACAGATCAAGAAGCGTTAATTTAATTTATATCAGCCTTTTGAAAGACACAAATAAGAGGAGTAATGCCGTTTATTTATTTTATGATATTTATACTCTTATTAATTCTATGTTATTTATACTGTGTTTAGTTTTTAAATTGATTTTTGTTAACAAACATTAGAGAATTTGACATTTTTACTTTTTAACATTTAGTAGTAGAAGAATGATGAAAGGCTGAATCTACTAAAATTCTGAGATGTGTATAACATTTCACATGGTTTTTTTAATGTTATTTATACTGTGTTTACTTTTTTAATTGATTTTTGTTAACAAGCATTCAACAATTTCAATCTTATTTATTCTGTGTTGTGTTTTTAAATTGATTTTGGTTAACAAGCATTCGACAATTTCAATCTTATTTATACTGTGTTGAGTTTTTAAATTGATTTTGTTTAACAAACATTCGACAAAGTAACATTTTTACTTTTCAGCTTTACTTTTCAAAATTCTTTACTTTCCTAAAGACAATTTGACATTTTTCCTTTTCGACTTTTAGTGGTTTTATAAATTCAAATTAATGGAGATAATGTTAATGTTTTTTTGCAGGGAGTAATTTTTTGGTGACATGAAAAATTATTCAGATATTATAGAAATTTATTGCTGTTTACATTATTTTCAACTCATGAATGGTTTAAATGTTGATATATAAAAGCTTTCAACTTTTGTTAGTGTATTTAGGCCTGTAGTGTATAATAATGATTAATTTCTATTTGTAAAATTAAATTTTCCCACTGTTTGAATATTTTTTTTCTGTTCAAATTAATGTTCATAATGTTAATGTTTTTTTACAGGGACTAATTTTTTGTTGACATGAAAAATGATTCAGATATTATAAAAATTGATTGCTTTTTACATTATTTTCAACTCATAAATGGTTTAAATGTAGATATATAAAATATTTCAATTTTGTTAGTGTATTTAGGCCTGTAGTGTATAATAAAGTTTAATTTCTTGTTGTATAATTACATTTTTTTCCAAATGTCTGAATATTTTTTTTCTGTTCAAATTAATGCAGATAATGTTAATGTTTTTTTGCAGGGACTAATTTTTTTCAATTTAAAAAAATGATTGATATTATAAAAATTGATTGCTTATTACATTATTTACAACTCATAAATGATTAAGGGTATATATAAATAATTAAGAAAAAATATCCCTACTGGGGAATCCTCGCCTTGCAAATATTACGAAAGGAGGATAAGGCGCCTTTGCTGTACGCCTAGCGTGGTGAGGAAAACAGCAGTACCGTCATAAAATGCCAGTTAGTGGCCACGTTTGCAGTTTTGTCATCTTTGGCTATACTGTGTTTCGTTTTCTTTAATTTTGCCCTTTTCATTTTAATCTCAGTTTTAAGGCAAACTTATTCAGTCATTTATTTTGTTTTTGTATTTCTATAATTTCAAAACATTCTTTTCATTTCATTTTCTGTAATTTTGCACTCTTGATTTTAATCTCAGTTTTATTTCAGGGTCTTTCATTTATAGTTCTCATTTAAGTTGTGTTTTGTTTTTATTTATACGGTATTTCTTTTTCTGTAATTTTGCCCTTTTGATTTTAATCTCAGTTTTCAGGTAAACTTTAGGTAAAAATATTAAAATATAGTTAAATAAATGTTCCTCAAACTTTGCTATATTAAATGTACTATATTCTTTTGTATGTTCTAATAGATTTAATTTCAGTATTTTCTTCTACATTATTTTGTCTATTAAAATATCTGTTACGATTTTTTATAAATAAATAAATAAATATATATATATATATTTGGCATTAATTGCATACATTGACCGTTGTATGTATGCAATTTTAATGTACTCAGTAGCGTAGCACGGATATTCAGCTAGTATATATATATATATATATATATATATATATATATATATATATATATATATATATATATATATATATATATACATATATACTAACTGAGTGGCAACCCGATGTGTTGCTTTTTCGATTTAAAATGAAATGGTTTCATTTCTTAAAGATTAAAAACTGTTTAATCACTTTTGAAAATATTTTAGAATTTTCAAAAAACGAAATAATTATTTAAAATTCTCTTTTTCAAATTTTGGCTTTTGAACTAATTCTTACAAATATCCGTTTTCAAATTTTGCTTTTTAAACAAAAAATAAGTTCATTCAATTAGAAAAAAAAATTAAGGTTTTAACGTTTCATTTCCTAAAACAAAAATTATTTACGGTACTTTAAAATTATTTCTGGATTTCAATTATTAAATTACTCGTTCTCAACTAATTATTTTTCCTTTTGGCAACATGGCCGAAAGTAAATATTAAATCTTATGGGGAAAAGTGCTTAAAAAATTGAAAGACATTTCTAATGAATTCAAATTTGGTGGCGGAATAATCCTCATTGCTTCCTTATTAATTAGAAACAAATTTCACGAACTTGCTGGAATTATTAGTGAGTAAAGTAATAGGTCGAAAAATTACGAACTTGGCATTCAAGTTACATTAATATACAATGGCGATCAGCGCGGGACATTTCATTAGTGAGTTTTGTAAGTACGCTTTTTTAGAATGATAAAAATTGTTTTTATTAAATGTATTTGGTATAATTTGGAAGTTGAACATCTAGAAAATGCCAATTACTCGTAAAATTAACATTAATAGATGCAGAAAACCGCAATATTTGAACATTAAAATTGTCGATTTCATTAATTTCGGAAAACAGCTTTGAAGAAAAAGCTTCGTTTGCAGTTAAAAACATTTTTAACTTTTTAAAAATGTGCATATCCTTAAAAATGAAGAGTTTGAGGACACATGGAAATAAAAATTTTGTCGATTGGTGGGCGGAAAAGTTTAATTTTGCATGCATGAAAATAGTGGAAATTTGCGAAACGGCAAGGATCTGGCCCACCCAGAATGACAGCTGTGTCTGTTGTCCTCTTCTTTTTAGTTCAGCGGTTTTAATTTAATAATTAAAAGAGTTTAAAGTTTTGAAAGTTGAGGATGGTATCAGTTCACGCGTTTTGTCCGTCCGCGTCCATCGGTATCAGTCACGATATTCTGCTATGCCTGTTCGCGACATTAGCCCGTTCCCGTGTCTGCTCACTAACAAACATACGTTTGTTTACTTTCAGCGGCTAATAGTAAGATATATATATATATATATATATATATATATATATATATATATATATATATTTATATATATGGATCTATGGGTTTTAGGGGTCGTCGTAAAATTTCTAAATCATTAAGTGACTCAGTTAAGACGATCAACAAAGAAACTACCATTAGTATATTTTAACGACACGTTACAATAAACACAAAACAATAAAAACACATAGTTAGATCTTCATTACACATAAAGTACGATCTTTGTACTGCGTCGTTACCAAATAACAAAAGTCTCCGCAGTCGTCTGCTGGGATAGTACGTCTTTTATGGTCGAGAGCCTGTCTCGGTCTGGCACGGGAAGTACATACTCCTACTGTCAAAGGTGGCTTTGCATGGAGGGCAGAAGCACCAACGGGATATCAAGGGTCGCTCCTAACAAACAAAGAAACAAATAAATAAATAAATTCATTTAATTTAATTATTTATCTCTATCATTAAACTTCTTAACAAGAGATGCTTGAAAATTTTTAAAGAAATTGGAGCTCGTTATTATTGTACACATACTCTATTTCGATGATACTGACAAACATATTGATCATTTGCATGTTTCTATTAAATTCTAACGCATTAATTCATGAAAAGTATTTTCAGTATGTAGGCGTAATCAAAGTCTCGTTATTAGTTCAAATATGAAGCTCAACTAAATTAATGCATGCATGAGCTCGCAATTTGTGTAAAAGGGAAAAAGTTTTCATGATAATAACACGATAAGATTCTTTATCTCAAACATTTATAAATCGGAACAAAAATAAAAAAAATATGCGAAGCATATTTTTCCTGAAAGAAACTTTTCGTGTCTTTAATAAGATATTCCCTCGAAGCGGCCCGGAATCTCCTTAATCTTATTTTATAACTTCGTTATATGTACTTAGTATGCTTAGAGGAGTTCTTTAATTAGATATAATCTTGAATTTAAAGCTAATTACTAAGTCGTTATTTGTTCATTTCATGCTTTTGGAAAATATATGTTTAAAACGATGCTCATTAAGTTTCAAATATAAACCGTTCTTTAAATATAAATTTATTGAATGCAATTTTGCAAGAACCGTATCTCTTAATTTTGCGTTACATTTTTGAAAAATTTAGATTCCCGTTTATCTTTAATATCAGTGATGACATTAAACGCCTGATGATGTTTAATCTAGTCAACTAACTGCGAACTGAGTGTTATTTTTCTTTTAAAATTAAATTTTTCATAGGTGAATTTTTAGCATTTTATCTTTAAGTAATTTGTTTTAATTGCACTTTAACCAGTCGGTCACAATGTCCATTTTTTACACCCATGTAAACATTTCTCTCCGTTAAGATAAAATTGGCATAATCTGTGTGGCGAAAAATATAAAACGATGTCAGCATTAACTTTCACCTTCTCTCGGGTCTAGCATTATTCAATTAGCATTTATTTGTTTATTTTATTTTGAATTTTTCGCATTCATTCATTTATTTAGTTTATCAAGTTTGACCTTGTAAAAAATGTTTAGGTTATCTTACCGACTGTTTCTACTAATTTTACAAATTATTACGCTGTTAATATCTAATTATTGACAATATCCTCTAATTTTTCATATCTAATTAATTAATTTTGCTAAAAGATAAAACTTTTGGAACTGCTTATAAAAATCTAAAATCAATGTAGGCAAACTCCGATTTTTTCTGGAATATTGAAAACTTAGTACATAAGCTTACGTCACAGCTAATGAGGTTTTTCGTTTCTCTTTTCTGCATATCGCCTTGACTGACTACAAAACTTTGAATTGGCATATTAATAATTAGGACAACTTGATCGGAGGATCCAATTTCCTCTGACTGAGAAACCTGTCTTATGAAACAGCTAATGAGGTCTTTCATGTCACTGTTCTACTTTTCAACCTTACTGACTACACAATTTTTACATGGTAAGTAAATTGTTAATTTTGCTGAAAGAGAAAATTAATGGAAGTGCTCAAAGAAAATAACCGGAATCGAGTATGAAATCTTCGATTTCTTCTAGAAATATTAAAAATAGAAAATGATCTTATGACACAGCTAATAAGGTGGTTCCTGTCACTTTTCTATATATCAACCTTACTGACTACTCACCCTTAAGTGAAGTGCTTTGATTCGCCTGGTAGGCTCGAGTGTTCGTAATCGTCCTTCAGCCTGTAAAATACCGATTATTCAGCCTTAAGAGTGTAAATGTGTTTTTCATAGTACTCCAAAAAGAAACCTCCCAAACTCTATATGTCCAAGCTTATACTTATCGGTCACAAACACATGCCTCTGCGAAATGCATAAAGACGATTAAGCAACAGTAACCTCCTCAGTGAATACGAGTAATACTGAATATAGAGAGGCCATTGACGGCATAGAGAGAAATTGTACATTTAAAGATAAAAACTCTAATATTTTAAATCTTTAGCAACTCTTGAAAATGAGTTGCCTGGTGATGCAAGGGCTCAAGCAGCAGCCTGTCACATCGGGTCGGGGATTGTTATCCTGCAAAATGTGCAATTGTCAAACTGGGGCAAACATTTTTCTACCGTATTCAAAAGAAGATGAGCTGTAAGCTAACAACCATCACTGGTGTGTATCGTGTTGGACTTATATATATATATAAGTCCAACTTGGACTGATATATATATATATATATATATATATATATATATATATATATATATATATATATATATATATATATATATATATATATATATATATATATATATATATATATATACCGGGTGATTCAAATTAAAGTATCCCTGTTTGGGACTCCCTGGCGAGAAAAGCAGTGAACGTAACGTCTTCATATTTGGAGGGTATACATACCAGGCCATGAGAAATTGATTGGTGGGAAAAAACAATTAGTTCAAAAAATTGACCGCTAGGTGCAAATGAGGCGCTGCGATCGGTTGAAGGTAAGGAAAATGAAACGACTGTACGAAGGAAGGAAAGAATACGAGGTGTCGGTAATTAACTTTATTAGTACAGTTCGTTACACATGCAGGAACTAAACTACGCTGACTAAGCTTTATGTTTGCAAGCGTGTGCAGCGTACGCGTTGTTGCCTGTGTAGCAGCAGCACAACTAAACTTCCAGCCCTTTTTGTCGTGCTGCAGTTAAGTGAGAACTTGAATATTCGACTGTGCGTGCAGTACCGGAGAACAAAATCTGCATACGAGCTGGGCGAAAGACCCGTCGTAACAGATTAAAATAGAGGACTCACAGGTTTAGAACATTCTTCGACTGCCACGATGGATATTTCGTTGCCTGAGCGTGCTTTGCTGCTAAAGTTATTTTACCAAAACGGCGGTAACGCCGCCAAAGCGCGGCGCTTGTACCGAGGGCAGAAATTTTTGCGTACGGGTCCACTAACACCATGTTCCCTGCGACGAATGGTGAAACGTTTCCAGGAAACAGGTAGCTTTGCCGTTCAAGCAGGCCGAGGGCGAAGGAAACAGATACCGCCGGTTATGGATGATGTGGCAACCGCTGTCGTTGAGCAGGTAAATTCGAACACAACAGGAAACTGCAGTGCTCGCGCCGTATCAAGGCAACTCGGATTGTCACAAACTACGGTATGGAGGTGCATGCGGAAAACGCTCAAAGCCTATCCGTATAAGCTCCATCGCTTACAATATTTAAAACATGGCGATTACGATCTGTGTGAAACGTTCGCCTTAACGCTCTTGGCACGTATAGAGGTGCAGCAGAATTGGCCGTGGAACATCCTACGGACCGATGAGGCTCACTTTTACATGTGCGGAACAGTGATCGCACATAACTGCCGTATCTGGTACACTGAGAATCCTCACTCGGTTCGCCAAATGCCCCTGCATTCACCGCATGTGACTGTATGGATCGGCTTCACTGCGACCTTTATGATTGGGTCATTTTTCTTCGAGAAAATCACCCCGCAGGGACCAAAAACCTGTTACGTGACTGCAGCACGTTATCGGGCTATGCTGCAAAGTGTGGCCATTCCAGAACTCCAGCAGCGTGGATGTCTCGCTACAACGGTATTTCAACAAGATGGTGCCCCTCCTGACATTGGACGTGAGGATCAACAAATGCTGCGACGTCATTTTACGGAGGATCGCATTATCAGTCGTGTATTTTCTACCAGATGACCTCCACGTTCACCCGACTTAACCCCGTGCGATTTTTGGCTTTAGGGTTACCTCAAAGATAAAGTTTATCGGGGAAACATAGGAAATCTGGCGGATTTGAAGAACAACATCCTCTTGCACGTACGCAACATCGATCCCGACCAGTTACACGCCGCTGTGGATCATGCTATAAAACGTTGTCACGCGTTGACCTTGAAGCACGGTGGACACATTGACAACCACCTGTGAAATCTTTGTGTACTGTTGTTACTACGCGCATGCCTTTCGTTTGCGCCTTCACTAACAATTCTGTAGGATCGACAGTTCTCGTGTAACGAACTGTACTAATAAAGTTAATTACCGACACCACGTATTCTTTCCTTTCTTCGTACAGTCATGTTTCATATTCCTTACTTTCAACCGATCGCAGCGACTCATTTACACCTCGCGGTCTTTATTGGAACTAATTGTTTTTTCCCACCAATCAATTCCCCATGGCCTGATATATATACCCTCCAAATATGAAGACGTTACGTCCACTCCTTTTCTCGCCAGGGCGTCCCAACAGGGATACTTTAATTTGAATCACCGGGTATATATATATATATATATATATATATATATATATATATTAATTGTCCATATATATGTGTATGTATATGTGTGTGTGTGCGTGCGTGTGCAAAACATTTAATATTTGAACGCATAAAAATTAATAGTATCATTATACTTTATTTTTGTGTTATAGTTCACATCGACTAAAACAGAACGAAACGAGGGAGGAAAGGCTTTTATATTTTGTGAGTTCTTATTTTAGAAGAAAGATAATTTTTCTGCCGTCTGAAGTAATGAAAGAAACTCGATTACAGGAAAAGACATATACCGTTACATTTTCCTTTAAACTAATTCTTTATCATTACATCGGAGTTTGAAACTAGTTTGAACACCTGACTTAAATAATGTTGAACGTTACTTTACTCTCTCTTGAGAGAGAGTCAAACAAAAATTCCCTCTAACGATTACGTAACTCGGATATCCCGGTGATTTCTTACTCTATCGTGTCTATGTTTTTAACTCTTTTTCTTCAGTGTCTGGTCTTGCTTTGTAGACATGTTTTAAATTGCATTTTGCTTTTATGATTCAAATTGCGTTTCATGGTTTTTTTTATAAATAACATGGTTTAGTAATACATGTAGCATTGAGTAGCATTGATAAAATATCATTATGTTTATAGCCTGAGTGATTTTTTGAAGAAATTTGATTTCAGTATGTATGATATTTTCATATTTTATCTGAAAACTGCAGAGAGAATAATTGAACAAAGGTATCGGTACATATTCTATAGGGAAAGAAACATATTTACAAACTAAATATTGATAGCATCACGAGATATGTTTGATATAATTACCAAACTTTAATAAATAATTAATATATATATATATATATATGTGTGTGTGTGTGTGTGTGTAACGTCTTTGATTTACGCCCGTTTACTAAATTCAGTTCGTGGTACCCAAACCATGTAAAGTCCTTGAAATTCTAAGTAATGTAGTCTAAAAACTGGAAGCACACGTTTTAAGTCCAATTAAATCAGGTTTATTGTTTCATGTATTACGACTACAGATCAAAGTGCACATCTCAGCGATCGCCATTTTCAAGAAACCGCCGCGGTACCGAGTGAAACGCCCGCAAACAACACTCTCCCAATTTAATCTGCGTAATCCTATGATCTCATGAGCGCTTCACCCTTTACCACACATGACCTAAGCACCACATGGACTTCCTAGAATCATCTTTTGTTTACGTAAGCATTAATTTTCACGCCAAACCCTGTACGTCTAAAATAGATTCCCTCGATGGATCTTCAATTTACTGTCGCGAATCGAGGTCATCCATTCTAGATGGGGAAAAACATCTTTTCCAACCCTTTTTGCCAATGATTCTAATGTTAAATTTCATTATTATGAGGTCCCCCTGTAAATTTCTTAAGTACTATTATTTTGTAATTCATTCTTAACACACACACACACACACACACACACAGATATATATATATATATATATATATATATATATATATATATATATATATATATATATATATATATATATATATATATATATATATATATATATATAACAAACTATATTTCAAAAGAAAAACAATCGGTAAACAAATTCTCAGCACTCTCAGACAGATTGCAGCTCTTGAGGAAAAATGGCAACAATGTCCCTAATTTACATATGAATAAAACGTAACTTTCTATCTAAGTAGATTTTACAAATAAACACAACCAAGAAAAAAAACAAATAATTGCCCCTTCCTCAAAAACACTCTCTCCTTGTTATTAACCAAGTCTTCTGAGAATTAAATGTAAATAAAAGTTTTTTCCCCCGAACCTAATTTCGACCGGAATAATTATTTTATTTGTTGAAGACGAGTAACTGAAGTATAAATGGTTAGGATACGAAGGGAAAAAATTGTTTTGCTTTTCTTAAGAATATATTTTCCCCCGCTCTCGTAATTGAAAGAACTCTACCTCTAATTGAAATGTTGTTTTGATGCCGAATTCTGAACAGAAAATTATTTGCTTTTCCATCGGTATAAATATCTGGACATTTGGCAAAAGCCAAACAGCTATTTGACTCGCAGCCAAGGAAGCCGGAACAAAGGAAGACTAATATTGTTTTTAATAAATCAGAATTAAATTTATATCACGAGAGTTTATTGCATTTTACTTTTTTTTTGTATTGCTTTTCTTTTCTGGTAAAATGAAACTTCCTTGAAATGGCAGCTATTGTACCCGATTTTAAGGTATCCGACTGGGTTCGACACCCATTTTTTGAAAACCAGCAACAATTAATATATTGTTGATGGTTTCTAATGTATTTGTACATATAAAAACAATTTAAATTGAAATATAAACATAAATTATGCAAAAAAATATTTTGGGGACATTTTAGATGTAAAATCAGGCAATATTTGATACTTACCGCTACAGTAGATACAGGAAAAATATTAATTCAAAATTAATTATTTTTATTTACAAATGCACTTCAGAGTCCTGAGAATGTAATGAAACTCAATCGTAGACATATCTTAAAATACTTAAGAGTTATACACAATTGAAACATCATTTTGGGTATTTTATTAAGATTTTCCATGTCATAATTTATAAAAATAGTTGTAATTTTTAAGAAAATGATTTTACAATCAAACCTTTGATTCATTACACTCTCATCATTATGCAAATTATGTGTAATAAATCTCAAATTGTTATGACAAAAACTTTTTTTGATATCGTGTTTTTCCTGAGTAAAAAATCACAAAAATGTAGTTTTCTGTAAAACGCAATTAAAGATTTCATTACAGAAAAAAATTGCAAATTTATTATTCAAACTACTTAAAAATCTCCAGCTTTGCAAGTTGGACCCTCCTTTATTTCATTTTTAGAGGCTTTTCTCTTTCGTGAAGCCCTTAATATTTTTCGGGCCACTTTTGCACTTTGCAAAGAGTGTCTTTTTGAGTCGACAATTCGCTCACCATCAATGTTTTTGCATCCTGCAAGTGTATGTGAACCAGGAATCAAATCTAAACGTTCAAATACTTTTATGAAACCCATACAGCCATTATTAAACTGTATAACAGCTATACTGGATCCCAAGCGGAATGTTGTGTGTTCTACAAACACTTCTTTTGGAACAATAGTCCATAGCAGATTATTAAAGCTTTCATTAGCGTTTTGAGTTTTTCCATGAACACATTTCCTTAATAATCTGTTATCACATAATTCCATATAAACAGGTTTCACAGAGTTTATTATGGATTGTGGCAAACCTTTCGAATTATCATTAAATTTCTTGCCTGATGCTTGACACTGCTGGTATTTACACCAGCTTTCAACACCTTTTGGACACTGTCCATGCATTGGATTTTTTTCAGATGAGCAGCAGTGAAAAAATGCTGCTATAGTAGCTGACTGCATGGATGCTAAATTACCAATGTTTGATCGAATGGCAATTCCATAGTAATTCTGCAACTTATCAATTACGACATCTGTAAGTTTGCCTTTACCTTTCAAAGATGGAACTGATTCTTTCAATTTACGCAGTCGACTACCTACTCTCTTCTGTACATGGCCAATGCACTCAAGTTTTTGGACAGAATCTTTGCCATAAATATTTTTTACAGATAGGTATCCTTTGGAATCCCCATCTCCATAATACTCGTTGTATTGCAGACCTCTTAGAGTCTCAGAACGTTCAAATATTCTGTACGCTCCTACTGATTCCATACTTGCAGCTGACCCTTTATGGTTCATTGTACATATATGATTTGTTTTTTCATTTGAACCATCTTTTGATCTTTTTTGAAACCTTTTGCATATTCTACAATATTGGGATAAAGTCTCAATATCAAGGACTTTCCCTGTGTCTATAGAAATAGCACTAACAAATCCATTTAAAGATGAATAGCCCCTCTTTTGCCAAGAGCCATCCACCGATACACCACATTTAATGATTTTCTTCTCATTCTCTTTCAAATGTTTCACTTCTTCTGCAGCTTGATTCATGGAATCTTTGGCAGAAAAATTTACAGCATTCAAAATCTTTTTTTCCAGTTCACGAAAAGAATATTTGGAAAATGTAGGCATGTTTAATGTAGCACAGAGTTTTTTTGCAGAAGATAACCCTTTACCCAATAATCTTAAACCAAAAACAAAAAGCAAATTTGTGTCATAACGTTGTTTAGTTTTCTTAGACGATGAAAATCCCTTAACAAATGAACAATTAGTGCACATTACACAAAAGTTAGATGCTAATCCAAACTTTGAATCTTCTTTTAAACATAAATCTTTCTCAAAGCAAACAGGACAGCATAAAGTAGAAAACACAGTCATTAAAATTCCAACATCAAAAATTCTATTGCCACACAAATCTTCAGCACCATTTTCATATGAAACACATTTAAAACTGCTTATCTTTCTTTCACTGCTTGTATAGTTTGAAGCATCATCTGCAGGATTAGAAACAGTATTTTTATTGATATTTCCATGGTATTTCCTTTTCTTAGGGCGATAATTTCTATTATGACCCATTGATCAATCAGTTTAGAAGCAGAATAATATAATAATTGTAAAAAATGACAGCGTTTCAGTGAAACCAACGTGACGAAAGAATGTAAACAAAACGATAAAATGAACATGGTGTTGCCAATTTTGTAAGCATTTATCATGAAAATAATCTTGGCCTCAGATGACTACAATGCAAAATTAAAAATTAATAAATCAGTTTCAGTCTAGTTTTAAAATAAACCTAAAAATCAGTGGTTTATTTACAAATAGGATCCATTTAAATCGCCACTTCCGGTTTTTGAAATGCCACTTCCGGTTTGTCAATGAAAACAAAAGTTGTCATAACTTTTGTTCTAGTGATCATAAAGACAAAATAAAAACTGTTTTGAGTAGCTAAATGTATGGTTTTTCAAATAAACTAATAAAAAAAATTTGAGATTTTTCTCCGAAATACGTCATTTAAACCCAGTCGGTTACCTTAAAATATTCTCAAATATTAGTGCTCAAGATAATCTCCCATCTAAGAGAGTCTTTCTTCAATACTTCTGTTCGATAAAGCAATATTTTAGTAGATTAAAACGTGTGATCTATCTTTTAGATATTGCTTTGATTGAAACTAGCAATATGGAAATTACCGAGAAGTTGTGTAATAGTATACCCAAGTTGTATACTATTACACATATTTTGGGAAACATTTTAGGCAATTTAATTCACCTCCCACTAGAAATTGTCACTAAGTAAAGAGCTTTTTTCTATCTTACATAATGTATTTTATATTTTATTGAAAACATTTTTTCTTTGGTTAATGTAAAATATTAACAACATGGTTTAGAATGTCAAATTATTCACAACTTCTAATATACTTAAGGGACATCTTATATACGGTTTTTTATATTTTTATGAAAAAATATCTTTTGGTTAGGGGTTACTGTTAGCAACATGGCTTTGCAATTTCAATCTATATTTCCCAATTAATTCACAACTTTTGGAAACACAGATCGGACCACTTCAAATAATATAATTTGCCTCTCAGTGTAAATTACTAGTATGTCAACAGTTTGACATTTTTTCTTACATATTGTGTTTTATACTTTTATGAAAACAATTTGATTTGGTTAACAGGAAATTTTAGCAAATATGACTTGGAACTTCAATCTGTTTTTATTTTTTTTCCAACTTATTCACAACTTTAAAATACTTCTGGAACCACCGCAATAATATAATTCGCCTCCCAGTATGAACTGCCAGTACGAAATTATGTTTTTTTCTTGCATATTGTACTTTATAGTTATGTGACAAGATTTCGCTTGGTTAAGGGCAATATTAGCACGATGGCTTAAAATATCATTTTGTTTTTCTCAAGTTTTTCAGAACTTTTGTAAATACTTCCAAATAACACAATTCCCTTCTCAATATGAATTGCTAGTATTTTTCCTCACATATTGTGTTATATATATATATATATATATATATATATATATATATATATATATATTATATTTTTTAAACAATTGGGTTCGGTTAAGGGTAACTATAACAACATGGCTTGGTATTTCCTTCCATTTTCTCAAATTATTTTTAACTTTTGAAAATACTTTGGGAAACTCTTCAAATAACACCATTCTCCTTTCATTAAAAAACCGCCATTATGCAACCAGTTTGTTTCAATTTATTATATATTTTGCTTATTATTTATGTGAAAAAATTGTTTTGTTAATGGTGAATATTAACAACATGGATTGGAATTTCTTTGTTTTTTCTCAAGTTATTCACAACTGTTGTAAATTCTTAGGGCATCACTTCGAATAAGAAATTTCGCCAGTACGAATACAGCTTTTTTCTTGTCTTCCATATTGTGTTTAATAGCCATGTGAAAACATTTGTTTTGGTTGAGTTCAACCTGAATTGGTATTTCAATTTGCTTTTCTCAAGTTATTCAAACTTTAGTGAATATTTGTGGTACCATTTGAAATAACACAATTCCCCTCTCAGTAAAAATAACCAGTAAGTAAACAGCTTTAATATATTATATTATTATATAGTTCATTCATATTGTGTTTTCACATTTTTGTGAAAACATTTGATTTTGCTAAGGGTTATTATTAGGAAAATGGCTTTGAATGTCATTCTATTTTTTTCCAAGTTATTCACACCTTTTGTAAAACCACAGGATATCACTCCAAACAACAGGTTCACTTCTCAGTAACAATTGCCACTACGTAAAGTGCTTTCTTTTGTTCTTACTTACTGAGTTTTATATATTTTGTGAAATCAATTCAGTTTGGTTAAGGATAACTATTAGCAACCTGGCTTAAAATGCCAATCTTTTTTCCCCATGTTATTCACAACTTTCGTAAAAATCTTAGGAAATACTTCACCTCTCAGTATAAATTACCAGTATGTATTCAGTTTATTTTTCTTACTTGCATATTATGGTTTATATTTGTTCTGAAAAAATAAGTGGTTTAATTAAGAATAATTTTTAGCAACAATGCTTGGAATTACATTCTACTTGTCTCAATTTATTCACAATTTTATAAATACTTAGGGGATTACTCCAAACAGTGCAATTTGCCTCTCAATAGGAATTTCCAGTACGTAGACAAATTTTTTCGTTCTTACATACTGTGTTTTATATTTTTGTGGAAAAAATTACTTTGGTACAGGTAAAGGTAGACATTAGCACCATGTTTTGAAATTCCGTTCAAGTCATTCATAATGTTAAAGACGGTGAATTAATTTAAAAAATAAGAATTTTACGTTGCTATTTATTGCAGCTGAAATACTATTCACACAAGGATTTAAGACATATCTTCCATATTTTCTAAAGCTCGGGAATATTAATTTTCTAGGGACTTATATTCATATAGAGATATAAAAATCCTTAGAAAGATATATCGAAGACAAACCTTTAGAAAAAAAAGTTTACTTACGTGATGTTTATAAAGTATCTTCATAGTGTAAAAAAATGAACCAAAGCGAATTAAAACAAATCATAATTTCGAGTTTTCAGCTTTATTTATAAAGCTCCAGTATTAGGAAAAATAGAGTTTATTCACTTTTTTAACAAAAATAAGGCCTCATTAACTTTTTTATTACAATGAATTTCGTGATAAGAAACAAATAGTTCGTTCTGTAGGGAACAGTTATTAGCTATTAACACTGTTTCTCTTTTAGTTTCATTCCCATGAAGAGTTGAATGTTGGCATTCGACCAATGAAAATATACATTTGTCGCTGATAATATTTTATAATATCAATTTACTTAGCTCTCTAGAGACATTTTCTAACACTTTCCCACTCAGATCTTGGTTAAACATTTTTCCTTTCTGTTTCTGGATGTTTTCAAACTTGTTAATGCGTAAATTTATTCTGTTTCATAAACGTTTATACTGTTGTGTCTGTCTACCGCTCAACTGCATTCACGAAGTCTTAATCACACTTTCGAATAAAAGCATGGTTGTTAATCCCAGTTCATGTAACGATTATGTTTCTACAAAGAGGGAAGTGGGATGCAAAGGCGTCACGCTAAATGATGTTGTAAATGAATGAAAACTCTGCTTTATGAGAATTAAGTCCTCTTGAAGTATTTTATAAGTTTGTGAATGAAATGACAGAAACAGACTTGCATGTTTTGACTGCATCATCAGTGTTTACACTGAAATGAATAGAATAACTTATTCGACCTGATTATATGTGATAATGGATTAGAACTGATTTCTAAACGTTCATAATTATACTCTTAATTGAAACAAGACGTTTGCATATTTTCTGCGGGTGTATAGTGTATTCATTCTTTCATATTTATGTAAATATGTTTAGTAAGTATATACATGTATTTATAATATATGTATTGTTTTATACAGCTGAAGAAGATAATAAAAATAAATTTATGTTAACACTCTACAATGATGGAAATGCCTGATTATCGTAGCTTATGGAAGATTTAAAATGAATGGTTGTGTCTTTATATTTAAAGTGAAATTTATAGTGAAATCTATATTTCTTAGCTTTGATAGTCTAAGACATTCGGAAAATGATTCAAAAGTTCTGTTGGGTTCAAGCTTATTTTTTTAAGTATGGTGGGGGGAATTTCGAATGTCTCTGGTCTCACAATATAAAACCCCATTCCGGTGTTCATATGAAGATCTGTAAGGAAGCAGAAGCACACACAAACATAAAGAACTTCTTAATTTCAGGAGAAGTGTTCCAGCTATTGATAAATCAATTTATATTTTACTGAAATTTTGCGTAACTTCACGGTTCGAGTAGAGGTGATTATTATTCTTGATGGTTAAAATTCCTTCTCATTTTAAATAATGCTACGATTGATCCAAATTTGTGGTTTTACTACACCAACACACATTTATAGCTATTTACAAATATATTTTCACAGCTAGCATGCCAAGCTTCAACAAATCTGTCCCAAATATTAGCTCTGAGAGAGTTCAGCTCTCATTCTGGGTGGCGTTGCTCTCAGATGGTCACTGTTATTGGTACATATATATATATATATATATATACTCTGTCACAAAAGAATATATGCACCCAGAAGAAATCGAGCTACTATCACGAAACCTGCCAGGAATGTAGTCTGGTAAGAGATATGCAAATGATTAAATTTCGTCGCCAATGAGACAAGGGTAAGCTCGCTATGCGCATATGAGATACGCAGCTGGGGTAGATTAAAAACATGATTGCTCGTGACATACGGTTATTCAAACAAATCTGTCGACTTGGATGGACGGTATTGTGAAAGTAGATGCCTCTGAGATGTAACCGGCGACAGTACGAACAATTGTCGGACTTTGAGAGGGGGCGTATAGTAGGTCTCAGAGAAGCAGTTTGGTCGAACAGGCATATCGGCCGCCACCTAGGTGGGTCGTAAAGATATGGTAGTTGCTCGGAATTGGTAACAATGGATCACGGAAAGTAGAGTATACCGTCGCTGGGGGTCAAGGCCTCCCAGGAACACAAATGCGCGAGAGGGTCGCGCAATCATAAGAGCGGCCACGTCCGCACCAACAACATCGCTAGAATCGGTTCGACGCCATTTACCACCTTCCAGACATCCGGTAGTATCAAAGGAAACCATTCGGAGATGACTAGCCGACACAGGTATAAGGAGCCAACGTCGATTAAAACGCCTATCACTGACCCCAAATCATAAGCAGTGTCGACTGGATTTCTGCCGACCTCGGGCCGGCTGGAGTGTGACCGACTGGAGACATGTGATCTTCAGCGATGAATCCCGATTCAGTCTCAATGCTGATGACCAGCGCATACGCGTGTGGACGCGGCAAGGCCACCGGTCCTATCCGGAATTTGTTGTCGAGAGGCATATGGAGATTACACAAGGTGTGCCAGTGTGGGAAGCAATTTCTCGGGACACACGATCACCTCTAGTCGTCCTTCAACGCTCTTTGACTGCACGCACTTACGTGGACGAGATTTGAATGCCAGTTGTATCAGGTCGCCCAGCTGCCATTTATCAGCAAGACAACGCTCGTCCACATACTGCACGACTCTCCCAACAATGGCTTCAAGGATATGACGTACTCCCATGTCCTGCCAGGTATCCATACCTCTCGCGAATAGAGAACGTGTGGGACGTGCTTGGAAGGTAACTGTAACCGTCCCCGATTACTGGTGAATTAACTGCCCAGTTGCAAAGATTATGGCATGATCTTTCGCAGGAGATCATAGGTGAACTCATTGATTCGATGCCACGCCATTTTTCGGTTTGTATAGCTGCCAGAGGGGAATTTACTAATTACTGATTTGTAACATTTTGATGCAAAATCTTCTTAATAAAACGGTGTGTTCTGAATTTGTAATCATTTGCTTACAAGTTTCGTGATAGTAGCTCGTTTCCTTCTCGGTGCATATTTTTTTTGTGACAGTGTGTATACAGTATATATTCCAGTATAGTCAATAAGTTTTGGGACTACCCTTCCCCCTCATGCCCGGTGTGTGGGGGAACCGAAATAACGATGTTGTTTGCAAGTCTGGTTATCTGCGTACGCGTGAGACGTCACATGACGCTTTGAACAACTGCTAAGGCACGCAGCTCACCATTTGGCTGCAAACTGTTAGAGCTATGATGTCGAGGTAGCAAAATGACCTTTTTGGAGCAACGTTCCAACATTAAATTCTGCTACAAATTAGGAAAAACCACTGCAGAAACGTTACGGTTACTGCAAAATGCGTATCGAGACGAAGCTATGTGCAGATCAAAAGTTTTCAAATGGTACAACTTGTTTAAAAATGGGAGAGACACTGTTGCAAATGATCCGCGAAGTGGGTGGCCAGTGACCCCACAAACGGAGGCGAACATGCAACGGGTAGGAGCAGTGATTGTTTGGTTGGTTGAAGTTTATTGGCGCAATGTCCAGAAAGAACAAGCTGCACCTAAACACAAGGTAACATCGTCAACAAATGGTATGTACAGGTTTTTCGTCATCTCCGGGAGTCAATCCGTGGTAACCGCCCACACATTTGGAAATCCAACATGTGGATGTTGTTGCATGACAATGTCCCGCTGCACCGATCCCTGAGGGGGCAACAAGACCTTGCTAAAAACGGCATCACAGTTCTGCCACATCCCCCGTATTCCCCAGACCTCGCTCCTTGAGATTTCTACCTGTTCCCGAAACTGAAAAATCGCATCAAGGGCAAGCGGTTTGCAAATGCCGAAGAAGAGATGGCATAGCGACAACCGCTTTACGACAGCTCTCACGCAACGGTTTCCAGGACTGCTTCCAGAAGCTGTATCAACGCTGACAGAAGTGTATAGTTGCGGAAGGACATTATTTTGAAGGTAATTGTGTTCAGAAGACTTTGTAAGTGTATTCGTTGTTGCGGTAAATAAAGTCCCCGAATTTATTAACTGTACGAGTATATATATATATATATATATATATATATATATATATATATATATATATATACAGTCGGACCTCTATTTAACAAACCTCTATTATGCGAATTTCTGTATTTTGCGAACTTTTTCTTGGGACCAAGAATATTTTGCGAATTTCTTCGTAAAATAACCTCTAAATAGCGAAGTTCATTCTATATTTAACGAACTTTTTCTTGTGATCCAATATTTTTTTCTTCCATATTTCTCAAAATATTCCTGAACATTTCAAACTTATTCTCTCTTTTAACACATTTAACAAATTAACTTTCTTTTAACATATTTAAAAAATTAACTTCCTTTTAACACTTTCGGATGCGAATTACAGTTTGAAGAAAATACGCCTGAAGGGCTTTTTAGTACATTGCAAAGATGCGAGACGTATTAGGAGAGAAAACATTTTTTTCAAACAAATAAACATTTTTTCCAACAAATATAAAAAAATTAACATACTT
Source organism: Dolomedes plantarius (assembly GCA_907164885.2). Classification (NCBI taxonomy): domain Eukaryota; kingdom Metazoa; phylum Arthropoda; class Arachnida; order Araneae; family Dolomedidae; genus Dolomedes; species Dolomedes plantarius. Next base: position 118,184,005 of record OU015492.1, read on the forward strand.
TATCAGTAATTAAATTTAAGGAGACATGAGGTAATGTATGCTAAAAAGTACTTGTTATAATAAATGCAGTAATGTCATTAAAATTTATTAATTTTAATATAATTTGTTTTAATTGAAAATACAGTGTATTTCCTGACAATGTTTTGTTTTATTCTTGTTTTCCTTGCAGATTTCTGTTTGATGGGTACGGTATACAAAAAAAAATAGATATTAATTTTAAGAAATAGACACAAATTACAGAAATTTGTGTCTATTACACGAATTATAGAAATAGACACAAATAGTACACAAAATAAAGATGTGATTAATTTTTTTATTAATAATATTTAGTGTTTATGAATTTAAAATCTGTTTTGTGTTGTTTAAATTTTTTTAAAAGGTGAATCTCTATATAACGAATTTTCCATATAACGAACTTTTTTTCGGGATTTAGCGACTTCCTTAAAGACAGGTCCGATTGTATATATTTATATATATATATATATATATATATATATATATATTCTCCACGGTAAATACTATATTTATCTAACAGAAAGGGAAATTATTTAAAGAAGAAATTTGATTGTTATAAACGCTGTCTATTATAAACGCTCCAAAGTTTAATAATATGATTAACAATATATATTTGGTTTAGACTGCACATTATCGTGGAATGACGCAATTAAATTTATACACTTTAAACTAGATTTTCTCTTCTATTTAATATGATGCTAATTCGTTTGTTAGAGCCTGTGCACATTAGGAGTCGGGGTGTTGCATGAAATTTAGAGATGCATCAATTAAGGATATGTTACCCATCACTTATTCGAAATTATACATTTATCGTACGCTGTTTATATAATATAATGAATAATTCAAACAACCTGTATCTAAATGTTTGTAAAGCTGGAGATTTACAAAGAAATGCATAAAAATACGTGTCTTTTACAACTTATTTCAAATTTTCATAACTGCTTGTTAATCATACAATAGGTACGATTATGGACTGTTCAAAATTGAACTCAAAATCCTAGAACGATTTCATAATTTCTTTATTTGAGAAAGTGTTTGAATTTAGTTATATTAAATAGATATTTATTGATGACAGCTAATCGGAACTGTTTCATAGAGACACTTTAAACTGATCTATATTGAGAAAACAATCCTCTTAAAGACAGCGTAATAAAATAGCATAAATGAATAAATCACTAGTAATTGAAGTTAAACATGATTATAATGACACAGATCTAATTTTAATAATGCTAGTTACACGTGGCTCTGAATAACATAATTTGTGGATTCATAACATTAAGTTTGACAAGGTATAATGCTTTATCTTGTTTATGGACTACCGCAACATGTTTTGAATCGCCATAGAAAAAGTACAGTTTCATGACAAAATACTTAGCTTTGAAAAATTAGTTTGGATTTACTAAACTAATTTTTCAAATTGGATTTCAATTTTGTATTTACAATAACTAGCTACTTACTGATTGTTAGGTAAATTGAATAGTTTTAATAAGACATTTGAAGCTCAGCCATAATAAGATATCCCCATCTGAAAAAAAAAAAAACATTATAAAAAAACTATATATTTTACTGGTAATTAAAGTTAAGTATGATTATAATAGCTCAAATCATTATATATATAATAGCCGTTGTCTCTGTATAACACTTCCGGGCTGTACTCATCTTTCAATTGAAGCCCTCAGTAAATAAACGGCCGGTTAGGCTTAATTTCAATTTCAGATGTGAATCAGAATTTTTTCTTTCCTAAAAACTAATATCTTCTCCATCAAATCACGTTAGTTCAGCCTATTTTTCTATAAAACATTCAGAACTAAAAAATGGATGCTTTTAGCTGTATATTTAACAGTTTTTAAAAATCTGTTTAATTTTGCGATGAATTCTGAAAGTAAACAAACTTGAATGTGAATGAATCAATTAGCTGAAGTATTCATATCACGTAGTGAGCAGTAAAAAACTGGATGGCAGTCTACTACTCCAATCGCATGAAAAACAAAATAAATAAAAAATAATGAAAGGGTTTGCTTATACAAGGTGTGGATTAAATGCAATATTGTTAGATAATTCGGGATATTTTTTAACTTTCATATACTTTTTCCATTATGACGTCGTTATTAGTGTGGTGTAAAGAATTGGCGTGTGCTGTAAAATTTGTCGTAAGGGAAGGAATGTCTCAACGAAAGTTCAGTCCTATTTTACACTTTCTATACGTTGAAGAATTGACGAGGCACTCTGAGTCACAAAAACAGAGCACTTAGACAAAAAAGTTGCCTATGGGAGTCGTGCAGACAGTTCACTGTTAGTTCTGAATTTGTCTCTACTGTAGGACGAAAGTTCATTTATGACGAAATACAGGATAAGACAGTTCTGCACCGCAACACGGTAAAAATATACCAGATGAATCATGTAGTGTACTAAATACACCGGAATAGGTTCGTTGCACAAAAATTATTCCAGACTGGCGAACTGTTCAGCATAGAATAGTAGTAAAAAAACTGTGGTAGTACCATTGGTGGTACCTGTGGTAGTACCATGTGGTAGTACCTGTGGTAGCACCGACTTACAATTCCCCACCGGCCATGTAGATGGCCGGAAGAAATCACTGCATCATATAGTTTCTTTCTATTCAATACCTGCTACGAGTCCGAACTTTTAAGGTGAAGAGACGTCTACGATGGGACTCAGCTGTAGCTATAAAAAAGTGTTGTAGTCGACCTGGAACGCGTAGACAAATTACATTGGTTGTTGCGCCGAAAATAACTCCAGTTCGATTGCTGCTCAAAATCACTTACTGGGGAAAATGAAGATATAGACTCACACTGAGTATAAGAAAAACTTAAATCATCTTTAAAAACAAACTTCGAATTTATTGTTGCTTTTATATTGTGAAGAATAGGAAATTCTTCAAGCAGTCAGTCGTGTGAATATTTGATGTGTCTTTGTCACCCCTGTCGTTGGCAACAGAGGGGGGCGAACCCTAGTGTCAAGCTAACTGACTGATGGTCATCGCCGGACAGAGGGCGGTATTTCCTCTACTTGTCTACTGGCAAGAGGGTGTCAGCTGGCGACAAAGGCCCCACACGGAGAGTCCGACATTATTCATGCACAAAAGTGCGGTTCGTTGCGCTAAGCCCTCGGCGTGGGAAATTCTCGAATGTTGTAAATAGCTGATGTCACTGATTTCAGCAAATCAACGTCGAAACACAAAAACCAATGCATGATAGGACGAAATATGTTCCAGGGAGGTGCTTAGAGTTTTCTTGGAGAACCTCGGACCGAAAAAGAGGCAGAGAGACTTGAGATCTACTCTCAGAAGGTGACTGATACCTGCGGCCTTGGGCCAGATTACATTTTTGGGAACTTTGAATCCCGGGCCTAGTGCCGTTTCATATAGTCAGTGAACTCTGACTGTTTGGGGAAGAAGTTTAACTCCCCGGTGCCTTAGGGCGGTTATGACCGTAAATTTTTGGTGTAACTGAAGTGTACATATTGTATATAATTAAATACATAATTTTAAAACCTAAACTCCGTATCTTGAATTAATCTATGCCCAGCCACCTGGGAGAAGTGTTCATATCGTCACAGTCTTATTATATAGATTAATTAAAGTGGTGGCAGCGGTGTTGATCGATCCCTCCACCTGAAGATTCCTGTGAGTAGTAATTTATACAGTGATCTGCCAAGTTGGGCGTTCCGATCTACTTTCTTCGAACTGTGATTCCGGTAAATAGCAAGTGGGATTACTTTGCTGAACCTGCCTTGTGCGTGTCTACTTGTCGTCAAACTCCAATTTCTGTGAACTGAAAGTTAGAGAGAATCGTCGAGTGGTGCTTTCCTGTCTGCAATCTACTAGACTTTGTTACGTAGTGCACGAAATCTTGCTGACGTCCCGCTTCTTGAATTAAGGCTAACTGTTTGCAACGTTAAACAGAACCATTGTGGTCTTCTGTTCCGTCTTCATGCTGATCATCAAGAGCAGTCGTCAAAGCAGTGAGTACTATATGGTTTTCATTTCTCTATTGGGTTACTGAGGCAATTGAATAATAGTGTTCTTTTTTGTGTGTCATTCAACTTAAATCATTGCTAGTTGTGTTTCATAGATAAAGTTGTGTTTAAATATACTAGTAAAACAAATTTTAAAAATAACACAGTAAAATAATTTAGTTTTGTATAATATAAAAGTGTATTTGAATGTGCAAAGTTATTTAGTATATCATAATTGAATTTAAGCTTAAGCTGTAGTGAGCTAATTAAATTTTTGTGTGTTTTGTGTTAGAATTGTTGTGTGTAAAATTTAGGGTAAGGTTAAATTCTCTAACTGAAATCATGGCTTATTTATCTAAAGCCCTTAAGGCTGATTTGGTTTCACTCGCGGAAGATCTTGGAGTTTGTGCCAATTCCGATATGAATAAAAATGAAATTAGGAGACTAATAATGTCAGATGAGGGTTATGATGAAGAAAACGTGAAAGCAATGTTAGAAGCGATTGAACGTGGAAACCAGTTAAAGTTTGAGAGAGAGAGGGAACAGCGCGCTTACGAATTGGAGAGACTCAAAATAATAGGCTCAGGAAGTGGTAGAGAGTCAACTCCTGAACCGTTAGAAAACTCTCTAAGGAGATCTCACATACAAAGTTGAAAGAGCATAAGAACATTCGTTCAAAATATCAATCACAAGAAATATTCAAGTCGAAAGAGATATGGAAAAAACTTACAATTCCCCATCACCAAGTTTATGGCAAAGCCGTTCCCTTGGATCAGGGTCACGTAGCACTTTTTTATAAGAAAGGTAAGTCGATGATTGAGAGATAATCCCTGAAAACTCTCGTATTTTTTTTTACCACTGGACAGGGTGAGGAGAGAAGGGTTGCACTACGTACAATCCCGACAACACACGGAAAAGGAGAGCATACGCACCACTTAAAAGTGCGCCAAATACATTGCCAATGCCTTGTGCCCAAGAAAATAAAAATACGCGCAGTATCGCCAAAACGGGAAACCCTACCTAGCGAATTACTCTTGCCAGAAAAATCTGCCAGAAGAACCCATATAGGGAGTATGATTGGCTGAACTGGCTGATCTAACCAATAAGAGGAGGTGGTGAAACAGCGCTAACTCCAAACGTCAGTTCTGAGAAAAATCAATTTCCCATGATCCGAAACCGTAAAATAAATTACGTTCACTCCAGGAGTGCGGAAATGGGGAAACGGATTTTATATCAGAACGGGAGTTTTGCAGCTTTTAGGAAAAAAATTATTGCTGTTTACAATAAGCGGGAAGTGGGAAGAAAAGCACATCTTATTTCATGGACACCAGGCTAGCAATTTAGATGACAGCTGACAAAGAAGTGAAGTAATTTACAACAGCAAATTGCTTTAGCAGAAGTTTAGAGCAAAGAGCTATATGCAATTACAGACAAGTACCGACAGAACGGGCTGATAGCAACGCAGAACTCCCACGACGAAGAGCCTGGGAAAAAATAAATTTCTATCGGCTAAGGGAATGAAACTTAACTAACGGAAAAGATTAAAATTAAGGTTATAATTTAAAGTTTAGGAAAAATACACAAAATTAAGTTAATATTAATAAAATTAAAGGAACCAGTAACGATTCCTCGTTACAATTAGTATTATGACGTCAAAATGACGGGTTACCTTCTAGTATGCTAATAATTCTGAGTTAACGTCTCTGTAATTTACAGGATTCATGGATTCATATTATTAAAGCATGTAGGGCCAAACACAGTATCTTGTTTAAGGTCTACCGCACATGTTTTAAAAAACCAGGGAAACAGTACAGTTTGATTACAAGGCATACTTTATTTCCTATTAACTTAGAGTTGTATCACATTTGCATTAGACATTGTGTATTTAAATAATTTGTTGTAAAAATTATGATTTTTTGATTTTCTCTTGCTTATTTGTAATAAAAACATTTTTTCAAATTTTAATGTGCCCAAATGTTATTCTAGAAATCAGATCGTATTTTATTTTCAATGTTATTCTCAAACCATGGTGCTTTTAATGTTGTTTCAACCAGCCGATTCGAGAAAAAAATGATAGAAATAAATACTCAAAGCAAAGATTTAGGAAATGAAATGAATAATTTCCATCCTGCTAATCCCAGTTATGATGTGCATTTTGGTAAACCAAAATTGGTATATTTCACTGAAAATTACTGCTAAAATTAAGATTCATTTTACTTGCAACCAACGCCGTTTTATATCGTAAAATACTTGTTAGTTCCATAAGAATTTTGCTTTAAATACAAACCTTTGAGAACATTCAAATATTTCTAGCTCTCGTTAAATACTGAATTAATATATATATATATATATATATATATATATATATATATATATAAATATATATATATATATATATATATATATATATATATATATATATATATATATATATATATATACAGGATTAGCAAGAAATAAGTTTCACACTTCAGAGGGCTCTAGAACGCATTCTATTGGTCGAAATGAGATAAAAATTTCACTACAGTTATTTAAAATGATGCGCTTGACATTTATTTAAAAAATTAAAGGATTACGGAATTCATTTTATAGGTGGCACTGCAACACAAATGGTATTTATTTGCATATATTGAAAATGTGAAAAATCATTTGCGTTACAGTGCATGCCTATTAGTATTATTCTTGGGATAAAAAGAAGGCGAATTCTGAACGAGTATTAGTTACTTCTCTGCACATCATGCTTACTTTACAAGAAAAAGCGCTACTGATAAAAAATTTTCTACCAGAACCAGCAGAACTCCGTTGCAGCTGTAAAAGAATTCCGCCGTATAAAGCAGATACGTCCAATGTCTCCATGTGCCTTACGCAGAATGATACAGAAATTTTAAAGAATTGGGCAACTTGGCATTCTTGGTAGAGGATCAAAGCAAATCCAATCTTCTAGCGTCGAAAATGTGACTATCGCGATCGCTGAAGCCAGCAGTCAGTCAACGGATGGTAGTGTGGGTGTGCCAGTTGTTTCCCGGCTATTATATGCCGTATTCCACTATACGAAAAATCTTATGGCGAATTTTACATTTTTATCCTTACAAAATCACGTCTGTGTGCCTATTGCAGGACGGGGACTCAGAGGTTCGTAAACTTTGTGCACTTCAGTTCCTTACTTGAATGACGGGTGACGTCAGTTGGCCATGGGACAGTCTGTGGCCTGCCAAAAACGACTTTTGTTTCAATGGGCAAGTTAACACCCACAATTGTCGAATTAGGGACAACGGAAAACCATCATGCTATCCAGGAAATACCCTTGCATCCTGAAAAAGTGGCAGTATGGTGTGGTTTTGTGGCTATTTATATCATTCGACGGTATCTTTTGAAAAGATAACTGCAAATGGAATTTAAACCTGTTTGGTCACAGGGCAACGGTATCCAGATATGCTGAGGGATTTTGTAATCCCCCAACTTCAACAGTGTGGATGTCTTCAGGACATTGTTTTCATGCAGGATGGCGCACCTTCTCACATTTATCGACGTGTAAAGCAATTGCTAAGACAGCATTTGAGAGATACATGGGTTATCAGCCGTCATTTCCGTACAGCATGACCACCTCGTTCGCCGGATATCCCCCCCTACGACTTTTGGTTGTGGGGTTTCCTGAAGGAAAATATCTTCCGTATAAGGCCAACATCTATGCCAGATCTGAAGAACAGTATTCGGTGCCATGTTATTGATATTCAAGCAGATTCACACCGGCCATCTGTGGAAATTATGATTCTGCGATAAGATCTCATTGTTGAAAATGAAGGGGTACATATTGAACAGTTGCAATGCTACTGCTTAATTACTATTTAACATTTACAAAGCATATAAAAGGTTTCTATGTGTATTACAGCGCCACCTATCGGTGGATATTTTTACTATTTAAAGGGCAACTTTACTATTTACTAGGTAAAACCCGAATTAACTAGGGAAAACACGTTCTAACTGGGAGCGCTAGGCAAAAGGCGAATTAACTAGGAAAATCGCGTTCAAATTGGGAGCGCTAGGCAAACCCCGGATTAACTATGTAAAACGCGTTCTAACTGAGAGCGCTAGAGAAAACCCGTTTTCCCTAGTTAATACCGGTTTTGTCCAGTTAGAACCGCTTGAATCTGGATTTGTTGCTTGTGAAATTTTCAAACCAAGTGCAGTCGTTTAGTTTTATTCTTGCAGGAACGTGCTTGTGCTGTTTAATTTATTTACGATGAGTAAAGAAAATGTTAATGCTTTTTGCGCTAAAAATTGGAAAAATAGATTTCTTGAACAATTGAAGTTATTAAATAAAAAAATAACTTTAATGTTATAAAAAGTGATGAATACAACACTCTTTTATCAGAGGTTGAAGAAGTCAAATCTGCCGTTACCAAGACTTCTGTTCTATACTAAGTATAGTGTGATTTAAATTAGAACTTGCTATATAACATATTATTGAAATACTACAATAATTTTGGATAGATACAAAACATATTGTCTAACAAATCAGTCAAAACTCGAATAAAACGGGTTTTCCCTAGCGCTGTGAGTTACAACGCGTTTTTCCTACTTAATTCGGATTTTCCCTGGCGCTCCCAGTTAGATCGCGTTTTCTCTAGGTAATTCGGGTTTTGACCTTAACATATATATATATATATATATATATATATATATTGATAACTTAAGACTCCGGGTAGCTAAAAATGTTCAGAGTCAAATGATGAGAAGATGTCGGCAAGTAATGTCACAATGAACTATAAGGTCGGTACACAAGCTCTAGAGCTTACAGCTCTGAAAATAGAGTAACTTCATAAGGAAGTTCTAGCTAACGAGAAACTTATAGAGCGGGCTGCTCTGAAATATAAAAATAACTTCTTGATGAAGTAACGTGCTAACAGAAGCCTGTAGAACAGGATGCTCTGAGATAGCTATACTTCAGGGTGAAATATTAGTTGACGAGAAGCTAAGAACGGGCTGTTCTGAAAAATAAAGTTCAGGATAAAGTCGGTCGCTCAAGGACCTCTGAGACGAAAGGTGCTCCCTAGATGAGTCTCCACCAAGTCTGCTAAAAAACTGGATTTCTTCTCTCGGCGTTGGCACTCGCTCTTCCGGTCACGTGACTGCAAATTTTTAGGTTGGTTGGCCCAATTTGTGACGTCATGTTCGTCGGCTGTGATTCTCTTGACGACGAAGCCATGTGGTCGGCTCTATAAATCAGCTGATCTGAAAATCATTAGTTAACGTCGAAATATTCGTTAGTTTACGTCCTCCCAGGGGCGGCAGATAGGAGCAACACCATTCTCTGCTTCCAGACGCCTTGACGCCGATCTATAAAACTGTTCGCAGGTCACCTGCTGTGGGAGGTCAGGCTGTCTAGGTGATTTATTAGGAAACGTCGTAACGGATTCTTACAACCCCTCCCTCCTTGAAGGAGATTTTGGCATAATGGCAAAATGTGAAAATCACGGTTAGACACAGCTCACCTGATACATCATTAGATGCAAAGAATCTAATTTACTACACAATTATTACTACATTTACTTTACTACACAGGTTAATACATTTATTCCAATACATTATGATTACTATGTTTGTAAGGTATACATAAAATTTTATTCACAAGAATCGAACTTTTGAGTGAATGAATTAAAAAAGTTTTTGAGATATGCTAATTTCGGCATACGCGCTTGGTATGAATACCAAGCAGCTTGATTAAGAAAAGAGGTTGTTAAAGTTGATAGATAAGTGAGAGAGAGCTACAAGGTAAGCAGCTCCAGGTGTTAACAGGCGCTAGTGCTTAGGGGAGGGGGCCCAAAGTTTACGTGGCAGAACTGCTGGTTTGACTCTCTAGGTTGTGAGTATTGCAAAGTGTATTTTTATTGAATGCTAATATATATTCCGTACAAGTAGTACGTATTGCTGTAAAAGCAAATTCTATATGTACAACGAATTCAATAGACATAGTTTCATATAAAAACTGTGTTTGTATCAAATTCATTTAGAGTGCCACTTCAAATTATATACACCCAAGTCTGGGTAGAAGTGAGCTAAAACCCTAAACTCGCGCCTGAAAGTTTATATATACCCTGGTTGTTCTCGTTACATTTATAACGAACAACATATTTGAAGTTTGAACTTTATACTGTGGTTTACTCTGATATTGATAAAACTAAATTGTGAAAGTATATTGTAATTATACTTATATAATACTTGAAAATGAGTGTTGTAGAACAAAATCCCGCTGGAAATTTTCCTCGGGTAATTAAGGTTCAGCATTTTGCGCCATTCGAAGCCACCTTCAATGGCGGCCCCTCAAGCCAATTCCTAAAGAAAATTGAGCATTACTTTCAGCAACAATGGACCCCAGAGGGGAATAAACTTAAAATTGGTCTAGCCACTTTAAGAGGTAGTGCATATCAGCGGCACGCGTGTATGCAAAGCAGTAATCTGATTTTTGACTATTTGACATTCAAGCAACAGTTTCTTAGCGTTTTTCCAAAGACCTTTAATCAAAGTCAAATTGAAGCAGAAATTTATTCTCTAAGGCAACGTGAAGGTCAGTCTGCGTTAGATTTTACTATGGAAAATATTTCCAAGTGTGAGTAATATTTAGAAGGGATGACGGAAACGATAATCTTAAAAATAGTTATCCAACGTTTGAATCCAAGCGTTCAAGATTTTTTGGACAATAAAAATATTACAAGCAAGGCTACACTCCTTCAAGCTTTAGCTAAACATGACAATAGGAAATTCTTCGATACCCCTTACCCACACTCAGATACAAGAAGTTTTATTCACCCCCGCCAAAATTTTTCGGGAGTTTCAAATCAACAGCGAAACCAGTATCGCGGGCGAAATAATAGAAACTCACGGCGTTACAATGAAATTAGTGCACTTAAAGTAAATAATATGCAAGCACCTTACGTGCACTGGCAAGTTGTTTCACTTGATATGGTTCAAACTGTTGAAACTGTGTGATCAAATGTATTAACTTGTCCGAGCAGTAATCATTATTTTGACAATAGTGAAAGTAGGGGTATTTTTGTGGCTTATAAGGAAAGTGAGCCTAGCTGGAATAATGCGGTCATTCCAGTGCAATTTACTGATAGTAGTGCCGATACTAATGCTAGTGGTGTAGAAAATAAATCATCTGATACTTCTATTAATGCTATACCTGATATTATTAATGCTATACCTCATATTTTAGATGATATTCACACATCTGTTAATGAAGGAAATTTAGTAGATGACGAAGTATGCGTTACGGAAGTTTGAATACTTATTATTTGACGACAATAAAAATTCTTTAAACGATATTAGGAACTCGCTCGGTAATGATGATATTATTTCAAGTTCCCATCCGAATGGGGATTGTGTAGGCCATGTTGAAAATATGGTCTTATATAAAGTACATGAAAACCAGACTGAGAATTAGGATGAAAAGTTGACACAGACTTATACTGTAAGTAGTTTAGCTGATGTTTCGGAACTCACAGACGTAGTTTGCATTAAAACGCACGAGTACGAAAAGCTTAATCTTCCCAAAACTGAAGCAGTTTTAGAGAATTTAAATGATAACGATTCTGATGTCGCAGGTTTCAAAGAGAATTTTTCTTAAAAAGAGGATAAAACTAAAGTTAAGGGGGATAAAAGACGTGAAAAAGCGTCTTCAGGTTCCAGCATTAAAACTGTTAATACTGAAGTAATTAAGTCGGTAAACAATAGGTCGTATAAGCACCAATACCAAAAACAGAGTCAGGTTGTTGAAAAACTTGAAACAAGCAGCGAACTAGATTGTAAACGTATCATAAAGGGCGAGATAAAGCCAGTAACTAAACACGTTGGTGTGGCGTATAAGTTTGAAAAAATAGAATCTGCATTAAAATCTAATATCGATACAAGTAAAAGTACGAAGAAAAGTAAAGTGTGCACTACAAAAACTCCATCAAAGGATGAATGTGTTGCTGATAAGATACACAAGGTTATCAAAAGGAAGAATGACAATTTTAAAGTTCCTTTGGATAAGTACAAGAAGCGGAAGATATCAGCCACCCAGCAAGGTTGGCCTCCTCCCAAGAGACCTCCCGTCCCTCGTCAAGCCGTATCAGCGCCACAGGACCAACCCCCTCCTGCACGAAGATGTCCACATGGTCTACAAATCCCTTTACTAGGACTGCTACCATCAAGAGAGATTCTACGGAATGGACAGACGGGGGCAACGAAGTTGCTGCCTTCATGAACAAGTCTTGTATCAATTCTCTTATTCTAACTCTCACCCTTTAATAAAAATCGAACCAAATTGGTTTGAAGTTCCCCAGTGTTTATGCTGTGAAAAAAATTATTGAGAGGAAAGGGGTCAGCCACTGAAAAAAAAAACTGCATACATTTGTTTTATAAATTTTTGAAGGGGACATGTAGTGAATAGAAAAAAAAATACATACTGCATAGTATAATAATTAACCACTAATATACTAACTTAACAAAACATAACACATGTGCATTATGAATTGGGGGAGAGCAGATACAAACAGTCAAGAAATGTCATGCTGTGCAATTCTGTTGACACTTTTAACTAAAATAGATTTTCTAGGGCGCAGTTGTCCAGCCCAGTATCCGCAACTCTGCAAATCCACTGTTTGATGGTGTCACCTGGACCCTTCGGGGTTAGTTTTGTAAAATGGGAGTGACGTATTTCACCCACACAACGTGTGGAAGGTTTTTTTGGCTTTGCCACCCATTATGTAAAAAGTCAGACCAGCACGCGTTTTCAATTAGTTAACTGAAGCCATTCAAACCTCAGTTACCTAATTTTTTTTTCGAGGGAGGCCAGTGTAAGGTATACATAAGATTCGATTCACAAGAATCGAACTTTTGAGTGCATGAATTAAAGAAGCATCTTGAGATATGCACATTTCGGCATACGCGCTTGGTATAAATACCAAACAGCTGTATCAAGTTAAAATGTTGTTAAGTTGATAGATAAGCGAGTTAAGGGAGCTACGAGGTAAGCAGCCCCAGGTGTTAACCGGCGCTAGTGCTTAGGGGGCCGAAAGTTTGCATGGCAGAACTGCTGGTTTGACTCTCTAGGTAGTGAGTATTGCAAAGTATAGTTTTATTGAATGCTAATACATTCCGTACAAGTAGTACGTATGCTTATTGCTGTAAAAGCAAATTCTATATGTGGAACGAATTCAATAAACATTGTTTCATGTATAAACTGTGTTTGTATCAAATTCAAATAGAGTGCCCCTCAGAAAACTCTATATGTTACCTAACACATTAATACACTAACTTATTTACACAATTCATTAATTATTTTCACACTCTACATTAATTTATTTACAACATTACGCCTGACTTAAGGTTTCTATTCTGCCATTAAACGGCTTAGGCAATCGGCATGACCTATCAATTTACCAGATTTGTGGACAATTTGATAATTGAAAGGTTGTAAGGCAAGAGCCCATCTCATAAGCCTTTGGTTATGTCCTGCATTTGTCTTAAGAAAAACGAGCGGATTGTGATCCGTCTCGATGGTGAATCTCTGCCCATCTAGGTAATGTCTTAGTTTCTTTATGGCGTATATTATGCCTGCGCACTCTTTTTCGGTGGTGCAAAACTTTTTTCCTGCATTAGTAATTTTTTTACTAAGGTACAACACTGGATGGTCAGTATTCTCCGGTCCCTTTTGTGCCAAAATTATACCGATACCAATGTCGGATGCATCGGTTTGCAGGATAAATTCTTTGGCGAAGTCCGGGTCGTACCGAACAGGTTTCTCAGTTAGTTTCGTTTTCAACTCTTGAAACGCTGTATTGCACTCCTCCGACCATTCAACCCTCTCCTTTCTCTGTTTTCCTTTTAACACCCGCGTCAGCGGCTCAGCTATGACCGCATAGTTAGGAATGTATCTAGCATAATAACCATTAAGTCCAAGGAACTGTCGGATTTGGGTTTTATCCCGCGGTGTAGGAAAATCTACTACCGCTTTAATTTTCGCTTCGGTCGGCGTCCGACATCCTTCTCCCACTATGTGTCCCACATACTTAACACAACCTTGTGCGAATTTGCACTTGGAAGGTTTGATCGTTAGCCTGGCAGATGCTATTTTCTTCAAGATCACATCTAGATGATTTAGGTGTTTTTTCAATTTTCAGAGAATATGGTAACATTGTCCAAATATGGAACGCATAAGTCGTCACATCCCTGAAGTAGCTGCGGTATAAATTTTGAGAAGCAATAGGGTACATTCACTAACTCGAAGGGAAGGACTAGGGGGCGATATGTTCCAAAAGTAGTCACAAAACTCGCAAGTCTTTGCGGCCTAGCGCTCAAGGGGATTTGCCAATAACCCTTAGTCAAATCGATTACCGTAATAAATTTAGCAGCGGCCACTTTCTCGATACGGTCATCCATGTTCGGTAGTAGATAATACTCTGTTCTGATAACGGAGTTCAGGCGTCTGTAATCCACACATGGGCGAGGCTCTCGACCTGGACTTTCGACTAATATCATTGGAGAGGTATAATCCGACGCTCCAATTTCGATGATTTTTAGATCTAACATTCTTTTAATTTCGGTTTTTAGGATCTCATTTTGCCGCGGTGAAGTCCTATAGGGTTTGGATGTAACTGGTTTGTGACTAATGAGCTCAATATCATGCTCAATTAGATGTGTTCGGCCAGGATCGTTCGACAATATTTTCTGATGGTTTACTAACAACTCACCTAAATCTAGGATTTGTTCGGGAGTACACCTCTCTTCTAACATGCTACCCTTAATAATGTCCTGGTAGTCGAAAATATTCGTGCTTGATACAGGGTATTGGATCTCTAGGTCAGTTTCGCTGTTCTCATTTGTAATTTCTCCGCACATAATTAAATTTACACATTCCATACGTTGGTGGTATGGTTTTAATAGGTTTACGTGTTACACCTGTACCTTGTCAGTCTTCCCCGGAATTTTTACGATGTAATTTGTCTCTGACAATTTCTTCTCAATTTCTCCAGGTCCCACCCACCAAACGACAAATTTGTTTGCGGGGCAAGAGGATAAAACCAAAACTTTCTCACCAACTTTAAACTCAGTCCTCACTGACCCTTTATCATAATAAGCTTTTCTTTTAACTTTGATCTCCCTTTCGGTTTCGGAAGCGATCTCCTGACAGTTCCGTAGCCTGTTCATCAGCTTGAAAACATACTCTGTAACCACATTAGTCTCGAGCGACTTCCTACACCATTTTTCAAAAAGTAGTGTTTCCGGCACCCTTAAATTCTTCCCAAATATCAATTCGGCTGGACTAAACCCTGTAGATAAATGTGTGACATTTCTAAGAGCTAACATGGCTGAGGGTAATCCTACTTCCCAATTTTCTTTTGCTTCAAGGCAGATAACTTTCAGGAGTCGTTTAATGGTGCGGTGAAAACGCTCAACGGGATTGCTGTGCGGATGAAATATTGAGCTTATCGTCACCTAAATTGAACTTCCTACAGAAATGTGGTCGTTAATTTGCTTGTGAATTCGGTAAAATTATCTTATTGCAATTCCTCCGGAAACCCTATCCGACTGAAATTTTCTAATAGAGTATCCGTCACATGTTCTAAGTTTAAAGTACTCAAAGTTATGGCTTCCGGATGCTTGCACAAAGCGTTTAAAATATACCGGTTTCTTTTTAGTGAGGTCTGCAAACGATCAATGATATCTACGTTATTTCCCGTGAAAACCTCCGCAATTTCGGGGACTAATTTCAGCGGGGCTTTCTTCCGTTCTCTCGATTTCTCTAATCTTTGACACAGGTCCCATGATCTAACATAGTCCTTACACTCTTTTATCCACTGTGGCCAAAAATAATACCTCACTAATTTGTATTTACTTTTTGACATTCCCATGAGCGATTCGATGCCATCATGGCATAAACTTAAAACTTTAGACCTGTACTTAGTTGGTACAATCAATTGTTTTCTTTCCTCCCCTCTGTGATCTCGGGGTTTCCTAAAAAGTAATTTATTTTTGACCACAATTCCCATGGTTTTCTGTGGCTTAACTTTTTCCCAAATAGATGTAAGTTCAGGGCAATATTTTTTTAAAACGATAGTGTTGGCACTCTCTTCCACTAACGCATTTTTAGTCTCGACGACTATTGGAAATTCAAGTTCTTTTAAGGGAACTGGGACGTTCTCGACTACTCCAAATGTGAATATTTTCAATCTCCAAAACCCCATTTTTTTAAAAGTAAAAATAAATTCTTACATAAGATATTACATTCATATAAACTATATGCTTTTTTCATTGTATTTCAGTCAAAATATATTTATTATTTACATTAATTTATTATACCCAAGTAATCGAATAAGTACTTACCATAAACATTAGTTGAATACAGGATTATATAAAAGTGCGCTTAAAATTTTTTCTATTGCTTAGAAAATCTTAAAACTTGCTTGAATATTGAAATATATATACATATAATTTATTGAAATTATTTTAATATTATTATGTACAGCATATATATATAATTTTTTAAGTTGAATTCAAAACAATAGAAATTCTGAAAAATAGACTAAATTTTCTCTCAAAATTGCTGAATAAAAAAAATTATATCATTTGAAAAAGTACAAAAACACATTCATTCCATTAATTGTTATCATATAAATATTTAAATCAAATTTCACACCTTTCGGATGGATAGAATTGTTTACGAGCGTGCATTATTAGTAGAAAAACACATTTTGAGAAAAACAAGAAAAACTATTTTTTTTTAAATTTTGTCGTAACTTTTAAAGTTTAAAATTGCCTGCACTGTATTGATCTTGTGTAGACACTTCTACAGCATCTCGCTGTCTTTTTTTTGTCTCTTAAGTGTTCTGGCTTCTTTGCTGACCTTGTGAATTATAATTTCTGATTCACAAATCCGAATTCTGTCAATTTTTCTCAGTGCACTACAAGTGTTACTACCTGGATTAATCTTTAGAGCTTTTAAAACTTTTGTTCGGCCAAACACACCATCATTGAAACATATAATTGCATTCACCATGCCAGTTTGCAATGTTTCTTTACTAATAATTGTGTTTTTAGGAACTCGTTCCCATACACAGTTGTTGAAACTTTCGTTTGGGTTTTGAGTTTAATGTGAATATTTTCAATCTCCAACACCCCATTTTTTTAAAGTAAAAATAAATTCTTACATAAGATATTACACTCATATAAACTATATGCTTTTTTCATAGTATTTCAGTCAAAACATATTTATTATTTACATTAATTTATTATACACAAGTAATCGAATAAGTACTTACCATAAAGATTAGTTGAATACAGGATTATATAAAGATACTCTTAAATTTTTTTCTATTGCTTAGAAAATCTTAAAACTTACTTGAATATTGAAATATATATACATATAATTAATTGAAATTATTTTAATATTATTATGTACAGCATATATATATAATTTTTTAAGTTGAATTCAAAACATTAGAAATTCTGAAAAATAGACTAAATTTTCTTTCAAAATTGCTGAATAAAAAAATTATATCATTTGAAAAAGTACAAAAACACATTAATTCCATCAATTGTTATCATATAAATATTTTAATGAAATTTCACACCTTTCAGACGGATAGAATTTTTTTACGAACGTACATTATTAGTAGAAAAGCACATTTTGAGAAAAACGAGAAAAACTATATTTTTTGAAATTTTGTTGTTAGCTTTAAAGTTTAAAAATTGCCTGCACTGTATTGATCTTGTGTAGACACTTCTACAGCATCTCGCTGTCTTTTTTTTTGTCTCTTAAGTGTTCTGGCTTCTTTGCTGACCTTGTGAATTATAATTTCTGATTCACAAATCCTAATTCTATCAATTTTTCTCAGTGCACTACACGTGTTACTACCTGGATTAATCTTTAGAGCTTTTAAAACTTTTGTTCGGCCAAACACACCATCATTGAAACATATAATTGCATCCATCACACCAGTTTGCAATGTTTCTTTACTAACAAATGTGTTTTTAGGAACTCGCTCCATACACAGTTGTTAAAACTTTCGTTTGGGTTTTGAGTTTGCCCATGCAAGCATTTTAACAAAAGCTCTCTTGAGCTAAGATCCCTGAACACTTTCTTTATAGCTATAAGCACTGGTTCTGGAAGAGAATGCTTATGTGAATATTTTTCACCCGTTTCAAGACTTCTGTTGTACCCGCACCAACTGTCAGCTCCCATAGGACACAAACCATGTTGAGGTTTTTTATCGGTGGACAGTTTATGAAAATATATAGCCCAAATGGATCTGGACATATCTTCAACAGATTTTCCTATGTTTCTCCGAATAGCCAAACCATAGTACTTTTGAAGTAAAAGAATTTCTGCATCTGTTAGTCTGCCACGTCCAGAAATTTTTTTCCCGTCTGAAAGTTTGGTGCATTTCATATCATTTCTGAGAGCTCTCAATCTCGCCCCCATTCTTTTTTGGACATGGCCTAAACACTCGAGTTTTTCCACAGAAATGCCTTCACCATATACTTTAGATTCCTGAATTCGTAGAAATCCTTTAGAATCTCCATCACCGAGATATTTTAAGTACCTAACATTTCGACTGTTTAGGGAACGCTGAAAAATTCTCAGAGCTCCTTCACTCTCCATGCCTGCACTGAAACCAGAATAGTTTATTTGACAATTTTCACAATTATCATCTTTATTTCTGCATTTAAAACAGTATTTTGTAAGAACCTCAAAATCTATCACCTTTCCATTTTCAAGTGAAGTAGCTGTGATTACACCATTCAGTGAAGTATGTCCTCTTTTCTGCCATGAACCATCTAGGGCCACTGATATGTCCCGACTGTTTTCAAAAGATGACACTGTCTCCTCAATACTTTTCTGCATTGAATTTAAAGATACCTTATGTAAAGCGTTGGATATCTGAGAACTGTACCTTTCAAATTTAGAAGGTGGTGGGGGCAAGTTCATCATTGCACAGAATGTATGAGCTGCAGATTTGCCTTTCCCAATGCATCTCATACCGTACACTAAACGAACATTAATATCATATCCAACATCAGAAATAATAGAAGACATTGTACTACTGCCACAACCACACACTTTACAAATTGCGGAAATGTTTACTGCAAGTCCTTTCCGACTGCTTTCGTTTTCAATCACATCAAAACAATTAGAACTGTTGCAATGTTTACAATTTGAAACTGCATTCAAAAGTACACTAAGCATGTTCAAATCAATTATTATATTCTTACTTTCGCACTCACTGAAAAAGCCACCACTATGATACTCTTCATCATCAGAAACTTGATCACCTTGAATTTTTTGTTTGGATGCACTGATTTTAAGCTGATCTACAGGAACGTTATCAACGTGTTTTGTTTTTGAAAATTGATTAGGATGACACTTTCTTTTTCCAAATGCTTTAGATCTTGCCATTCTTGAATTATACACAAGATACAGAGATAAAAAGCAATCGCAATCTAAACAAACTGTATCAAAATCAGATAAAACAACAGTCGCCGAATCTAAAAAGCACGAGATTTACGAGTAGTAAAAAAATCACACAGCTTGTAATATAAATAAGGTAGAGTTGAGTAGTTGCCTGCTTACATGGAGCTTAGAAATAAAAGAAAACAGGGAGTAAAATTGCAAAATAAAAAAGTGAAAACTTGATGTTTTTATGACGGTTCGACTCCCTTAGTCCCTTTAAAAGGGGCGTGGCTCTGTTTGTTTACATTTTGATACCTTAATTAACTAGTGTTAAATGCTTCAAACGTCTATGTGTTATACATGTTTAGAATCAGAAAAAGACACTCTTTCTTAAAAAATTAAATTTGAAAAATCGATTTTTTGAAGGTACAGAACGTCTCAGTTCCCTTAATTCATCCGGCGAATTTACCTCGGGTCCTGCGATTCAGTTATTTGCACGGCCGTTTTCCCGTTCTCTACCGTAATTCCCGTTTGAATTTCCTCCCGCATCCCTCGACTTTGGTCGACGACGGCATTTACGCTAGCTAGTTTTAATATTTCTGCCTCTATCGGCTCCTGAGTGGAATTTCCCAGCAAGTAGTGGTTCATTTCCACACTCTTACCTACCACGGCGGCCTTTGCTATCACCTGGCCGAATTCGGGGCTCTCAAGTGTTACGCGAGCTAAAGGTAAACGTCTAAATTCATTTTCCAAGGGCTGTTTCAGCCAAATATTCTCTCCGGTGAAATCTCCGGGTTTAACTAATTTAACAGGGCACAAACCTACGCTACTCCCGCTATCACGTAATAATACGGTTTCGACCCGATTCACGTAAGCTTCGCTTAAGTAGGGCTTAAAAACAAGAGAAAAATATTCCGTCGTAACTAGGTTGTTTATGATTTCTCTGGATTTATTTAATTCGGGACAGTTCGGGCGACATGTCCATTCTGACACACAGTGAAAGCAGATGGGTCCACTTCGCTTCTCATACTCCCTGGTCCTCCAATCAGTATTATTTTTATTAGCAGTGTTGCGCCACTCTTTCAGACCTGATTCCTCTACTCCCGTTTTCGTCGTGGGACTATATTTCTCTGACTCCTTGGGGAGGTCTACCTTTTCATTTTCGGGTGGTTAAATTTGCGTTGGTTTCTTTACGAATCAGCGGGTCGACTCATACGCGTCTAGCTTATTTGCTAAGATTATAGGGTCATTTAGTGTTCCCCTTACATCTACGAAATGATCCTAAATTTCCGCTGGTACGCGTCGCTTTATTTGGTTTGATACCATACGTTCTTTGAGTGACTCAAAATCTTTAATTTCAATTCCATCTAACCATCCCTCTAAATAGCTCCTCAATTCAAATATTAAATCTTTCCATAAAGCACCGTTCTGCCGTTGATGGGTTTGGAACTTCGTACGGAATGCTTCGACACTGAGTTTAAACCTGTTTAGCAGTACCGACTTAATATATTCGTAATTATCATTTTTTTCTTCAGGCTCCCTGATGATTATTCCAGCTATTTCGCTCGGCAAAAGGCTTAGTAACTCTGACACTAAATCACAATCATTAATTTGCAATTTCCTAGCTTGCCTCTCAAACAGATTTAAGAATAAAGCTATGTCTATCTTTTCGGCATCATACCTCTGCATTACCGATTTAACATGCCTATGCGGGTTCCCGCTTTCTGAATTCACGGAATTCACACTACTGTTTTCCCCAATTAGTGTGATTTTAAGTTTTTCAAGCTCAAAAGCGTGTTCTGCTGCTTTTTCCGCTCTCTCGGCTTCTTTAATCTCCTGCAATTTTCTATCTTCTATAAGATTTACGAGAATATTTTTCGCGCTGTCTTCCTCGAAACCTTCCCTTTCTGAAAACTTCTTTGCCAGATCGATTATTCTATCCGATTCTCGTACTTCTACTTGCAGTTCAAAGGCCAAATTCTTCAAGTCAATTTTTTGTATATTGTTAAAAACGACATTTTGCCTCCTTAACTAACTGATATCAATCCCTCTTTAACCGTTTATCGACAACTTAACCTTACCGGAAACTTCGGAATCTTGACCTCAAACACAACAAAAGAACTCGTTGTCCGCTTTTCTCGCTTTTTAACAATAGAGCCCTCTCAATTCGGTGAATTCTACTGCTACGTTTTTCCAAGAAAAGGAGGTTGGGGTATGTGGTAGATTTATCGGGGTGGGGTCGTGATTGGTTATAGTGGTAGGCAATGATACCATTACTCTGAATTCTAAACAATACATTAATTTATTAACACAATATAAATATTAGTATACATTCAATTATATTATTATTAATTATGAACCTAAAGACATACTCAATATATCAATGTATTATTTGACTGCACTATTTCATTTATTTAAATTAATTTCATTTCAGTACGCAATATATATATTATTCCTTAACTTCCGCCTATAATATAAGACTCGGGTATCTAATGACATTTGGCACTAGTTAATAAAAGGTTACCTCCATTTTTGCAGACTGCAGAAGGGGACTTTGGCTGGCATATTCATGTGCATCTATTGGGGTCTCTATTCGGACTCGCTCAATAACGTAGGAATAGGCAGACTTTAATGGCCGGATCAGTTCACCATCCTTTGCTTGTGGGGGTTAAGCACTCCGTCTTGGTTACGAGTCTCAACTATAATTATCTCATCGGTAGCTTGCAGGGGTCCAGGCAATCTATCTCGGCTCCGAGGCTCCTCTATGCTAGCTTGCGGGGTTCAGGTAATCTATCCCGGCTCCGATGCTCCTCTATGCTAGCTTGCGGGGTTCAGGCAATCTATCTCGGCTCCGATGCTCCTTGATGCTCCTTTCATCGTTGGGTTGCCGGCTTACAACGATGCGCTAAGTCGGGGCGCAATCTTCCATATATTCTCTTTTGCCTTCTCGCTTACGAGGCTACATCTCTCTATTTTTGGGGGCCAAGTCACAGAGTCACCATCCATATGATTATATTTTTTCTTCTCACTCTCTCTATTTTTTATTATCTTCTCAACGCCCCGTCTTTTACATTTTCATTCGTCTCTCATGTTCAACCTTTTTCTTTATACTTCCACTTTGATTCGTTAACTTGTTTCTCCCCTAATCATTTCTTTAACCATTTAGAGTGAGGGGCGTTTTATACTCGAACAATTCCGTCTTCGACTCATTCCTATTTTTCTAGGAAACGTGTTTTCCCAGAACATATCCTATGTGTGGGGTCCTCTTCTCTTTGTCAACAATTCCCTTTTCATCTCGATGTCTCCTCTATCTGTACCCCCCTCGCTGTTTCGACTCTTAAATGTTGCCTTTCAATTTCTTCTCTTCATCCGGTTCTTTGTCTGATCAAGTGCCATTCCAATTTTCTCATGCACCGCCGACTACCGCTTTGATTGGATTGTCTGCCCTTTTTGAACTCCTAACATATCGTATCCCCACGACATTCTTCTCGTATCGTCTGGCGTCATTTTACTATTCCATTTTCCGTCCCGTTTGTTAATTGGTTTTCTGCACCTTTTCTATTTTCTTTTTTTTTTATATGTCGTACCCCACGACAGGGTACTCCGAATCATTACAGTTTCAGACTCTTTTGAAATCCTAACATAGCACATACAATTCAAAGATGTTTAAAATTTTTCAGACCAAATTTCACACACATAATAAATCAAATACTACTTCAATATAATCTTAAGAACTATACACAACTTCAATAACTGACTAAATTAATTTGCAATTCACAACTACTTAATTTCAATAATTGACTAAATAAGTTGGCAATTAAGTAAGCACAGTTACTTAATTTCAATTTAGAATAAGTACTTAAATCAGATTATCCACAGTTCTAGTATTCATTTACCAAATATTTGTTCATTCACTTTTCTTTTAAAATTTTAAACACATTGCATACAATTCATTTTTACTTTTATCTTGCATAAACAATTCTAATACACTGAAGTACCACAGAATTAGCGATACCTACCTAGTAACGAGTTTGCCCTCCTCTGGCCTTGATAACGGCTGCCACACGACGAGGCATATATTCAAAAAGTTTCTGGAAACGTTCCACGGGAATGGCTTGCCAAATATTGGCTAAAGCTGTCCATAATTCAGTAAGGTTCTTTGGTGCTGTGTGATGGCATTTCACGGCTTGTTCCAAAACATCCCAAAGATACTCAATATGATTTAAGTCTGAGCTTCTAAGTGGCCAATTCATGACAGAGAAGTCAGAGGAATGCTCATCCAACCAGCCAGTAGCCAACCGGGACTAGGGAGAGGTACAGTTGTCTTGCTGGAAAACTCCATTACCGTGCGGATAACAGAACAGCATAAACGGATGGAGGTGATCACCCAGCAACTCTACGTACCGAATTGCATTGAGGAAGGTTGGTACACGCACCAAAGATCCCAAACTGTGCCACGAAAAAACACCCCAGACCATGATTGAGCCACCATGCCCTTGTACAGTTCCAGCCAGGCATGCAGGATCCATGGCTTCATGAACCTGACGCCATATTCTCAGCCTCCCGTCGGCGTTAAGTAGTCGGAATCGAGACTCATCACTCCATGCTACTCGTTTCCAGTCCTCTACACTCCAGTCTCTGTGCTCTCTTGCCCAGACAAGACGTGCAGCCCGATGGCGAGTATAGAGCAATGGTACTCTCGTAGGTCGACGGCACCCGAAACCCATACGGTGAAGTGAGCATTGCACAGTCCGTTTACTGACTGTACGACTGGCACCGTCATTAAACTGGGTGGTAATTTGAGCTAATGTTTGGCTTCGCTGGCTACGTACAATACGCCTGAGCCGTCTCTCACCATGCACTGTCAAGGCTAATTGTCCTTTGCAGTTTGCCCGATCGCTAGTTTTTTTTCCACCATCCATGTATTCTTGGTATTCTTTTGACACTGTCGACCTTGAAAATCCTAGCTGTCGGACGATTTCGGAAATTGAATGGCCCATGCGTCGCGCACCTACGATTTTTCCGCGATCGAAGGCGTCTAAATCAGGCAGTTTACCCATACTGGCAATTCCAACAACTAATTCAGAACAACCGCAGTACGCGCTATATATGCAGTTACCACAGCGCCCTCACTTGCGCATACATGATGCGCATCGCTACACAATTTGCATATACTTTGCTATCCCTAATTCAGTGACACTTCAGTGTACTTCATTAATTTTCTTTTGACTAAATTAATTAATTTTTCACAGATAATTTACTTATTCCAATTCAATAGTTATTTCCCATGAAACATTAATTTACACATGCTAACATTTACATAGATTCTAATAAATTAATTTACTTTTAATTAATCAATCAATTACTTTTGCCTCTAATGAGAAGACGCTTACCTTGTCTAATTTGAAGACTGGATTGTAGGCTCTCTTTGAAAATAGGCGAAGTCTTTCCAGGCTGGTTCTGGGGGGATTTCCTTATTTAGTATGCAGCCCCAATACTTGATCGCTGCACAAATCCACTGTTGGTCCGCTGCTCCCTGCTATATACTGGTAGCTGTGATGCACACACTTGGGACGGGACGTCCGCACAATAAGTCCTATACGGGCTACACTCAATTCCCTACTTCGAAGGGGTGGATTGCCTATTTTTTTTATTAATGGCAAAATCTTAGACACGGTGCCACCATTTAATTAGTAGACTGTGATAACTTAAGACTTCAGGTAGCTAAAAATGTTCAGAGTAATATCCCCTTTCATATTTCATTTTAAGAGTTTAATACTAAAAATTAGCCCATATTAAATTATTTTATCCTTTTAACAAGATTTATGGCGAAACCCTCGAAATAATACAATCTAACTGGGAAAAAATGTAGGATTTCCAGTTTCACGCGCAGTTCCAGGACTTTAAGAGTTTTTGAAATAATAAAAAAAAAAGGTTTAAAATGTCAGAACTTTTCCAAGATTTCCTGAACCCGTGGGAATCGAGTTTCCTTTTTTTTCCCCAACGCTGCTTGTTTGTATCGAAAAAATCCATTTTATAATCTGAGTCCGCGTCATGCTATATTTTTTTACGGAGTATGCATAGCGTTAAGCACAGTTTTTATACCGAAATCTAAGTTGCATTAACATTTACTCCAACATATATTTACTTCATGTATCATTTGGTAAGCCAAATCAGTTGGATATCATTTAAGTTATCCGAATACGTCAGGATTAGTTTTAAAAAAATGTGAAAATTTCGGTCATATTTTTCGGAGGAATACATAATTTTTGTCTGAAAATTTACAGGAATGAGCTCGTAAAAATAATTTATTCATTTTGCAATTATTTCCCCTCGGCTATCTATTCTCAGCTGCCGTCTCTAGAGGTCATGGAATAAAGCAGAAAACCCTTCATCCGGGATGCTTCTCAACGGGTCTATCACAGCCGTTTCTATTGCTTCAATATCCTCACGATTCTTTCCTTTTTACACGCCAACAGGTCAGGTGAATTTGGGGAATGTGGTAGAGCAGGGAAGCACGAGAGGTTTTCCCTAGATTAATGCAGAGCTTAAGAATTCGGTGGGAACATCTGCCTCTCAAGCAGCTGTGGTTTCTTTATTCAACGTTGTCCTTCCCCCATCCTTCGACCTTGGGTACTGTGATACTACAAGTGCCTCAGTCAACATCTCGTCTTCAGTCTTGAACGAGTGATTTGTGACGCCAGCCTTCTATGGTTCAAGTAAAAAAATGAGATTTATCAGAGAAAAAATTAAAAAACCCAAGCCAACGAGTTGTTTGACTAACTAAATGCCTCTACAAAACGAACCGTAATGTAACCTGTGATAATTGGTTCTTTTTAATAGAAGCTGGTAAAGAATGAAGGAAAAATGGTTTGATGATTGCGGCTACTTGGAAATGAAATAAACCACAAATAACCTCTGAATTTCTAGTTAGGAATACCTAGGAAAGATATATTCCATCTTTTTCTGTCCTCCAGACAGATGTTTCCACTGAGCGGGAAAATAATTATGTTCTCACCGAAGGGTTAATGTCAACTCTTTGCTTGGAACCTGAGTCCAAGAAGTTGGCCACGTAACTTCCAACTAAACGGGTCATACAACTGTTAAACCGTAAAAAAAAAATCGATTTTTTGAAAAAAAATGCATATGAAAGACTAACCATTTCTGTGTATTTTAAGACAATTATCTTGAAAAATTCTTATAATTACGGAAGTTATGAATAAAAAGGTGTCAGATGTTTACTGTAAACAGATTTAAAGGGCAATACTTAAAAAGGGATTTACCTCAAAATGTGTTTTTATCACATAACACACTTGTTATCTCTATTTCATATGTTTGCATGAAATTTTCCCAGATGGTACATATTATCATTTGCTTGAAACTGAACCTAAATTTGTTTACAGATCTCTAGAGAATGCATTTTTTCATGCATAGATAAAATTTAATTTATTAAGAAAAAAATGCACTTTTTCAGTTTCTTTGTAAAAATAGAAATATACCTTAAATATATACAAATTTAGGTTCAAATTAAACTTTAGTTTCTGCAGTATATGTTAAAAGCAGAAATTTTGTCTTAAACTCAACTTTTCTTTGAAGTATTTATGTGCGTTAGCTTTGATATCACTTTTATCCAAAGCAAACTGCTTATTATTTATGACTATCTAACACATTATTTTTAACTATCAAACAAGAAAAAGGTATATTCATAAATCAAACATTGCTCTATTAACACAAAAAAATATGATTTTAAATCTTATACTTTTCAAGATATAGAATGTCAAAAGTGACACAATTTACATTTTTTCGACTTCTAACAGTCGTATGACCCCTAAAAGTGGAACTAACCGAACAGTGGGTTACTTTGTAACCGACTGTTCGGATTCACCTAGCAAGTTCACATGGAAACTTCACCTAGTAAGTTCACCTAGAAACACTTCCATGGCCATTTTTATTCAGAATACATATCAAGTGACTGAATAACACCCATTTCTTGTGTTATATCATCATGTATGAATATCACGGATAAAGAATTAAAAAGATAAGTTCTGGAACTTTTTTCACAATGGTTATAGCTCCAAAATAGGAAAAATCTGAAAAATAATTGATAAGAATTGTGCATTTCTGTACAAAATCGAAGAATTCTGTTCTAAATTAGAAAATTATACAAACAGCTCTAGCTGTACAAAAGGAATCCATGCATATAAAATTAATTTATATGCATGAATTAATTTTCTATGCAAGAATAATTTTTCACATGGAAATTTCACCTAGTAAGTTCACCTAATAAGTTCACCTACTAAGTTCACATGGAAACACCTCCAAGGCCATGTTTATTCAGAATATATATCAACTGACTGAATAACACCCATTTCTTGTATTTTATCATCATGTATGAATATCACATGTAAAGAATTAAAAAGATAAGTTCTGGAACTTTTTAGACAAAGGTTATAGCTCCAAACTAAGAAAAATTTGAAAAATAATTGATAAGAATTGTGCATTTCTTATCAATTAACTAAACTAATTTTTCAAATTGGATTTCAATTTTGGATTTACAATAACTAGCTACTTACTGATTATTAGGTAAATTGAATAGTTTTAATAAAACATTTGAAGCTCAGCCATAATAAGATATCACCATCTGAAAAAAACATTATAAAAAAAACTATATATTTTACTGGTAATTAATGTTAAGTATGATTATAATAGCTCAAATAATTATATATATAATAGCCGTTGTCTCTGTATAACACTTCCGGGCTGTACTCATCTTTCAATTGAAGCCCTCAGTAAACAAACGGCCGGTTAGGCTTAATTTCAATTTCAGATGTGAATCAGAATTTTTTTCTTACCTAAAAACTAATATCTTATCCATCAAATAACGTTTGTTCAGAATATTTTTCTATAAAACATTCAGAACTAAAAAAATGGATCCTTTTACCTGTATATTTAACAGTTTTTAAAAATCTGTTTAATTTTGCGATGAATTCTGAAAGTAAACAAACTTGAATGTGAATGAATCAATTAGCTGAAGTATTCATATCGCGTAGTGAGCTGTAAAAAACTGAATGGCAGTCTACTACTCCAATCGCATGAAAAAAAATAAAAAATAATGAAAGGGTTTGCTTATACAAGGTGTGGATTAAATGCAATATTGTTAGATAATTCGGGATATTTTTTAACTTTCATATACTTTTTCCATTATGACATCATTATTAGTGTGGTGTAAAGAATTGGCGTGTGCTGTAAAATTTGTCGTAAGGGAAGGAATGTCTCAACAAAAGTTCAGTCCTATTTTACACTTTCTATACGTTGAAGAATTGACGAGGCACTCTGAGTCACAAAAACAGAGCACTTAGACAAAAAAGTTGCCTATGGGAGTCGTGCAGACAGTTCACTATGAGTTCTGAATTTGTCTCTACTGTAGGAAGAAAGTTCATTTATGACGAAATACTGGATAAGACAGTTCTGCACCGCAACACGGTAAAAATATACCAGATGAACCATGTAGTGTACTAAATACACCGGAATAAGTTCGTTGCACAAAAATTAGTCCAGACTGGCGAACTGTTCAGCATAGAATAGTAGTAAAAAAACTGTAGTAGTACCATTGATGTAGATGGCCGGTAGAAATTACTTATCATATAGTTATCATATTTTAGCATCATATTTTAAGAAATTGCATTTTTTGGAATGCAATATCCATTGTACATAATTAAATAAATAATTTTTTTCACAGCTAAATCTCTGTAAACTTAACTACTATGTTACTTTAAAGATAATGACAAATAATTTAATATGCTCTTAATATATGCTTGGCTTTAAGCTACTTTTCAATATTTTCTACACCATTATAGAAACGCAAGTGGCAATAACAACAGTAAATTTCCTATATAAAAAAAGTGACACATCTGAATTTCTTTCTGAGCAAAGTACTCGAGTTTTATGAATAAAAATCTGGATGAGACGGGAGTGAAATCTCTCTGGAAAGAAAGATAGCGAAATAAAGTAGAAGAATTCAACATATACATTCGTATATATAAAACTAAAGAGGCTGTAAAAAAAAAAAAAAGAGAACATTTCTCTAGAGCTTTTAGCAACGGAATGTCTTCATTTTTATTTGTACTTGAATAGAATTTGTTTCAATTGTTTTGTAACAACATACAATCCATTTGTTAAAAGAAAGTTTTAGGGTCGTAATAGAATGTGAAAATGAAATGAATGGGTGGAAAGAAAAAGTTTACTCCACTTAAATTCGGTTTTTACCATTAGCTTTAAAAATGTGAATACAACGAATGGAATAAAATTCGCAGGGTTTAAGATTTTTATACATATATATATATATATATATATATATATATATATATATATATATATATATATATATATATATATATATATATATATATATATACATATATATACATATATATATATATATATGTATATATATACGTATATGTATATATATATATATATATATATATATATATATATATATATATATATGTATATATATATATATGTATATATATATATATATATATATATATATATATATATATATATATATATATATATATATATATATATATATATATATATATATATATATATATATATATATAATATTTATTTATTTATTTACATATGTACAAGTGGGATTTATTCCACTATATGAATAGAACTATATGAATAGAAGGTTGAGTTTTTGTAATATGCCTGTATGTATGTGAGTGCATATGTAATATAAATGTAGTGTAATATAAATGCATAGGTTTTGTTAAATTGATATGGTTATGTCTTAAATATTCAAAGAAATGGATATTTTACCGAAATCCCCATGCTTTAACGATATGATTTTTTTCCACTACAAAAATGATCAAATGAACCCACAGAAAATTTTGATAAATATATATAATTTTTTTAATAGGTCAGGAATTGTACCTAAGGTGTGACATTTTTTAATAAAAAAATATTGTAAAAAAAGCCTTGAAAATGATAATCAGGAAATTAAACTCATAATATATTTTGTTAGTTTCCCCCCATCACAGTAAATGGAAATTGACCAACTTCTTCAAATACGTAGAATTTTAGGATTAATCAGTCTAATAGTCATATCCTTATTTTTGCTTCAATTGTCTGCTTTGAGATGGTGGACATATATTATGTAAAGGAAAATTTAGTAGCTTGAAAGTGACCTCTGTCGAAACACTCGAAGTAAGAAGATGGAGATTTTAAGACAGTATTAAATGCAATTTAAAAATCCTAATATGCCTTAATTATATATTGGGAAAGCCTATTAATTTATGCATGAATGTTTTTCTGTTGGATAACTATTCGTGATATCTTAATCTAAAGTTTAAAAAAAACAGATCATGTTTTCTATCCTAAACTGACTACGGGAATACCAGGACTGATGAAATTACTCACAAACTGATTACATGAACAAAAATATTATTCAGTGCTTCAAATCAGTGTTGATTCCAACATACTCAAGGAAAATTCAAACATTCCAAGTCGAAGGATATATCGCTGCTATAGCTTTAATAGAAGCGATACATATTACGTTTACCTTGCTTTATTTTTGTAAACGAGGGCAAATGACAACTTGTACCTTAATTATATGTAAATTAAAAAAGTATTTATTTTAAAATGTTTTTTTAACTGAAAATATTTTAATTCCCACAAATCCTTCACTTACATATACACACACACACACACTTATATATATATATATATATATATATATATATATATATATATATATATATAAATTAACGAACATTATATATATAAATTAACTATTTAATTAAGTCGAGACAAAAAGTCGAGAAATCCCGAAAAAAAGTTCGTTATATGGAAAATTCGCTAAATAGAGATTCACCTTTTAAAATACTTTAAACTGACAATATATATTTTAAATTTATAAACACTAAATATTATTAATAAAAGTAATTGATCACACCTTTATTTTGTAAATTAATGTCTATTTGTTTTATATATCTTACCCATCAAACAGAAATCTGCAAGGAAAACAAGAATAAAACAAACATTTTCCGGGAATACACTGTATTTTAAATTTAAAATTTCAATTTATTATAAGAAGTAATTTTAAGGATTCATTACCACATGTGTCCTTAATTTTGTCTGAGTTTTTTCTTTGAAAAAGTGATTTCCCTCATCTTATTAATAAAAGAGAGTGTTTGCGTGTATGTGTGTGTGCGATCCCCAGGCGAATCTGTGAAACTTACAGACGTCAAATTTGGCACACGGGTAGTGCAGACTATGGGAAGGTGCACCTCGAAGCCCGAATTTTAAATTTTATTCTAGAAAATTTTTTATTTTATGTTTTGTGCGATATTTTATGTTTTTTTAACTTCAGATTACGATATCTCGGCAAAAAATGATCGTAGAATTTTGATCTTTTTACAATCTAAGACTACAGACATTTCTCCTTCAAACAAGACCTCATTTGTTTAAAAATAATTTAAAACAGACTAATATTTTCATCAAAATATTAAATCCACTTTTTCGATAAATTTATGCACTTTTTAGCATCTACGGTCGATGCTCTTCGTGTTTTTATCTTACAAAGAAAATATTTACATCATCTGGAAGATGAAAGCTTTCTCATTCATATAAACCTCATTTCAAGTCTTTATCTAGAAATTTCGATTTTTAATTGAATTTTAAAGAACGATATTTCAACACAAATTTTATGTGGTTCTTTCAACGGGGTACTCTAGGCGTTGGAATCAATCATTCATAAGAAATGCGCATGCGCACAAGGAAAGGTTTTATTTACTTTTGCCGGTGTTCACTTTTTCTGTATTCTGTCAATTTTTTTTTTTTTAATTTAGTTACTTTTTTGCATATTCTTTCTTTTTATGCTTCTGTCTGAAACTCTGGAATATTTTTTATCATCATTCTAATACTTCGAAACTTAACAATGTTTACCAGTGGTGTTTTAAAACAACTGTTAATTATGTTTGTGTTTAGCTTTGAGAAAAAATTATTTTGTAAAGTTTTTTTGTTCTTTTATGCTAAAATAGCACTTACAAATCACAAAAAGAAACAAAAACTTACCTGTAAATAGCACACCTTTTTTATAAATTGATCAATTTGAAGTAATTTTTAATGAAATTTAGCTAAAACACCTATCATTCTGCACAAAATCCTAAAGCTAATATTTTAAACTAATTTTAGCTTTTGATTGTGGAAATTTTTGATGTTAAAACATGTTAACAATGTATTAAATATGCATTATTTTCTACGTTAAATATAGTTGCACATTAATTTTATAGAAATTTGTGTTATGACTTTCTTAAGTAGCATGATTTATTTTTTCTCGATGATATCTTTTTCTTAATTGTCATATTTTGAGAACATAACTTTTTTAAATTAAAAAAAACACAAATAACAGTTTAGGTTAACAAGAATTATTGTCAAGAATTATATTTTACATGATTGGACAAGCCACAGGTCAAGAAGTGTTGAAATTAACGGAGGTAAGGTTAATTTTTTTTACATGCAGTAATTTTTTCATGTCCTGATTCATAAATTAGAATCGATAGCTGATTTATACCTCATTTATATTTTTAGAATTTAACTTTTTACTTCTGTTTTAACTTTCCTTTCTATTTTACCATCATGTTTTGTTTTCCTATTATTGAAGTGTGTAAAATATTTTTCATTGCTTACTACGATTAAAATTTTTTTTTTATTATTGGCCTGTACTTTTTTATTCATACTGCGTTATTCATTCTGTTATTTTTTCTACGTTAGTCATACTGTATGTAGTTTTTAAATTGATTTGGTATTGCTTACTTTTCAGCTTTTCCCGAATGATTTTCCGAAAGAGAAGCGAGACTGGAAGAAATCAGACAACAACAGCAAAGAATAGTTGGACAAAAACCACAGGATCGTCATGATTTGTTAGCAAGAGTGTGTCATCAAAAACAAAAATCACTTATGAGTCTCATCACAAAGGCAAAGATTTTGTGAAAGATGGCGTGTCATATGTACACCAAAATTGCAGTTTTGGCTGATTTAAACTCTGTATTCTTACATTTTGATGCCCCTGTAGCAGTAGTGGATTACATGGTTAACTGGAGTTACTCATTTTGTTCCATTTTAAAGGAATTTGGCTGTGGTTCATATGGGAATGGCGTTTAGAAACATACGGCATATGAGGCAGATATTACGGATCAAATAATAGCCAAAGATGACACCATTTCAGTCAGT
Organism: Dolomedes plantarius; assembly: GCA_907164885.2. NCBI lineage: Eukaryota > Metazoa > Arthropoda > Arachnida > Araneae > Dolomedidae > Dolomedes > Dolomedes plantarius. The sequence goes on from OU015492.1 coordinate 118,217,681, forward strand.
TGTCACAAAACAACTGTCTCTGTCCACATGTTTCAGAAGCCTCCTCTACACGATTTCTTCATTCGGGAATGGCATTTAGAAACATACGGCATATGAGGCAGATATTACGGATCAAATAATAGCCAAAGAAAGCAAGTGTCTATAGAAAATGCGTGGTTTGTCCCGTATTGCCCTCTACTAACCACAATTTTCAATGCCCATATAAATGTAGAGTACTGTAATTCAGTTTTATAGTGTGGCGTGTGAGTGGAACACTGGTGTGTGGTTTTCAAATGATTTTAGCTTTTACTGGAAATTAGCAGAACATTAGCATCTAAAACAGTAATGGTTTGGAAAGTTTTTATTTATATACACAACTCACTACCATAATACTCTTAAAATTTATATTTTAACGCATTTCGGTTACTGCTGTTGTTTGTAAACACACGATCTTCATTGCCATGCTCATTTCAGAAATTTTTCATTGAGATGATGCTCATTTAATGCGTGTTTTCAAAACTGAAATATACCATGTTCTGTAAATGCCCCGAAAATATTTCTATACTGGAGATGTAGACAGATTAAAGAATTTAAGTAAACTTTTGTGTAATTTATACATTTGTGTGAGTTTAATTATTTAAATTAATAGATTTATATTTTTTATACGTTTTATTCTTGCATTCTTTTAGGGGTTTATAGTGTTGAGTGTGAGTGGAACACTGGTGTGTGGTTTTCAAATGATTTTAGCTTTTACTGGAAATTAGCAGAACATTAGCTTCCAAAACAGTAATCGTTTGGAAAGTTTTGAATTTAATTTATTAAATGCTGATCACGAGATTTCTTTTCTTTTTGTGATACTTTAAATTATTTTTCCATGCATTAAATTCACGTGCATAACAACGAAATTAATTGACAAAGAAAATATTAAAATACAGTAAAAGATAAAATTTAACCACTAGACGAATTGAGATGGAAATTTAAAAAAATTTTGTTCAAATTAGTATGTTTTATGCATATTAAATCAAATCTATATATAAAACTGTAATTTCCTCTCAAAATATGCTTCGCCATGAAGATAAATATGTCCCAAGGCGAAACTTTAAAATATGCTGGGGTACATTTACGAGAAAATTGTTTCTCGCACGGTCAGTTTTACGTAGCTTGCTCACGCGTAAGTTCGCAGACGAGCCTGGTAATATCAGTTCCGCCCAATGAAGAAACAAAATATATTGTTTATAAGAAAATCCTCCTACTACTTTGTCATTGTAACTTTGTCTACTACTTTCTCTTTGTCAATTTCACTACTTTGTCATTGTAATTATCCTAAAATGTACCCCGTAGCGAAGCACGGGTATTCAGCTAGTATATATATATATATATATATATATATATATATATATATATATATATATATATAGATAGATATAGATATAGATATATATATATATAGTATTAAGTCGATTAATTCGCTCAATTAGTCGAAAGAAAAGTTCCAGCAATACACCTCCGTTAATTGAAATACTTCGTTAGAGAAAAATTCCGTTGTATGTAGAATTTTTTAAACACTGCCATATTTTAAGCAGAATATTGGAAAACCACAGTGCCATTTCATCAGTATAATTATTGTAAATGCTTTTTGAAAGAGGAATGGCAGGAATCGTAACTATACGTGTTTCAATGCAAGTGTTTATATTTGGTATTTCTTGATATGTTTTTTGTTAGATCCGAAGTAAAGGATAGATTACGTCCATGCTCGTAAAAATAACATAACGTATTTATAGAGAGGCAATGCGCATGATATACACATATATTTCTTCTGTTGAAATAAATTACATTGTGAATCTATGTAAACATTTATTTCAAAGAAATAAATTATTCATTATAAATTGTACAGTAAGAGAAATTATTAAATGTAATAAGAAAAAAGCCTATTTCACAAGCTTTAGACATCGTCTGTTGAAATACAAAGCTGTTTGAAATTCTTTTGATTATTCGGTATTTTAGCGAACATGACTTTAAGGATTGGCCAATATAACACCAGCATAAATGAACAAAAAAGTTGGCAACTCATCAAATGAGGAAACACATACCGTTATTTCGATACGTATTTCAACTCTTATTCTCAGTGCATTTGGAAGAAAACTATATGTTGCTCTGAAAAAGAATAAATTAAGAAAAAATAATTTTTTTTTTTCATTTCTTTAATGTGTACTTCTGTGGTGTCTATGGAACAGGTTTCAAATTTGGGTTTAGGTTTAGAGACATTTTCATTTAAAAACATTAAGAAACCCTCAGTATAATTTATGAATACTTAGTTACTTTTAAAACATGTATCACCTATCTAAGTATTGCCACAGTAAGGCTCACATGAAATTGCAGGGCAATTGAAAATGCCTTATATCGGACCAACATAATCAACGTTATCAACGTTTGATTTTCAAGAATAAATTCGTGGTAAATAAGTCATTTGTAATCGAAAAATTAAAAATCCATGAAAGGAAAACGTCTCGGATATAAAATCAAATGTTACGCGTATTTTACGAACGGTTAGTTCCAGCGTCTATAAGCAGTGCTTCGATGACTTGAAGAAACGTTGGAAAAATTGTATAGACTCCTTTAGCGATTATTTTGAAGGAGATAAATTTATTTGAAGGTGAGAAATATTTTTCTTTTTTATAAAAAAATTCTCCGATTACTTTATGGGCGCACCTTGTATATATATATACACACACACACACACACACACTTTATTTTGTCTAAAGCGGAGGCACTTTGTCATGAGACGTGCCTTTTATTATTCTCTGGTTTGCTTTCTGGTTTATTGATTACTCTATTATGGGAGCACCCTATAAATCAGCCAACATTGCTCTCGATAATGGGCACCACAAGGATACAACCAAGCCCTATTCGAGATTTGAACCGAAGCCCACTGTGTAGCAACTCAAAACGCTAAACACTACACCACGTTGGCGGCACACACACGCACATATATATATATATATATATATATATATATATATATATATATATATATATATATATATATGTATGTATGTATGTATGTATGTGTGTGTGGGGGGGGGGTGAGTGGGTACAGAAAGCGCAACCATTTATCGATATACGTATATTTTTTTCCCGTTGTGACGCCGTTAGTATGATACATGAAACGCTACGAATGGAGCTGTCAAATAAAACTGGAAAACTAGTGACTTTATATGTTTTTCATATCGACCACTTTTACGTTCTTCGGTGTTATTTGAAATTCTGTTGATGATTCGACACTTTAGTACACACTGTTTTTGGGATATGCTGATAAAACAAACATAAATAAGCTGGGGAGACTTGGCAACCCATCAAATGAAAAAGAAATAAGGACTCGGTTCATGTCACGGTTATAGTCTTTCTAGAGTAAAACTGGGAGAAGTATATTTTTAGAACCCTTTCAGATTTCATAGAGGGTTTTGGAGTTTTGAGTGATATTGCGAAGATGCAAGATTATGTCGATATTTTATATACAAGACCGATATATCTGAGGGTGTCTTATAAGTTGTATTTTAAAACTACCCACGATGATTACTTCATTGTTATATTCACGAAATACCTGAGTATTTCTATTTATTTGTTCCCGAAATATTCTTATGATTTATCGCCAAAAATAACGGTTATCAAACATAAGAATAATTAAAATTTCTGTTCATGTTGTAAATCAGCGTTCGATGCACACGAAAATTGCCAAAATTTTTAAGTTAAAATACTTTTTTTTATGTTTTGGAATGCAGGTTTAAAGGATACAAATATTTTAAACTTTGCCATTCCAGCAAAATATAAATTTTTTGAAAAGTCTTGTTTAAAGTTTTTATCCTTACGATATTGATTACATGCATTTTAAAAATCCCCTTAGCTCCAAATTTAATAAAAAAAAGACAACATTAATATTCTTTTTACTTATATCCCGTGGACAGAACAACTCCAGACCATGAATCGGTATAGAAATCTGCATAGATTGTATAATAAATTGGTGTGTTGTTCTTGTGACTTAATGCAAATCCTGCCAGGCCAGTTTGTCGGGACCTTGTGGTTAAGTAGATCATTTATGGATTCCATGGACACATAAACTACTCTTTATTTCCATATATACATATATCTTGTTTATTCATATTTATTTACAGCTTCTGTAATATAACAATTTCATTATCAATTGATCATTATCAATCCTAAATCAGAAAAATCCTCAATCGAAAACCCGAAAGAGAGTGTCATAACTCAGTTCGATCTAAAGTCCAGCATTGAGACGGGAAGCACGTCTCGTAGTTATCTCTTTTTATTCCTTCTTTCTTCCCTTTTTATAGCCCCTTCCTGGAAGCTCCAGATTATTCTAGAAGACTCCACCTCTGAGTGGGAAAACTCCCGTGGTATCCGGTCAGCCAGTTCGAAGCATCTGGTCCCCTGTTGGTAGCTGTAATTAGTTTGCTTTGAATTGTCCGTTAGCGACTTCGTTAATGACCACTGTCAATCATTCTCAAATTGGTCGCTTCTGTAAATGCTTTTCCCAATTAATTAGGAATTGGTCTAGCACCACCATGTGTGTAGGTCACTGGCAGTGTCCATTGAAGGCAGAGGACACTGGCATGCGGCTCCAGTTTATAATGACACCACAAGTGTTAGAATCCTACATTTGCCAGGTGTCACCTACATTTTGAAAGGGCAACATATTCTCATTCCTTACAAATCGCGCCATTACATCATTTGGCGGCTGCTGATTGGTCAATTGAGTTTACATCGGTATTTGTGTATTTGGTGCGCTGATGCTTATGAAAGTATGTCTGTTTTTAAAGAATCAAAACTTCCATCACTATATTTGAATGAGTATTTATAATTTTTATTTTTTAAGACTAAGGTTAAAAAACTAAAGTGTGCAAAACAGCAAAAAATGTATAATTTGTATCTTGCAATTAAGATTTTAATTAAAAAAATTTTAAAAATATAATTTTTTAATTTAACATTTAAATTTTAAAAAAAAGAAACACATCTTTCCCTTTTTTAATTCAACATTAAAATTTAAGAAAAAAGTCAATTTTGATTAATATTTACTCTATTTTATTCTACTGCTAAAATTTTACAGTAAAATTACTACGGAAATTGGTAATTACTTAAAATTTTCCATGCACAAAAAAGAAATATGAAGGCATTTATGACGAAAATTTCTTTTACAAATAGCCTGTCACTTTAATTTACTTTTACATTAATAGGTGGAGCCACTTTAAAAAAATCACGTTCCTTGTAAAATAAGGAGTAAAAAATAATATAAAAATGAAAGCAACTAAGAAATAGCTTTTGTGTCATTTAAAATGCACTTAGGATGGTAATTGCCTTAATTACTATTATGGCAATTACCGATGCAAACTCAATTGACCAGTCATCAGCCGCAAAACGATGCAATGGCGCGATTTCATGTAAAGAATGGGAATATGCGACCGGGCAATCCCAGAAGTCTGGGGGATCATACCATCTCCCAATTACTGACTTCACAGAAACACTATCCGGACCTCAGAATTTACTTATCCATATCCGACCGTGACATGAAGGTATTTAATGGTATTCGGTATTTGACCCGAGCACCTTCGACCGAAGGCCAATGCGTTACCACAAGGCTAACCTGAGCCTAAATTAATTATTAGTGAGTAAGACCATTTTTTCGCAACTATACGCATCAAAAACTTTTAGTTTCATATATAGTAAAAAATCCCGTGCAAATGTATGAACATATTTTTAATGAATAAAATTTTATGGTTACATCGGGGGAAAATATTAAAAAACAAATAGTGATCCGTTATAAATCTCTGAACAAATTTCCCATTATAATTGAAAAATTTCATGATTACTGAAAATAATTACGAAAGATATTTTTTTCTTACTAATATACATATACGAATAATCAGTCATTTTGATCTATAGTGTACCAAAGTTTGGAATTTCTTCAATACTTTGTACTGCTCGTAAAAGCAATGCCTTACCTGGAAACACGTAAGAAACATATGCCTCGTGTGCTGAGTACTTGTAGACAACAGCTGATGGATTATAAACGTCATCTTTTCGCAATCGTTCCAGGATACCCAGAAATTTGCAAACAAAAATTTCCTTTTATGTAGGCACGCAATACTGCCATTACGAAAGGTAAAATAAAAATTACAGTACAAGGAATACTTTCTGAAGTTTACTTGACGTATATTTCATACCCGGATCGTAGACGTTATATATATATATATATATATATATGTGTGTGTGTGTGTGTGTGTGTATATATATTTTAATTTATACACAGTTTGTAATTGAAAAACCGAAAATAATACTTCCTGAATTTACCTTTAGTATAATTAATCTTTGATATACGGGAATTTATTAGTAAGCATTTATGCACTTTTTACCTGTCACTGCTTTTATACATATGCTTTGTATTTCTGGAAGTTAAAACTGTGGTTATTGTTATCCGTGCTAATCAGCAAGATGTGGACTTATGCAGCCTAGTGGTAGAGCGTTTGGACTGACTGGGGGTACTCAGTTTGAATCTCGTCGAACGCCTATAAATAGGCTTCTATCTAGGCCGTATACAGGCACGTTAAATCCATAGACAAGTAAGTTCTTTAGTGATGCCAGTATGTGCGAAAAGGTACAATACCTCCAGATGCCCCTTTTGGGTAGTGCTTGGTGACATCTGAGGTGGCATGTGGCTAAATTTGAAATTTGACTCTCACAGTGTCATTGTACAGGATAGTCGTTTTCCTCTGTGTGCAGGTCGAAACCTGGTCTCACATGTTCTGGCGAGGGGGGGGGGGGGGGGGGGGCAAGGCCCACAACAACACATCAACAACAATAGCAGCAAGAATTTTCAATATAGCAAAAAGCATTACAAATGAAATACATTTACTTAATCTATCTTAAGAAGACGGCTATCATGAAATTCTGGCAATATCCACCGTCAAAATATATATAATGCAGAGAATCATCGAAAATTACAAATGACGATTGGGTAAAAGTACCGGTATTTGATCATGAGTCAAAAGTTGACCTTTTGTTTACAAAAATGTATAAAATAAGGGTTGTATCAATAATGATTTTAAACAGAATTATCTGACATGTAGCTCTATTTGTGGTCAAAATTGTGAAAATATCGTATTTGTAATGAATCATGTGTAGAAATAACGTCATATACTCCTGACTTAATACACGTGTAAATCAGCGTTCTTTTATTTTCTTTATATGTACACTGCTGGCCACCCAAATTGCAACACCAAGAAAGACAAGAGATATCCCAACAAAATTTACTTTGTAGATAACATGTTGACCAAGTATCAAATGATTAAATTTATAGACTTCTGTGAAGTGTGGTTCCTGCCAAAATCAGTAGCCAGAGTAGCCGCCATTGTTGGTGATCACCGCTGCCACACGCCTCGGCATTGATTCAAAGAGACTTTGGATGAGTTCTTGGGGTACAGCAGACCAAGCAGCTTCCACACGTTGCCAAAGTTGATTTGCTGTGGCAGCTGGGGATGGAATCTCGGTCAATCATAGAGCAACCATGGGCCACATGTTTTCTATCGGCGAAAGACCCAGAGAGCGAGGCGGCCCGGGAAGCAATTCAATCTGGTGATTGACGAAGAACCGTTGCACAATGCGTGCCACGTGTGGTCGCGCATTATCCTGTTGAAATATGGCTGTGGGCAAGCCCTGAAGGTAAGGAAGGACAACTGGCTCCAACACCTCGGAGATGTAGCGCTGGCTGTTTAAAGTACCGGCAATGCGTACTAGAGGTGTGCGAGAGTGATATCCAATACCGCCCCATATCATAATACCCGGTGCAGGACCAGTGTGGCGGTGCATAACGCAGCTGTTCAGCATCCTCTCTTGACGGTGTCTCCAGACTCGAATGAGACCATCGTGGTGTTTCAGACAGAAGCGTCACTTGTCAGTAAAGACAATTTCATTCCATTCTGCCGTCCACATCCTTCTGTCATCGCACCATTGGCGGCGGAGACGTCTGTAGTTCTGCGTCAAGGGTAGACAGAGCAATGAACGTCTTGCGGACATACCACTCTGCTGTAAACGGCGTCGAATGGTACGCGCAGACACTGGATGATGCGTTACAGACTGCATGTACTGTGCTATCGTTCGTGATGTGACTGAGCGATCCGTCACTGCCATGCGCACAATTTGCCTGTCATCACGTGAAGTGGTACGCTGAGGTGGATGCGATCGAACACGCCGGTCCATCGTTCCCTCCTGCATCCATCGATTACATATCCGCATTACAGTTGTTTGGTTTCGTACAACACGACTACCGATTTCCCTGAAAGATAATCCACAATCTCGGTAGGCCATTATCCTTCCTCTGTCGAACTCGGATACTTGATCAAAAGATTATCGCTGTTTTCGACGAGGCATAATTGATCGTTTTTTTGAAAAAATCACAAGAAAAACACAATTGCTGATCTTGAAATTGTCGAAATCTCCAAGCCTTAAATAGCGCTTTGAAGTGGCGCCACAGGCGCGCGTGATGTGCGTCTGCGCTGAAATTCTAATCATTTGCATATCTCACCTCCGCTAATGCATGTTGTAAATTTCATGTTATTTGCATGTTTCCTTCAGGGTGTTGCATTTACAGTGGCCAGCAGTGTATGTTTAGAACAACACTTTTTGTAACAATTATTAAAATGTATTAAGATTTGGTAAGTAATTTTTTTAATAGTGTTTTATAAATGGTAAATAGATTTGTTTTATTACATAATATTAAAATCCGTTTATTCTTACGGGGAGGGGGTTAATTACCGAAACCTGGGTACAACATAAATTCCAAAGTTGACTGTGTTAGCCAATTCCTTTAACTCTTAATTTCTTTAATAATCTATATTCCATTTATTTGATTGAAATACACGCTTAGACAAAACTTGCCAAATCATTTAAGTCCCTTAGTCACGCAAAAATTGTAATATTAATAATGATTACTAGAATGATATTCTACACTTTTAGACAAAAAAATCGATGCACCAAGAAGAGGTAACGCAAATTAGGCACGAATTGATATGCATACAGGTTTCGACGGAAAATGCAAAATTTTAAAATTTGGTGGCCAATGAATGAACATGTGACGCTGCAGCGCATCGTTACTGCACAACTGGCAGGATATTAAAGAGCAGAAATTTCGATTCAGGTCATAAATTCTTTGTGAATTTTATTCCGTGTACTTAGGTAGATAGTAACTATGTCTCGCATACAGGTGCGTGAACAATATGCGCGGATATCAGCATTTCAGAGAGGACGTGTAGTTGGGTTCAAAGAAGGCGGTTGGTCTCATCGGTGAATCGTCTGCTTTTGGATAGTAGTGATGCCGTTATTAGACGATGTTGGCAAGAATGGGCGAGCCATGGCCGAACACAGCGTCAAGAAGGAAGCAGTTGGCCTAGAGAAACGACAGTACGTAAGGACCGAGCAATCGTCAGAGTGGCACTTACAACCCCAGATTCATCATTATCATCGATCTCACTTGCAACTGTTGCTTCAGTGACCGCAAGGACCATTCATAGGCGTCTCAGAGAAAGTGGGCTGAGCTGACGGCGACCGTTCCGACGACTACCATTGACCTCTATACACCGACAAGCCGGTTGGCAGTGGTGTTGGGCACTTTCGACCTGGAATGTCTGTGACTGGAGTAGAATTGTCTTCAGTGATGAGTCCCGCTTCGAATTGAGCCCCAGTGACCAGCGGATACGTGTCTGGAGATGCCCCGGACAGCGGTGGGATACCAAACTGACTGTCTTCCGCCATACGGGCCGACAACCAGGAGTGATGATCTGGGGTGCCATTTCATTTCATAGCAGGACCCCTTTAGTTGTCATCCTCGGCACTCTTACAGCACAGAGGTACGTCGACAATATTCTACGCGCCGTAGTGTTGCCCTTTATATCATGGAATCTTGGGCTTACATTTCAGCAAGATAATACCCGCCTGTACACGGCGAGAGTTTCTACTGATTGTCTTCATGCCTGCCCAACGCTACCTTGGCCAGCATGGTCGCCGAGTCTCTCCCCCATTTAGCATGCTTGGAGCATTTTGGGCAGGGTCCTCCAACCAGATCGGGATTTTGACGATCTAACGCGCCAGTTAGACAGACTTTGACACGATATCCCGCAGGAGGACATCTGTCACCTCTATCAATCAATACCAAGCCGAATACCTGCTTGCATAAGGGTCAGATGGGGACCAATGCGTTATTGACTTTTTCCCTTTGTAAAGCTCTCTCTCTCTTCAATAAATGATCCAATTTTTCTCAAATTGTAATCATATGTTTTTCTGTACATGTACTACATCATATCTACCGATTTTCATCCCATTCGGATAACTCCTCCTTTGTGCGGTTTTTTTTTCTGTTTTTGTCTAAGAGTGTACTTTAAGGGACAAATAAATTTTATTAATATGTATAAATGAACCATTTTTTAGTGGATGGCCCCGTGGTCAAAAACTGACACTTTGGATGGTCAACTTTTAAAGTTGGCCGTGTTCATTTGCAAGTTATGTCTAATCATAGGGTTGTTGTTGTAAATTGAATGTAGCGAGAATGACTGTTGTGTTAGATATACATATCGTTAGCAAGAAAAGAATGTACGCCAGACACAAAATTCAAATTTCTAAATTTAATTAATAATAATTAATAATTAATATGGTTAATTTTCAGGGTGGATGAAGTGTGAAGCTTTTTTTTTGTTTTAGTTTATAGCCGATATCTTTCACTCATGGGTAGTAAGAAATATTTTGGCTTTACCAGTGATACTCATTATAGACTGCCATGCATCTCACATAAGTTTTGAAACAAACAAATTTTGTGAAAGTAATGGGATCGTGTTCGTTGACCTCTACCCAAACGCGACACATATACTACAATCCACGGATGTTGCGGTATTCAGACCACTAAAGGAAGGCAGGAAAAAGAAAGTTTATTATTGGAGGACTGAGAAACTCGATGCTCCAATTTTAAAGGCAAATAACTTTTTAAAGTTCCTGAAAGAAGTAATTGACAAACGTGTAACTCATTCTGTTCTAAACAACGCATTTATGAAATGTGCATTATTTCCGTGGAATTCCCAACCAGTTAAAATATCAAGAAAAGAAGTAACCCAATCTTAAAATCACGAATAAATGAATTTGCTTGGAATTAATGATTTGTGTCACAAAGAATTTTTCGAGCATGGATTTCAGATCCTTAATGAACCAATTCCTACCGAAAAACTGAAGAAATTTCGATTATCATCCGTCAATTGGACAAACAATCATGAAGATCAACCATCAAGAATCCAGTGATGAAGACATAGAGATAAAAAAATGGCTGTCTATCAGTTGGCAATTAAACGAGTAATTTATATTTGTGTATGAAGGAGAATACTTCCCGGGAAAAATAATCGAAGTTAGAGATACCGAAAGATCTATTTCTGCCATGCAGAAGAATGGGCGCTTGTGGATGTAGCCAGAAAAAATAGATGTACTTCGAGTGGTACGAAGTTGTAGCTCCCATTGCTGATCCCTTAAAAGATAGCAAAACTCGAAATATATATACTAGGCCTGAAATAGTTTTTATTGGAATATATCTTAATGAATTAAAGTTTTGCTAATCATTTAGATAGTATTGTGAACTGTATACGTTATTTTAAAATTAATTTTTAAAATAATATAATAATAATACTTAAATAGTGTAGTTTTATTTATGCAATTCTTTTAATTGTTATTTTGTAATAGTGGTAAACTACTAAAACAGTGTAGGTCAAGTACTGAATTTTGAGGATCAACTTCTAAACAGAAACTGGGTTTCCTAAAATGGATAAAAAAAAATATTTAAAAGCTTCATTTACAAAAAATTACAGTTAATATCCTCATTTAGGAAGGGTCTAAGATAAAGTCAATACATGCTTTTTAGTTATTCAGTGTAATCCTTTAGTTGTATTACAGTTTATATGAAACACTTCCCTTAAATTTTCAACTACTTGCACCTTTACCTTATTGTTGCTCATTTGTTATTAGAGAAATATTTAGGATGAGCATTACTGCAAATGGTAAAGTAAATATTTTGAAAAAGTAAATTATTACTAAACCTCCAGTCTATTCGGGTAATGCCTAAAAAGATATTCAAACGCTGAAAAAGATAAATTTTAAAATTATGCTAAAAAACGAAGGTGTTTTGTGGGGTTTACACGACTCTTTACAACTATTGAGGAAAATAGAAATGAAATGGTCATACATAGGCAATTCCTGTTTCTTCACAAACGTATCGTAAAACTTGAAGATCCAGGAGAAAAATTTGCGGGTTGTAATGACAGCTCTTCAAAGTAATTCTGAAGACGTTTCTTTTCCCATCAGAAATCAAATTTCTGCAGCACGTAACGTAATTCTTATCACGTAACTTCATCAATGACTGCAGTATTTCTTTTCCAAAAAGTTGAATAGAAAATCCCTAGGGGTTTCAAATTTTCTTCTTATTTTATTTTATTAGATCCTCAATCGGTTGACTTGCTGCCACTTCAGTCAAAATGTTGAGGAATTTCTTCCGGAAGAGCTTTTAAAACACGAGTAATTCTCGTTGATATTTGCTAACTCATTGAACTCTACCTGTCTCGGTTATGTACTGATTGCACGCCTGTCTGAAGATACTTTGAAGTGTAAAATATATGATTAAAAATAATCCCTTTTTCTTTTCCCTTTATCACTGTGTATTTTGCAAAGGTTTTCAAGAAATATAGTTCGGATATAGTTTCCGTAGAAAGCATAAGTATATATACTGTGCTTGAAATGTTCGTCGACCTTAGTCCAGAGTCCCATGACCTTAGTTCAGTTATTAGCCTCAAGCAAATATTTTATATTTACAACTACATGTAATAAATTATTGCATTTTATAACTCCTTATATAACTACATTTAACAAGTTATTGAGAAAAATACAATATATTCCTTCAGGATTAAATTACCATTGCGTTTGTAATTTATCATAAAATATCTATGCAGATTTTAAGGTATTAGGGAAAATAAAGTATAGCATCATTCAAAACTGCTATTAAGCTTGTTTTTAACAATAACAACGTTTTCCTACTCTAATGTTATCTCTAAGAATATTTAAGGAAACTTTAACCGTCCGCATTCTATCCTCTATTTGATCCCGTTAGAAAGCTTTTATTTTTTTAATCTAATATTTAGATCATAAATTTTATAAAAGTAGATGTTACACTTTTGTAGAAAAAAAATCTTATCTTTTAACCTGGAACAATTTTTATTCAGAAAATAGGTTTTCTCATTCTTTGTCTCTCTTGATCGAATAAGTTTTATCTCCATTAAATATTTTTATTGCAATATCCCGACACCTATGAAAAAAAGGAAATACATTTCTAATACATAAAACTAGCGTAAAATATTATTTTTCGATGAATTCATATTGATTTTCTCATTCTAAATCTGTTATCCAACTCTATCAACCCAATATTTCAAGCTTGGAAAATTGTATTTGTTTATACTTGGTACAATCGACTTAGTTTTCTCAAAGAATTTTGCGGATAAAAGAAAACAGAAAGAACTTCTAAGTCTAGATAACTAGGTTATTATCTGTAACTTTAAAATATATTCTTCAATTTTTAAGTCGAATTAAAGCGTAGAAACACATGGTGTTCTGCATGTTTATTGTCTGCTCGAGAAAAGTCTGTTCGAGTCTTTTTGTGACAGCTTAGTCATCTTATACTACGTTAGATAAATTTCTAGGATTGTTCGATTTCGTACGTGATTTAAATTTGTTAAGCAGATATCTGTTCGAAGTTTCTCTTATCAGATGCCAATATGAATCTACTGCAACTGAATAACGGTCTAGCAATATTCCTTAAAGTTATAATAGTAGCGTGTTACTGAATATGCCTAAACAATTCGGCAATAATTTGTGAAACTCAATAGTTCAAAATTCGTGTAATATGCTTTAAAAGGCCGATTCCCAATTTGCAAATATATACACCTCTAGTGTATTAATAAAAAAATCTATACACCTCCAACGCACCAAGCCTTAGCCCGGGTTTCAACTTTGTGATGGCCTTCTCATCTTTTGCCCATAAAAAGTGCAAACTCTTGGTCGAAGTACCTGACACTCTGCAGGTGTGTACGTCGTAGGCTAATAGACAGAACTGACTTATTGCATTTTGGAATGGGCACGGCTAATTGGAAAACTATCGATTACATTCTAATTAGCCTGATATTGTATAGGCCTTCTGTAATGAGCTCATACACCTTTAGGGTAGCTAGAAAATTCGCGCTAGTTTGGTCACACAGCTTGGTTTCATCTAGGCTTATTGCAATAATTCCAAAATCAATGAAGGCTTATTAAAAATGACAGATAAAGTGATTGTTACTGAAGTACCTCATTTAGTGAACATAAGAATCACTTTGGTTAGAAGCAGGTAACTTAAAATCTGCATATATATCATCGTTTGAAAATTTTAATTATTATTGTTAAACAATTGTATTATTATTAATATTGAATGATTGTTAAAAAGAAATAAACAAAGTGACAAAATTGTGAACTTTGAATTTGGGTTTCTCGCAAATCGTATAATTTGACTTTATTTATTTATTTCCACATAATGAAATTTTATGACACTTTGATGAGCACAATTGATTTGCCTTCTTACTTCCATACTCTTTGGATTGACACTGGTCATTTGCAGCTGCTATTCCCAGAGCCTTCGAATTTTAATTGATTCGAATCTTCACGAATAGATATATGTTTTTCTGGGACGTTTTAAAGGACCTGTCCACCAGAAATCTGGAAGTCACATCTAGCAATCTAAGTTTTAATAATACCACTTTTTCTTCCTTTATGGTAACCATTATTTTACTCCTTAATAATTTTGCCAACTATATTTGGATAGACTAAAGTGACCTGGTCAAAATGTCGGGAAATTTAAGCCAATAAAGTGTCCAACTGCAACCGTTTTCAGCTTTCGTGGGGGTTTTGATACTCCGTTATTATTATTTTTTCTTGTCTGTTGCAAATATCACGAGGATAAGCAAAAATATTTTCCGAAGAGACTGAGGCAACGCTTGGAAGAAACTAGTCTGTCTGAGCTAACTATTGCGAATTTTCTAACTAGTCTAAATGTATATGCGTTCAATAGAAAAAGTCTATAAAATATCAGTCTAGTTAGAATGTTCTCGATAATTTTCTAACTAGCTGGGCGCATTGCAAAATGACGGTGCTTTTTGCAATAAGCCGAATTTGTCAATTCGCCTACTGCATATATAATTTCAATTGTGGGTCCGTCCATTCATGCGTAATATGTACATTTTGCCATCTTCTGGCACTTCAAACAAGATTTAGGGATTGAGAATGTTTCTATATAGTGAGGGCTGGATGACTCTATCTCTTCAAACACCAGTATAGAAATTCACTGAAAATTATAGAAATTCAGCATTTGGAATCCTCTTCCCTCCAGTGTGCATATCGGTTATGCTATGCATAAGAGCCCATATCGAGGGTAGAAAATCTCTAGCAAATGAAGCAAGCTTTGTATAACAGTTCAGGATAGACGATGATTCTTTCAGATATAGGCTGGATGACTCCAATCGAACTTACTTATTGGTTATCCCTCAATGAGGAGCCCATTCTAAGGGAAGTAAGGGTTCCCTAGTTCTAAGACAAACTGGTATGCCGAAGATTGTAAGTATTCCCAATATTGGAAGTTAAAACATTTTCTTTCCTTAGACCTATATAGGTGGTATTATATATTTTATGTTTTGGGGTATTTTGATGAAAGTGAGCTTGATTGTCGTACTTATATATTTGTTCAAAAGCTATTTTATCTTACTGACGCTACCAATTCAGCTAGAATGCTGCGCACGTCCTCTAATATTGCGTAAGACCGTACAGAGAAAAAAGATAGACTAAAATGAGATTATCTATAAATGTAATTAAAATATTCATTTTCCACCGATATATATATATATATATATATATATATATATATATATATATATATATATATATATATATATATATATAGCAATAAATGTGACAAAAAGGAAATTTTAGATGCGTAATATACAGGGTCATTGAAAAAGGTTTGACACACTTCATATAATAATATTTAGTGAAATAATTACAATACAAACAATTATTTAGTTGTAATGTACATAATTTACTAGAATTTTACCTTAATAAGTTTCAATATGAGCATCGTTGGTTGCTCTGCACATATCAATTCGCTAATAAATCTCTAACCAGGTGTTACGGAGCATGTACGGCGTTACTGTAGCAACTGCATCGACAATTCTCTCCCGTAAATGTGTCAAGCCCTGTACATTTACGCTGTGAACAATGTTTTTGACGTAACCCCAGATTTGAACTCCTCTAAACTCAACACACGTCCAGCTTTCTCCTGAACGGTCGATACTGTACTGACCGAAAGCCGAATTAAGACCTCTTCCACCTTGCATCGCTTCTGCGCAATGTTCCAAGT
Source organism: Dolomedes plantarius (assembly GCA_907164885.2). Taxonomy (NCBI): domain Eukaryota; kingdom Metazoa; phylum Arthropoda; class Arachnida; order Araneae; family Dolomedidae; genus Dolomedes; species Dolomedes plantarius. The sequence continues at coordinate 118,234,185 of OU015492.1, forward strand.
CACGGTTGCGAACCACTTACATTTAGAAATCTTCGACACTTGCCAAATTGCTTAAAAAGAATATTATTGAGTTTGTTCAATTTCTTTTAGAATTATGAGCTTTAGAAATGTGTCCAACCTTTTTCGATGACCCTGTATAATGTAAATACCAATTCTAACAGCATATAAGGTTTCGAAGAGAGATTGTGTCGTACAATGTTGAAAACTGCATGATAGGTCTGTTATAAAGACTCATGGAGTATATCTATTAATATTCAGGTCTTTATAACTGTCTCTCATAACCGCCATATATTGGCAGAAAAGAAAGAATGAGTTATTGCCATGAAAGACGATGCACGCCAAATCTGGTGTATTGAGCCTGTAGTGCGCAGGTGCGAAGTACAGCTTGGCGCGGTTCAAGGCTAGCTTCAAAAAATAAGCAGAGAGCACTTGGACTTGCGAGAGGTTGGTGACATTTTTGGGAGCGTGTGTTGGTGACCGGGAGTGTGGTACAAGGCAGGGCAAATGTCTAGCAAGTATTCTTTTTTCATTATGATTTGTTAAATTAATAAATTTCTTATTTGCTCCTTAAACCCCTTGTCTGTAATTTAATTTACTTTAAGAGATAATGTTTCGTTTGTGTGTATTAATTTGAGTATTGTAATATGCTTAGCACGTGGGTCAGGCTATATGTAGGGTTAAGTATTTTCTTGCTAAGCTAAGTGCTGTTAACCTAAAGTAAATACTCTACTTAATCTATGTTACCTGAGACAACCTATCTGGGTTATCTTTCATGTCGCATTGTTACTTGAAGTTAATTCTGTAACTTAATTTAATACACAACGCATTTCATGTTTCGCCTTTTTTATGGCTGGCTTAACTATTCGCTAATTTGCTACCACTTGTTCCGATACGGCTTCCCATTTGGCGTCGTAATATTCGGGCTTCACAACAAGGTCGTTTCCTAAAATTTAAATTCACTCCTTTTATGATCAAGAAGTGAATTTATTTTGCATTATTTGAAAAAATAATGAACGCAAATTTAAGATGTTTTGAGTGGTACAAAATTCACACAAGTGTAAAGATGAAACTTTTTTTTTCGTTTGTGAGTGAAAGTTATTCGTGGTATACATCTGCGGCTTTTAGTTTGAGGCTACTTCTGGCTTTTTTTATCCAAGGATCCAAGAATTTTGCCAGTCAGTCATTTTAATCACAGCATACACTCTTAAACGCAACAATGTTTAACATATAAATAGCTTAAAATATTTTAGATCCATTTAAAACTTCTATATCGTCTAGAAAATTCTGCGGTAACTAAATATCTGAACACCAAAATAAATTGACTCCTTTTATGTAATGTTTTTTATTTAGTTCCCTAACAAAAGAAACGTGTCATAGATATTAACTTCCTTTCCAAATATCGATATACTATATTTTTAAGTTCGCATATAGGTAAAACCTCTTCATAAAATATTTATTTTTTTCCCTCAGATCCTGAACATTTTCTTCCAACTTCTGCTCAGAACAATTCGAGCATAACTCTTAATGCTGTTTGAGTAAATCATAATCTCATTTACTTTCTAAATCAACCAAATTTGTTTGGAATTTTATTGGAAAACAATTGAACTCAAGATCGAGATAATGACACTTTAATGTGCTAGTATTATCTTAAGTAGTGTCATTACGCTACATATGTAGAGAACAATTTATTCACTTGTTTTGATTTTCTTTAGTTGAAGTAAATTCTTTTTTTTTCCGTCTCTCTTTCGTTTCATAATAAAGAATTAATTTCATAATGACTTTATCGCTAAAGGTCCTCAAATAAATTCTTGGCGACTGATTTTATCAGTAAAAAAATTTACTTCGTTGAATTTGATTTTGAAATTGCACTGATATCGGTAATCTTTATTATTTAATAATGATTTTTTATATATATAATTGAGTAAACAAATGCAGCTCGTTAAATGTTTGACTATTTTCGATTTAGATTATTTAAGAGGGTATATCGTATAATTATTTATGGACATTAATGATATTTATTTGCTAAATGAAGCTGAAGATTTCAGGAAATGGTGGCAACACTTAACGATTTTGTTGTTATGAAAAAATATACTATATTTTCCTGTTGCAGTTCATAAAATAAATTAATATTTTGTCTTCTAAATATATTTAAATACGGGATTTGTTTTCTTACCCGTGAAAGATATAGAAACTAGTTTATTCATATGTACGTTAGACTTTAAACAATATAAACTTTACGTTCGTTTGAATCTATTGAATTAGTGCCATTCAATGAATATTTAACACTAGAACTGCGGAAGGGGTCAATTTGACTCCTAAATACAATTCTTCCTCTTGTGGAGGTTTTATTTTCTTTGACACACGTTTTCAATTTTATGACCTTTTCTAAAGTATTATAATTGGAATTCTTGGTAAAATTTCATCAATTAGTTTATTTACACTAACTGCTTATACCAAGAACTACGGCTAGGATTCACTTTGACCCGCAACGTTAGGTAATGTCTAGAGCTTGCTATCATTTGCGTTTCATGTGTTTATTTTTCTGTAGATAATGCAGTCTTCTTTAGAATAGCACCTGCTTTCCGTTTACAAGAATTCGGTACTAGCAAGGGGTGGGGAAATGTTGGTGGACGATTGGAGTTTATGGTCGAAATCTAGAGAGTCACATTTTTTTTCCATGACACTTTGAGTAGAGACAGATTTGTAGAAATTATGAAATACATATCTGAAATAAAATACTCGAGATACCAGCGTTTACAAAATAACAAATTTGCTCTCCTATCTGAATTCTGGAATATTTTTATCGAGAAATGCTATGTGTTACAAACCATCTGAGAAAGAATAGAATATAGATCACTTCTACCCAGACTTGGGTGTATATAATTTGAAGTGGCACACTAAATGAATTTGATACAAACACAATTTATATATGAAACAATGTTTATTGAATTCGTTGCACATATAGAATTTGCATTTACAGCAATAAACATACGTACTACTTGTATGGAATATATATTATCGTTCAATAAAAATACACTTTGCAATACCCACAACCTAGAGAGTCAAACCAGAAGTTCTGCCATGTAAACTTTGGGGTCCCTAAGCACAAGCGTCGGTTAACACCCGGAGCTGCTTACCTCGTAGCTCCCTTAATTCGCTTATCTATCAACTTTAACAACCTCTCTCTTTAATCAAGCTGCATTGTATTTATACCAAGCGCATATGCCGAAAATAGCATATCTCTAGCAGCTTCTTCAATTTATTCACTCAAAAGTTCGATTCTTGTGAATCGAATCTTATGTATACCTTACACTGGCCTCCCTCGAAAAAAAAATTAAGTAACTGAGGTCTGAACGGCTTCAGTTAACTAATTGAAAACGACTGCTGGTCTGACTTTTTACATAATGGGTGGCAAAGCCAAAAAAACCTTCCACACGTGGTATGGGGGAAAAACGCCACTCCCATTTTACAAAAATAACTCCGAAGGGTCCAGGTGACACCATCGAACAGTGGATTTGCAGAGTTGCGGATACTGGGCTAGCCAACTGCGCCCTAGAAAATCTATTTTAGTTAAAAGTGTCAACACAATTCACAGCATGACCTTTCTTGACTGTTTGTAGCTGCTCTCCCCCAATTCATAATGCACATGTGTTATGATTTGTGAAGTTAGTACATTAGTTAGTTAGTTGTTATCTGTAGTTAGTATGTATTTTTTTACTATTCACTACATGTCCCCTTCAAAAATTTATAAAACAACAGTATGCCGTTTTTTTTTTCAGTTGCTCACCCCATCCCCTCAAAATGTTTACACAGTATATACAATGGGGAATTTCAAACCAATTTGGTTCGATTTTATTAAAGTGTGGGAGTTAGAATAAGAGAATTGATACAAGACTTGTTCATGAAGGCACCAACTTCGTTGCACCAGTCTGTCCATTCCGTGGAATCTCTCTTGATGGTCGCAGTCCTAGTAAAGGGGTTCGTTGACTGTGTGGGCATCCTTCGTGCAGCAGGTCGTAGGTCCTGAGGCGCTGGTGCAGCTTGACGATGGACAGAAGGTCTCTTGGGAGGAAGCCAACCTTGCTGGGCGGCAGATATCTTCCGCTTCCTGTAGTTATGCAAAGACCTTTAAAACTGTAATTCTTCCTTTTGATAAATTTGTGTACCTTATGTGTGCCACTTTCATCCTTTGATGGAGGTTTTGTAGTGCACACTTTACTTTTCTCCGTACTTTTTAGAGTATAGGCATTAGATTTTAATGCAGATTCTATTTTTTCAAACTTATACGCCACACCAACGCGTTTAGTTACTGGCTTTATCTCGCCCTTTATGATACGTTTACAATTTAGTTCGCTGCTTGTTTCAAGTTTTTCAACAACCTGACTCTGTTTTTGGTATTGGTGCTTATACGACCTATTGTTTACCGACTTAATTACTTCAGTATTAGCAGTTTTAATGCTGGGACCTGAAGGCTCTTTTTCACGTTTTTTATCCCCCTTAACTTTAGTTTTATCCTCTTTTGACGAAAAAGTCTCTTTGAAACTTGCGACATCAGAATCGTTATCATTTAAATTCTTTAAAACTGCTTCAGTTTTGGGAAGATTAAGCTTTTCGTACTCGTGCGTTTTAATGCAAACTACGTCTATAACTTCCGAAGTATCAGCTAAACTACTTACAGTATAACTCTGTGTCAACTTTTCATCCTGATTCTCAGTCTGGTTTTCATGTACTTTATTTAAAATCACATTATCAACCTGGCCTACAGCATCCCTATTCGGCTGGGAAATTGAAATAATATCATCATTACCTAGCGAGTTCCTAATATCGTTTAAAGAATTTTTATTGTCGTCCACTAATAAGTAATCACTAACTTCCGTAACATATACTTCGTCATCTACTAAATTTCCTTCATTAACAGATGTGTGAATATCATCTAAAATATCAGTTATAACATTAATACAAGTATCAGAAGATTTGTTTTCTAAACTACTAGCATTAGTATCGGCACTATTTTCAGAAATTCATACTGGAATTTCCGCATTATTCCAGCTAGACTCACTTTCCTTATAAGCCACAAAAATACCCCGACTTTCACTATTCTCAAAATAATGATTACTGCTCGGACAAGTTAATACATTTGACCACACAGTTTCAACAGGTTGAACCATATCATGTGAAACAACTTGCCAGTGTACGTAGGGTGCTTGCATATTATTTACTTTAAGTGCATTAATTTCATCGTAACGCCGTGAGCTTCTATTATTTCGCCCGCGATACTGGTTTCGCTGTTGGTTTGAAACTCGCGAAAAATTTTGGCGGGGGATAATAAAACTTCTTGTACCTGAGTGAGGGTAAGGAGTAGCGAAGAAATGTCTATTGGCGTGTTTAGATAAGGCTTGAAGGAGTGCAGCCTTGCTTGTAATATTTTGACTGTCCAAAAAATCTTGAACACTTGGCTTCAAACGCTGGATAACTATTTTTAAGATTACTGCTTCCGTCATCCCTTCTAAATATTCCTCACACTTTATAATAGCAAAATCTAACGCAGACTGACCTTCACGTTGCCTTAGCGAATAAATTCCCGCTTCTATTTGACTTTGATTAAAGGTATTGGGAAAAGCGTGAAGAAACTGTTGCTTGAATGGCGAATAGTCAAAAATGATATTACTGCTTTGCATGCACGTGTACCACTGAAATGCACTACCTCTTAAAGCAGCTAGAGCAATTTTAAGTTTATCCCCCTCTAGGGTGCATTGTTGCTGAAAGTAATACTCAATTTTCTTTAGAAATTGACATGAGGGGAAGCCACTGAAGGTGGCTTCAAATGGCTCAATTTGCTGAACCATAATTACCCGATGAAAATTTCCAACAGGGTTTTGTTCTACAACACTCATTTTCAAATAGTATATAGAAAGTATAATAACAAGATACTTTCACAATTTAATTTTATCAGTATCAGAGTATACCACAGTATAAAGTTCAAACTTCAAATATGTTGTTCGTTATAATGTAAACGAGAGCAACCTGGGTATATATAAAACTTCGGGCGCCACTATAGAGAATTTCTTTTTAGGGACTCTCTATTTCAATTTGATACAAACACAGTTTGTACATGAAACAATGCTTATTGAATTCGTTGCACATATAGAATTTGCTTTTACAGCAATAAGCATATGTACTACTTGTACGGAATGTACATTAGCATTCAATAAAAATACACTTTGCAATACTCACAACCTAGAGAGTCAAACCAGCAGATCTGCCACGTAAACTTTGGGCCCCCTAAGCATAAGCGCCGGTTAACACCTGGAGCTGCTTACCTCGTATCTCCCTTAACTCGCTTATCTATCAACTTTAACAACCTCTCTCTTTAATCATGCTGCATGGTATTTAAACCAAGCGCATATGCCGAAATTATCATATCTCAAGCAGCTTCTTTAATTTATTCACTCAAAAGTTCGATTCTTGTGAATCGAATCTTATATATACCTTACAAATGTAACGATAGATGAGCAACTTTTACAATAGAGGAGAAACTTTTTCCAACCAATAAAAGATGCAAGTTTATACAGTAGGGTAAGTATGCCGAATATGAGACTCCTTTTGATTTTCATGTATAACTAAGAAAGTAAGTGAGGGATTATAGTACCAACTTTCAATGCATATTTTTTACTACATATAACAATGACAGAAAATGAAAATAACCTTACAGATTTCTTGTATGAAATTATAAACAAAAGTGTTCCATTTTTGGGGCCTGAAAAAGTATTCTCAATATGAGACCCCCCATTCTACAACTCTAAATATGAATTAGAATCACTTAAAAGTTCGTAAAAACAAAACTGTACACAATAATTAGATAATAGTTACCTATATACACTAATAGGTGAGAAAAAAGTGACATTTTAAGCAAATTACTATTTGGTTTACACTACAGGTTTTGCTTATTTTTTTTTTGTTTTTAGATTCAAACTTTTCACGTTATTTACAAATAAAAAGTTCGTCAGCTCCACAATCTTCACGGGCCCACTTAAAACACCTTTTACATGGACGGCACTGCTTTCCCCCTTTGTCTTCTGAAAATAAACAACCACAAAAAAGGCATTCAGCGTCGTTTTCATCAATGCTATCATCACTCCTGTCATGGAGAGAAAGTTTTTCTTCTCCTTCAATTGAGCTGAGATCATCATAGCTATATTTAGTCTTATTCGTTCTCTGTTTTTTAACTAGTGTTGTATTTTCAACCATCCTTAATTTTCGCCTTCCTGTAGGGGCCCCTTTTCCTTTTCCCTTTATTGTTTCCTTATCCTTTTCTTTTTATTTCTGTCTACTTTTCATTGTTTATTCTTTGATTTCTTATCTTTTACGTCTATTCCTTTTTTTTCTTGTAGGAAACAACGTTTTTCCTAATATGCTGCAGTTCTGTTATTAATGCTATCAATCAATTTATTCTTATAGGGCGATGATGTTATAATATGAGCTTTACGGGCCCTACTTGGTTTCGTGGTGTTTTTCTCAGGTAAAGTAGTCAAATGATTTACTTCTTTAGATGTCACTAAGAACTGGTTTGAACTTGTTGTTTGATCAATATCTTCCACATTATCACTACTGACGCTACATAGTTGTGGATTTCGCCAGGGCATCATTGCATCTGCAGCTTCAGAAGAAAGAAGGATGTGACAGTGAAAACTAAAATGCCTAATATGAGACCCTATCTCGTATTAGGCATGCTTTGTGGTCTCATATTGGGAACGAACATGTTGTTGAACACGCCAACGAATTTTTTAGTTTAGGATTGACGTTAGCTTAAAAACAAACAGGCTTGTTTACACTCCACATTTATAGCTGCTTGTCAATTACTAACAGTTTTAACAAAAGTCTTAACTTGAATGTGAAAACAGCCAATGAAAATGGTGATGCAAGAAAGTCGACGAGCAAACATTCAGGAAAAAAATACTGCAGCTTTGTGTGCGCTCGCAAACACTCGACTGACTCAGCGATTACGAATGATGCAATAGACTACTGTTTTACGCTCCAGTCGCCAGGCGGCAGCACGTGATCCGTCCTGTAAGCTGGTGTCTCATATTAGGCAAGATCTCATATTCCGCATACTTACCCTACATGCCTAATAAACCGTTCTATTTTGGAATAAAATTCTGGCTGGCTGTTGATGTTAAGTCCAAATACCTAATAAATGCAATACCTTACTTGTGCAAAGAAACTGACAGGCCAGAAGAATAAACCGTTGCGTTGGAGAAAATGCTGTTATCCGTCCACTGCAGCCATTCAAAAACTCTGGAAAAAACGGAACAAAATTTACCTTCTTGTCTCGATGAAACTTGACAAGAAACTTCTAGATCGTGGTCTGAGTTTAGTTGGGACTATCAACAAAGCTAAAATGGATGTAACCTCATCTTTGAAGAAGACTCGATTTCCACTGTATTCATCTACAAAGAAAACACAATTGTGTACTTCTTACGTCATACCAATGCAAAAAGAGCAAAAATGTGCTTCGTCTAAGCACTATACATAATTCAAACAAAATATAACAAAATACGAAAAACACACCACACGTGATCTAAATGTATTCGGTAAAATCCCCCTCACGCCACTGGCCAGTACGTGTTTTGTTTTAATATTCTGGACTTAGCAGCGATAAATACATAGATACCTTCCAAGGAAGTAACAGGAAAAACAGTTATCCTTTGAGACTTCATTTTCTTACATGCTAAATAGCTATGAGAAAATTATATTTTGAAGAACGCCGAATCGTTTGTAGTACGTACACCAAGAATGATTACTGACTCACAACCATCTATCAAACGTAAAAAATGCCAAGTCAAATTATTTAAGCGAAATAAAAAATTTCTGTGAACTGTTCCAAATGTAAATTAGCGGTCTTTGGATATTGTACTAGAGAACAGGAACGCTTTAACTACTGCGTAATTTGTTGTAACAAGGAACGAATCTAGATGTACTAATATAAATAATAAATTAAGTTTCTTTAATGTTATATTCTATTTTTACGTTTCTTTAATTTAAAAAATACTTTTAATAAATTAACTTTCTATGATCTTATACTTTAATTTTACATGTCTTTAATTAAAATAAATTCTAAATGTGTTTGAATTGAAACGTCTCAATAAACTTTATGTACATTCAGGAATTTTTTTTTTTTTTCAAAATTTATGTCTTCCTTTCTATATTTAAAAAAAAAACTATTTTAAAGGGATGCACATTTAGAAAAAGTTTATTATATTTATATGTATTATTTGAAATATAAAGCTAGAAAGGCATTTCTTGCGAGAGATCATGTTGGCCGCTCTCCGTAATTCTAGGTATATCCAAAATGCCGTAGTACAAGTGTTAAGTTTATTTTTATAGTAAGTGTAAAAATTTTTTATTATCATGGTAATTAAAGAAGAGACTTTTCATTAGTAGATGTTAACAATATGTTTCTCATCGGGTGAACCCGAAAACTGAGTCTTTGATCTTCTTCCCAAGAAATTATTCTAGCAAAAGTTTGGGAAGGGGTAACGACGGCGATTTTTTCTAACAACTGTTCAGTCTCCTAATTGGAAAGAAAATGTCCGTCTTTCCCGGGATTTAAACCCAATGCCTTCTGAATGTCAAACAGACGTGCTAACCAATTGCAACATTTCGGGAAGGCGTAACAACTTTTTTTTTTCTCTCTAAAAGCTGTTCAGTCTCCCAATTGGAAAGAAAATGGTTGGCTATCCCGGGATTTAAACCCAATTTCTTCTGCATGCCAAACAGACGGGATAAACAGTTTGGGAAGGTGCATCAACGATGATTTTTTCCAACAACTATTCAGTCTCACGATTTGAAAGAAAATGTTCGACTATGTCGGTATTCAAACCCCATGCCATTTGCATGTCAAACAGACGTTCTAACCTTCTTAAATCGTAACTCTACTTCCCCTTCATGCCTTGAAAGAGTTATTTACAGATTACTTTTTCAATTATTTTACTGTGACATTATTCTATAAATATGACGTCACTAACATCTATTTTAAATAAACCCAAACACTCATAAGGACTTGAATAAGCACTTTGATAAAAAAGAACTTGCCATTGGCTTATTCAAGTATAAAAAAAGGGACATGAATCAGCACGGAGTAGTTCTTAGCCCTATTCAGTTGTGAAGTTAGTTCAGAGTAAGAGAAAGATAGATAATTCAGTTTAGTGATTCATAGTCCCATATTTCTCCCAGAACTATGGGTGACAACTATGAGGCCAACATTATTTGCAATATAGAAAAAAAATCTGAGATAAATTAATGAGTAACTGTTTGCCCTCAGAAACCTTCTAATTCACACACCACACTATGTTTTATCAAGCATTAACATGAACCATGTTTCTACAGTCTGTCTTACTCCCACAGTATTACAGTGATGATCAATACGACCGAAGACTATTCACACCACAAAAAAATATCAGCGAATTTTGCATATTTTTTTTTTGCGTCGTGAAAAAATGGAAATAATGACAACATATTTCCAAGTAGTTATGTATGGGATACTTGAATATACTATATATACTACTACAGTCGACAAGCATCAATTGTTTGAACATTCTAAATGCACAGAAAATATATATATATATAAACGCTACTATCGGACGTTCTATAATTTGCTATTTTGCTATCTCTGGATTTCCAGCACATGAGAAAATTTAGCATTCATGATACAAATGTTAACTATATTTATTAAAATGTCAATAGTCCCTTATACAAAGTGCCTTAGAATACTTTATTGATCGGGAAAGACATCGATACCGAAGAATATTGTACTGAAGACTCTAACACAACTGTAGTCGTACAGACACAATAGTATCGTGATAGAGTTTAAGGGACTCACTACCCTAAAATCTTTAAAACATTCGATGTTTTGAAGAAAATGTATGTTAAAGCCTGATCATTTCTGAACAAAATAAAGCAAACCACATGAAAATATTCCACTTAGTTCCGGAGATATTGATATTCTAAATATTTAATTACTGATCAAGTTTATGGTAAGAAAAATTTTACGCTCATTTTTCTCAAAATGCAATTTTGAATCATTCCGCAGCTGATATCTCAAAAACTATGAAACATAATTCCATGAAACTTTTATCACTGCATAATCATGTTTTGTTATTGCGTCTGAACTAGAATAATTTCAATCACGCACATTTTGTTATTTTTTTGAGGGGTAAATTAATGCAAAAATTTAAGGAAATTTAATGTATATTTTGAGCAGTTTTTAAAAAATTGAAAAAATATTTTTATGTTGAATGTTTTATGTTCAATTGTATTTTGAATTATTTATTTTAAATATAAAACAGGAATTATACATTTAAGTGTAAAATTAATTTCATAGTGCTGCGCGCAAGCCAGTATACAATAAAAATGCTTAAAAACAAGTTATATATCTAAAGCATTAAAATAAAATTTTTCAAAATTATTTTGAGAGTTGAAAATTTGTTTATTAAAATAAATATATCACTTTATCATATACATAAAATTTGGGAAAATTGGGAGTAAATTGAAATAGTTACAAAGAGTCAAAATGTATGATAATATGCCTTATTTCCTCGACTTAAGAGTCGTGAGTCCCCTTAAATATCCAATCTGTATGTGTAATTTTTTTAACAAATACTGTAATCGAAATTGTTGTTTTGCATCAATCAAGTGCTAGATAAGAAAGCCCGATATCAAGAAAGCAAGATGAAAAGAAATAGCAATATTTTTAAATGGACTTATAAATTTCCAAGTAAGTTAATTAATAAATTTCCAAAGAGAGATAAGAAATGTAGGTAAGGGAAACATTTTTAGTATTAAAAACAATTTTGGTCTTTAAAATCTACATACTTCGATTAATCTAAAACAATGTAATATAAATCTCCTGTGATAAAGTATAGACTATAAGTATAGACTATACTAATACTACTTTTTTTAAACAGTAGTAATAGTTTTAACGTCAGAACGGTTCAACCTGATTAAATCTAAGTGAATAAGGTACTTATCTTTGATGATTAAAATATGAAAGAAATAAACAGTATAAATATCATGTTTCAAAATACATTGTGGAAAGTAACTCTAACGATATAATTTTTAATATATTGTAGCATTTTGTTTAAGGAAATTTGTGAATTATGACTCATATAAACAATGACAGAAGTTTATTTGCTTTAAAGTCTTCTCGTAAATAATACAGATATAAAACAGTCACTTAGGAATAAAGTGAATTTCAACAAAAGGCTTAGCACAATATATGTAACAAAACACCCATCAAAGTAACTGAATTTCCACAGAGTAGCCAATCTCCAAATGAGAAATGAATTAATTGAAATGAATTAAAATTTAGATCCCGTGGTCCCCATGCTTATATAAATTTTCCGACATTCTCCATTTTTCTAGAAATTGGAAATATCAAAACTCTCTCACCTCGGCACATAGATTAAATATGATTGATTCTCCAGACATTCAAATATCGCCCAATTTTTCACAAAGTCCACTAAACTTCTTGAAAATATCGTCATTGGATCCCTCCTTAAAATCTAGCGCTCAATGACAGCAAACTAACACCATTTAAAAAAAGAAAACATAAACAAATTTTGAAAACTAAGAATATATATATATATATATATATATATATATACACTCATGGACAAAAAAATTAGCGCACCAAGAAGGAGTCGTCAAAATGAAACGAAATTTTACATACGTAATGACTACTTTGATATAAGTAAATGAGAAGAAAATCAAAGAAAAAGGAAAATTTATTTCAGAGAAAAAGGCAAAAGAACGGAGGAGTTAATACTCCGTTGGACCCCCTCTAGCGCGAATGCACGATGCGATACGATCGGGAATTGAGTCATACAAGTTCTGTATGATGTCTTGAGACATTTCGTTCCATATTTGCTGTAACCTTGCCTCTAGTTCGTTCAAACTCGTGGGATGCCCAACTCGTCGTCCCAAATGATCCCAGATATGCTCGATTGGAGACAAATCTGGGGATCGGGTAGACCAAGGAAGGGTAGTAACAGTGCGGAGACAGTCTTGTGACACCCTTGCCGTATGAGGCCGAGCATTGTCTTGTTGAAAAATGGCTCCTGGGAGCCGTTGCATGAGTGGCAACACATGTGGTTGCAATATTTCATGAACATACCGCTGGGCTATCATGCTGCCACGGAACAATACTAGGGGTGACCGTGTATTGTAGGCAATGGCACCCCATACCATCACACCAGCTGTGGGAGCGATGTGTCGCTGTACAGCAAAGGCAGGATTGAAGCGTTCACCACGGGCTCTCCACACACGAACACGATTGTCATCACTGCCGAGATTGAATCTGGATTCGTCGCTAAAGACGACCTGGTTCCATTCCGCTGCAGTCCAGTTTCCTCGTGCGCGTCAAAACTCCAAACGGAGGCGTCGATGGGTGGGCGTCAAGGGCAGCACACGTAATGGGCGCCGCGATACCAACTGTCCTTCAGCCAGGCGCCTTCGTATGGTTCGAGAAGACACAGAGGCCCCTAGTGAAGGTGCTACCTGTGCCTGGATGGCGGCCGATGAAGCAGTTGGCTGTACGCGTGCATTTCTTACGATGTGGCGGTCTTCTCGACGACTGGTCTGTCGAGGGCGTCCTGAGCCTGGTCTTCGTGTACATGACATCTCTCGGGTCCACTGGTCCCAACACCTCCTCACAACACAATCAGAGCGGCCTAATTGACGAGCTACTCGCCTAGCTGACCACACAGCTTCCATCATCCCGACAATTCTCCCCCTCTCAAACTGCGACAACTGCTTATATTGTCTTCGAACACGGCGTAATGGCATGTCTATCTCAGCTCTTCCTTTGTAAATGATTCAGCACACTCAAACAAGCTTTGGTTACCTGTTTTATACTCCACAGAGTACGATGTTCAACGCCCTCTACCGGCTATACGTAATGCGCAATCACGCTGCATTTCTAATCATTTGCATATCTCCCCGACATGTACCTTCATTGCAAGTTTCGTTACGATCCCGTAATTATTTCTTGGTGCGCTAATTTTTTTGTCCATGAGTGTATATATATATATATATATATATATATATATATATATATATATATATATATATATATATATATATATATATATATATATATATATATATATATATATATATATATATATATATTATGAAATATAATAAAAACTGTAACGGGATTAAGATGATTTTATACTATTCTAAATAGATGTAAAAATTTGTAAATATTCTTAGTTTTCAAAATTTGTTTATGTTTTCTTTTTTTAAATGGTGTTAGTTTGCTGTCATTGAGCGCTAGATTTTAAGGTGTGATAAAATGACGATATTTTCAAGAGGTTTAGCGGACTTTGTGAAAAATTGTGCGATATTTGAATATATATATATATATATATATATATATAAATGTTGTCTTTTAGGGCCACCAAGTTGGAGACTCCACCAAGATACACCTTAGACTTTAAATAACCCCACAGAAAAATGTCACATGGGTTAGGTCTGGGGAGCGAGATAGCCATGCGAGTAAAAAAAAGCGACTGATGACCCTTTCTTCTGTAAAGCGAAGGCGCAACAGATTCCTCATTTTATAGCTAAAAAAACTGGCGCTGCTGTCGACTACGTAGTTATGAATTTGCATATTGATGTTTCACTTGCATTTTATATAAATTCTCGGGTGCTCTGACAACAACAGCACCATATCGCCAACTATCGGAAAATTTTAGAACTATTTTTCCCGAGGAAACTCTTTCCCATGTCGTTCTTAGTCCCTCTATCAATTTTGGTGTAATTCAGGCTGATAGATCGCGGTACAGATGGCTCTGAGTAGAGTCAGTTAAAAAAAATCAACCTGTATATATATATATATATATATATATATATATATATATATATATATATATATATATATATATATATATATATATATATATATATATATATATATATATATATATATATATATATATATATATATATATATATATATAATTTAAAAATTTGAGAAAAATAATGTAATTTTTTAACAGCAACTTGGAACGTAGCTAAAATTTGTAGCCATCTAGGATTTAAAATTTTAGAATATTTTACATTAGATTTTTCGATGAATAAAAAAAACGTTTGATACCGAAATCCTACAGTACTATGTATATATATTTTTTTCTTTTAAACTACTTTTGCGACTTTAAAGATAATTAGAATATATAAATATATATATCTCCGTTCCATTTAATCCATCATATTTTTATTTAGATTTTTTTAACCAATTACTTGTATATCACACCAAACTGATTGAATAAAAAGGAAATGTTAATTAACTTTTGCCTCTAAATGTAGGATATTTCCGGAGTACTTCATTTTTCAATTAATTTATTAGAGAAAGTCAATTTCATCTTAGACTTTTTTCTCTTTATACGATATTGTAATTTAAATGCGTAGTTAAAATATAAAAAAAAATAATTACATTCAAAGAAGAAAACAATAAATATCAATAAAATGTATTAACGGAAACAATTTACGTGATGTAGCATCAAACATAACTCAGACTTTCTGTCAAGCAGTGAGATTTTTTGTTCCTTCTAGGGTAAATTATGTCATACATCAAAAGCATATAATTTTCATCATTTCTACGAGGTTTATAGAAATATACAATGCATTTGACGAAGAATGAGTACAATATATGCAATATCAGAAACCATGTAACAAAAAAGAACATTTTACACGGGATATATGGAAAGATAAATTATTACCATACCAATGTATATGCATTTGAAAAATAAAGTGCAATATATATTATATCAGAAATGAAAGTAAATGCATTTGAAAAAAGAAAGAATACTCTATATCTTATACAAGAAAACATAATAAAAAACCTCTTAGACAAGGTCAATGAAAATGTAAATTATTACTATACAAATCTAAACGCATTTGACAAAGAAAGAGTACAATATATCGTATATCAGAAAATATAAAACAAAAGACATTTTAGACTGAATTGATGAAAATATACATACACCATATCAGTGTAAATACATTTGAAAAAGAAAGAGTTCAACATATCTTATATAACAAGCATGTAACAAAAAATATTTTGGACTACTTCTGTGAAAATCTAAATTATCAATATACCAATCTGAATGCATTTGAAAAGGAAAGAGTACAATATATCTTACATAACAAACATATAACAAAAAAAATTTAGTTTGGATCTATGAAAATGTAATTTATCACCAATAAAAAATACTTATAATGATTTTTAAATAATTTGTTAATGTTAAATAATATTATGAAATGTTCCTACTTGTTTTTGGGAGCTTTGACAATATAAGTTTTTGTTAAAATTCAGCTTTCAAGTGGAAATAAAACACTTTAAAACGTGTTGAAATATATTAATTACAGAAAAATGTTTCATTTAGAATATGCATATTAGGCATTTCAGAACCTTGTATCACAATGACTCTTCCTTTACCCTTGAAGATCTAAATTTACAGAGAGGCTTTTATACTCTATATCATTGTATAATAATGCATGGAGCATTTTGAAACTTGCTCAATTTCCCATTAATTTTAGTCTGATTTTTTTTCTAATTTCTATGGTTTTTAATTGAAGCGTTTCTACCAATATTTATGTATAAATATTTGTGTATAATTCTTTGAAACCACAAATATTTACTAAATTTAAAGGCAATGCAATGAATATAAAAGATGCAAAATTATAAAAAGTAATAGCCATATTATAAAAATATATGCATTAATGGATTTTGGTTCATACAAAAAAGTACAATGCACAGTTATGTTAATATATTGGATTGTCGGAAAAGTCATGACGCCTTTTTCTACGTTTTTTAAGCGTCATTTACTAATTCAATGAACACACATGAATCAGTGATATAGCCCGTTTTGTTAGATAACGTTTTGCCATATTTTATGGAGCTGCATAATTGTACCGATGTAGACGGACCTGTCGTAAAAGGCGAAAAACTGAATAAAGAACTGATTTACAGTCTCATATCAATTGAACGTTGTACCCCTAAAGGAGTTTTGAAGAGAGCGAAACCCACAGAAATCTGAAGCCGCAAGGTCTGGCGAGTACGGTGGTTGTTGCAATATATCCCATCCAAGCGCCAAATATTTCTGACGAGTGATTAAACTTGCGTGTGGTCGCGCGTTGTCATGATGTAGGGCAACTCCTTTAAGATTAATGAGCTCTGGACGTTTCTGGATGATGGATTAGTTCATAGTGTCAAATTTTCGACAGTATACATTCGAAATGGTTGTTTGGTTCCTTAGTAGAAGCTCGAAAAACACGAGTCCCTTACAATACCACCATACTGAGAGCATAAACTTCCTCTGATGAATGTTTGCTTTCGAATTCGTTTGAAGTGACTCGTCACGTGAGAACTAAGACCGTTTGCGGACCATATTGTTGTAAACAAACCACTTCTCCTCTCCAGTTGTCAGTCGTTTCAAAAAAGGATAGTTTCTCCTCACGTTTAAGGAGCATATCGCAGATGTTTATTTGCGGTGGTGACTGAACTTCTATGTGTTCATGAGAAACCCAAATATTGAGCTTGCTTACATATCGCAGCTTCTTCAGCTAGTCGTGAACGTTTGAAGGATTAATGATCAACGTTTTTGCTATATCTCGTGTCGTGTAACGTGAATTTGACTCTACGAATGCCTTGAGTTGGTTGTCATCAACATCAGAGTGCTTACCTGACTTTGGGGCTTCATTGAGAACAAAATAACCTGCACAGATTTTCCCTGAACCATCGTTGGCTCTCAAGTTATCGTAGAGCATTGTCAACATGAATTTCACGCAACTTTTCAAAAGCTTGGCACGCATTATGCCCTTTACAGAAGTAAAAGAGTAAAATACGGAGAAAATGCACAATTTGGTCTTCTGTCATCAACATCGGAGTGTCTACCTGTTCTTGGGGCTTCATTGAGATCAATATCACCACAGATTTTCCGGACCATCGTTGGCTCTCAAGTTCTCGTAGAGCATTGTCAACATAAACTTTACGCAACTTTTCACAAGCTTGACGCACGATTTTCCCTTTACAGAAGTAAAAGATTAAAATACGGAGAAAATGCACAACTTGGTCTGCTATCTTTAACGTGTTGTAAGATCTCCAAAACTAAAACAAATTTCTCGATTTTCTTTCAGAATGCAGCGTAAACTGTCATCTGTCCGATATAGCATTAACACTGATACGCTTACTTCTAGTGCCTCATACAATGCACTAGCTCCATCTATTGCAATAATGCGTCATGACTTTCGTATAACGCAATATATATATGGTAAACTTTTATAAAAATAACTAAGGTTTTTAAATGACACGGAACTCATTTTGGCATCGTGCTAGCATTTTTCAAAATGCTCCATGGGAATTAATTTTCCTCTGATTTCTTCCATATTTCTCAGAATTGTTAATTGAAACATTTGTCACAAAATTGCATTAACTAGAAATATTTGCCAAATTTATAGGCAATAAAATTAAAAGGTGCAAAAACAGGAAACATGGCAAAACTTTATTAACTAAATATAAAACACTTACATAAAATTTCAAACTTTTCATTTATTATTTGAAGGACTTCTTCTCTTCTCTGTTCAAATCATATTCCTAGTTTAAGAAATATTTGGCGTAATTAGCAATTAAAATACTCAGCTAAAAAAATAACTTTTTTTTTTCATTTTAATTACCTGTTTTATTTTTGATTAACTTTTTGGATGAAACGGTGGCCGAGTTTTAATTTCTTTCCAGCAGTTAATTTGTATTATTTTGAAAACATTAAATTGAATATTTCCTCTGTCCCAAAAGAAAATTAATATTTTTTAGACATATATTTTTAAGTTTCTGCATTATTTGTCTTCAAATAACTTTTAAAGCACATGAGTCGGAAAAAAATACATTTCCTGACTGCATTAATGAAAGTAAAACTTAATCCTTTGAATAAGTCGGTTGAAAAACTTTTTCGTACTACTTTAATACATAGCTGTAACAAAAATTAGGAAAAAGTAGTTTAATGCATCAGTAATTCATGACTAAAATACCAGGTAATTTGCTTTTAATCATAGCGTTTGAATAAATCTAATTTAATTTATTGGATTAGTATACTTTTTAAGCAATGAAATTTGTATGAAAAATTTACTGCCTCAAAATATAACTAGATGAATGTAACCTTCACTGCCTATCATCCTCCATATATTAGGACCATTTCAGTTTGAAATATAAATTATAATATAAATAGATTTAATGGAAACTTCTGAAAATTCCTTTGAATTTTTAAACACATTTTATTGCTTAATGATTTACAGAATCCATTTTCCGAAATAAATCAACAGAACAATGAATGCTAGCATTCATTGCGATAAATATAGAAAATAATGATAGTCAGGTTATAAAATGGCCAGATTATTATTATTTTTTTTTGTTTTGATTACGCAAGTAGCCTGGACACAGAAAATTAGGCTTAAAAATGCATTGCTTTGTAGAAATAAATTTTCTGAAATTATGAGAATATATAGCATTCATTACGAAAACTGTAGAGGGTAACGATAGTCATTGATTAAAATGGACAAATAAAATAAAATTTTTGTTTTGCTTACGAAAGTAGCCTGGAGACAGAAAGTTAGACTTAAAAATTCATTGCCTTGTAGAAATAAATTTTCTGTAATTAATGAGAACATCTAGCATTAATTACAAAAAATATAGAGGGTAACGATACTCATTGATTAAAATGGACAAATTAAATAACTTTATGGGCATCTCTTACACAAGTAGTCCGGAGACAGGAATATAGCCGCAGAAAGTAATTTTCCGAAATTATTCATACATTTAGCATTCATTGCGAAAAAACATAGAGGATTATAATACTCAAAGATTATAGTCGACAAATTGAATAAAATTTTGGATTGGCTTACACAAGTAACCTGGAGACAGAAAGTCGTAAAGACCCATCCTGTAGCTGAAATCCATTTTTTGAAATTAATCATCAAAACAAAAAATTGGCATTCATTACGAAAAATATAAAGTACAATGATGCTCATTAATTAAAATGAGCAAATTAAATAAAATTTCGGACATTGCTTACACAATCCATCTGGATACAGAAAGATACAGAAGGAGGAAGTTTGACTTATTTCAATCACCGTTAGTCTTTTAGTTTTATGTCTCACATGAGTTTTTTATTAGTTTTTGAAAGAGAGACATAGCTTCTGTTAAAAGAGTTTTACAACTTTCTTTCTATCAAAAAACTATAATTAACAATGCATTTATGTTCTGTCGCATTTGAAATTGAAATATAGTGTCATAGCTCTGTTGACCGATTTTGACGAACGCTACAGAGTTATTGCATAATGCATTATAGCACATTTCTCTAGGATTCTGTTCTTTATTATTGTCGTGATGATTGTTCTAACTGTCGAATAACGACTTTCCTTTTTTTTCATCATTCCATAAGTTTCCCTAACTAAACTAAATAATAGTAATGTCATAGTAATTTATCGTCAGCTCACTTAAAAGCT
The DNA here is from genome assembly GCA_907164885.2 of Dolomedes plantarius. Lineage (NCBI taxonomy): Eukaryota > Metazoa > Arthropoda > Arachnida > Araneae > Dolomedidae > Dolomedes > Dolomedes plantarius. The sequence continues at coordinate 118,254,744 of OU015492.1, forward strand.
AACTCAGTATTAATTAATAGTTTATTATTTTTTTGTGTTTTACGGTCCCCCCTTTTATTTTGTTTGGCTAAATGGCGAATTCGCCATTTTGTTCGAAATGTCCGCCATGTTTTTCCTTTTCTTGAAGGGTTGGGGGAGAAGGGCCGGACTTAGGCTTGAATGACCACTTCTTGGTCCAATGAAAAGACGGAACTGCAGCGTCCACTCGGAGTGACCAGACGGGTTTTGGCGAGACGGCAGCAGTATCGCTGAAGTTCGTGAGCGTGTAGGTCAAGAGTATTTTGAAGTTAGTGCATTTTACAAACATAGTGACCGTTTCAAAGCTCCAGTGCCCTACTTTTCCAATTCCTTAAATTCATATTGGAATGCTTGAAAAATCCTAATTTTCTATACTCGGGAATAGCAAAGTGGATCATGGACATGCTAGCTGTCTGTCTTCCTCGGTTGCTGGTATGGAGATACTGTCCCATAGGAATATATGTTATCTATCTGGGCTGTTGTTTAGTCTTGCTAGTATACTTTGTTCATGTGGTGTCAGTCATTCCCATATCCTAGGTCCTCCCTTTATCAAAATTTTTCATTCACTAAAAATCAATTATCAATCATGGTGTAATGTTGAAATTCTAGTTTTGCATGTATGGAGTTTTGCATTGGTCACTCCTTGAGTTCTAACGTTTACTCAGTTTGCACATATCTACCTGTTGTTTCATGCTCCACTACACAGGTCATCTAAAATCCTTCTGTTTAAAAATGCTCTATGTTTAAATAACATTTTAATCTACATTTTATGTGCAAATTTGAAGAGTGCGGTCCTACAAATCAACCAAATACTATTATATATGATTTTCTGTTAAAGGTTGCTCGAATGATTACATTATTTTGTGTGTGAAATAATTTCAATTTTTGTAAATGCCAAAGTGTGATGTCATCATGCATTGAGAATTAGATACCATGACAAAGGACACATCAGGTGGATCGCAACTTGTTATCGGACATTGTTAAGTGTACAGTACTTATTCTTCTTTGTTTGTGACTTTTGTGCATCACTCAGGGATATACACCCTTTAAGCTCTCTTGTCACTGTGTCATATGATTTACTCACATGTTACCTTAATCTTATTATTATATGCTATATGTGCTCCGAGTGTTATAAGTTTTCATATTGTACTTTTTTTTATACAGCGAGTTCACATTTCCTTTGGTTTGTTTCTTTTTTTTTTTGTTTGTTTTCGCCCTAATTTTTTTTTCTTGTGTTTACTGGGAGTGCGTCAGTCTCCAGTTTCCTGTATTTAACTTTGTGGGGAAGTACCAGTTGCCTTTCATTACCAAACGATCTTGTATTCAACATTTTAATGCATCATGTTTTCATCATCGCCCTATAATTGTTTGTTGGCTGATTTTGGTTCCTTGTACATGCGTTAATTTTATTGTTACATAAGAATGTAAAAAATTTTATTTCATAAATTTTTTTTCACCGTAGAGGAAGGATATTCTGTCGTGATGATTGTTCTAACTGTCGAATGACGATTTTCCTTTTTTTTCATCATTCCATAAGTTTCAATAACTAAACTAAATAATAGTAATGTCATAGTAATTTATCGTCAGCTCACTTAAAAGCTAACTCAGCATTAATTAATAGTTTATTATTTTTTTTGTGTTTTACGGTCCCCCCTTTTATTTTGTTTGGCTAAATGGCAAATTCGCCATTTTGTTCGAAATATCCGCCATGTTTTTCCTTTTCTTGAAGGGTTGGGGGAGAAGGGCCGGACATAGGCTTGAATGACCACTTCTTGGTCCACTGAAAAGACGGCACTGCAGCGTCCACTCGGAGTGACCAGACGGGTTTTGGCGAGACGGCAGCAGTATCGCTGAAGTGCGTGAGCGTGTAGGTCGGAGAATTTTTTACTCGTTGCGAGGCTGGATGTGCGGGAGAATTCTAAGTTACGTCGAGGGATTTTGTGCTTCAGAACCACCTCCGTACTGACGTGTTCCAGTTTGTAGACCTCGTGTTTCCCGCTATCCAAGGATTTACCCAGCAATGATTCACCGTATTTGGCACGGACGTGACGGGTTCCGGAGAACATCAGAAAGTTTGATCCGGTAGTCGCCATTTCTTCCTCGACACAGGAGTGCAATTCCTGCCGGAAGCCTGGAACGCTGCAATTTCGGCCAGTCAACCAAGCTCCTTCACAGTGTGGATTCATCAGACGTATTCCCATGGTTAGCAGAGAATTTTGATCCAGGAGTCGCATTATTTCCACGACTTGGGAGAATAGAGCCGGACGGAAGCCTGAAGTGCTACAATTTCGGCCCTTCAACCGAACCCCTTCTCAGCGCGGAAATTCGTGAATCGGGTGACGTTCTTATTTTTTTCTATGTCATAATTACATTTTCCTAAATTTTATTTCATACCGAGTAGAATCCTTCTTCTAGTGTAATTTTATATGCTATTTGTGATATGTATTAATGTTTTATATGATGTGTTTAGAATGGTCAGGAAGCGTATGTCTATTAAATTTTGACATACCAATTCTTAATTTTGAATGATCAATTCTTAATTTTTTTGATGTGTAATGAAATGCAATATTATTCTTTATTAAATGAATGGTGTTTGTAATTGATAGTGTCTGTCAATTTTTATTCACTCTATGGACATATATTGTGGAGAGGCAACCATGGAAAATTTGATTCTTTTGAACCTGGGTTAGCAAAAAAAAATGCTAGTGGTGTAAGCACTATCTTACGAAAATCTCTAATTAATCAACACCACATTATATCAATGCATCCATAAGCAAAAAAAAAAAGCATTATTAATCGTTAGCATTAAAATATCCTGAACGCAAGTTTATGTACTCAAAAATACGGACGAGACTGTTGAATCGTAAGGCGTCCATCTATTAAGAAAGCTTTACCGGTTTCTCTACACGCTGAAATTTATATTGGCGTTGTCGTTGCTGCTGCCCTGTAGCCGGAAGTGTTCCAGACCAGGTCCACATAAGCTCTGCGAAATTAGGAGTGAACCTCCGGTTTACATTAGCACTACAAGGGTCGTAGTTAGTCTTAGCTTCGTGCCACCTAAATTTTGATTAGGAACCTCCCCCCCCCCAGGTGCGACATCTGAGAGTATCGTGCCCTTTCCCTCGCTGTCTAACTTTATAGGGGATATCTCTAGTCTACGTATTTAACGCTATCATATACAGCCTTGAAACGATGATATTTGAAGACGCTTGTCGGGATTCGAACCGAGCACCATCGGCGCCGAAAGTCGAAGAGCTATTACTACGCTACCTCGGACCTCCTAAAACGTATTGTCTACTAAAACGTGTTTTCAGGTTTTCAGATCAATTGAAATTTTTCTCATCTCAAAAACTATTCAAAAACTCGTGTGAGACATAAAACTAACAGACTAACGGTGATTGAAATAAGTCAAACTTCCTCCTTCTGTATCTTTCTGTATCCAGATGGATTGTGTAAGCAATGTCCGAAATTTTATTTAATTTGCTCAATTTAATTAATGAGCATCATTGTACTTTATATTTTTCGTAATGAATGCCAATTTTTTGTTTTGATGATTAATTTCAAAAAATTGATTTCAGCTACAGGATGAGTCTTTACGACTTTCTGTCTCCAGGTTACTTGTGTAAGCCAATCCAAAATTGTATTCAATTTGTCTACTATAATCTTTGAGTATTATAATCCTCTATGTTTTTTCGCAGTGAATGCTAAATGTATGAATAATTTCGGAAAATTACTTTCTGCGGCTATATTCCTGTCTCCGGACTACTTGTGTAAGAGAAGTGTTAAAGTACTGCTGAAACCAGTATCACAAACTCTAAGTAATCTTTGCATCACTTTTCCGGGCATTCACTGTTAGCGGTACACGAGACTCATCGTTGAGTAATTATTTGCGTATTTCACCTGTCTTTGGTTTCGAGCAATCACTTTGAAAATGACTCCTTAGATGTTTCAATTATCACGAAAGAAAGCAGAGCCAAGAATTTGATACATTGAAAATATAACAAAAAGTAATCGCGCTTTCAATTGAAAGGTGCATTGAGATATATTTATTAAGAAGCACGTAAAGGATAGCAATACCTGTTTATTACCTATTCAGTACTACAATAATTTTTCAATTTTTAGGAGTTAATTTCACCTGACACTTTAATAGCATTTATAGATCAAATTATAGAATTCCACGGTTGTTCGAATCTGACCAAAATGAAAATTAAAGACGTTTGAGTACTAAGGGTAGGGATTCAAGGCGTTATTAGGCTATATTAAATATAAAATAAAATACTTTGTTTCCTCTATAAAGAAATACATTTTTTTTTATAAAATGCTGTATTAAAAATTCAACTAACAGTGCATGTTAAGTCAAAATATAGATTTTTTAGATTTTTTTATTAAATTCTATCACGTGTACTGTTGAGAGAACACATCTAAAAATATAACATAATTAAAATCGGTTTGGCAGGGAATGAATTAAAAATTTGTTGAGATTTTTAATTTTTAACGAGTGAAAAATAATTTCTAGCGTCAGTATTTTACTCGGTTGAGTATAATTCAACTAAACATAGATATATTACGTGTGCAATAAAGAAATTTAGGTTACATATTACTAGAATTAAATTAATTTAAAATAAGATTCTGGGTTGAAATGTGTAATTTTTAATTAGCATAATATATCTAAAAATTCATTAATTTAATGAATAATTGCAATTTCTCTTGTTCAATGAAATGTCATTTTAAGTAAGTACACAATTATTTTTTTCTCGCCTGTTTTCTTAATAACAGAGATTTGCAAATCGCCATTATTTGCAAAAATAGTTTTTACAGTTCTACGTAACTCACAAACAACTACTGATTATTCGTGTACGCCAATGTGTGTCAATTTGTGAGAGGGACTAAAAAACTGCAATAAGGCGTCAAAATGTGACCAAGATAATTTTTTTGTGTGTTTTCAGCTTGCGAGAAGTTTAACACTATAACGTACAATACGTACACACATTACGTACAATAAAGAAATCAAAATTATATATTACTTTAAAATACCCTTCTTGGTTGAATTTTGCAATTTTAAATTATCGTATCATATCTATAAATTTATTAACTTAACGACATTTTATAATTTATCTTATTCAATCAAACGTCGTTTAGAGTAAGTACATAATTATTTTTTCTAGTCTGTTTTCTTAGTAACAAAGATTTCCAAATCGCCATTCTTAGCCGAAAAATTCCTTACAGTTTTACTTAACTCACAAGCAACTACTGATTAATCGTGTACGCCGATTTGTGCCAGTTTGTGAGAGATACTAAAAAACTGTAATAAGGCGAGAAAATGTGACCAAGATAATTTTTTTGTGTGTTCGGCTTACGGGAAGTTTAACACTAAAAGCCATTCAGCCAGAAGACCATCAAATTCGATCGAAAAAAATAAAGTTCAGCGAGGGGTGAATTGAGTAGGGAATGTGGTGAGCATGCATTTGTCGCGCAGGTCGTAAAAGTTTAGTTAGTAAATAGATTTCTTTTGAGAATTACGCATCTAAGTATGGTTTCGTAGAATCGTGTAATTTCAAACTTGAGACCGTATGTAACAAGTTTTAAAGTATGTTTTACACTGAAAGTAGCAGGTCTTGGAAGGAATCCATTACTTTCGAATACCTCAGTGAATTATTTCTGACTACAGCTATAAGAGACATCGAGATTTACTCCTAGCCGAGTTGAAATTGCGCCCCAATTCATTTGTTATCTATAAGTAGTGAACTTAAATTTCCATTACTGCCTTGTTTCACAAAGTTCTGTTATCTCGTGTATTGGATTTTTGGCAGTCACATGCGGACAAGTTAAAAATAATTTTGGGAAGGCATACTTAAAATCTACGCCTAAATAGGAAGTTGCACAAATCTCGCGTTCTTTCCTATTTGTATCTTTATAAAAAGATATATACATTTATATATATATATATATATATATATATATATATGATGCCCCGTACCTCACGCCGTGGAGAAGAGGCATAGCACTAATCGTAGCCGGCACCAAGGTGTGATGCAGACGGACGCAGTGTAGATCCAGGGAAGTACTTACGAACTTTAGGCGAGACAGGCACACATGGAGCCATTGATGAAATACACAACTTCGAAGACTTGCTTTATTTATTAGAAGACATTAGCTGCAGTGGCCACATGACTTGGCCTGACGGGGCGCGGATTACATTACAAGACAGAAGCGGACCGCAGGTCCGACAGCAACGAGAGTTAGACACCAAGAGACAGAAATCTTCAGTTCCCGCAAATAGTAAATAAGGACTTTGCGATATTGATGCCAGAGGGTCTAAATTACCTAATATTTTAATTGGGCGACTTTAGATTCGTGGAGTTCACGCGTCCACTTAAGTTTATCGGGGACTGTACTGCTTGATCCCGCGCTTGTTAGAACCGCGAACTATTGACCTGGGTAGGGGGTATTACATTACTAGTGATAGTAATTACTGATTTAGGCTCGATTGGAGCACTCTCGTCGGTTGCATTTGGCAATTGAGCATTGGTAGGGGGTATTGTGTCTTCACTCTCAGACATGATTAGCAGTTTTCGAGAACGTAAAAACTTCAATATATTGCATAAAAACTTTCAATAATATAAATATCACTCACATAAATACCGTACAACAATAAAATATCATCACTATAAATCAATTAGATCATTTTCATTTTCTTATTTTTTCTGACCTACCTTTAACTTATTTTAAAGTGAAAATTGTAATTTCAAAAACAAAATTTTTTATTGATTCATACGTTGGAATGAAGGCACATTGAATCAAAACTGCACACCACTAGTTTTCATCTCCTTGCAGGGCAGTACACAAACTGAGTACATAAGTATGAAACTCGAAGTAATGACTCTTAAAAGATGATTACACATTTTTTCAATTTGCAAAAAGTTCTCACGAAATGAAGTTTATTACGGTAGCTCAGGAACAAGCAGCTGACGTTTTACAAAATTTTCTTCCCGTTGCAGCAAAACCAGATGCAATGTAGAACACAAGTCGTATCGACGAAAAACACACTAAAGGAACGATGAAGCACGAATTTTCAAACACAAAAACCATATGGAGAAACTGCACAAGATTTGTCAAGATTGGAGCACAACATATTTTAGTATTAGAATTTTCACGATCACAAGAAGAAAGTGCAATAATCTTATGCGGTAAAATTCACCACACTGAAGATACAAGAGACGTGTAAATACTTAATCGAGCACTAGGAGAATATACCGCGATGATCTGGAACAAAGTTCCCAACGTAAACAAAACACTCTTCAGATTTGGCGGGGGGGTGAAAAACGCCGAACGTAAATAAAACACTTTCTCTTCCCACGCAGGCGTCCACGCGACTCTTGTGAGGTACGGGGCATCACACACACACACACACACACACACACATATATATATATATATATATATATATTATGTCGGACGCTCAGGGCCGTTCCTAGGGTAGCTGCCGCCCGTGTGCGAGAATAATTTTGCCGCCCCCCCCCTCATACATTATGGATTAATTGAAATTTATCTGAAATATTTTTACCTTAAATGAAACAACGAATTACAGAAAATACTATAAATTCAGTTTATTTTTTAATTTTACAACCTAACATAATAATTATTAATGTATTGATATAGTAACCAAATGAATACGTTATATTAAATACATACAACACATATCTATTAATACATATACTTAATAACAGACAGTCAAAAAGCTTAAAAAATCTTTGCTTTTCGTGCCTTTTTTAATGCAAATTCTGTTATAATATCTGATACATCTATATCTTCCGAAATGTCCTTTTCTATACTAATAATAGGTAAGTCTGAAAGCCTTTCTTGTCCCATTGTTGATCTCAAATAATTTTTTATTATTTTAAGTTTTGAAAAGCTTCTTTCCCCGCTAGCCACAGTCACGGGTAATGTTAAAAAAATTCGTATGGCAATCACTAAATTTGGAAACAGATAGATGAGGTTACTTGTAAATAAGTATTGAATCACATTTAATGCGTTCATTTCAGGGGAAATAAAGGATGCAACGTTGTCAATTTCATCGCATAAATCTTCAGCTATAATATCTTTTTCATTTTTAAATTGATCATGTAACATAATTTCCACAGATTTACATTTTGTAGACCTATTTGATTTATCTGTTTTAAGGAAATTATTTAGGTCGTTGAGAAAATTGAAAACTGTGTGATGTTGTTTTATTTGTTCGAACCTTTCTTCTACTTTTGATAATGCAGTGTCCAATATTACAAAGTAAAAATTAATTTTGAATTGGTCTTCTGGATTTTTTGGAGCCTCATCTTTACATTCGTAGTCAAATAAACGTTTTTTTTGTTCGGGGTCTAACAATATTAACCAGAGGAAATGAAGGGTCGCAATCGATATCTTCTGCAATATTTTTTGCCACTTCTAAAATATCACTAAAACCTTTATCTGACCTAATATTATATAAATATGTTTTGGTTTGCTCTAACATTAAAATAATATTTGGTAGTATAGCATCCGATTCCTGCATAGCTTTACTTACGATATTAATTTTTGTTAACACATTATACCATGTAATAATGGAACAAATAAATTTAAACGACTTAATTTTCAAAAGTAATGAATTTGCCATGTTTCTAGTTTCAGAGTCTCTAGTATTATCAGAATAGAGGGTACATAAAGCATCATATATTTTTGTTAGATTGTATCTAAGAACTTTTAGCGCATCTATTCTGCTTTCCCATCTAGTATCTGAAAGGGGTTTAAGCGTTAAAGTTGGGATTTCATTTTTTAGGACCTTCCAACGTTTAGTGGATGCGGAGAAGAAAACGTATAGCTCTTGTACAATTACAAAAAAGCTTGTAATTTCTAAAGACGCTTTTGCAGCGTCATTAACAACTAAATTTTAACTATGGGCCGCACAAGGCACATAAAAAGCTCTAGAGTTTAAGTCAAGAACTTTTTTTTGTAAACCATTATTGCGACCCTTCATATTCGCACCATTATCCTGGGGCGTAGCTACCGTGGAGCAGTTGGAGCGAACTGCTCCAGGCGCACGAATCACGAGGGGCGCAAAATTTGAAAGAGTGAAATAAAAATTTGTGAAAACTTTTGTATAAATAATTTCAATTTGACAAATTTAAATTGAAAAAATTATTTAAATTAATTTGTCAGATTAATTTTTTCTATAAAATATACAAAATATAAATGAAATATATTTTAGTAAATAAAACTAGGCAAGACCGCAGTTTGAATTTTTTGCCCGGTGTTATACTACGGCCACACACATCTGCACTGCACAGTATTCTGGGGGGAAACGAGTGATTTATGGGGAGAGCTCTGCAGAGCCGCTCTGCAGCAATCTCTCTCTTGGGCGGTTTTTTCACATATCATCAAATGACCTTGGGGGCGGGGAGGTCACGCTTCTGGAGCGAGACTAATCTACCCCAAAATGTGTCAAGCGGGGTCGGGGGGTGCATGTCTGCATGTATGTGGAAGCACTATTAGACACTAGATATATGGACACGTTCAAAATTAATATAGTGAAAATTATCCCGGTCCGTGTATTTATAGGCTCAGGGCATAAAAGAGTATTTTCCTGCAACCTGACAAAAACCGCCCGCACCGATGCGATGCCGGCAATGCGACGCGATTTGATGGGATGATGGGTTAAAATGTGCTAAAACAGAAACGAACAATATATTTCCCAACTGGTTGCGACGTGGAGTAGCGCTGCTAAAACCAATGTGGTTTTGTTTAAGGCGACAATGGACCTTCAGATTGACAAAAATATGTCTCAAAAACGATTTTTTTTTTCAGAAAATGATTCTGCAACTCATTAGCTTTAAATTTTAAAAAAAAGTTATATTGATCCAATCATTATTAACCGAGTTCTAAGTATTTTTCCAAACGTAAACAATGGAAATGTTACGTTAAATTAAAACATTAAATGCTATTTTCTCAAAGAAACTTTTCATGTCGTTTCGGTAAGTTCAAAGTGTTCCATGCGTCATAATTTTTCTTGAATTTTCATAAAATTTCATAAAACGATTATTTATATATGTTAGAATAAAACTTTGTGATAAATTCATTATACTATTTTAAAACACATTAAAATTTCTACAATAAAAAAAAATTCATAAAATTTTGCATAAAATGACCTATTTTTATCGATTTCTTTTCTAGTTTTTATAAATATGGCTGTAAATCTAATATTACTACTAACTTTTATTATAACTAGGGTCTTCGCTCCTAGGCTCGCTACGCTCGCTCCTCTGGTGAATCAAGTGAATGAATGACTCAATAGTTGTTTACAGCGATTGAGTCATTCATTTGTTTACAGTTGAAGCTCCCCCCCCCCCTCCCGACGAAATGGATGAAGCCCGGCGAAATGGATGAATGGGTGAAAAATTGGATCTTCTTTCAAAGGAAGCGAATGAGAAGATTTTTTTGAAGTATTTCTTTAAAATTCAATTAAAAATCGAAATTTTAAGATAGAGACTTGAAATGAAGTTTATATGAATGAGAAAGCTTTCATCTTCCAGTTGATATAAATATTTTCTTTGTAACATAATAAGTCTGAGAGCATCGAATTTATATATCTCGAAACGCATAAATTTTTCCAAAAAAAGGGTTTTCAATTTTAATAAAAATATCAGTCTGTTTTAAATTATTTTTAAACAAATGAGGTCTTGTTTGAAGGAGAAATGTCTGTAGTCTTAGATTGTAAAAAAAAAAAAAAAATCTACGATCCTTTTTTGGCGAGTTATTGTAATCTGAACATGAAAAAGTCAATATTTTCCCACAAAACATAAAATAAAAAAAACTTAAAGTCCGACGAATATGAGACATGTCTTACTTTCTTCCCCACATTGTTCTGCATCGATTGGTATCGGTTTCGACCCCATATCCCCAGCGGTTTCGGAGGAGATAGCGTGACAAGCTTTTGACAGCGTCGGCAGCGCCGGCTGCGGCAGTTAGTTTTTTTTAGAATAGAGAGACTATATAAAGCTAGCTTAAGAAAGAAAATTAGATATCTGAGACAAAAATTGATGCACATGGAGCATTTTTAAGTAGAGTAATTAACAAACTGATTTTAATTGATATCTTAATTAATTACATTCTGATCTTTTTTTAATTTAGCATTTTCATCTCTAAACAACACTGTATAAGTATACAAAATTTCATAGCAATTTGTTGATAAATAAATAAAAAAGTGTTTCATGGTCCATTGTTGGGACAGTGGACTTTCAAAATTGTGAAATTTATCCAAAAATTCGATTTATTTTTTATTTTATTGAATTGTGAAACTACGGACGAGTAGAAATGTGTTGCAAAAAGAATTTTTAATTTCTGTGATTACTTTCCTAGTTATAGGCATTTGTATTTAATTTAGATATTATGTGGTTACTAACAGCAATAACTTTAAATGTGTTTTTCTCAAAATAAAAATTTTCATGTCATACGAATATTCAAACTACTCCAGGTGCATTTCTAATGATCGTATTGCTTTGAAATTTAAGTTTTATATACTAAACTGTATATCAAATAAATATTATTGAAAAAAATTATGCTTCGTAGCTCAGAATTTCTAAATTTTGTACTCGAAAAGATGATTTATAGGTATTTTGCGTAATAAAAAGGGTGTTTTCACTATTATTTTTTTCTCTTTATATTTTTAATGAATGTTTAAAATAAGCAATAAGTTTCGTTGTTAGTTCTATAAGGTATCCTGTAAAAAAAATGACCATATTATATGCAAAAGAAATGCGCTTGGAACGTTTTTGATGAAGCCAATTTTTGATATAATTAATAATTCATGATTCATAAATTATTAATATTTCATCTTTAAATTTTAACCACTTTTACATATCTATGGTACTAATCACATATTCAAATTTCAAGCAAATCCATTCAAAACAAAAAAAGTTAGGTTTGAAGGTCCACTGTCCCCTTAAGTAAATTTCTCAATGGCCGAATTTAAATTATCATTAAAATATAGGCATTCTTGCTTCGCCAAATAAAAAAGAAGTCTTAATTTAATCAAACACATTTGATTATATATAGAGACACACAGAGTTAAAAACGAAATCACAATAAAAATAACATACCGGGAGCGCAAATGGTCTGACACGACCTCAGCCTAAGACAAAATCTCCCAGAATAACCTTCTTTTAACATTTTTCGCGCGCAAACCTCATCACATCCGGCATGTGCCGAATAAACAAAAATTACACTAGATCAGCAATGTCCTGTAGACACACTGGCTTCGCAAAAGCAATAAACCTAAGGGCCTTATTATACAGAGCTACAGTTGTGGCTATAGGTCGCGACTGTCGCCTGGGCTCGTCACTTCCCCTTCTGAGTCCAAACCTTACTGTTTATTTCCAGTTATACTTGTAAAATGCATTTTTTAACTCTAAGTAGTTACCTAGCATAATGGTGATATTTTTATATTAATTATTTTTCTAATAAATTAGTTTTAAATTTTTTTTTATCCGGTCGGCTGACTTGCCGCCCCCTTGATGTGCCTCCCGTGTGCCCCGCACCCCTTGCACCCCCGGGTTGGAACGCCCCTGCGGACGCTGATGCTTCACGCTCGATCTATTTAACACATTATTCTAACATCCCGAGAATCATCTTTCACTTGGCAGTCGGTGGTCCGGTGGCGACGACATTCATCATTATATAAATCCATCAAACAGCAAGATGTTAACACAACAGGCATAAAAACACTCCAATTGAACATCCTAAACATCTTATTAAAATTCCAATAATTACTCAGCTCCATATCTAAAATAAATGGCGTCCCAATCCCATTAAAATCTGTGTGCCTTCAGCACACCTCCTTTGCATTCCTTAGTTATCCATGACTCTGAAATAAATCCTTTGTTCATAGCTTTTTAACCAACGCTTAGTGACTCTCATTACTTATGCGTGATGTCATATCGTACATGTTGTTTTGCTAAACTCAGCATTTCCTTTCTCTTCGACGCCCAAACCACAGATGCGCCAAGATTATATAATGAAAAGGGGAATTTCTCTTTAGAATCTGTGGTTCTTCAATAATCGAATCAAGTCGAGCCCATTAATCCTATCTTCACTGCAATACCTTATGCCGCTTATTTGAACTCCCAGACTTTTAAATTGTTAATCCTATATTTTACTTGCTAATATCCCGTTTTAAGGTCGTGCGATCGCCCACCGATATTTTAGCCTCACACACACACATATATATATATATATATATATATATATATATATATATATATATGTATATATATATATATATATCTTGATATATATATATATATATCTTGATATAAAAGCGGTAGGCCTATAATTAATACTCAATTTTATTCCATTTTATTTACTAATTTTTTTATTTTATCCTTTTGCATTTTGGTACGTATTTAACGTTGCGCTTCAGTATTCGAATTGTAAGAAATATAATGTTACCTGTGTGAGATTGTTTGTTTCATGTAAGTTTACAGTTATGTCAAGCTAAAAACAAAACTTATGATGTTTATTATATCCTAACTGTGTGGAATTTACTGCAAGGGAATCTTTTTCAAAATGGATAATATTAGCCTGTTAATTACAAGTTTTTAGCCTTAAGTCTTTGCTCCAATAGATTTTATAATTTGAAGACATTTTGAGACCACGTGAAGGAACTAGAATATTCCCATTCGAAATAGTGTAGATAGATATTTCAATTTTATTTTGCTCTTATACATGTGTAATAAATTATACTTTAAAAAATAAATATTCACTTAGGAGTCCTAAATGTTTAAAAGATGGAATCATTTGTTGTGTATAATAGCACACTTTATGAAAGAAAAAAAACATTCATGTATCGAAACTCACAATAACTATGGCGCTGTAGTCCGAATTAAATAACCGAGCAATGCATATTGCTTTACACTTTTGGAAATATCCGAAACCTTCAACTAAATCACCTCTTATTCACAGTCTAGTGGATATTATGTTTGCTTGTCGTAGTATTGGAAAATCATTGAATAAAGTACCCGTTAATGCGATTTTAATGCGTTGCTTCTGCTACGCTGGAGTTGCGACGGTATAGAAGTACGTTAGAAAGAAACGCTTTTCATGGTATGATACAAAGGTAGTTTATCACAATAGAATGCGTTTCTGGATTTTTCAAAATTATTTCGGGGCAAAAAAAAGGGACGGATATATTTGACGCTTATTGTCCCTTTGTACATCTCCAATGTGTTTGAAATCCTTCTGTTTTCTTTTGATGCATTAAAATGCAGTTTCGTTTCTTTGAGATTTCAGGGGCGTGATGGAAGTTGCTGTGAAAGAATAAATGCTTTGTTTTAAAAAATGACTGTAGTTCAGTTAATGGGAAAAAAGTATTGGCAATTAATATATAGTTAATTAAGTTTATTGAAAAATTTTATATTTTAGATAAAATACTTAAGCAGTTAAATACCATTTATAAAATGTATTAAAAAATATGAGTGAAAATTATCCAAATTATAAAGTTTGCGTTAAAATTTTCATCATGGTTCATGATTTTAACTTTTCAGCAGGCACTCTCCCTATACCAGCGTGAAAGGTCGCGTGTATTTCTCAGATACGTTATTGTGAAATATAAATTTTTAAGAGTTTAATTATTGAAATTATGTTGTAATTAGTTAAGAGCTAATAAGTACGCTTTATTTAAACACATGCTATTTAAATTATAAGATTATTCCTTTATTTAAAGAAACAGAAAAAGAGTAAATATAAATTATGAAAACAATGTAAAATGACCAAAGAATTGTTGAAATGACGTGAAAATAAAATAAATGAAATTGCGGATAACTCTACTGACCTATTTACATTAGTAATATAAAGTATAAACATCATATAAAAGAGATTAGACTTTACAGTCATTGAGTTGCAGTCTGACAAAATGTGTTTAGAGTGCTCCAAACATATAAATTTCTTGTAAACCCCACTGCTGAAACTCGTGATCCTAGTGCATTTGTCCTTTTAGCAGGGCTTACAACTATTTTTCCCCGACGTCGATTCTTACGCATCTTCAACGCCTAGTTCTTTTCTTTTCAACACTTTAATTTTTAGCTCGCTTTGCAGAGGGGCAGGTAATCTTCGTTCAACGTTTTCTTTCAAAAAGGCATTTGCAAGCTGTCGCAGATATTTAGCTGTCATAGATATTAGACGCAAAAGTTACAACCATAATGATTAATATTAAAACAATTAAGATATCTTATAAAAAACCCTAAAAACGGATATAGCGAAAACTTAACCGAACAGTCGCGCGTATCTCTAAAATGCAAATGGTGGATATACGGCACCCTATTAACGCCTCAAAATTCAGACGATGAAAGTAGGTCAAAGTGAGCGGATAGGATAGACAAGTGTTGGCGTTCGTACCACCCTATGGCCTGAAGATATAAAACCGAATTCAACTCGAGTGTACCTCCTACATACCCTCACCCACTGGAAAGTTAAATTCAATTATGTTTATCAGTTTTAAAATATGAGTATATAGTTTTCTAAAAATTATAATTACTGCGTGTAAGAAATACAAATTGAGCCAGGATAAAAGTATATATCTCCAGCGCAGAGGCAATTGGATCTAGGTTTCTGCTTTGGTCCAAGCGTCTTAAACCTACGTTTCGTCTTTATTATGTACTCTTCAGCAAAATATAACCGATTAGTACGTTAGAGGAAAAATATTTTTTTAAAAGTTTTTACTGTTGACTGTCAAAAATGTAATCATATTAGCATATATTCATCTAATTGGCAACTCTGTTTAAAAGAACATCGTCTTCTGCCTGGGCTATTTCGATTTACGTAAAAAGTAAAAAAGTTGAAGGCCAAGTGGCGAAATATACTATCAAAATAATTGGAAAAAATATTAGAAACTCAACCATCCCTGAAAACATAATGAAGAGTTAGAAAAAAACTGTATTTAGATAACAAAAATTAAAATACGTGTGGTTTTGGAGTTGACCTCGTATTAATTTCAGTTCTTGGCTCCTTTGTTGTTACAACTACGTGTTTTAATAACTACTTTGGTTTAATAAATAACTAACTGTTCTTTAGAACCCTAAGTAAGTAATATGACATTGTATATATATATGAAATTCTCTTATCTGGTTCATTCACTATTTGCAACTTTTTTTACTGACCACTTGGTGTACCAGCTGTGCTCAGTAAAAATGAAATACTGCTTCAAAAAGCTACCTGTTTCAGGGAGTAATACTTCTGGATAGTAGTTTTATCTGCTTTGCGTATCCCTCTTTTACATCAAAAATAGAACTCCTAACCTTTCTAGATATACTCCCATTTTTGTAATACGCACCAAAACGGCAATTCATTTTTATAGTATGCGTTGTAGACGTACTGAAAAAATTTAAAACATTAAAACCTACCTAGTGAATTTTAAGATATCCGATTATATTCGGTACAGTTTTATTTATTTTTTTTTCAAACCTGTACTTGCCAAAATTTCTGCCTCATTTTTTGAAGGAATTTATTACCAAAATAGAGGAAACGATAGACCATAACTATGCAACTTTTCGCAAAACTGAGGAATTTTCGTCGAAATTAAACAAATTTATACATAAACGGCTATAGTTCTACAAAAAAAAGTTATATACATATCATGAGTTGTTTTTTTATCATATGTACTTCTAAGTATAATGAGCTAAAATATCATCGATATTTTGAAATCTAAAAGAAATAAAGATGATTAAATGCATTCATATGCGAATTTTCAGTCATTTCTCAGGAGATTTTTTTATAAATGCAGCTACAAATCAATACAAACCCAAATCTGTAGTTCATTACATACTTAGTATTTTTAAAAACCTACCAGAAATATTTAAGAGACATGTGGTGATTATATTTATAGTTACCGCAATAAACGTTTACATTTTTGATGAAAAACATATTCTTCAGAAAACGCAATTTAAGTTTGCACTTGTATTGAAATTGACAGTTTTTTTTCTTCCTTAACCCTTTTATGCCCAACTTTTTTTTAACAATTTTATTCATTTATGATCTGCTTAGACCTCTTGCTAGGAATGTTTTAAATACATTTTAGGTGTCAAATGGACCACCGTTGCCATATTTATTAAGTTATTCAACGTCCTGTTTATAGGACACTGGGCATACATGTGAGCAAAACGCGGTTGTACTTGAAATTTGATGAAGTGCAAATTTTTAATAATTTGTAATGATTCAATTAAATAAAATGGACTTATTTATTAAAAATGGATTTAACATTTGAAATTTTATCATTTTTACATAATATGTATTGAGTAATAATAAAAATTATAAAGTAAGGTAAGTTATTTTGCATGTAGTTTGTTTGTTTGTAGGTTGTAGAATGTTTCGTAGTTTCCTGTATTTATCCTCTTTGTCTATTTGATTATTGTCAGAGAAATAAAGACACTTCATTATTTCTTCAAACTTGTTTCTTCTCATTGCATTAGCGACAGCAATATTTTTAGTGTCATCACTGTTCTCCCAGCGACAGCAATATTTTTAGTGTCATCACTGTTCTCCCAGAACATTCTTCGGCCGGGAACTGCAACATATCCACTTAGAATCAAAATCCCGAAGAATACTCTCATTTCTTTGGACGTAACATCAAACAAGTGGTTGCCTTTCTGCCTAGAATACAACTCAGTATGGAAAACAATATAATGAACAGCATCGTCATAAAAAAATTGTTCAAAAAGGCTGCATAGTCTCAGATGATGGAATTTTCATTACTCGATTCCAGTCTTCCTTCCATTCCCATTTTTCTTTTTGATACTCAGTCAAGTCACTCTTTGTCCATTTTCTTTCCTGAATGAATTATTTCTTCTTCGGTGGTGGAGCGTTATCTTCATTAATGCTATTATCATTCTCAATATCATTACTATCTTGACCTACATTTGATTTGCTGAGAAATCTTATTTCTGCGTTTGCCCGTAACTGATTGCCAGTGAGATTGTTCATAGTGACACAGTCTTCTTCACTACTGTCCTCATCACTGTTTTCAGCAAAGTTAGGTGGCTCCATAAACACGTCTGCTCCATCAAAGTCATCATCATAATTTTTTTTCCAGTTCATGTAACAAGGAGATAGCTTCATTTAAGGTTAGATATCTAAGAAACGATAAAAATTTACAATGAATCACAATTAGAATTCATTTTATACGCACAAAGTAATATAAATCATATTTTATTTTTAATAATATACATAGTTTTAGAAAATTCCATTTCTAGTGAAACTAATATTTTATTGAAACTGAATCAAATTTATTTTGTCAACTTTCCGGATATACTTGTGTACATAAATTTTTTTTAACATATATTGTGCAATTTAAATAATATTATACAATAATAATAATAATAAAGAAATGCATTTTGAGATTTTATCACATAAAACAAACGTATTTCAAATCAAAATGCTCGGTGATAAATCCTAAGACTGTTAAAAATGTTTTAGGCTTAACCCGGGAAGTCCTAGCGGTACCGTATGGTACCAGCAATCACTACTTCAAAAATACCTCTTCTTTTTTGGAAAAACTTAACGTTCTGATTTTTAGTTAATAGATGGCACCAATAGACAGTCTAAAGAAGATATTATAACAGTCAGATGAAGTAGTTAAGCACGTGCCTATGCTATTAGTCTCAAGAAAGTTTAGCGTCTTGAAAACAAGCGATAAAATGGCTCGTCGTCGAAAGTAAGTGCATTTTATAGATATTTAAAATTTTTAAGTGAGTTGATGAAATGTGTATTTTTATTTATATTTGTATGCTCTTTTGGTAGGCCATATTTAAAAAAAAATCTGTCTTATTATATACGAAAATTTTTGTTCTCAAATTTGGCGGTACTGTATCGTACCGCTAGGCTTTCATGTTAGCTTTTAATAAGTTATGTAGAAACTGTATTTATTCATTTTACTCATGTTTCTGTGACTTAAAAAATAAAAAAGTTTTTCTTTCTTTTGAATTAACAGGTATATTTGTTTTTTACGTTTTTAAAATTAATTAACGTATTTTTATGTTTTTATTATATAATAATAATAATAATAATAATAATAATAATAATAATAATAATAGTCATTATTATTACGTTATATATATATATATCTATATATATATTTTTTCCCTGAGTATTATTATATCAGTGAAAGCTTGTTGTAGTCAAACTTACAAGCTAATTTGAGGGACATTTCATACATATAATTTTTTTTCTAGACATTTAACACTTGAAGAGGCACTTCAACTGTTTGATGAACTAGATTCTCATGATATTGAAGAAATTTATATTGTGCCCCCCCATTGCTGCTGAAATCACTGACGAAGATTCTGTTTAGGCAGATGAAGGAGGTCTTACAGACAATTTGTCTGGTAACCAGTTACGGGCAAATGCCGAAATAAGAATGGAAGTACAAAAAAATCGTGGCGATATTGAAATTTCAGAATCGGAAGAAGAATTAGACACTTCGAAGACAATAACTGATGTTGTTTCGAAGTGTTGTTTCCGTTGTTTCTTTCCAAGTGCAAAGAAACAACGGAAGAATAAAAGATCAAATTCTTCAAAGAAAAGAATATGTGTTAATAAAAATATAAAATATTTTAATTCATTTTTCCCACAAGCAGATTATTCAGACTTTCGTTCAAAACCACCACTTGAAATGTTTGAAATGTTTTTTGATGATGATATAATCTCACTTTTAACATCAGAAGTAACAAAGTATTCTTTATTTACAAATAATGCTGATCCTCAAGTGACGCCTGAAGAAATAAAATTTTTCATTGGAATTCTTATTCAATGGAATTCAATGGAATTCTTATTCCTTGGAATTATTATTCGTTGGCTGTTTCATTACTTTTCACACAAAAATGTAACTTTATTTGAATATGGAATTAAAATGTAATCTGTTCTTCATAAAATTTGCTTTTGTTTCTTAAAAAAAAAATAATTTTGAAAAAAATAATTTGAAAGTTGATTTGATCGTGTAAGAGTCTAGCGGTACCATGTGGTACCAGCAGTTTCTGACTAAAATAATTTAATTTAAAAAAAAAACATTATATATTATCCTAAGGAAGGCAATAAACATGTACTGGAGAGTAAAAGTAAATTTCAGAAAAAAAATTAATTCAGGCTTTGCCGGGTTAATGTACACACGAGTTCCCATTGTCCCATAAACAGTACACCATATATTAACCGTGATTGTACAGCAATGATATTGTTCTTTTTGAAAAAGAACCTTACAGAAGACTTCTATGTTCTATTTTAAAGATATCATTTTAAATTAGATTAACTTTATGAATGAGAAATTCTCAAAAGACACTTACTTTATGCGGCTACCCATGGTGTGAGAACGCTTGTATTACTTGTCTGAAAATAACTTGAAATAATTTAATTCCAATGTCCGTCTAATGGTTCCATCTGGTTTTCAGAAGAAGCACAACTCTTAAGCTTATGAAAAACAGCTTTAGGGAAAGGATATATGCATTACAGGCTTTCCTCTGCAATATCTAACAAGCGTCCTATATTTTAGCTACTAGGCATAAATAGGTTAAATCTCTCCAGTTCCTTTCTAATCTTCGTACAAGAAAAAAAAGCATATTTTTTGGCTAATGTCCCTAGGGCTGACGACTGCTATACCCCATTCTGGTGTACATATGAACACGAGTAAATAGAAACATAAATCCCACATCACAGAAGAAATTTTATTAACAAACGATGACACCGGCGATGGACGATGGGTTGAACTTCCCTCTCTAGACAGAGCTCCTTTTTCAGGTGGAAGACAGACCGGTTCCCCATAATACAACCAAGTCTTATGCGGGAATCGAACCCGCTTCCCCGACGTTGCAGGCTGATGCCTTAACCACTGGGAGACCAAAGAATATTTAGAAACATAAATTTACATTCTTTAAGAAACAGTAATAAAAAAATTCAGATATTTAAACAAAATCGACGATACCGTAATATTAACATGTTTGCAATTGAAAATAACCCTTAGTAAAAAATCAGAGAGCTAGAAATGAAATTCCCAACCAGCTTAATATTAGAGCACGTGGTTGTGTGAACGCCAAAATTTCAGCCTCGATTTTTTACCATGTTTTTATTAACTCGTTTTCTTGTTTGTGTGTGTGTATGTGCATTTGTCCAGTACAAATCTTGTAATCGATTTTTAACTAACTTCCCGACTAGCTAGACATTTGAAACTTTTAGAATAGCTCAGAACACGGTAACAATGCATTATTTTAGTACTTTTAGCCATCTTTCAGCAGATTTGAATTCAGTTTCAGTTAATTTTGTTTTCTATACAGGTGGAGCGATCTATCGGCCGGGACGGGAACAAAAAGTTAAACGCAAGTTAACTTCCAATTAACTTAATTCTCTTTCAAGTTGATGGGATAATTCATAAATTTTTTTTAAAGTATTTATTAATACATAGAATTGTCAAGTTTATATGATTCAACAGAAAATTTAAAAACATAGTATATAAAAATTTATTCATATCTAGTAATTATTACTTCGTGACTCGGATGAACCTACCATCAAATACTCACTAGGACGTGACATAAATATGACAATTTTCTTTGATTCATTTACTGATGGAATCCCCCCCCCCTTATTATGCACATCATCTTCTGGATGTACGCCATTAATAAAACGAGAAACCGTGCTTTATTTCATTCACGAAGAAAACATCAAAAGAACTCCATTTGAAATTTCCTTTTTTCCGATAGTTCGTTTTAAAATGAACGAGATTAAATAAGACTTACAAGGGGAAAAGGTACATATATATTTATTACGGAGCAAAAGGGATTTGATTTAAGAGAATACTATTAATAACAACGGGCGGAAAAGGGGAAAGAGAGACAGAGGGAAAAAAAGTATCCCCCAATACGGTTATGCGTCTAATTGAATATCCACCGCTGCAGCCACAATTAAATGTGATTTATTCCGAGGCTTGTCATTGTGACGTCAGGGAAATATTTAATTATCGGGGCATACGTTGAAGTGGAGCCAAAACTTTGACCAGGAAAAAAAAAGAGAAAGAAGAAAATTAATTATAATTGCTCAGAAAATGAATGCAAACGACGTTTTAAGCTTGCACTTAAAAGTTTATTCTTGAAGTTTTCTGCGGAGTACGCATATATTAAAAATGGGGCTTTGGTTGGTGGGGAAAACATTTTAGGTCGATACGCCAGTTAAAATCAAATAAGAGTTATTAAATTTCGATTACATATTAATTCGGGGTTCGGCTTGTGTTGAATGTGCATTAAAATGTAGTTTTTTTATATATGCATTTAATGTTCTCAAACTTAGTGCACATATATAAGTGCCTAAATTTGAAATGACATTTGAGTGCTAAATTTATTTTCAAAATAAATCTTTACATAATGCATTATGATGTTAATAGTGTTTTCTTCCTCATATTAAGGAAAAAAATTACCTCTACCGTAATGGCTGCTTATTTTCACTAAGAAGTTTTTCCTTGAATGTAATTACATAAATGATGAATTAAGGGTCGATTAAGGGCCTACTTCGAAATGACTGTTTTTGGTAAAAAATTTCAAAAAGTATCGTATTATTTAATCTAAAAAAGCAATCTTTTAAGATTTTATACATGCTTTTCTTTTATCCGTAATATTATTAGAAGGGATGATATAACCAATTTAATATACCAGATGTGATACTTAAAAACTGGAAGAAAAATCTTTAAACGCATTTTCTAGAAAACTAATTCTTACGTTAATATTGAGTGGATTCAGAACATGTAATAATTAGAATATCGTATAGCGGCTTTTTTTTTACAAAAACATTAATTTGAGAAAAACGCTTTCTGACACATGTCTGAGAATAACTAAAAGAAACAAACTCAAATTTAATATCTAATGTTACCATTTAATTTCTCTTAATATTACTTAACATTAATTTTACCACTGTTTACAAATTTTCACAGAAATCATCATACTAATTGTTTTCATACATTAAAAAATTATTAGAACACATAAAATTCTAGTTACACATATTAAATCATTACTGTGCTCTCGCCTGATAAATATAACATAAATAAATTATTACTTACCACCACCCTCATTGGAGACTGGCGAAAATATCTCTTTGTCTAACTATCGGTCCTAAAGTAGACCAGAGAAATCGGCATGCAAAAGAAAAATGGCGAATTGCTGAAGATCGGACAACCTAGGGGTCCTTTTCAGTCGCTGCCTTTACTTCAACTGTCCCAAAAAACGTTACAAAATTGCCAGTACCAAAAAAGCAGAGGTCAGACAATGTCTTCGAACAATCAACACCTTTCAGCTATCATTGGCTAAAAGATGTTGCTAGGCCGTTGCTATGGGGAAGCTAAGTCCCCTTACTCTCGAGAGGGGTGGCAAGTCATTTTTCCTTCTGTGCACATGACCTTGTTACAGGTTACGTTAAATTGCCTCCGGGAGGAACATTCCTTTCTTCCCGATAACCGGAAAAAAAAACATAGGCATGATTTTAAGCACACATACATTTTAGGACTTACAGGAAACAAATAAATTTTTACTACTATTGTGAAATTTTGTGAACTGGTTTGGTCAATGCCTAATATATCTTAAATAAAGCTACTAAAGGGAAACAAATTTCGCAGTATTTATGTTATTTGTTAAAAGTGTATAGCTAGCTACCAAGCTTAACTGCGTACATCTGCTTTGTGCCTATAAACATTAATAATAATAATAATAATAACAATAATAACAAACTTTTAACTACATTTTAATTTTAATGTACATTTTAATTTTAATGTACTTTAAGATTAAAATTAAAATGTGCATTAAATACTTGTACTTTAACTATTTGTACTTTAACTTTTAACTACATTTTAATTTTAATGTACATTTTAATTTTAATTTTAACTTTTAACTACATTTTAATTTCATTTTTGAAAATAAATTTGCACTTACATTTTAGGATTTACATTTTAAATAAAACAGATACACTTAAATGTGCATGGAACCGAATTAATGCTGTATCGAGACTATGAGATTAGAAAATATATTTTTTTAGAGACAAAACAGTATATTAATAAAAATATTTACAAAGTCGAGTCCCATAGAAAATTAAACACAAATAACAAATTAACCATGTAGATAAAAAAAAATCTCAAACAAATCCAAATTCGGATTTAAGACATTGGCTTGTGCCAAGGGTACCATATTACATGCCAAGTCTACCAGAATCAAAACCAGTTTATTTCTTGGAAGATTTCTGTGAATATAGGGGAACAGCCTGGAGTATGAAATTTGCTCCTCAGAAAATCTGGCGGGACAGCGAAGATACTTCACTTGCTGTGGAAAAAGATCATAGAAACCATCTGCTGAGAAGAGAATGCCGCAGCAGTAACTCTGGTGACGTCACCAGAGACTTGCATCAGGAAAAACCCCATCCTAATCCTCTGGATCTTTCAGGATGTAGTATCGTCCTCATCGTTTCGATGATGCAGTAAGAGAGAAAGGCAATGATAAGTTGAATGTACAATTTATTTGTGGCACAGAGTCTGTCCAGTAGTGTTAGTGTGCGATATTATAACCTCCTTGAACTGCAGCAAACTATTGATCCCGGACAGTGTTCTCTTGCCGCACACATGATTTGTAGAACGCTCAGCACGATTATAGCAGAATAGCAAACAGTAGGTGGTGGTGGTGGTAAGGAATGGAGGTACGGCAAACACACCAGGGAAAGCACAGTGGCCACAGTAAGCATACAAAATTATTACAATGCTCAAAAGGGGGATATGCAAAGAAACAAAAAAATTAAAATGTAGTTAAAAGTTTGTTATTATTATTATTATTATTATTATTATTATTATTAATGCTTATAGGCACAAAGCAGATGTACGCAGTTAAGCTTGGTAGCTAGCTATACACTTTTAACAAATAACATAAATACTGCGAAATTCGTTTCCCATTAGTAGCTTTATTTAAGATACATTAGGCATTGACCAAACCAGTTCACAAAATTTCACAATAGTAGCAGAAACCAAAAGACAAACAAACAAAAAAATTTTAGTGTCATGTTAAATAGCAATTAAATAGCATAGTAGGAACCAGCCCACATTAGCAATATCACTAGACAATACAACAGCATGCAGCGTCGACTCTACATGTGATACAAACAAAAGAATAAAAATATTCTTCTGACAGCTAAATAAAATTAAATTCGTTTTGGTAATTACAAACCAAAATTTCTAACTCAGTGAAATAGCTGTTAAATTTTCAAATTACGTTATTATTAATTTCTTTATTTAATTAAAGCTTGTAACAACAACCCGCAGATAGACTTTAATAGCTTAAAACAATAGTTTAAAACAAACATGAGCCTTCGCATATGAATTCTGAGGCTGAAACAATAACTTCACCAATATAAACAAACACACATGATAGCTGCGTTTACATGGACAACAATAATACCCGGGATTTTCCCGCTAACAGGGAAAACCTTCGAAGTCCGTTTACACGGGACCACATTTTCACTCTGCTTTTACCCGTCTTACCGGAAGTAAAGGCCATCACATGATTCGGCGGAAGTGATCCTCATACACTATCATTCCTTGTAAATCACGTTATGGTTTCGATCCCAGCCGGTGTCGTACTTTTCCAAATTCACTGTATTGCTATTTTTAGCTTTCCACCTTCGAACTCCGCATGTATCTCGTTACGAAGTGTATGGTCCTGGGGAAGGCCTTTTTTTTCCAATTGCTGTTCTTTTGACCTCGTATTCTTAAAATTTAAAAATAACAGCAACAAAAAAATCATAAAACTTTAAAAATCCAAAAAGATTGAGAAACTTACAAAAATATTTTTTGTATTCTTATGATATCTGCTTTTCTGGGCCTCTTAATATTATTACTTTTTTGTTTTCCGTGGATCATTAGTCTTATCTAATTTTTCTTTTAAATTTTCTTAACTTGTAACTCTATATTTTTTCTGTTAAATTTTTTTTTGTTTTAATTTAACTTTACTATTATTTTTTTCCTTTTACCCGCGTTATTCTTACCTTAATATTTTAATTCATTACTTAAAATTTTAACTACTGAGCACTCCTTACGTCTGCGTCTATTTGTTATTTAAAAGCAGCACATGTCAGTCGCTGTTGATAATCATAGAACGTTTACGATTTTTTTCTGTTGTTCTTAAAAATAAATTTAGAAAATAGATAGGAAAAAAGGAATATAAGAACTAGAAGATTGATGCGGATATTAGATATAATCGTACGATCTGTGGCTTCATCGCTAAATTTAGTTTTTCACAACAAAGAATGTGGGCAAAATTACGAAGCTCTGTTTGGTGGGAAGAAATTGTTTTAAATTCCTGAAGTAATAAAGACTGGAAAGAAAATTTTTCAATCGATAGGTGCATTTTTTTAAATTATAAGATTAATTATAAGATACTTATTGTTTTAATAAATCCTTTTATAAAATCAAAATGTAATTTTGATTTCAATTTTGTTTCAGTAATTTTTAGTCATGTATAAATAAAAAAATCATAAATAGGTATAAATAAATTTTCATCTGTGAATTCTAAAATAATTAATTTATAAATAAATTTTAATGTTACGTTTAATTATTGATTATACTTATTAAATTTATTAATTTTACCATAACACTTTAAATGAAAATATTATTGAAATTTTATTGAAATGAAATTCTATTTCTTATTTTACATACCAGATGGCAGTACTATTCTATTTATAATGTAATTGGGGATGGGTTTTTTTTTTTAAACTAGATGGGCAGATCAAGAAATAAATGAAATCCTCCGGAAAAAAATAGGCACTTTTCTACTGTTTTCTTGAAAATTATGCGACCGTTAAGGGGTTCTAGATCCTTCCATCGATCATTTGGCTGCATTTTCATAGATTCACACATGTTCAAATCCGCCATGTTTGTTTACTACTAGCTTCCTGCTTCGAAATGCATCATGGGTAATTAGCGGGTTTTATCCTAGTTCGAAGCAGGGTCGAAAATCCACCCTGCATTTTTCCCTATCGTAGGGAAAAAGCAAGAAACGACCCTGTTTTTATCCGGGTTTTTGGCACATGTAAACGGCACTGATGTGGGAAAAGTTGGGTCGTGCATGAACACCAATGCAAAATATTTGAGAAACATTTAAAATAATATCATATCATCATAGATTCTTAATTAAAGCAACATTAATGATATGCATAATAATAAATATTAGGTTATACAGAGCACTATATGCGTATATATATATATATATATATATATATATATATATATATATATATATATATATATATATACAAAACATGAGATTACACACTCAAACGAAAATTATTGCTGCATTATTACAGAGAGATACATGGGCTTAAAGAGCTAGGAATTTCTTGTATAAGGGAACACATTTGACATAAATACATGTTTAAGAAGTAAAAGAAAGAAGAGAAAAAAAAAGGTTTAAGATTAAACTGTGTATATTCAATGATATGTTATTCAATAGCTGGTCTTTTTGAAGGCACTCAAAAAGCCTTTCATTGGATTTTTATTGGCTTAAAATTGGAGTCATTTAAATCTTGAATAAGAAAAAAAAAATTTCTAAATTCTTTTAGAATCTTATAAGGACCAAGAAATTTTGGAGCTAGAGCAGTAGGAGTAATAAGTGCCTTTGAAAAACGGTGTTTTGAATTTTGAAAGTTGAATTATTCAAATTAGAGTTTTTGTCATTTTTACCATCTAGTAACTTCGTTTCGTATTCCTGAACAGCTTTGCAAGATTGTTCAATCAACTTTTGCTGTTTTGAAAAATATTCTGGATAATCCTGACATGTTTGCGGATTAAAATTAAGTTGAATGGTAGTATTAAGTTCTCTCGAGAAAAACAATTGAATGGGAGAAAAACCAGTAGCAGAATGGGAGGAATTTTTATAAAAAAGTTTAAAATAGAGCAAATTGTCATCCCATTGGAAAGCATGAGAAGAAAATGTTTCCACAGATTATTTTAATGTTTTATGCGCTCTTTCTAGAAGACCATTACCTTGTGGGTAATAAATTGAAGATTTATTATGCTGTATATTTAAGTTCGTTAGAAAGTTTTGAAATTCTTGATAGGTGAAGTAGGTTCCATTGTCAGATATCAGAACCTTTGGAATACCAAAAAGAGAGAAATATCTATTCATAGCATTAATTATTGATTTTGAAGAAATATAATTTAAAGGTACGGCCTCCAAAAACCGAGAATAGTGACCCGCAATTGTTAAAATAAATTTATGATTGTTTGTGGATCTTCGAAGAGTACCAACAATGTGAATGGCGATACATTCACCAGGAGCTAAATGAGATTTATTAATGAAATTAAAGTTAGAATTTAGAATTTTAGATTTATGTTTAAGGCACTGATGACATGTATTGCAGAAATTCTTGACATCTGAGAATGAACCTGACCGAAAACAATATCTTTGATGAAATCATAGGTTTTGTTTATGCCAAAATGAGGGCCATGGGCAGTTTCTATGCATGTTTTTATTAAATTTTTAGGAATA
Organism: Dolomedes plantarius; assembly: GCA_907164885.2. Lineage (NCBI taxonomy): Eukaryota > Metazoa > Arthropoda > Arachnida > Araneae > Dolomedidae > Dolomedes > Dolomedes plantarius. The sequence continues at coordinate 118,283,321 of OU015492.1, forward strand.
ACAATTTTGAAAGATATTTTTCTATTTATTTTCGTCTTCCTGCACAAGATATTAGAGTCTATTTGAATGAAAAATTTTCTTTTGGTTTTCAAATTATCATTTACAAGTTTTTCTCTTATGTAGCTTAGCTCAGCATCAGGAAGTTGTTCATTTAGGATATTTTCCTTATCCAAATTAGTATTGACAGAGAATAAATTATTGAATTGCATGGGAGGGTGAAGGAGAAGAATGAGTAACTCTTGATAAGAAATCTGCGGGGTTAGCAACACCTTTAACAGGGGCAATCGAATACTGAAAATCTTGTAAATATATTAACAAAACCCTCTGGCAACTATATCTGGTAGTTTCTGCAGTGATAAATGATAAGTTAAAGACTTGGCCTCAGTGAGAATACAAAAAGGTTTACCATACAATAAATTCTTAAAATGTATAACTGCAGAGTAAATGGCATATAACTCAATATTCACCGCAGAGTATCGCCTTTCCGCAGGATTGAGTTTTTTGAAATAAAGGAAATTGGAAGAAATTTATCATTGTTATCCTTTTGCATGAGAATGCCACTAAGTGCTACATTTGAGGCATCAGTAATTAAATAGAATTCTTTATCGGGATCAATATGATGTAGAGTAGGTTTGATAAGAATTAAATTTTGAATAGATTGAAAGGCATTTTGGCAGTCAGAATTCCAGATAAATTTTGTATTTTTTTTAGTAAGTTTGACCAAAGGTTGTAAAATTTCTGCATAATTATTAATTAAATGTCGAAAGTAGTTAGCCATGCCAAGGAAAGTTTTTATATTTTTAAGATTTTGGGAACAGGAAAGCTGGTAACTTTGTTTATGATGGAAAGAGTAGGAAAAAATCCTTCTTTATTAACCGTATAACCCAAGTAATCAGTTTGAGTTTTAAAAATTTGGAGCTTCCGAGGGTCTAAGGTTAAGTTAAAAGCTTTTAATTTATCATATACCTGTTGTAATAATTTTAATAGCTGAGGGATGGAATCATGGGCAATAATAACATCATCTAAAAAGAATTGAAGATGGTTGCCTGTCAAATTACCTAGGCATTTGTTCATTAGGCTATGAAAATATGAGGTGCTATTTTTGCTGCCAAATGGGAGACGAGTGGGTTGATAATTACCAAATTCGGTCACAAAGGCTAATTTTCCCCTTTCATTAGATCTAACATAATTTGAAAAGGCACTTTTTAAATCCGGAACACAATAAAATTGATTGCCAGCAATTTTGTGAAGAATATCATTTATATTGGGCAAGTGAATTTTGAAAGCTTCCGATATATCATTCAATAAGCGATAGTCTACTACCATACGGAATTTTAATTCTGATTTCTTGTCATTAGGATTTTGTTTCTTCCTCACAAATAATACTGGAAAAGCATAATTAGAATTGGTAGATTCAATGATGCCTGCATCTAATAGACTTTTTATTTCAGTGTAGGCAAAATTTTTGGCTATGGAAGGAATTGGAAATTAACGAGATTGTAAAGGATAGTCATGTAATAATTTAAATTTGGGTTTAACTGCATCAGTAGCCCCTAGGGTAGAATAGGATTTAGAAAAACAACATAGTTATCGAGTAGCATTTGTAAAATTCGTGGTCTTTCGTCGTCTGATAAATGGGACAAGTCAAAGTCATTGGCAGATATTTCATTTTATCGTAAGGCCAAAATTTCTTCAGATTGTATATTATTAACTTGAAAATCAGATTCTTGATTTGGCTTAAAAATTTCAAGATTCTCAATTAAAATTTCAGCAAAGTTGGTATCTTTGCGGAAAGAAAGTTCCTGATCCGTGCGATTTGTAACAAATAAAGAGGCAATCTTTTGTGAATTAGGTGCATGTAAGGAGTCATCAAAATGGATATTAGCTAATTTGGATCTTTTTGAAAGGATAAAATCGGACGTAATTTTTGACGTAATTTTTAGTTTTATCAATTGAGTTTCATTTGGGAAAGGAATAAGATGATGTGCCAGTTTGGCGAAAGAATTTTTTGTTTTGAGTGATAGTTACATTATTAATAACAGGGAGATTTTGATCATCCTCAAAATTAAAAGAGATTCTGCCAATTTTTAAACAGTTGTTTTCAACGTCAATGACGGCGTTGTTTCTTTTTTGAAAATCGAAGCCTAAACTAATGTTATACTTGCAATTCCATGCGTATTTAGTGATATAAAAAGTGTTTTTGAACCAGCGGTCATTAATTTTAACCCGTTAACGCCCAAATTAATTTAAAATGAGAATTTTTGAAAAATATTTTAAAATTACATTTGATATATCATAAAGAGAGTAATTATGAAGTATTATGTATTTATCGTAATTAGCAGTTGAGATAACAGGTGATCTATAAATAGATTTGTGGTAGTAAAGGAGCAAGTAACTTTCCTCTGATCATATACTTAGAAAATTACGAATTTATTTATGAAAAAATGAAATTTTCGCAAAATTATAAACAACTAAAGAGATTTAAGAGAAAAATATTATCTTACTAATCTAAATTTACTTAGTTACATTTTTATAGAGCAAATTTGCAATAGTTAAGTGTGATATAATGGAAAACATTTCACACAAAGCGTTATATTGCACTTTGTACAAAACGTAATAGGTCTTCCCTTACATTTTTGAAATTGGCATCTTCTTTGTGCGTTTAGATAGCAAAGACCATGTTATAGGTAAAAGACAAAACGAGAATCTATCACTGTTGGTCTCGATGACATCCTCAGAGGTTTTTGAAAGCTTTTCCTAGAATTTGTTCCTCGTTTGAGGTACACAACGGAGATATATCTTCGGATGTCTTTTATACTTTTCTTTTCGCAATTTGTACTTTCGCAACATAACACTTGCAAAAATTGTACAGTATATTTTTTTTTCATGGATTTTAAGGGATTGTTTATCTAAGAGTCAGTCATGCTGGTCAACACCACCCATATTCTTGTTATACTGGGCTACAGTACGAGGTTGCAAAGTTTGGGATTTTTCTTTCAGATCTTTTTGATGCCTTGAAACTTGGGTTAGAGCCTCTTTATAATCAAAGTTTGTTGCTGTTGCTACACACTTGTTATCCATCCATTTAAATATAGTTATTTCATTCTTTTCGTCGAAACAGTAGTCATAAGTACAACGATTTTTCTTTTCCAATACTCGTATCTTATCAGTCATTAAAGGGCAAAAAGCAGTTTTGTTGTTTCTAATTGTTCCCGCGGCTCTGAATCATTGTGTTTTTAATTCGACCAGCAGATCATGAGAATTTAAAAAAATTTTCAAACAATATGATGTGGTTATTAGCATCATTTACTGGCTGTAGCATTTTTTTTTTCACCACTGAAGTTCCAAATGATTATTTTGAAATTTCAGGAGTATTGTCAAAACTCTTATTACCACAATATAAGTCAAAATTTGAACAATAGCCCTTCACTCCCCACATTGCCCAAAATTTATAACCAAATCGTATGGGTTTACCCTTAAGAAATTGCTTGAAAAAATGATAGCCGTAATATCTGATCAACACTCTTCATCAGTTAATTTATCTACGTCAGGCTGTAAATCAATTATATATGACTCAATTTCCTTAGAAAACACATATTCTAACGCTTCTTCGGCGGTACAGAAAACTTTACGCCGAGACATCCTGGAAGAAATGAAAAGGGGTAAAAACGATATAAGTTACCACTAACGCCCAGCGTTCTATTTATAGATCTGCATGTTTAAACTTAAATTTTAATGATAAAAACAGTTATTTTTCTGATCTAAATAACGCAGAACAATTAAAGTGGTATTGGAAATGTAGAACACATAAGAAAAGTATAACTTCCTTTTAATTTTTTTTCCGTTGGATACAAAATCGTAAGCTGCACTGTTGAACTTCAAAATGGCTATATTTAGACGTAATCTGCTGGACTAATCTGGGAAAAAATATTTTAAAACTCGTTTGGGGGTATGGCCACAAGTGTAAAGAAACCAGCCAATAACAATAAGAATTGATTAAACTGTATCGTTTTCAGTGGGCGTTCTGAAAAGAAGGTGATCTATAAATGGATCACTGGGCGGTAATGGGTTAAAGAATAATGACCAGGCACTTGTGAAGGGGATACTATTGCTGTTTAAGGTGTGGATTTTAATATTATATGAGATATAATTAATTTTTGTGTTTTGTTTTACTTGATTTATTAAATTCGGATGAATAAAGGAAATATTTGCCACAGTGTCAATGAGACCAAGGGGCTGAATGTCTGGGAATTTAGCCTTAATTACTGGGAAATTAGCTTTTTCCGTCCCTTGACACGAGAGAACCCACTCTGTTTGTTTGCGTTTTCTAAGAAAAGGAGCAGTCTGTATGATGACGTCAATTCCTCCTTTTAATACCAGTTTCGAGCCGTTGTGGAACTTCGTTTCGGAAGCATTTTGTGAAAACGAGTCCCCTACCAGTTTAAATTTTAGTTATTTGATGAATGTTTCTTAGAATTATTTTTGCTGCCTGCGTTATAATGACTTTTATATTTTGGTCTACCCCTAGAATTTTCGAATTGAGATTGAAATTGAGATTGAAACTGAGTATCAAACCCATTCAATGGTGGGTACATAGTTCGAAAGTAATTTGCAGGTGGACATGGTATGAAAGGGGACGGAATTGGGGGAAAATTTTTGGTAGCGAAAACATGTTGCGATGGCTGAGCTGAGGATTGTGAATTGAAATGCCAGCAATCAGTGGTTTTGTGTGATTTTCCACAAATGTGACAAGAAATCTTCGCAGTGGGCTGATTTTAGATTTTAATAGAAAATTCCTTTAATTTGTCTGTAAGCTGCGATATTTTTTTTGATTGTTCAAAGTTAAGTTGAATTAGTTGTTGAATTGTGGAATCCGCATTTTCGCTAGTCGTTCGAAACGCGTTTACTTCAACATCCTGTTGTTCATTAAGAGCTGCTTCAATATTTTTAGCAATTTTTACTGCCTTTTTAAAACTTTCCGAACCAAATTTTTTAGTTTATACCCTGATATCTGACCTTAAGGCTTCTAAGAATCGGCCGAGTAGCATGTTTTCTTTGAATTTAATGACCTCCTCGGAATCAGTGTTTGTAAATTTTAAGTATTCGGTAGCTTTATATTGAATATTGTCTGCCAAATTAGAAACTGACTGAACGGGAGATTGTTTAATATTTAGAAAATCCTCCTGCAGTGTCGAAAACGAAGGGGACTTAATAAATTTATCTTGTAAGGCCTGCACTAATTCCTTGTGGGTAGAAATATTCTCAAATTTTAGGTCATTCCTTATAAAATCTAACGCCTTTCCTGTTAAACGCAATTTTAAAAGGATGTATTATTTTCATCAATAAATTTTTCTAATGAAGCGATTTCCTCAAAATGAATTTTAAAAAAAAAATTCACTTCTCCTGTGAAGAACCACCAAAAGAGGGCAGAGAAATCATAATACTTGCTGGTGCTATTTGATTTATAGTGTTTGTATCAGGCGTTGAAGGTGATGGGGGAGGACTAGCCTGCCTACTTCTAGATCTACAACCCTTCGACATGTTTAATTATTTCAAATTTCAGCAAATAGAATTTCTAAATTTACCTTATCAGATGAAAAATAAAAAAATACCTAGCTCAATTTCATAATGCAATACATACAATTCAACAATTAAAACCTATTTTAAACATTTTAAATGCAATTTAAGAATTTACTCAGACAATGTGCAGTGATTTATATTATTACTTTTATTCTTAAAATCCCAGAGCTCGAAGAGCCTATTGATGGCACCATATATTGAGTGGAGTTAGAACATGTGATAATTAGAATATCGTATAGTGGCCTTTTTTTACAAAATTATTAATTTGAGAAAAATACATTCTGACTCATGTCTGAGAATAACTAAAAGAAACAAACTCAAATTTAATATCTAATGTTACCATTTAATTTCTCTTAATAATACTTAACATTAATTTTACCACTGATTACAAATTTTCAAAGAAATCATCATACTAATTGTTTTCATACATTAAAAAATTATTAGAACACATAAAATTCTAGTTACACATATTAAATTATTACTGCGCTCTCGCCTAATAACTATAACACAAATTAATCATTACTTACCACCACCCTCATTGGAGACTGAAGAAAATATCTCTTTGTCTAACTATATCCGTCCTAAAGTAGACCAGAGAAATCGGCATACAACAAAATGGCGGATTGTTGAAGATCGGACAACCTATAGGTCCTTTTCAGTCGCTGCCTTTGCTTCAACTGTCCCAAAAAACGTTACAAAATTTCCAGTACCGGAAAAGCAAAGGTCAGACAATGTCCTCGAACAATCAACACTTTTCAGCTATCATTGGCTAAAAGATGTTGCTAGGCCGTTGCTATGGGGAAGCTAAGTCCCCTTACTGCCGAGAGGGGTGGCAAGTGATTTTTCTTTCTCTGCACATGACCTTGTTACAGATTAAGCTAAATTGCCTCCGGGAGGAACTTTCCCCGGAAACCGGTACAAAAAAAAACCATAGGCATGATTTTAAGCTCACATACATTTTAGGACTTACAAAATAAAACAGATACACTGAAATGTGCATGGAACCAAATTAATGCTGTATGGAGACTATGAGGTTAGAAAATATATTTTTTTAGAGACAAATCAGTATATTAATGAAAATATTTACAAAGTCGAATTCCATGTCACACTTACTTTTCTACACGAGAATCCCAGGTACTTAAAAAGTTAAAAATATATTTCAATGAAATATTGCAAAAGTGATTTTCACATAATTAACTATATTTTTTAAAGGAAAGCTCTATGTCTTAATTTAATATTTTCCATGTACCTCTACATTAAAAAAAAATTAATAAAAAAATGTGTTTTTCGACATATTTTGATGTATTTTAGTGATTTTCAGAAATATTATAAAAGGTTAAAATTTGGTTCTTTGAACAGCTGAATGTCCCTGTATTGTATAGTATAGAGGAAATATAGTTAATAGTAAAGGAAATACAATTAAGAAAATATAGTTAAATTTAGTGTAGTATGTACGGCGTAAGCGATTTTGCTAAAAAAACATTATCCAGGTTTATAAGTGTTATATACATTTTATGAGAAATACTCATTTACATTATTGAATTCCGTTTTTGAATTATTCGAAATTATACAAATTTAATCAGTCATGTTTATTTTTTAAAACGAAGTGATCTTAATGTAAGTAGATACCGTAATAAAACTAATAATATTTCTTCGTAAAAAAGCCAGTATTTATGATGTTATATAGCTGTTATAACTTCCAGTTATCTTCAACAATATCATCAGGATATCCCTTCCCATGCTGAATGAGAAATATATAGTCTTTGTTTAAACTTCACCCAGGGAGTAGAAGTACGATTTATTTACGGCTGAGTCCGAAAATAAAATCTTTGCGAAGGTGCGATCGTTTATTAGCGATAAGTTTAGGTATCAGCAACCTCGAAAAAATTATTTACTTGGCGACATTCTTCACTTATTTCATCCTGATGCTGCTCTTCTGCGTTTATTTTTTTTCGCTACACAGCATAAATTAAAAACCGTACATGTTATAAATTTGAAGAAATTTTCATCTGGCATCCACAATGTAGATAACATCATATATTGACTGAACTTTTATTGTATTTGACTGATTCCAAAATACATTATATATATATATATATATATATATATATATATATATATATACATGCTTATCCCTGTTATCATTTCTCCTATAAACAGAATATACAGTTTCTAATGTCTACCTGATGCAATTTACAGAGATATCAAACATCACGTGTGTCTAAAAAGTAGAAAATTTGAGGGAACATTCTCGATTGGTTAATCGTCAAGTGATACACAATCGAGTAACTTTCTTCAGATAACGTTGTGTCGATCTTCGTAGTTTAGATGAATAACGATAGATTTCTGTTCAAAAATTTCTTCATCTGCCATATCGTTTCGAATGAAAAAAAAGTGATATTTCAGATTTTAAAACAATCACTTATAACATTTCGTTGCAAATGTTTGCAGAAATGTGTTTGTAGGTATGTAAAGGAGGATCGTATGGTACGTCTGTACAAAAATAATTAAATACACATATCTTCGAAAGAAAATTATAATTTTCAACATACTGTGCCGTTAGGTCGATAAATTTGGCACAGCAAATTTTAATATTTTTGATACACACCATGACTTGTCCAAATCTAAAAAGTAAGCGTTTGTGTCAGAAGTCATTTAGGAATTCAATGCAAGTTTCTCCCATACAATAATTTTTTTTTGGCGACACGTCTTTGGAAACAAGTAGTAGTCCGAGGGAGCCCAGCTTGGAGAATACGAAGGCAGGGGAACATTTTTCGAAGCATAAATCTAAGAATTGCACCACCGCAATCTCAGATGATTTTGCCGGAGAATTGTCACGGAGGAAAATAATATTTCCCCCACTAAATGTGGCTTTTAGACTCGTTGTTGGTGTTGTTAATGACCTCTTGCCTGAAGTGTTGCAGACCAGATTCATATAGGCTTTGTGGGCTGGGAAAAGCGGCTCCAGTTTGCAATAGCACCACAAGGTGCGGAGTTTGTCTTAGCTAGATACCACCTCAATTTCGACCGAGCATCCACACTAGCTACATCAGGGGGGTCGTACCCTCTCCCACCCTCTCTGTTCTTATTGAGGGATTTTATGGTGTACAGATTTAATGTTCGATATAGAGCCTGCACATGAATGTATAATGGCGCTTATCGGGATTCGAATCGAACACACTTGGGGCTGAAAGCCGACGCGCTACCCCTAGGTTACCTTGGGCCCTTAGACATTATATCCCTACTTAAACGATCCAATAAACATGCACAGATTAATTATCTGGTGATTGTCTTACTTTATTCTTCATAGTCATTAACGATACCATGGCACAATCTTTCCTGCTGAGGGAACCATTTCTTTGTTGCAGGTTCACATGCTTCAACCCACTTATTTTGCAGTACTTTCGTTTATGGCTAGTTGTGATGTATTCAGTTTTTAGCAACTAATACGAAAGGACGTAAAAATGCATCTGGAGTTCTTCGAAACAGATCCAAATTGTGATTCGAAGCGTTCACTCGTTCGCGTGCTTGATCGTTTGTTACAAAATACGGCACCTACCTTGCCAATAGCTTTAACATCTCCAAATGTCCATGCAAAATATTACGTACGCACTATGATGAACGTCAGAAATATCTCACAACTTCTATAATCTGTCCTTCATCATCATGCGAAAAATTTTGCGTTAATGTCTTGCGAGTTATCTCTGCATGGTGACTAGAACGTTCCGTGTCACTTGTACTCATTTGGCCTTAAAGAAAATAAACAAATCATTTGTAAATGAATCTAAGGAGAGTAGAGGACTCTTCATAATATTCATTAAGTTTATATTTAGTTTCTGTCTTCGCATTTCCTCTTGAAAGAAGTGTTTTTTATCCCCACATGGAACTCGATTTTCTTCATAGCTCGAGCAGTAACAAGAATTGACCGGCAAAGATGTTGGCCACGGAAAGGCTGTTAACCACGGGATAGGCGTCGAATCTGTTTCCGGTCTGACAAGCATGCTTTTGAAACATGCTAAATGTTAGAGCGCCAACAATTTATTTGCAGTGCCACCATCTCTCTGAATTTGCGGAGGTTTATCAAACGACTCTTGTATAGTAAATATTTTTTTAAACAATTAGAATCATCCCCCCAAACAAAAAAAAAAATACAACAACTAAGAAATATTAAAACAGCAGATTCTCCAATAATTTTATCTGCATTGAACAGCAAAAGAAAAACATTGAAATAGGAAAAAATATTAAACGCTGTTTTGAAAATAAAATCATTGTCATTATTTCTTATACGCTTAAATAAAGCTTTCAAATTAGAGAAGAAGCATTTTAAATATTTTGCAGTTAATAAAATGTCGCTAAAAGCATAAAATAAGTGACATATATTGCAAAGGATAATTTGTTTTTCAATTAACGACCATAAAAGTGTTACTGAATGTCTTTATTTTGTGAACTAACATTGTTCAGATAGTTAAATTAATTTCGTATAGTTAAAAGTTTTTTCATATTAGGGTGCATTTACACTTAGGAACTTAAACATGAAAAATATATTATAATTTTTTCAGATTGTCAAATATTTTTATTTATGAGAACTTTCTCAACCTTTTCAAACATATATGTTTAAAGTCCGCTATCTATATTTTTGTGCGTGGTGGTGCCTAAATCGAATTCTTCCTTAAACATTCATTAAATTGTATATAAAATTTGAAAAACAGTTTACATATTGGATTCTTATCTTAATACCACTCATATATGAAATCCCAACATCTTCTACCTTAAAAAAATGTTTTGCCATAAAAATTAGCCGGCATACGTCATTGATGAGAGAAAAATTAATTATTGCGTCAGCCATACTTTATTACCTAATATATTTATTAACAGCAGTTAGTGAGGAAGAATATTATGAGATCTGTTGCATAAATTACCATTTTATGTACATCAAAACCAAATAATTTAGTGAGTTAAATAAATAAATAAATAAATAAATAAATATATATATATATATATATATATATATATATATATATATATATATATATATATATATATATATATGTAGAAAGCAGAACTGAACTCTTAACTATGAACTTCAAACTTCATAAAATGTTATTTGTAAACGCATCTAATGTCTGGCGCAAGAGGGCGCCGCTAGCACGAACATTATCACGACCCCTTTACTCTGTTCGGGGAGAACATTAAGACTCCCGCTTTGGATTCCGTCGTGGACGGACTACGTTTTTTTTCAATTCTTTCTTAATAAATGTAATTGTTTTTGTTATTTACGATGGTTTCTAGTTAGTTTATGTTGTGGATGTTTTACTCAAACCCCACGCCCAAAGAGTATGGTGTCAGAACCGGAATTAGATATGAATTAGAAAGAAATCTACGAGAACTTGACGGGAATCTCCATAACGCATTACGATGCAACGGACTCCGAACTAAAGTAAGATTATTGTTATGAATTACGATAGTGACTGTTTTGTTTCTTCGAATTACGGCTAATTACGATAATTCTATTTATACGCTTTACGTTACGAGCATTATTTTATGTTACGAATAACGATTCTAAATAACGATTGCTACGATTAACGATTCTAAATGGAAAAAATTGAAATTAGCTGATATTCCCCGAATCAAAGCAAACTTGAAGTCTGCTTCTGTTAAATCTATAAAATGTTTGCATAATTTTGTTTATGAAACTGAAGGTGACCGATTAAACCGGAAACGGTTACGAGAATTTTCTGGCTTTGACTACCAGAAAAACGACGAACATTATGAGAAGAAATTAACTTTTGCTGTGAAAAACGTTAGGCTTGCGAATTTAATTACAATTTGCAATATTTTATGTATTGATTGTGACGGAAATGAAACTGTTCTCTCTACTCGAATTCTCGATAGCCTATTAGATATTGAAACGCTTAAAAATGATAATTTTGAATCTGATAGCGACGATGAACACGTGAATGAAGAAATTCGTAGCGAAGTTAGCGATTTAACCCGTGTAGAACCATCAGTAGATAAATTTTCTAAATTTATTATTTCCTATCATGATATCGAAGACAGTTTGAGAAAGTTTGATGGGAAAGATAATTATTCCATCGAAAAGTGGATAACCGATTTTGAAGAAACGGCGAGTATTTGCGCATGGAATGATCTTCAAAAATTAATATTCGCGAAACGATCATTAACTGGATTAGCAAAACTCTTTATTCAAGGTGAATCTGGCTTAACTTCTTGGGCTAAGCTTAAATCAGCTCTTGAACAAGAATTTGCCTCGAAGTGCACAAGCGCCCAACTCCATAAAAATGTTGCAAAACGTCGTTTAAACAACGAAGAATCTCTGCAAGAATATTTTCTGGTCATGAAAGAACTAGCAAGCAGAGGTAACATCGAAACAGAATCCTTAATTCAATATGTTATAGATGGTATTCCCGATAAACCGTCTAACAAAGTAATTCTTTACGGTGCGAAAGATTTAAAAGAGTTTAAGGAAAAATTAGGTATTTACGAAAAAATACGAAATCATACTACGATTCCAGCTGAACCAGAAACGACAAAAAAGAAAAACCATTCCACCCCTCTTTCAGACGTGTCTCCCCGCTTTCAGCGTTGTAAAATCTGCGGTGATAAAAATCATAGTGTTTGCCCATTTAAAGACCGCGGAAGAAAATGCTTCAATTGTAACCAATTTACGAATGACCACGTTCCTGCTAACTGTCCGTTGAAAAATAATAAAACCCCTGAAAGTCAAGCCATGAGTATCAGTCGCAGTGTTCCCGAAGAGAAAAATTCTCTTGTACAGATAAGAGTCAGGTTGAACGATAATGAGCTGACGGGTATTTTCGACAGTGGTTCCAGTTTGCATGTAATACGATCCGCTTGCTATGAAAGACTGTGTCTCCCAGCTGTTTCTCCCCCCGCCATAAATTTAGTAGGACTAGGCTCTAAGAATGTGCTTACCAAGGGTTCTTTTATGCATAGCGTGGAAATCAACGGTCACTCCTTCGAATTGCTGTTTCATGTTGTCCCGGATGGAGCAATAAATTTCGACCTTATTATTGGTACCCCTCTGTTAGATTTAGCTGACGTTATTTTGAAAAAAGATTCTTTAATCATTCAGAAGCCATCCAACACGAACAACTTTTTATTGTTGATGGAAAATTTACTCAACTTTGTTACTAACGAATTAGATTTAAATCACATTAACGATAAGCAAAGAAGAGACACTATTTTTAAACCTTTATCTACATATACACAAAACAAAACTGAAACCGTAGATATTTCTAAGAAGATAATTTTAGACGACGATATAACCTCCAAAATTAAAGCTGCCCAAAAACGAGATGAAAATATTGAAACGATTAAAACCTTGATAGAAAAGGGAAATGATGAAGAACATTTTGTCAAAAATGGAATTTTATATAAGTATAAAAATGGAAGAGAACTTTTAATGGTGCCTCAAGAAATGGAAAAAGAAATAATCAAACGAATTCATAATAAAAATCATTTTGCATCATCCAAGACCGAAGACGTTTTAAATCAAAATTATTACATACGTAATGCCAGAAAACAAATTGATAACGTCATTGCCAACTGCGTAGAATGTATCCTATGTAACAGAAAACGTGGCAAAGGAGAAGGTTTACTTAATCCTATCCCCAAAGAAAATTCACCGTTGAGCACGTATCATATTGACTTTATAGGTCCTATGCCTTCTACGAACAAGAATTATCAACAAATTTTCACTATTGTCGATGCCTTTACGAAATTTGTATGGTTATACCCAGTAAAATCGACATCGTCACGCGACGCGATAGAAAAGTTAAAGCTACAACAAACTACCTTTGGAAATCCTTCACGAATTATCAGTGACAGAGGAAGCGCATTTACTTCGAATGATTTTGAGACCTATTGCGTACAAGAAGAAATAGAGAATATTAAAATTACAGCAGGAATTCCCCGTGGTAACAGTCAGGTTGAAAGGATGCATGAAACTTTAATTCCTATACTCTCTAAACTTTCAATTTCCGATCCAACGAAATGGTACAAATGCGTGTCTATGGTCCAACGAATAATGAACAGTACCGCTTCTCGAAGTACTAAATTCACACCATTCGAACTGTTGACAGGCGAGAAACTAAAAGGCATAACAGACATACGAGTGAAAGAAGTCTTAGAAGAAGAGTACCTTAACGCGACGATGAAAAAGAGAGAAAAAATGAAGGAAGAAGAAAGAAAGAATATCCTTAAGATTCGAGACGAAAACCAGAAATCCTTTAAGAAAAGGAAAAAATCATGCAAGTACAAGACAAGAAAATCACGTGCAATCAAGCCTACGCGGTACGGAACAAGAATGAAATTACGACCGAAATTCCTAGGTCCCTACAAAGTGACCAATGTCAAGTCCCACGACCAGTGCGGTGTCATCAAATTCGAACAACAGGAACGTCCTAACATCACGTCTTCTGCTGCCGACTACACGAAGCCAGGGCATCCGTACTATCCTGATTTAGACGACTGGCATGACATCCCCGCTACCCCGATTCAGACGACTGACAAGGTATCCCGCCATCCGATGTCCGCACCAGAGTATCCCCTGCATGGTCCTGTGTACTCGATGTCAGCACGAGAGCATCCCCTGCATGGTCCCATGTACCCGATGTCAGCACAAGAGCATCCCCTGCATGGTCCCGTGTACTCGATATCAGCACGAGAGCATCCCCTGCATGATGCCGTGTACCCGATGTCAGCACAAGAGCATCCCCTGCATGGTCCCGTGTACTCGATGTCAACACAAGAGCATCCCCTGCATGGTCCCGTGTACCCGATGTCAACACAAGAGCATCTCGTGCATGGTCCCGTGTACTCGATGTCAGCACCAGCGCACCCCCTGCATGGTCCCGTGTATTGTAAGTGTGTTCCATTTTATTTCTTTTTCAGAGACTGTCAGTGCCTATCGCTTAATGTCATCCGAGGCCACATGACAGCTAGGATGGCCGATCTGTAGAAAGCAGAACTGAACTCTTAACTATGAACTTCAAACTTCATAAAATGTTATTTGTAAACGCATATAATGTCTGGAGCAAGAGGGCGCCGCTAGCACCAACATTATCACGACCCCTCTACTCTGTTTGGGGAGAACATTAAGACTCCCGCTTTGGTTTCCGTCGTGGACGGACTACGTTTTTTTTCAATTCTTTCTTAATAAATGTAATTGTTTTTGTTATTTACGATGGTTTCTAGTTAGTTTATGTTGTGGATGTTTTACTCCAATCCCGCGCCCAAATATATATATATATATATATATATATATATATATATATATATATATATATATATATATATATATATATATACAGTCGAACCTCCATATATCGAAGTAGCAAATTGCGCGAAAAAAATTCTATATATAGAAATTTCGATATATAGAATTGAGCTTAGTCTTATCATAATTCACCTTAAAAAAATTAAAGCTAATTTTCGTATACGAAACTCCATTTCAAATTTATATGCGAATCCCATTACATGAAATTTAATAACTAAAAATGAATTAATGTGAAAGATTTATTGATTACTACATATCTTTAAAAAAAAACAATAATGCAGACAGTGGTTACAATGATCACAGTTACATTCTTTAAGAAAAAACTACGAATATCTTCCTGAACAGTTAGTTTTCCGGAAAGTCCAAAGAAATGTTCGTATTTATTCAGTCCACTAAAAACTTCATCAGGGACATTTTCCGCGAATTGAAGTCCACGACATATTGTTCCAAATGCCAAGAATTGGGAGATTTTATTCTAAAGTGGAATATAATCTCCCAATTTGTCTTGAAAAAAATTTCGATATATAGAGATTTTTTCGATATATAGAAACAATTTTTCTATGTAATGAACATGGCAATTTGCTAAGAGTTCGATATATAGAAAATTTCGATATAGGGAAGTTCGATATATGGAGGTTCGACTGTATATATATATATATATATATATATATATATATATATATATATATATATATATATATATATATATATATATATATATATATATATATATATATATATATATACAGAAAGAGAGATTAGAGCACATGATATTATTATCTGTGTGGTAGATAGGATAATTGAGAAACTTTCTCAAGAATTTTCAGAGAAAGAAAATTATAAATTCCCCATTCTTTAATTTGAATGAAGGGGCGTAAATTGCCTTATTACCTAAAAACACATTGAATAATAAAAAAAATCCCCAAAAAGTTAAAAATAAATAAACTTTTATGTAAATACCACTGATTTATTAAATCTAAATTCAAACATTTCATTCCTTAATAATTTATTTATGCTCCAAATCTGTTTCTTTGTATATCACTGATGCCGGATAACACGAATAGCTACATCAGTCATAATTTATCACCAATATCTTAAGGAATAGCAATTTGTGAAAATAGAATTTTGAGATTCCTATTCTAACACACCGTTTTAGGAACGTTAAAAGTAAATAATTTAGTGCTGTTATATGGATTCCGTCGATATATGAAATCTAAATTCAAACATTTCCTTCCTTAATAAATTTATTTAAACCACAAATCTAATTATATGTATATCAAAAATGAGAGAAAACACTAGTAACTACATCAGTCATATTTTATCAGCTATATCTTAATCAACAGTAGTTAGTGATAAAGAAATTTGTGAGATATCCTCCACCAAACACTGTTTTTTAAGTATTAAAAGTAAATAATTTAGAGCTGTCATATAGATTCCATTGATTTAATAAACCTAAATTCAAAACATTTCCATCCTTAATAGATTTATTTATACCAATAGTCCAATTATTTGTATATCCCTGATACGACAAAACGGTAATCGCTTCATCAGTCGTATTTTATCACCAATATCTTAATCAACAGCAGTCAGTGATAAACAAATTTAGTGACCTTCTTCCTAAAACACTGTTTTATAAGCATTAGAAGTAAATAATTTAGTGCGGTTATATGGATGGGAGAGATATACGCGTTCTAAGAACTTTATGAAAGCGGTTATCCATCTTCGAAAAAAGATTGATGCGTCAGTTCTCAAATTCTCGGAAGTTCAAACTGTTATATCCTCCTTTTTCGCCGCTTTTTATTTATACGCGAGCCTTTAGAACTCCAAGATTAATATCAGATGAAACTTGCCAATACTGCCGATCTACGATCCTTTTGAAAATGGAATTCGTAAGTATTACACGTTTCTAAAGCATTACTTACGGGATTTGGAATAGTTTGCTAATGTAAATAGAAAGTATTTTTCATTTTACAAGATTTTAAGCTATGATTTCGTAGCTAACCTTTAATTTTGTGACGAAACCGTATAATATGCTTACATGTTTTGTGTATTCAGTTTTTTATATTTTACATATTTATAGCTTCAACAACAAAATCACTCAAAAGTCTAAAATATAAAATATATCTATAATGTATTTTATATATATATATATATATATATATATATATATATATATATATATATATATATATATATATATATATATATACACTTACCAAAAACTCCCAAAATATGTGAAATAGTTTCCTTGTGAAAATAGAGGGAATATTTATAGTATATAATATTTTAAGGTATATTTTTCCTTGTTTAGTTTCATTCTAAACAATAAGGTATTTCTGTATGTTTTATATGTTCAGATTTATATAGCTTATATATTTATTGCTTAAAGAGCACTGATATAAATGTACATATTATATGGTTTTTATTACTGTTATATAATATGTACATTTATATGAGTGTCCTATATTATGTATAGTGCCGTATTTATATTCGCCGTATTATATAATTGTAAATATAATATAATTTTCATTATCATCATTATATATAAATATATCAAAAAGCTTAAAATATGTCTGGAGCATGTTTGATATTCATATGTATATTAAAAACAAATCACTGATGTAAAATTCTTTTCAAATACAACTCCGTTTAGACCACTTCAAATCCTATAGTAAGATGTCTCGTGAATGTGGAAAAAGCAAAAAATGAAGTATAAGATTTGAAAAACCGTGCAGATAACTAAACATCAAATCCCAGATCAGCTTCATTTCAAGTAGTTGCAATAAAGGAACAATGAATAGCTTAAGGAATACCCCATATTCCAAGGCAAATGAAAGTAGAAACTACTTTTTCGGTCAATTCTTAGAACTACCAACGTAACCTTTAGACTAGTTATTCTCTACTTATTTATGTCTAGGTCGTCCTTCCGTTGACCTTCAGATCCTAAGCCCGCCCCCATATGTCAGAAAGATAAATAAAACTATTTACCGCCACCCCTCCCCCAGGATGAAAACTACTGTTCTAGCCCGTTTACAACTGATTTTTCCCCCTATTAAGGCGTCCACATTCATCTGCACTGCACAGTATTCTGCGGGGGAAACCAGTGATTTATAGGCACAGCGCTCTGCAACGATCCTGTGATCGGGCGGTTTTGCACACAGCATCAAAAGACCTTGGGGGCGGGGCGTGAATAATCGATTTAAAATGGTGTCAAGCGGGGTCGGGGGGTATTTGTCTGCATGAATGTGGAAGCGCTATATGGGGTGTATGTATGAATGTAACTGCTTGACTGTAAGCTAGATGGGACAACCCAATCCAGATTTTTTCTCTTGTTTTTACCTTCACTGCTTTCATTTATCTGAATTGTTCTTGACCTTTTATCCCTTTTGTATAGCACTGGTTTTATCATGTCAGTCTTCTTTTTATCATTTTTTAAAATCATTGTTGTTTTGTAATTATGTTGTTGTTGTTGCTTATGCCCCTTGACCGACATTAATATCAAATCATATCCCGAAGGCTATTGGCGATGAAGGTGTGGCTCCTGCTTTGAATTAGTACCACAAGGGTAGGAGTCCGACTTGGCTAAATGACCGGTCTCGTAATTTTGAATTGAGTCAAGTGACGAGACCGGAACACTTGACCCAGCACCTCCAGAGGTAAATTTGAGAATTTGGAGGACATTGTAGCCACGCCCTCTTTTACGTGCCCCGGCCACCATTAGTGAACACGGCGGTAGATTTGCACGAAGAGCATCGAACCAGGGGTGTTCAGATAGTAGGCTCGCTGCTCTTGACAACTGGGCTACCGCGGTTTTGTAATTATACTTCACTGATGTAAAGATTGATACCGATAGCAGTGTCGCCGTAATTTATATTCCCCACAGAGCATTTTAAAAGCCGTGATTCTATTACTTTAATAAACATCATTGGATCCCTTTTTTATATTTGATTTGGTAAATGCGTGTGGTTTATTTTGAAGGTGTAAATCGATAATTAGTCATCCCATAACTAGAACTAAATGGAATTATCTATATATTTTAGTTGCTAATGTGATTTTTTGGGCAATCCAAGAGAGAAAATTACTTCATCAATCGACTTCATTTTGGTCTTAAACGAAAGATTGTAATCTGTTGATTTGTTAAATTTAGTTTTCGTACCCGTAATTTCTATTAATTAGCGATAATTTACAATTAAAAATTTATTTCTGCGCATTCTCAGTGGCATGTTTAAATATGACTTTAGAAACTCACTGTTTCTGCGCATGCTCAGTGACATATTTTAATAATAAACACGTTTATTATTAAAACGTTTATTATTACACGTCTCTAGATTTATCTCTGCTATTTTTATATTTATGGTAATTATGTTTATGAAATGCAAGATCAAACTTGATGGAAATTGTTTATTTCGCGTTGTTTAATTAGCAATAATTTACAATTAAAAAAAATTTTTCTGCACATGCTCAGTGACATTTTTAAACCTGGCTTTGGATACTCACTAAGTACGAGGCCGTTTAAACACATTAATTTGTTTCTGTGCATTATTATGATTTTCAACATTTGGCAATGATGTGTTGAGTATAATTTGTGTATTAGTACATTTATTTAATATCCAGTCGTCATGTTTTGACGGGTACCAACTAGTAAATACTTAATTTCCAGGAGAACAATCCAATCCTCACCCACTCCTCAAGAAAATAATCTCATACGATACAAATATATATATATATATAAACACACATCGTGATATTTCGCTTATTCAATAAAACTGAAATATACGTGTTCGTACTTTTGGAAATATATATATTTTTAATAGGAGAGATAACAAGTTATATATATACTTTTTCAGTACAGAGTCTTTCACATTGTATGTTTCGCAATCAAATCTTCGAATTTCAACGAGTAAGTGAGTTATTTTGTCTTTTAATCCTTTAGGAGGGAATTTGTTTGAAAAGATTTGTTAGAAATACTATTTTCTTCGAAACAGATTTTCTGGAACCTGCTTAAATTTATAGGTTCTATAAATATCTAGAGATAGAAGATAATAGGACAGTAAAATCTGATATTTGGAGCTTTCAGAAGGTTTTGGAAATCTATTGCATCTGAGCGGCTTAAGAATTACGGCACATCAACTGTAACGTAATCAATATACTGCATTATGACTCTCGTAAATTACAATTTATAGATTTAAATTTATGATGATTTACACTGCATGGAAAAAATTAATCAGTATTTTCCTGCCCACATATATTTTCATACACAGTCTTACAACTGCAGAGGAAATTTGATTTAGTTTCATCATTTAATTTTAGGCATATTATGCTTCAATCATAAAAGTTCAAGTAGAAAGACGAGAGACATTCTCATCTGTGGGATGATACATTATTAGATACTTCTCTCAGAGACCCTGTTGTATAATTTACGGGACCCAAGTTAATAATTTCGGATGAAGTACATTGCTAGACAAAGAATGTTTATTTCTTTGAAGCAAAACGGTAACTTGAAACAAAACTCTGATATGGGTCATTAAAATTTTAAAGAGCCATAATATATATTCGATGCACAACAGGTGAGACACTCAAGTGAAGTGAGTTATACTCGTGAAAATTTTGTGTCCAATTGCGCCATTTTTCAACGGTCACGTGGCTGCTCACAAACTTCAAAATCACACATTTTAAGGATGTTGTAACGTTTGCCTGTGACGTGGTGTCTAAGTCGACACTCTAGGTAGCGTATCACAGGTTACGTGAAAAAATTTAACAGCCAACTAAATCAGCATAGAATTAAATTGATATTTAACTTTATTGAAGTGTTCTTGATTATATGCACACGATAAGGTCGTGATCATCGGAATCTTAAAATGTACACAGATGGACGTCACTTGAGTTGTCACACATACACAGTTTAGGAATAGTCTTCACAGAAGTCTCGATACACCTCCACTGCAGGTCGTACTCGACGATTCAGGCTCGGATGCTGGAACCACTGTCCGGGAAAACTTTCCGTTCGTTGAAGTCAGACGAATTCGTTCCGCGGACAGAACAATCTGGAAGTAGAGCTATTAGCCCTCTGGCTATCTAAGCGCAGGCTCTGCTACTTAGGACCAATGTCTCTTGATGCAGGCGGCTCGCCTCACGTACTCTCTCAAAGATCAAAGTTCAAAGCTCAAAGAAAATTGACGAAGAGCACTCTCTGCTCACTCTCTAAGAAAAAAAAAACCTGAAGACTCTTTAGCATAAACTAGAAGAGCTCCGAAGCCCCTATAGAACAGCTTCTCCAAAAAACGAAGAAGCTCAGCGAGAGCCTCCGAAAATCTCTTACATCATATTTTATCAGTTTTCCCCTAGCGGAACATTTTAATCTCCGCACTCTTGAAACAGTTTTCTCATTGGTCTTCCTAGGGTCTCGGGTGCAACACGTCGATCTTTTGCATATCGTTACAATATCGGAATATCCTTAATCGGCTTCGTCAAGGGGCGGAGTTCCTTTTATCTTTTAATGTCAAACTTGCAGACAGCCAGGAGCCAGGCATTGTGTAAGGTATACACAAGATTCGATTCACAAGAATCGAACTTTTGAGTGAATTAAAGAAGCTGCTTTAGATATGCTAATTTCGGCATACGCGCTTAGTATAAATACCACGCAGCGTCATTAATGAAAAGGGGGAGAGGTTGTTAAGGTTGAAAAGGTGCTATCCTGCGCTAGTGCTTAGCGGGCCAGAAGTTTACATGGCTGTACTGCTGGTTTGACTTACTGTTCGTGAGTATAAAAATATATTGTTCTTGAAAGCTGTGTTTATACATTCCGTACAAGTAGTACGCATGCTTATTGCTGTAAAAGCCAATTATATGTGCAACGAATTCAATAAACATTGTTTCATATATAAACTGTGTTTGCTTCAAATTCAAATAGAGTGCCACTTCAAATTATATACACCCAAGTCTGGGTAGAAGTGAGCATAGAAACTCTATAATTGTCCCTCTCGCTGTCCAGCCGCTGGCCAATCAGCTGATTCCATTGTACTTGCGCGACCTCTGCGGGACCGGAAATTCTTGAGTGGAGAAACCCGTTTGAACAGGTTTGAGGTTTTATAGTCTCCTCACTGCTTTTTATCTAATGGTATTTCGGCCACGTTGCTGAAATTCCACAATGTACATTTACTGGCACTATTTAAAGAACATCTTTCCTTGGTATTAAAGCATTATAAATCAGTTCTATGGACTGTCAGTCCATTGCCAAGAAAGCTGTAATTTCTCAGAGTATACTTTTTCACTATTATTTGTATTTGAACTGCTGAAATCCTTGACTGAAATGCCATAGTTAAACTGCAGAATAAATTACAGTTCAGCATATGGGGTTTCAACATGGGCATACAACTCGTGACATTATACATGTGACATTTTAGGCAGATCGGAAGAGTTTATTTGTTACTGTTTTTCAAAATCCTCTCGAGTTGTTGTCGTGGCACAACTCATATTTCACAACTAATATGCTGTTGGACCAATATTTGGGTATCATAATAAATGCCCAATATATATATATATATATATATATATATATATATATATATATATATATATATATATATATATATATATATATATATATATATATATATATATATATATATATATATATATATATATATATATATATAATATGTGTGTGAGAGAGAGATAGACCAACAGAGTCTGTGTGAATAAAGATATAGACTGAAGTGTGTATAAAGGGGTAATATTAATGCTTATCGTTAGGGGCTAGAAAATTTAGGATTTTCTAGCCCCTAACGAAATGGTTTATATATATATATATATATATATATATATATATATATATATATATATATATATATATATATATATATATATATATATATATATATATATATATATATATTTATATATATATATATTTAATATGTGTGTGTGTGAGAGAGAGAGAGACAGAGAGACAGAGAGATAGACAGACAGAGTCTGTGTGAATAAAGATATAGACCGAAGAGTGTATAAATCGGTAATATTAATGCTTATCGTTAGGGGCTAGAAAATTTACGTATCTAATCAAAAATGTTACATTATTACAACTTCTGTTGGAAATAGGATACTTTTTTGCTGTTATTAGAAGTAAAAATAAAAATATGTTGCTCCAACTTTAAAATCTGAAAAGTAAAGAAAAATGGACAACGTAACATAAAATTAAATAATGTATATTTCTACAAGTGCTACAATGATTTGAAACCAATAATTTGTGATAAGACAAATATTTTTCATCGCACGCCATACATACCTATCTTACCAATTCTTCAGATATGCATATATAACAAATACAAACTACTTTTTAATACATATCAAAACTCTAAATCTTCTTTTTATTAGCTGTAAAGCGCCCCCAAACTACAACTAATCAGTTGAGTTATATTACCAATGTCACTAATCCCAATTTGCATATTCACACGCCTTCTCAAAATTCAAGAATAATTTCTGAAGTATGCATGCAAAAATACGCATGGTGTGTGTGAGCATCAATAAATTTGCATTTACACACATCCGAAAGAAAACATATCTGCATAATTTGACAAGGATCCAGTTCGAGAACTTATTTTTATTTTCAGAAAAAACATTTCGTACAAACGTTAAATTGGCCATCAAATGCCAAAGGATCTGAGAGGTAATACTCTCTGTTAAATATCTTAAAATAAGACACTCTGCGAGAAATCTTTTGAATTGTTTAAATATGTAAATGTGACATATAAATCAATTTTATGACTGAAGTTTCTTTTACGGGCAATTTCACCGTGCACTCACGACTGGAACTCCTGGTTTTTATAGCATTCGAATGAATATGCCACTGCAGTGCAGCGTAAAATGCCTCAGAAATGTTATTCTGCTTTTATGATCAATTTATATTATGTCGTATTA
Organism: Dolomedes plantarius; assembly: GCA_907164885.2. Taxonomy (NCBI): domain Eukaryota; kingdom Metazoa; phylum Arthropoda; class Arachnida; order Araneae; family Dolomedidae; genus Dolomedes; species Dolomedes plantarius. The sequence goes on from OU015492.1 coordinate 118,307,136, forward strand.
TATTCTTGCTACTCAGGTTGTATAATAATAATGAATTTATGTTGGAAGATTTGAGGAAGTGCATCGCGTGAATTGAATCCTCCATGAATAAATGAAACGTTATTTTTAATAAAAGTTTCGGCAAAATTATAGTGCTACGAGAAATTGAAAAGGGGGAATTTATAAGCATTGAATAAATTCAAGGGATAACAATATGCTTGAAGCTTAAATTTGAGAAGATAGTAGATGAAATAAAAATAATGCTGATATATCTAAGGACATACTAATAAGTAATGATATATTATTTTTATAGGTAACAGACAATTCTTCTCTAACATAAAAGTTAAATTAAATTAAAACGTGCTAATAATTTCCATTCATTCAGCGTTTCTCATAAATTCCGTAATCTTTACGAAAGTGTCAGACGAAATATTCTATACCAGTGACATACATTATATTATGAGTTATAAGGAATCGTTATGAATATAATACATACATACATACATACATACATACATACATGCATATATATATATATATATATATATATATATATATATATATATATATATATATACATAACATATAACATATAAAACCCAAAAACGCCTAACTAATTTCTAAATTCTTTTAAATTCCCTTGGGCGTAGAGATAATTTCGTTTTCATTTTGAGAACAAAGGAAATGACTTTCAGACATATTTTATATGACCCCTGTAAACTCCTATACAACACCTGTGGTTATATAAATTTCCGAGCCCAGCTTTCAAGGTTGCTATCCAATGGCTGAAGGAATCCATAGGTCATGTGACTGCCCCTCCATGAGATTATAAATAGACGTGCTTCAATGTACGAGTAGCTTTTTTTGGAATTTGTCATTGCCTGAGAAGATGTAACAGCGGAGGCAATAAAATTTGTGTCGAGAGTTGCGGTGTGTTTTTGTGTGTCCGGGGCTTCAGGGGTCAGGGGCTTCAGGGGGCGATTACGCCATTACTTCCTGCGCGAACTGAATTTGTTTGACTATGATGTCGAACTTGAACTGTTGTGACGCACGCCGGGAGTCAATATCAACCGTTTCGCTTTAACCCCTCGCCCCCGGGCCCATGTCGTTACATAAATCGGCGGCACGAACCTCGCCTCGAACACATGAAGAAGAGAGCCGTTTACCGTCAGCCGTTTCACTTCAGAAAGAAATGTCCCGATCTTCTAGTGTGACGCCAGGCATCATGTTTAAGTGTAGAATATTCCGAAGATTGTGTTCCCCGTGTGAGGTTGATGATTAACCAGTGACTTGGACGGATTTATTTTCCAGATCGTATAACTGTTATGATTTATCCCCTACTAATTGTGAGGGATTTCATTCAAGATTCATAGCTACAGACAAGTTTAGATTTCATTTCATCTCTTCAACATATAGCTTTGAATAAAATAGCTATTGTTGTGTGCAGTGAAAGAACTATTGAACCTAACAGTGTTAAGGATTTGTGTCTGCGAAATATGACTGTTGTGAGACCGAAAATAGGAGAGTGTTCTATTCCCGAAAACTTAAGGGGGCAAGGGACCTTCAACCTCAAAATTTTCAATTTAAAATTTTTAACTTTATTTACAAAAAAGAATAATTTGTATTCTTTTTTACTACAAAAGATGACCTTAGAATTAAAAATAAGGATTTTTTTGGCAGAATAATGCCTGGTTTTAAAAAAAAATTCAAAATTTTCTAGCATTTTTCAAAATGATCCATGTGCATTCCAAATCATTTAAAACCCTTAATTATTTAAGGTACGTTTACTGTACATATATAAACATAATTGTACAATGATTGTATTTGTATGAATCTAAAGGCATAAATAATTATTTTTTAAACTACCTGTTGTTCTCTTTTATGTGTCTGCTTTTTTTTTCATGATCTATAAATTTGAAAAATATTTGTGGTTTCAGAGAATGATGCACAGGTTTGTGGAAAACACTTCAATTAACAATCCTGATAAATTTGGAAGAAATCAGAAGTAAAATAATGCACATGGAGCATTTTGAAAAATTCTAGCATTTTTGAAGAATTTTTTGAAAAAAAGTCTTATTCTTTCAGAAAATACTTATTTGTGAATTTTAAGTATCATGAACATAGTAGAAAATATATTAATTATTCTCATTTTGTATATGAGAGTAAAATATTGAAAAGTTAAAAAAGAGACGCTAAAGGTCCCTTGTTCCCTTAAAGGATTATCTGTTGGACACTGTATGCGAACTATCATGTGTAATAATATCTGACTGGAAATTCACTAATGAAGACAAGACTGTGTGTTTTGGTCTACTCGTATAAATGACTTTCATCTAGTTTCTCGGACTATTCTTGGTGAAATTGATTCTGTAAAAATAAGCGAACAATGTTCCAGAACTGTTTCTGAACAAAAGCTGTCAACCACTTAGGACTAACGTGGCCGATTGCCTAACCGAACAAAAAATTTCAGAACAGAACTGCAGATTTTAAAAATGTAAAAATACTGAATATTTTAGCCTATAATCTCTTCTGATGCCTAACATCACATGACTTCACATTTAAGTAATTAAACAATGAGTATTGTCCTAATATTACAGGAAGAAACAAAGTAGTTTAAACTCTCTTTTTTACGCTACTTTTCTCTGTGTTTTTTTTTTCTCTGGATCCCCGTATATACAATTGCATAATGCTGTTATTCTAAAAATATGATATTTTTTTTGGTTTTGTGTTTACATTTAGATTGTGATTTTCGATTGTTGTTTCTTTGAAGTTTCTTATTGATGAACCGAGGTATGGTCACGTGATCTCTAAATTTTTCCTTAGAATCTTTAAATTTCCTTAGAATCTTTAAATTTTTCCTTAGATTTTTTTTAACATAGGTTTTTCAAAATTCTTGATACGCCCTTTTTCCTCCCTCACAGCTGGGTGAGCCTAACCCCCAAGCAGGCATTGGTGGCCAGCCTCTTCTCAGACGGGGGATTTCTATAACATATAAAACCAAAAAAAAAACCTAACTAATTTCGAAATTCTTTTAAATTTCATTGGGCGTAGAGTTAATTTCGTTTTCGTTTTCTGAACAAAGGAATTGACTTTCAGGCATCTTTTATATGACCCCTGTAAACTCCTATACAACTCCTGTGGTTATATAAGTTCCCGAGCCCAGATATCGGGGTTGATATCCAATGGCTGCAACAATCCAGAGGTCATGGGACTGCCCCTCCATGAGATTATAAATAGACGTGCGTTAATGTACGAGTAGTTTTTTTTGGATTTTGTCATTGTTGCAACTTCAAATTTATGTTCTCCAGATGGCGCTGCAACGCACCCTCTCCCTATGTAAGTACTTTTGTTTTGGTAGAGCAGAGAGAACCGAGTAAGTGATAGGGGAGACTGGGATGAGCTATTGAGCTCCACTTTTCGAATCCCAGAATATAAGATTAAGATCTATTGTCCGCTTTTTGTGATGTCCGTAGCATAGAAAATAAATGTGATTTTGTGTAGACTGTGCTGCTTCATTTACAACCCCTGGATTGGACATTAGAATTACCACACCCTTTTGGTGCAGAACCCACGGGATCATACCTTTAGATCAGAAGGTGAGTGAATAAACTGATTCTCATTTTTTTGAATTGATAAATCCATAAAGTTGATAATTCGATATGGATATAGAAAAATTAAAAAAGAAAAGAACTGTTCTGCGATCATCAGCGACTAAAATAATCAACAAAATCGAAGCAGAACTATTTGAACCTAAAGCAGAAATTAATGCGCTAGAAATAGAAGAATTGCTCGCGCAGTTAACGGATAAAGAGAGCTCATTAAACGCATTAAATAATGAGATAGAACGAGTTACTGAACTTGATGACATGGAAACAGAAATTGAAAGTTGCGAGGAGTACACAAATAAAATTATAAGCTCTAAAGTACGCGGTAATAAATGTTTATATAACCTAAACCAAGAACTGTGAATTTCAAATGCTACCAGTAGTGGCATACATACTAGTAATAGCCCGAGTGCCAGTAATTCAGAAGTTAATCCAAAATCAAATATAAAATTACCACGGCTAAATATAGAAAAATTTAACGGAGATATCTGCGTTTGGCCAGCCTTTTGGGTGCAGTTTGAATCTGCTATTCATGATAACCCAAATCTAAATCAAGTTGAAAAATTTAATTATTTAAAAACTGTTTTGGGTTCGGATGCTGCAACAGCAATACAAGGTCTGACACTAACATCCGAGAATTATGTGAAGGCACTAGATATCTTAAAATCCCGTTTTGGAAAGGAAGAGGTCATAATAGATTGTTACATGACCCGCCTATTAAATTTAACTCCGGTAAGAAGATCTAGTGATTTGAAGAGTTTGAGAAAACTCTATGACGTGTGTGAAGTATAGATAAGAGGACTGGAAAGTCTTGGAGTTAAAACCGATACCTTTGGTTGTTTACTATTCCCTATCCTCATTAAAGTAATACCTAAAGATCTAGCTTTAGAATTTACCCGATGCTATGATAAAGCAGAAATTGAAAAGATAACTGAATTAATGAAATTCCTTAAAAAAGAAATCGAAAGTAGGGAAAGAACCGAAAATCTAACCAAGGGAACAGATTCCGAAATAAATGTCAAAGACTGTTCAGAAAATAAAAATATTGCCGATAAATATAAGCATAAAAATTACTTACACGACCGATATAAGCCAAAGCCTTTTAGACCACCTACAACTGCAGCACTAAATGTACTATCGAGAGATGGCTGTGTATTTTGTGGAAAGGAAACAAATCACAGAAGTGATGATTGTACTGAGTTTACTTTAACTGAAAGAAAAAATATTCTAAAACGAATGGGAAGGTGTTTCGTATGCCTAAAAAGAAATCATTTAGCCAAAGACTGTCGTTCGAGAACGGAACCATGTTCGTTGTGCAATAGGAAACATAACAAATCAATTTGTGATGCTTCAGAAAAATCAGAACCCGAAACTAATGTAACTATATTTCAAAATCAAAGCGCGGATTCCAATTTAAGAAGCAATATATTATTGTTAACATGTGACGTATTGATTAAAGGTAAATCTTACTCAAGATTATCTCGTATTTTGATGGATTCCGGAAGTCAGAGAACTTTTGTTAATAAAAACATAGTAAGAGAATTAAAACTTCCGGTAATCAGAGAGGAAACATTAAGCATATTTCCCTTTGGATCTACGAAACCGCTGACACAATCACATAGTGTAGTACAATTAAAGATGCAAAATTACATGTGCCCATCTAAAATTGTAGAAATTGAAGCTCTCGTAATAGAGAATATTTGCTGCGCACCCATTGCTATACCAGACATACACATTCGTCGTCAGATGGATGTAAAGAATTTCCCTCTTGCATGCTTTGAGGGGGGCGCAGATCAAGGCCACATAGATGTTCTAATAGGGGCCGATTTCTACTTTAGTGTCGCGACGGGGAGAATAGAAAAAATAAACAAACACCTCGTCGGCGTGGAAACTGTTTTCGGATGGTCGGTGCAAGGAAGAGTTCATGCACCCCAGACATCTGGGGGTGTGTCATCATTGTTTATAGCAGCGCAAGAACCCGACGAGATTCGCCAATTCTGGGAATTGGAAGCGTTAGGAATAAGTGAGAATGAAAATTTAGATACCTCCAGTGAAGCGTTACGAACCTTTGAAGATAATATTAAATATGAAAAGGGTAGATACGAAGTAAAATTACTGTGGAATTCAAATGGGAACGAACCACATGATAATTTTGAACTTGCGAAGCGACGATTTATTAATTTAACAAACAGATTCAAGGGTAACAAATGGCTATTTGAAAACTATAAAGCGATTATGTCAGAGCAGATTAAAGATGGTATTATTGAAGAATGTCCTAAAAGTGAACTGAATTTAAAAAACGTGTATTATATGCCCCACACTGCAGTCATTAAAAAAGACAAAACCACTACTAAAGTCAGAATCGTGTACGACGCATCTTCGAAAGAGAAACATCAGGAATCATTTAATAACTGCTTGGATCCTGGTCCAAATTTGAATCCTAATATATTCACTGTAATTTTAAAATTTAGAGAATACCAAATCGCCTTCAGTTCTGATATCGAGAAAGCGTTCTTACAAATTTCAGTCGCCCCCGAAGATAGGAATTATTTGCGTTTTATTTGGAATGAGGAAAATTTGGCTAACGCTGAAAACGTCAAGACTTTAAGATTTAATCGAGTTCCATTTGGAGTCAGCTCAAGTCCATTTCTGTTGGCTGCAACTATTAAGTACCATATACGGAAATATGAATCGGAATTCAAAGAAACGGTTGACATGTTAAATAACTATTTATATGTGGACGACTTGTTTTATGGGGCAAACGATGTCGAAGAAGCCTATCGCTTATCGACCAATGCAGTAAAAATATTTGATGACGCTGGGATGAAACTTAGAAAATGGAAAACTAATTTCAAACATTTAAGCCAACGCTGGTCTGATAACGACAATATGGAAGAAGAAATGTCGGAAAATCACACTAAGGTGCTGGGAATAAGGTGGAACACACAATCAGATATCTTACAATTAGACATTAAACCCCTTATTGAGTCACTGCAGAATGTTAAAAACACCAAACGCTTTGTATTACAAACAGTGGCCAGAATATTTGACCCAGCAGGATTTCTATCTCCATACGTCATCAGAATAAAATGCCTACTTCAAGAAATGTGGGAAAAGGGCATAAAATGGGATGAGGAACTCCCGAGCGATTTACAAGAAAAATGGGCAAACTGGCATTCAGAAATTGAGGATATGAAAGAATTTTCTATTGGCAGGAAGTATTTTCCCGACGACCCCTCATTGAAGGTTGAAGATACGCAATTGCACATATTCTGCGATGCCAGCCCAAGAGCGTATGGCGCTGTAGCATATTTGAGATACAGAGAAGGAAGAAATTTTAGTACTAGTTTTGTGATGTCAAAGACAAGAGTCGCGCCCTTGAAACGACTCACACTGCCAAGATTAGAACTCATGGGAGCCGTCATTGCAGCTAGAATTGCGGAATACCTTGGAAATATATTCAAGATTAAACATCACAACATATTTCTTTGGACTGATTCATCAATAACTCTCCATTGGATAAAGGGAACAGCGAGGGAATGGAAACCCTTTGTTGCGAATAGAGTCACTGAGATTAAGACGCATACTGAACCACAGAATTGGAAATTCTGCAGAGGGAAGATGAATCCAGCAGATATACTCACAAGAGGAGAATCAATTCGTCAGCTATCGAATAACGAGAAGTGGTGGAAGGGTGCACAGTGGTTGACATTACCTGATGAACTTTGGCCTCCACATGTGTCAAATGAAATTAAACAAGAAGAACTACAATCAGAGAGGAAAGTTAAAAGGGAAACTTGTCATCAATTTGCTTGTAACATCATGCCTGTGCAAGAACCTGTTTTGGACATAGAGAAGTATAGCAAACTCTCAAGAGTGTATAGAGTGACTGCTTGGATAAAGCGATTTATACACAACTCAAAGAAAAATAATGAAAAGATTAAAGGACCACTAAAAGTTTCTGAATTATACGAAGTCGAAATCTATTGGGTCAAAATAGTTCAATGTAAATATTTTGAAGAAGAAATGAATCAATTGCTAAATAAACAGCCAATTAGCAAACACTCGAAACTAATCGGATTCGACCCTCAACTAGATGACAACGGATTAATTTGCGTAAAAGGAAGATTACAATTCTCACAGTTTGAGGTTAAAGAAAGACATCCTTGTATAATTCCAGGAAAAACGAAATACGCCGAACTCTTAATTTTGGATGCCCATAATAAGGTATTACATTCAGGAGTATCTGACACTTTAGTGGAAGTACGAAACAAATTTTGGATACTGAGAGGGAGACAGTCTGTTAAATCTACGTTAAATAAGTGCTTGATATGTAAACGATATAAAATACGGCCTGGCATACAAATAACAGCACCACTACCAGCTGATCGTGTCCAGAAGACCCCTCCATTTGATGTAACGGGTATTGACTTTGCAGGTCCCTTGTTCACCAGAGAAAATGACGGGAAACACTATATTTTACTATGTACATGTGCAGTGACCCGCGCGATCCATCTAGAATTAGTCTCGAATTTAAGCACTGAAACATTTTTGCTTGCCTTACGTAGGTTCATTGCACGACGTGGATTATGTTCGACGATTTACTCAGACAACGCAAAGACTTTCAAAAGATCGAATACCGATTTGAAGGAAATATGGGCGAATATTAGCTCCCCAGAAGTTAGTGATTTTTTTGGCAAGGCAGGCATACATTGGAAATTTATAGTCGAGAAAAGCCCTTGGTGGGGTGGATTCTGGGAAAGGCTAGTAAGGTCAGTGAAAACAGTCCTACGAAAAACCCTAGGAAAATCATCATTATCAACAGAAGAGTTAGAGACCATATTAACGGAAGTTGAATCTATAATTAATTCCAGACCCATTACCTTTGTATACAGTGATCCTCATGAACCTTCACCATTGACTCCAGCACATTTCCTCGTCGGAAAACGTTTAACATCATTGCCACCTGTGAAACTCAGTGAAGAACGCAACAACTTAAATAGGAAAGATTTAACCAAACGTTACAACTATCGACAAAGGTTATTAGATCACTACTGGGAAAGGTGGCGGAAAGAATATTTGTTAAATCTGAAATCAGCTAATTGCACTGCATCAACGACAGCAGTTCGAGGTTTCAAAGTTGATGACGTGGTGCTACTTGGAGATCCCAAGTCATCTAGAAATATGTGGAGAATGGGGAGGATCATAGAAGTATTCCCCGGAAGAGACGGTAAGGTAAGATCATGTTGCGTGAAGTTAGATTCTGGTGTTGTGAAGACACCTACACAACTTTTGTTCCCTCTAGAACTCTTAGACTGACAAGTGATAGAGAAACGAACTGATTTGAACTTTACAAACTTTTTTGAACATTGAACTTTAAATATAATTGAAACTCTTTGAATATAATTGAGTATCTATAATTTTGAATTGAATGCTATTAATGTATAAATATAATTGAATATGTATAATTTTGAATTGAATGTTATTAATGTATAGGTATAATTGAATATCTATAATTTTGAATTATTATTAATGTATATGTAATTGATTTGTTTATCCGTTTTAGTTGCATTTTGTATTGATGAATCTTGCAGTTCATGGGGGGGAGGGTGTTGCAACTTCAAATTTATGTTCTCCAGATGGCGCTGCAACGCACCCTCTCCCTATGTAAGTACTTTTGTTTTGGTAGAGCAGAGAGAACCGAGTAAGCGATAGGGGAGACTGGGATGAGCTATTGAGCTCCACTTTTCGAATCCCAGAATATAAGATTAAGATCTATTGTCCGCTTTTTGTGATGTCCGTAGCATAGAAAATAAATGTGATTTTGTGTAGACTGTGCTGCTTCATTTACAACCCCTGGATTGGACATTAGAATTACCACAGTCATTGCCCGAGAAGTTGTAACAATGGAGGCAATAAAATTTGTGTCGAGAGTTGCGGTTTTTTTGTGTCCGGGGCTTGAGGGGCCAGTGCTATGCAAAGACCGTCGAGATGCTATTACGCCACGACTTCCAGTGAGGGAACTGAATTTGGTTGATTATGATGTCGAAATTGAACAGTTCTGACCCCACGTCCATGCGCCCGTGACGTTACTTACTTACTTACTTACTTACTTACATACTTACACACACACACACACGCACTCACACACACACACACACGCAAGCGCACACACACACACACACACACACACACACACACACACACAGACACACACACACACACACACACACACACATATATATATATATATATATATATATAGGAAACACCACTGCTTACAAACTTTAATTAAATAACATGATTTCAAAATAACCTACACCCAAAAAATATAGCTAAATAATATTACACATTCTGTACTCTGGCTCTACATAAGTTAAAGCCAACGATAAAGTTTTTGAAATCTATGCCACCAGGATATTACAGTTTTTTAAAAGGAGGAAGGAAGCGTCCCACTATGTTAGGTAACTTGTCAAAAAATATATTTATCATCTATTGGAGATTAAATTCATGCATAGGATTATATTAAAAAATCGTTAAATACAAATATCACACAATTCTTGAACACCTATATCAGCATGTGAAAGATGATTTTTTTTCATTGAGAGATGATTTCAAAGCAGTATAATCGAACCAAAATAAAGCAGCTGCATTTTCATAACGAATATCTAATTTTTATCCATCCGAATATATATATATATATATATATATGTGTGTGTGTGTGTGTGTGTGTGTGTGTGTGTGTTTGTTTGTTTGTGTGTGTATATATACTGCGTAGAGAAAATTATTTATTATAATATTAGAAAAGCTTAATATGGTGTATATTCCTGCATTTTAATCCTGCAAAATCACATCAGATCAATTTATTCTTAAATCAGGAATTTCAGCTCACAGCTTTTGTGAATAATATAAAACAGGATTAACTAATATATGCATTTTTCAGCTGTTAATCCTTTTTAAATTCTCTATAATTAGTGCTTTCATAAGGGTAGAGTAGACTAAACCTGTTTACTTTTAGTCAATCACTAGAATTATTATTTTAATTTGAGCTTCACATCTACTTCTTACTATGGAAAAATAAATAAAAACTAGGAAAACACTTTCAAAAGTCTAGTTGTTGCATTTGTATATTGAAAATTGGAAGACTAAGAAATATGAGAAGTAAATTGGTACTGGTATGATTCCTTCCAACAAGAAAAAAGAAGCCAATAAATCGTTATAGAGTGAATTAGATAATAAATGCAATTAATAGCTTTTAAATATCGATAATTTTCTTACAACATCATTCTTACAATTATAGAAGATGTAGCAATTACTTGCCTGATGACTGAATGCTTAGAGCACGCATACCTGGGCGGAGCTGTTTGAAAACGCAGAGGGCATTTCATAAAAACGTAGAGAAATTATTTATTGTATTGGCAACAATTCGAAAGTGAAAAATGAAACTGTCTAAATTGGAGAATTTGTGGCTAGTTTTAAAAAGTGGAAGACGATCCTATTTTCTTTGATGAGCAGTTGTTTAAAAAAAAAAAGGTTGCGTTAAGCATACAGAAATGGAAGGGCAGTGATTCAGAGCTAAGAAATGAAATACATTGTGCACCCGCTTCCTGCGTTCAACAATTTATTACAAAAAGCAGTATTAAATCCACAGCCAACTTATAGTCCTGCCTTTGCCAGATGCTTTGAAAAAGGGACTGATCGATCAGATTGTTGCATATTATAACAGGAATGATATTTTGAAAATATATAGAATACTTTTTGCTGTAATCATGTTTGTTTATTTTTTTGTGATTGTTCTCTCAATTTTTAGAGACCTTTGTATACACTCCTCCAGAGTACATAAGAACCTATCATTTGCCAAATCAATTAAGTCCATAATATAAAAAGAGGAGAAAAGTGATAAAATAATATACATTGATTTTTAATATTCCTCTGAAAATATAAATCCAATTAAACATTGTAGAAAGTATTATAGTATATGTCGCAATTATCTGAAGAAATATAAAGTCGGTTAGATAGAATATCCTTTGAGAAATCGTTATTATTATTACAATATTGCGTGACTTAGCGACTTAATCGATTTCGCAAGTGAAAAAATTTAACAACATCCAATTCAGTCTTCAAACTATTTTTTCACTACCGAAAAAAATTAAATAATTCTTTTAAAATTCCCAAGTGCTTACTTCTGCAGCAGTTAGTCAGTAACTGACTCATTTAATTTACTCTTGTTTATGATGAAACAACACTAAACGATTGACCGTTATCATCAAGTACTTTCCGCGTTTGAATTGCATTATTGTAAATATTTACATTATAGTGTGGACTTAACGTGATTGGCTTCTGGATAAAGTTACTTACTATTCGATACCCGAAAAAATTGTGCCATTTAATACTCTTAATCCTTTGTATTTCGGACATTTATTTTGAATCTAAAAATTTAGGTGTCGATCAAGTGCTTTGACACTAAAATTAAAGAATTAAAAAACTGTAATGAAATAAAAAAATAAATAAATAAAACAAATATGCATTTTAACCATTAAACATAATCTGTTTCAATAGTTGATATTTGTAATTTATTTTTACCAAACTTTTAAAGAAATGGTTCTAAACCGGTGCCTTATTGAACACCAGTGTTCCTCGAGTATGTTCCAGGTGTTCCGGGAAATTTGTCGTGATTTTTTGTCTTACAAATTGTTAAAATACTTAGATTTTATAAAATAATTTATGAGATTTTTTTTTATTCATGCATAACAAAAATAATTGTTTGCAGTTATTTTATTAGTTTCAATTGTAATGTAACCATTTATCTTTTTAAGATTGTGGTTAATTGCATAAACAATAGTCTTAGTGTACCGGAAGCTAAGATTCACTGTTATAAAGCATTCCATGCCAGTTTTTATAAAGTGTTATTTAGACAGGCAAATAGATAAACAGTTAAAATGCAAACAGTTCGTGTGAGAAAAAGCGAAAATAAATCATAAATCTGAATATAACTAAAAATAAATAATCCAACAGAGATAGATAAATATAATAAGAATATAGACAAAAAACAAACAGAAATCAGGTACTCAGGGCATCCACGCACCAAAGGCAAGATTATGTATAAATGCCAGAATAGAACCTTAAAACCAACATAGAGGTAACTGAAAGGTCTCTTCATCAGGGAGCCTAACCAAATCAGTTACCTCAAGGGGGACTTTCTGAATAGGATGCAGGTAAGACCAACAAACATCCCAAGGCCCCGAGTTCCCCATGGAAGCAATTAGTCGAAAGAAAATGAAAAGACAAGCACAACTTACAGTAAGGGCTCAACACACCGTACATACAAGCACACAAATAATCCTAATGCAAAGTCAAAGATGCATACACACCCCAATTCCGTAAGTGACGGTTATAGTGAAATAGCAGCCAATTCTATCCTAGTAGTTACGTAATTGTAACAATACTACAGCACCACCACGGCATTACAGCTTAACTAAATGAAAACATAAACACTATCCTAAACATCTTTAAAAATTCCTGAGTCTAAATGCCATTTTTTTAAAACTTTTAAATTGCCGAAATTTTTAGGGAAATTGTTTTTACTTAAGTTTTCCTCGAAAATGTTACATGCCTCCAAAAAATCCCCAGCGTTGTTACATATGTTTTTTATTCTTTAAAGTTGTGAGTAAAAAATATTATAATGAATTTTATAGTTTAAGTTGCTATGGAAATTGGTAAACGTGGTAACCTTAAATTTTAAATCTAACCTTTTACCATATATCCCTAATTTTATTTCTCTATTTTGAATTTTAATTTTCAAATCCAGATAAGTCGCACAAAGATTATTATCGTCAGTCCGGTTTAAAATTAGTTCCTTTGGGTAGATTTGATTAAGAAATTCCAAATCGTTGCAGTTAAAAATTATGAGGTCATCAATATACCTGAATCTGGTAACATTATTTGAGTTAAGAAATTTAGTTTCGTAAAAATGTAACAATAGGTTTGTAAATGCACTAGAAAAGCTATTTCCCATAGGTATACCCTTTATCTGTTTAAAGATACACAAGCCATTAAAGAGGTAGTTTTCAAAAATATTAAATTTACATAAATCAATTCAGTCACATTTTAAGATTAAAGTACTATCTAGATAAGCATCATAAATTTCTGAACAAATATTCATTAAATTATCATGCGGAATACTGGTGAAAAGGTTTTCAAAATCAAACGTGTATATGCTATCTATATTCTTACTCTTTAAAAATTGTAGAACATCCTGGTTATTATTTATAATAAAGCTATTTTCAGTAACCTTGATTTTTCTATAATGATTTTTAAATAGCTAAAGAACTTTTTACTGAACAAAATGTTATAACAATTTGTACTACATGTAACAAACCTAAATGTAGTTGGTACTTTATGGAATTTTATGGTAGGAAACAGGTAAGGGTAGTTTAGGCTATTAATCTTAAACTTAATTTTTTTTTCTAAATGCTAAAATCCTATTATCTATTTCTTTTTTGGTAAGGTTAATTTTTTGATAGGTATTATTTGAGTTGTATTCCCTGAAAATTAACTGCTTAAAATAATCTTTACACATAAAACCGAAGTTATTGGCAGCCTTATCAACAACCGTAATAATAAACTTATTTTTTAATCCTTTAATTTTACTGTATAGATCTTTGTTTAGAAAAAAACCCTCTTGTCTTTTATACCATACTATTCATAATTCCTCTATATATTCTGTAAAATAGGTACCTTCCACTCCATTAAACCTTCGATAGGCCAATTGTACTTCCTTGCTAATTTTACTATAAAATAATCCAAATGATATAACTTATAATTTGCTTTAAATTTACCTTATTTCTTACCCTAAATATTGAGCCTTTACTTAGAAGTTCCCTTATAACAATATTAAAATCCCGAGTTATAATATGCCCCAAAGTTTGATTAACAAAGTTTTTAAACTCCTCAATATGACAATTACAATCAGCATTAGAAATTTTGCCTAAGTAATGACTATAAAAGTTGTAGTTACAGATTAGGTCCCTTAACGTTTTGTGATATTTAAAAACGATAGCGATTTTCCCACAATCCTTTATTGGTAGTAATTTAGAATTATTGTGTTCAATAGTAGGTAGTTTTAAATGCTCGAAATCTTTATCTAGAAAGTTTATAGTACAGTACTCTACCCCTACATCCTTTCCCCTCTTATCATCCAAATTAGTTAGGTTAAGCTGGTATTTAATAAAATCTAAAATTATTAGTTTTGTAAACCTCGAAACAAATTTAATTAAAGATAAAAGATGTTTAATTACCCACCTGAAACCAGAATTTTTTGGGTTGAACAAATAATGTTTAATTATTTTAATGTTCTTAAAATCAATAAATAAATTACAAATTTTTTGCAGATCATCCAGTTTCAATTTTGTTTTTAAACTATTGCTACCTTTTCCTCTTTTACTCCTATAATTAGAATGTTTATAATTAAACCAATCAATAACCATGAATTTTTTATAAACGCAGTTAGTATTTAAATACACCGGCCCTTTCTCGCTAAGTTTACTATTTAAACCGTACGGAAATAGTGTTTTAAGCTTACAAATATATAAATTTTCAAAATCCAACCTTTTGTTTAAATCATTAATCTCATCAATAATATATAATTTAGCCTGCTCGGAGTTATGTACTTGAAAGTGTAGAAATTCATAATCAAAAGAAGTTTCGTATTTAAAATTTTTGATTGCAGACCTATGGCTATTAATCCTTTTATTAAATTCAGTCCCCGTTTGCCCAATATAGCATAAATTACATTCTTGACATTCTATAATGTAAATTATTCCCTTACACTTACGAAATAAATTACTATTCCCGGAACCAACCTCCACTTGATTACTGTTCGCCATAGGGCGCGTAAGACATCTTTTATCTTTACATTTTGCATAATTGTTTACCTTTATATTATAGAAACGTAACAGTTGTTCAGGTAACTTATTAACCACCACACTCACTTGAACAAGACGTGCAGCAGGGCTCCTTCTTACGGAACGCGAAGAGCCATGCCCCATTAAAATATTTTATACTTATTTGCATAATAATTTATAAGTTTTTACCTGAAAAGCAAAGTATACATTAGATAAGGCTGCTTAATACATGATGAACCTCGAGAGAAACCATAAACATAAACCTATCTTAAAAATTAAAATAAAAATTAAAACAATTTCCAATAAAAGATTGCGCAAAAGCTACAAACCTTCATACCGAAAAGGTACAATGTAAAATATAAACAAATCAAATAAACAAAAAATAAAAAGCAAGCATAGCCTGCTAAATGACTTTAACTTAAAACCTACCCTGCAAAGAAAGCATAAAACATTTTCCATAGAGGATACCGCAGAAGCTTCATATCCTCATAATGAAAATATACAAATATAACTAAAAATAAATAATCCAACGGAGATAGATAAATATAATAAGAATATAGACAAAAACAAACAGAAATCAAGCACTCAGGGCATCCACGCACCAAAGGCAAGATTCTGTATAAGTGCCGGAACTGAACCATAAAAACAACATAGAGGTAACCGAATGGTACACAAATAATCCTAATGCAAAGTCAAAGATGCATACACACCACAATTCCGTAAGTGATGGTTATGGCGAAATTTATGATGCTTATCTAGATAGTACTTTAATCTTAAAATGTGACTGGATTGATTTATGTAAATTTAATATTTTTGAAAACTACCTCTTTAATGGCTTGTGTTTCTTTAAACAGATAAAGGGTACACCTATGGGAAATAGCTTTTCTAGTGCATTTGCAAACCTATTCTTACATTTTTACGAAACTCAATGTCTTAACTCAAATAATGTTACCGGATTCAGGTATATTGATGACCTCATAATTTTTAACGGCAGCAATTTGGAATTTCTTAATCAAATCTACCCAAAGGAACTAACTTTAAACCAGACTAAAGATAATAATCTTTGTGCGACTTATCTGGATTTAAAAATTAAAATTCAAAATAGAGAAATAAAATTAGGGATATATGATAAAAGGTTAGATTTTAACTTTGAGGTTATCACGTTTACCAATTTCCATAGCAACTTAAACTATAAAATTTATTATAATATTTTTTACTCACAACTTTACAGAATAAAAAACATATGTAACAACGCTGGGGATTTTTTGCAGGCATGTAACATTTTCGAGGAAAACTTAAGTAAAAACAATTTCGCTAAAAATTTCGGCAATTTAAAAGTTTTTAAAAAATGGCATTTAGACTCAGGAATTTTTATAGATGTTTAGGATAGTGTTTATGTTTCCATTTGGTTAAGCTGTAATTGGGGGTGGTGCTGTAGTACTGTTACAATGACGTAACTACTAGGATAGAATCGGCTGCTGTTTCGCCATAACCGTCACTTACGGAATTGGGGTGTGTATGCATCTTTGACTTTGCATTAGGATTATTTGTGTACTTGCATGTACGGTGCGTTGAGCCCTTACTGTAAGTTGTGCATGTCTTTTAATTTTCTTTCGACTAATTGGTTCCATGGGGAACTCGGGGCCTTGGGTTGTCTGTTGGTCTTACCTGCATCCTATTTAGAAAGTTCCTCTTGAGGTAACTGATTTGGAAAGGCTCCCTGATGAAGACACCTTTCGGTTACCTCTATGTTGTTTTTATGGTTCAGTTCCGACACTTATACAGAATCTTGCCTTTGGTGCGTGGATGCTCTGAGTGTTTGATTTCTGTTTGTTTTTTGTTTATATTCTTATTACATTTATCTATCTCTATTGTATTATTTATTTTTATATATATTTGTATATTTTCATTATGAGGATATGAAGATTCTGCGCTATGCTCTATTGAAAATGTTTTATGTTTTCCTTGCAGGGTAGGTTTTAAGTTAAAGTCATTTAGCAGTCTATGCTTGCTTTTTATTTTTTGTTTATTTGATTTGTTTATATTTTACATCATAAATCTGCATTTTTCTTAACTCTTGGAAATAAATAATGTTATTATAACCCAGCTTCCAGGAAAATAAGAAACAATCATCAATAATTTTAAAAAGATAAGTGTTTGGACTTTCGGACGACAGTCGAAGAAGCAGATATACGGAAAAAATGTTTATCCTAAAACTGCGTATAAATGGTCATAGAGAATAAAGTGAAAGAAATGAAAAATCGATCCATTGCCAGGTATAGTTATATTGGTAAAACACTGTCTTCTCTGTTATTTGCCCCAAGGTAGCTACATCGGCGTTCGGAAATTCGGAGAAAATAATTAATGAATAATCATTAGCAAAACGCAGATTAAAAATACAATTGTGAAAAATTAGCGTCTTTAATAGAAACTGGATAAAAAAATTAATGCCACATAATATGCATAGAGCAACATTCTGTGTGTAGGAGAATAATGGAGGGAATGGAATTAAAAAATTAAAAATAATTCGAAAGAATAGTGCTGTTACAAAAAATCGATCTCGAGGTTAAAGAACCGTGGATCGAACCACGGTTCAATGGGGTGGATGTTCAAATCGAAAGAAAAAAAATAAACATAAATTTAAGAATATGACAAATAATTGTTATGGATAAACATTAGAGTCACATAATAATCAAGAAAATAAAGAATAAATAAATAAATATTTATTGATATGAATATGTTTATTTAGCCTTGAATGTTACTAAAAAATGGGTGAATGTCGTTTAGGTATCAAATATCTTCAGTTCTCTGAAATAGTTCATATGAAGAACAATAACATGATTATAGAAAGCCGTGTACGACCACAGGCCTGGTAGACTGCCAATATATACCCAAGTAACACACACCGTTGGCCCAACCGCAGATTTCCGTTGCACCGTTGGGGAATGGTTACCGTTGGCAGAAATTTCAGAATTGCAGATGGGTCAACTGCAAAATGCGTTTGTTGGGCCAACGGTTACAAAATGCCGTTGGCCCAACTGCAAAATGTGTATGGTTGGCCAACGGTTACAAAATTCCGTTGGCCCAACTGCAAAATGTGTATGGTTGGCCAACGGTTACAAAATGCCGTTGGCCCAACTGCAATATGTGTATGGTTGGCCAACGGTTACAAAATGCGGTTAGCCCAACTGCAAATTAAAGCTGTTGGACCAACAGTTACAAAATGCATTATTGACTACGACAGAAACTGGTTTGGCGAAATGTTTGCACGTGTGGCGAAGAAATGAACGGTAAAAAGATATGGATGTCGGCCATTCCATGTTCCACGTGGTTGTAATATTACGAAGAATTCCAGAGTAAGTATATTATTTTATTAGTAATATACTTTTATTTAGTAAACAAAATTATGTACTTGGCTAATTAGTAGCATCAAGTAGTTTCTAAAATGCATAGCAAAATGAAGCGTAACTTGGTAAATTTATGTAAAATACTTTGTTAAACTTCTATAAAAACAGCCAAAGCTTTCCTCAAATAATAAATTTAACTACTGTAATTGTATTTGCTGTTTCTCTATTTTTAGAACACATTAAGTAATCTGTATATTTAGAATCCTTTATAGAATGGTTGTATTTAAACTTTTTGAAATCATGAATCTGTTTATGTTATTTATTTTAAATGGTTGAGTTACTTTAGTTAATCGGATCGTTCAGAAAGTTTTAAATTGAATAGTTGATCAAATTTGGTGTTTACTGATGATTCTTACCTTGTACTTTCAGTAAGATTATTTCTAACTAGAGTATTTATTATAAAAACATTATGGTAAACTTTTATTTATGCTCAAATATCTGTTATTAAAGTTTACTGAACATTTTATATAAGAAGTTGAACCTTTTATTCTAAGTGTATTTAAGTTGTTTATAAGTTTATATCTCATAGTTTACTTCATTAATTTCGAAAACCTCATCTATTAAATCGTCAAATTTATAAAAAAGCGTCAGTTAATCACTAGCTTATGAATACAAGGATAAAATACAATTAGCTGTCTGCTTTGGTGAAATTTCAGTAATTTTTCTCTCCTTACTATCAACTTTGCAATTGTATTTTATTTGAGTTTAAAATAATTGTCTGTCTCAGACTCGAACAGGTAATTAATGTTAAATATTTTGTTTGAAAGTAAAATATCAATACACAGTATTTATGAAGTAAGCTAATCACTCATTAAAATAATTCACTTGTCTTTAACATTTTATTAGCTGCTACTTATTATAATATTTACATTTTTAGCAATATTTTTGACAATATATTTTATAAAGTTTGTACATAATATTAAAGACTGTATTTTGACAATCCCATGGTATATGACTTATTTTTCTATTTTTAGCCGTCTATAAGATCATGTAATCAAGGAACTGGTATGCAGCATGTGATTCATATAGAAAAAGCAGAGGAAATAAGATTGAGTTGGAAATTCTGGAAATTTTTATTTGACTGCCAGTCCTGATCTCATTAGTACCATAGATGAAAGAATTGGAAGTGTGGTTATCATCTTATGAATGATTGAATCTAGGTAAAAACTTGCTTTGAATTCTTGGCCTATTTGTATAAACTGAAGTCTTGTTCATCACTCTTTTTTATTTTCCCTTGTTTCCTACTAGTATTATTTGATTCACTTTATTAAATATGTATTTTTAAATCATTATGTTAATGTGTTTTAAAATTTTAGTTATATCTAATTAGTACAGTATTTTATGCAGTAGTTTATACAGCCTCGTGCTTCGTGAGTATCTAAAGCCAGATTTAAACATGTCGCTTAGCATGTACAGAACGCAATTTTAGATTTTAAATTATCGCTAATTAATAGAGATTATGATTACAAAAACCATATTTGACACATCTATAGAATAAAATATTTTTTTAAAGACCAAAATGAAATAAATTGATGCAGTAGTTTTCTCTCCCAGACAGCCCAAAGAATCGGTATAGCTTAGCAACTTAAATATATAGATACTGTGATGTTCAGTAGATAGAAAGGCATTAGTAGAGTTGATATTTTGTACAAACATCTGTAATTTTTTTTTATATTCGTGAAGTTATAAATATTGTCTAAAATTATTAAAGTGTTGGTTTTATTTTAAAGATATTGTGCTAATAAAAAGCTTTGTGTTGACAAACGTACATTTACAAACTGTTGGGCTTTTGATGCTACAGAATTAATTTGACTTTTACTGAGAAAATATTGTTTACTGTGTGGTTAAGAGAAGGAAAATTTCACCTTAATTTTTTCAATGTTGTATTGGTAAAATGTATGTGGAAATTAATCTTATCTATCATATACTACAATATCTTATTTTTCTAATTTTAATTTGGTTCAAATATTTCAAATTATTCTTTAATTTTCTGCTCTGTTAATTTATGAAAATAAACTTTGCTAAATACATGCAAGCAGTTTAAGATGATTAATTCCTATAATGTAAAGAAATTTCTGCCAATAACTCTTGATATTTTAATTTTTCATGTCTAAATTTTAAGTAAGTTTTCAGAGAGTTGATATATTCATGTAAATAAATATGTACTAAAATTATTAAAAATCTGTGCAGTGACTAATTTGTCTCTGATGTTAATTTAGTTTGCATATTTGAAATTGTTGTTTTATTTTGTGCTTCGATAATTTAGCAAATAAATAAACCTTTACTGATACATACCTGAAGTAATAGTTAAGACAAGTTCATGCAACATGAAGAAATTTTTGATTATGAAGTAAATGCTAGGGTTAGATTTCATAATAAGTTAACTTGTTTCTAAAAAATTAAAAAAACTAACTTAATCAGGCATTTTTGTTTGACTGTTTGGTGCATATATAGCTATTTTTCTTTTGACTCATTTACTGTACTAATTTATTGTTCTATTAACAGCTTCTGTCAGATTGGCTCACCAGGAAGATGTAATCACAGAAAATGTCATCGAAAATTTAATAAGGGGTTTCTTCCGGTTTGCGAAGGATAGAGAAGGAGGGAGAGGCAAAAGAAAAACTGAATAGTGTATTTCAATGTAATTTATTGACAATATGAAATTAATTTTCTGTTAAAATAAAAAAAAAATGTATGAAAAGTTGTTGTTTATTAAACTTGCCATAACATGCTATTTTAAAAAATTAAACAAAGTCAGTCCAAAAATTGATATAACTGTTTTATGGAAAATATTTTTAAAAAATCAGACATGAAGACAAATTGTAAGATAAAGTGTTTATAATATATATATATATATATATATATATATTGAAAAAAATAATTATATAAAGATAATCTTAAAAAAAAGTATTTGTCATTAATTCAGCATAAGTGTGCAATTTGACACCAGTTGATTGCAACAGAAAGGTGTTTATTAAAAAAAATTGAAATATGTATTTAAGTAACTAATAAAAAATAAAAGGTACCATTGGTATTATAAAATATTTATATATAGTGTTATGGGATTTATAATATCACTAAGAATATAACCTATAAGATTTATTCCTTTCTAAAGATATAAAGTGTTTAAACAAAAACACTTTATATAAAGAATGTCAAGCAAAACGTAAACTGTTAAAAATAACGTAAAAATCTAAATGTATTATTGCATTTTTAACATTTAACTATGAAAACTTTTTGATTTCATAAAATAGGGGGAATTTTGCAGTTTTCAAACTATTTTTTGGGGAAAAAAGCATTTTATGCATTTTTCAACCCAGCCAACAACTCTTAGTTCATCAGGCCAGTGGTCAAACTATCTGAGGGTGAATAGTTTTACATTTTGCTATTTTTCAGCACACTGTTTACAAAGAGGATTTTCCCCTTTTAAACTGTTTATGAAGTTCTAGTATTGAGCTACCAATAATTTATATAAAAATAGTATTATTGAAAAATGTTTTTTTTAAATACTATTTTTATACCGGTCGTCCCGAACGTTGCTCATCACTGGTGGACACACGTCCTTGCTGAAACTTTCCTACCCACCGTGCTACTGTACGATATGGTAGGGCATTATTCCCAAGGGCTTCTACTAATTCACTGTGACATTCCATCGCATTTCTCCCTCGGAGAACGGCTATTTTGATGTAAGCACGCTGCTCAACACAGGTTACTTCCATCTCGCACGACACTCACCAACTGAGTGATTTCAGAGCCCTCGCTGTGCTACTACCAGCTATGACAGAGCCATCTGTTGTTCTGCATACACACTATGTCTGCAGAACTTCCACACGACACATAAACGTTTGTGATTCGTTCACATATCTACAAGAAAAAAAAATAGTTGCCATGACTTATGCCCCACCCCCTCGTATATATATATATATATATACATATATATATATAAATATATATAATATATATATATATATATATATATATATATATATATATATATATATATATATATATATATATATATATATATATATATATATATATATATATATATATATATATATATATATATATATATGTGTGTGTGTGTGTGTGTGTGCGTGTATTTCAATAGTGTATTTTAGACTTTTTTACTTAGAATATCATTTAAAAAATAACATTAAAAGCCTGATTAAATGTAAAGAAAACACTGAACTACCACCTAAGGATAAAGAGGAAAATGCCTCTACAGATTACAGGATTTCCCTGAGTCGCATGATTGGACAATTACCGAAAAAATAACAACAGAATCTTGGGAAAACACACAGGTGGAGTAACTATTTATTTCATCTTCATAAAAGCACTAAAAACTACCATTAAATAACGCATTTAAAACATGTCTGGGAGATATTCCTTAATAAACGTAAACAAATTTCCTTTTTTATGTAGAGAAACTCATAAAGTCTCACTAATTACGCGAGAAAAACCTGCTGATTAAAGTTAACTCACACAATCAGTATTTTTATTCACGAAATAAGGATTTCTAGTTGCAATAACTTCTTCAAAAAGCAAAATGATAAAATTTGAATCATTACCAGGCAAAGCTGAAACTTCAACATTCCCTTCGAAGGAAAAAAAAAATCCCTCCCCGAAGTGATTAAGGAAGTTCCCATTCTGTATTTATCTATTGTGTAAAATTCAATACAGTTATCCACCTTTTCTTTCCTCGAAGAATTGCATTGTAGTAGAAAACTTTTTTTTACTCTTACCACAAGTAAGAAGTTTCTTTTTAAGCGCTGTGTAAGGATTGTAGTTCTTTCAACAAAGCCCCGGAACAATATTTTCAAAGAAATATGAAATATTTTATCTTTTGGTCCTTTTTAGCTGTAATGTTGAAGTTTTGTTTATTTACTTTCTTCTCATAACTGCATATTCCTCAAATATAAATATAAGATATTATTTAGAAAAGAAAAGATGGTATAAGATTAATATGTGATATTTTCTTTAAGGTTAATTTGTTTAAAAAAAAACAGAACATATAATATGCATTTTGATATGTAGAAATATAAATAACATTTAATTGATGGCACAGAATTTGAAAATTTGAGTTTAAAAAAGGAATGTAATTATAACAAATGGTATTTTTATATTTTTATTTCACGATTAAATTATTATATATATATATATATATATATATATATATATATATATATATATATATATATATATATTACGACCAACGCCCGAAGTCTGGCTAATTTTTGAAATGGCTGGCCTCTTCTAGCATAGGGAAAGACACTTGGCTAAACCCCGAAACACTCGATAATTTACGACTACTTCGATCTTTGGTCGGCCAGTGCTCGATGCACGCGACAAAAAAAATTGCCAGTTTTGCGAATTACGCAAGAAAATTTTACTTTTCTCTTTGATTTTTAAATGATATTTTTTCTTTTCACTAATCTAAAGTGATTTTCACTGTGGCAATGAGTTAGAACTGGTATTACCAACTCACGTTATTGCATGATCCAGTTCCATATAACTACTAGATTTGACTACTTTTTCTTGGACTATGCGGGGACTGGACCGGTCAAAGCCCAAAGTAGTCGTAAATTCTCGTTTATTTTGGGCTTTGTCCAAGTCTTGGCTAATGCTCGAAGTGTCTAGGCATTTCGCAAATTGGCCAGACTTCCGACTTTGGGAGTAACTGAATATACATACATATATATATATATATATATATATATATATATATATATATATATATATATGCGTGTGTGTAATAATAACGGCCTACCATTATTTATTAACTGTTTCGCGTATTGACTTAATGCGTATTCTAAATTATTCTCTATTCAATAAAGCGCAGTCCCTTTTTGCAAATTGTGACCAACAAGTAAACGAATTGAATAACTAGATTGTCCCTTAACCCAAGCGCTGAAAAGCATGAAGCCTGCGATTCAGAATGATTCATAAACCACGCGCCTTGCATAGCATGTTCGGAATCTTGAATTATGGCCTAATTAAAGAAATATTTACACCTATCGTCACGTTAGATAACGCACGGTTTAAAATATGGAACAGAGAATTTTTGCGCTTTGCTTCATTCCTTCCTTGCCTTACTCTCTTGCTGTTCTGACCCGCGTTCTCTCGTCCCTTGTCCGCATATTGCTCCAACGATACTACGATGTAAAGTCTATCTTCTGACTGCCCCTGAAAAGTACCGGTGGCGTTACTATTGAGTGTGCCCGGCCTTAAATGTTCCTATGCTTAGTTGAATGTCAGCTGAATTATATCGACGAGTTTTTGTATAAATAAGTTTCATGGATACTGTTTGTGCGTCGCGTCTCTGTTCTGTGTGTCCATCAATGTATCTTCTCTCTGTGGTTTTACCTCCCCGATGTGTCAACGGCTGTCCTGAAATAGTCTTCATATCCTCCCTCGGTGTTTCGACAACATGTTTTAATTTTTCGAATGCATCTTGGAATTCTTCTGTCCAATTCCCCTTAACATTTTTTTTCAAAAGTCTATTTAATGGAAAACGAATTTGAGCATACTTAGGAATAAATTTATTATACACATTGATTGATCCTAAGAAACGTTGCAACTCATTTATGTTCTTAGAAGGTTGTAACTTCTGAATACTATCAATGTCGGTATTATCTGCAGTAATTTTTCCTTGTTGAACTTAATAACCAAGAAAATTAAATTTGTCTTTGGCGAACACACATTTAGATAATTTAAGTTTAATGCTTTCTTTCTTACAAATTTTAAAAAAATTGTTGTAAGTGTTGCCAATGTTTCTCTTCGGATGACGAAAATTAATAATATCATCGAAATAGTTACAAGGAAGTTAATCTTATATTTAGCCAAAATCCTACGAATGGTTCTTTTAAAGATTCTTGTGTCCTTAAGACCTTATCGTAGTTCTCCCAAAGAAGAAGAAGAAATAAAAAACCAAATTGAGAAATTGTTGCAACCAGGTATAAGAGAGAGTAGCAGCCCATACTTGGCTCCCGTCACCTTGGTTTTTAAGCGTGACGAAGGCAAGCGTACAGGATTGTGTATAGATGTCAGAAAATTAAATGCAATTACCAAAACAGATGCTGAGCCTTTACCCCAATTAGATTGCCTATCAGATAAATTTAGTCAAGCTAAAATATTTTCAACACTTGATTCAACGTCAGGCTACAGGCATATTCCAATTCACCCTCAGGATATTGAAAAACTTGCCTTTGCAAAGAATTTTGGATTATTTAAATGGCTTCGTTTACCTTTTGGTTTAAAAAATGGCCCCGTAGGTTCGATCCTACTGACTCGTATAATGATATCGGCGGAAGCGCACGATAAACTTTAACTTTACACTAAAACTATGTACAGGAGAAATACAAACATATCGTAACACCGAGGGACGAGATGACGACTATTTCAGGAGAGCCGTTGACACATCGGAGAGGTAAAACCACAGAGAGAAGAGGCATTGATGGACAGACAGAACAGAGACGCGACTCACAAACAGTATCCATGGAACTATTTTGCTCAAAAAATCGACGGTATAATTCGGCAGACATTCAGCTAAGCACAGGAACCTTTAAGAACGGACACACACAATAGTAACGCCACCGGTCCTTTGCCGGGACAGTCTGAAGGTAGACTATACATCGTAGTACCGTTGGAGCAATATGCGGACAAGGGAGGAGAGAACGCGGGTCAGAACAGCAAGAGAATAAGGGAAGGAATGAAGCAGAGGACAAAAATCCTCTATTCCATATTTTAAACCGTGCGTGATCTAACGTGACGATAGGTGTAAACATTTCTTTAATTGGCAGTAATTTAAGATTCCGAACATTCTATGCAAGGCGCATGGTTTATGAATCACCCATAATCGCTGGCGCATGATGTTCAGAGCGTGGCTTCAGTTACAAACTAGCTAGTTAATTCATTTACTTGTTGGTCACAATTTGCAATAAGGTACCGGGCTTTATTGAATAGGGAATAATTTAGAATACGCGTTAAGTTAAAAAGGTGGGGTAAAACAGTTAATAATGGTGGGGCGTTTTTATTACACTTATACTTACTTACTTACTTACTTGCACAAACAAACACACACCCACCCATATATATATATATATATATATACTGATTCCAGCATAAATTTACAAATTGCACAACATCATTTAATGTACCCTTTATGTAGATGGAACGATATCCTTGCGTATGTATTTTTATTATAGGATTGAGTATATAATATTTATAGCAGGATTTAAACATTAATATAATATATTTTTCAGGGATTGGGAATTCTCAACCTGATACAACACTTTCTAAGAATCAAGCATTCTGCAGCAAGAATATTAGAAACACTTCTAAAATGATGGATGGAGTCCTTTAAAACTGTTTTCATAAAATGTAATATTGAAACTTTTTAACTCCACAGAGAGTGATTAAAATAATTTTATTTGTAATAGTTTTTGTATTCATTGCAAATTTATACAACTCCAATGTATTGCATTTGGCATCATTTTCCCTCCAGCTTTACTTGATGGATATGCCTTGCTTATGAACCCATAATAAGGGCGAATCCTAGGTCCAAGGGTGTCAGGTACGCCGAATGTGTATAATTTCTCCTCATCGAATTTCAGACCTCTTCTTTTTCTCATTTTCCAAAACTCTAACCTTACGAGTTCTATCCGTAAACAAAGAATTGATAGATAAAACTTTATAAAACATTCAGATCCCACATGAGGAAATTTATTATCGAAATATACCGAAACAAAAACCTCTAAATCTGTCGAAACGTACACGTAGGAAATCCATTAGTTAGACTGAAAACCCTCAATTTAGAAAGAAAACCCATTTATATTATACGAAGTAGTGTATATCATCATCATTATTATTATGTATGATGGTATTTTCAGAAAGATAAAATCACACACATTTCTTCATTTGCACGTTCCTTACGTGTACTATAAATATGAAAAATTTTAATTTAAAAACAATTAAAGGAAAATTTAAAACAACAGGAATTCACATTTTGTTTAGATACCGATTACCAATTTCTCATCAACGTTTCACGTAGTAAATGAACATGCTGCATCAACTATGGTTAAGGATTACTACTCTATTCATAATTGGAATTATAATAGCATTAAACTTCTAAATATTATCTTACCATTCTTTCACAAAAATAGCCTAAGAATAAAATTTAATGGTAGGTTATATAGGGGTACTTAAAATGCGTTTTGTTGTACACTTTTAGACAAAAAAAAAATACGACGCACCAAAAAGGAGTTATCCGAGTGGGACGAAAATCGGTAGATGGCGTCCAAACCAAATGATTGCAATTTTGATTTGTCGTCCAAAACAAATGATTACAATTTGAAAAAAATTGGATGATTTGTTCAAGAGAAAGAGCTTCACAAATTGAAAACGTCAATAACGCATTGGTCCACCTCTGGCCCTTATAGAAGCACTAATTCGGCTTGACATTGATTGATAAAGTTGGTGGATGTCCTCTTCAGGATATCGTGCCAAATTCTGTCCAATTGACGCGTTAGATCGTCAAAATCCCGAGCTGGTTGGAGAGCCCTGCTCATAAAGATCCGTTATCTTGCTCAAATGTAAGCCCAGGATGGCGTGATTTAAAGGGCAACACAACGGTACGTAGAATATCGTCGACGTGCCACTGTGCTGTAAGGGTGCCGCAGATGACAGCCAGAAGGGTCCTGCCATGAAATGAAATGACACCCCAGACCATCACTCCTGGTTGTCGGCCCGTATGGCGGAAGACAGCCAGGTTGGTATCCCACCGCTGTCCGAGGTGTCTCCAGACACGTATTCGCTGGTCATCGGGGCTCAGTTCGAAGCGGGACTCATTACTGAAGACAATTCTACTCCAGTCAGTGACATTCCAGGTCGAATATGCCCAACACCACTGCAAACGGGTTTGTCGGTGTACATAGGCCAATGGTAGTCGGCACAAGGAGCACCGTGAGCTCTGCCCCATTTCTCTGAGCCGCCTATGAATGGTCCTTGAGGTCACTGAAGCACCAATTGCACGTACGATCGACGGTAATGATGAATCTGGGGCTATGAGTGCCGCTCGGACGATTTCTCGGTCCTCAAATTCTGTCGTTTCTCTAGGCCGACCGCTCCCTTCTTGACGATGTGTTCTGCCATGATTCACCCATTCGTGCCAACATCGTGTAATAGTGGTATCGCTCCTATCCAAATGTCGAGCGAATCGCCGATTAGACGAACCGGCTTCTTTAAGCTCAACACACGTCCTCTCTCAAATGCTGACATCTGCACATATTGTTCGCATCTGTATCCGAGGCATAGTTACTGTCTACCTGAGTACACGGAATGAAATTTGCAAAGATTTTATGACCTGGAATCGAAATTTCTTCACTTTAATATCCTGCCAGTTGCGCAGTTAAGATGCACTGCCGCGTCACATGTTCATTCATTGGCCGCCAAACTTTAAAATTTTGCATTTACAGCCAAAACCTGTATGCGTATCAATTTGTGTCCAATTTGCATTATCGCTTCTTGGTGCGTCGTTTTTTTTGTCTAAGAGTGTATATATTGAGAAGTAAGCGAAAATCGTCTTGTCACTATAAAATAACGGCACTGCGTAATTAAATAATGCCTCTGAAACTATTTGTAACAACACAATGATGATATAATGTACTAAATAGTAAATAAATAAGGTTATCCGTAAAAGCTAACGC
This sequence comes from Dolomedes plantarius, assembly GCA_907164885.2. Taxonomy (NCBI): domain Eukaryota; kingdom Metazoa; phylum Arthropoda; class Arachnida; order Araneae; family Dolomedidae; genus Dolomedes; species Dolomedes plantarius. The sequence goes on from OU015492.1 coordinate 118,336,733, forward strand.
TTATTATATCATCTGAAATTCATTAGTTAGACTGAAAAACCGCAATTTACAAATTGAACCTTTTTCTATAATACCACGTATAACCAGAGGATGTGTATTTCATCATTATATTTAAGTGATTTGATATTTTCAAAAAAAAAAAATCATACATATTGCTTTACTTACGTGTTCATTACCTACTATGTAAATATAATGAATTTTGATGGAAAAACAATTCCAAAACTTTTTGAAACAGTCTGAAGTTTATATTTATATATATATATATATATATATATATATATATATATATATATATATATATATATATATATATATACATACACTTATATATATATATATATATATATATATATATATATATATATATATATATATATATATATATATATATATATATATATATATATATATATATATATATATATATATATACCAAGTACTAATGTAATTTGACCTAGTAACATCACATATTGCTCCAAATAGCTCACTAATCTATTCGTAACTGTAATGACTATAGATTTAATCTTCTAAAAGTTATCTTACTGTTTTCTCAAAAAGATAGCCTAGGAAAAAAAAATTAACGATAGCAAATATAGGGCCGTTTAAATGCTTTGCTGCGTATATTGAGAAATAGGGGAAAATATGTCTTGTGTCTATTAAATAACGCCACTGCGAAATTAAACAAAGCCTATGAACCCGTTTTTAACAATGAAATGATAATATACTGTAATAAAGTGTCAATAAATAAAGTTATCGCAAACAGATGATGCTTATTATATCATTTGAAGATGATTGTTATAAGCCAGTCATATAATTAATAGCAGGAAATTAGAAGATATTTTTTAAACAAACGTTGGTTCCCAGAATCACACTGTGGTGTTTAAAAGTCAACATGATTAAAAAATAATACTTTACAGTGCATGTAAGTTAAATGGCAGTAATTTGTAAATAAATTCTTTAAAAGCTGACTCCAAACTGCGGTATACAGACACCGTGGCATTTGCTTTATCTAGAAAATTGGTTATTAATGGGTCTTAAATATGCTCCCGAAAGGTTAGCAATCTTTATGAGAATCGGAAATTTTCAGTCAAAATCTCCGTAACTTATCTTGTAAAATATATAGCCAATATTAATATTTTAAAAGTTAATTCAAGATTTATATCCCCGATTTTATAAGATCTCTAATGATGTATCACTTTATTATTCTTGGAGAAAGCGGTTATTTATGGAGAAATTGAGATTGATATCAGGCAAAAGTATTAACGTTCAAAATTTAGGGTTTCCGGGATTATTCTAATGGATTCCCTCTGATATACGATAATAGAAACGCGATAGCGGAGAGATAAATTTCGAGTAATTTATGCAATTTTTGCAGTCTTTCTTTATGCATTGGTATATACTTGGTTGAATCAATACTGTGGAAGGAGACCGATCGGAGGAATTTACGGCATACGGAGAAACGATGTGTATTTTCTAAAATAAAATTTACGTACAGAAGGAGTAAAGATGAGAAGATTGCGTGTATGGGTCATACATAAATAACGTTTTATAAATATGACAGTGACTGAAATGAAATTTGGAACAAAATGCAGCCGATGTATTCTTCAGATTCCATTATTGTTAATTCGTTAATGATAATCAATCCTTTATTGATGCTTCGTTGAATTTCAGTGCTATTTAGGGACTATTGCAACATAAAATGAACTTAGTATTTTAAAGTAAAAAAAATACTTTTGGTTAAATGGAGTATTTTTTTTTGCTTTACCTAAGTCTATATTGGATTTGAAATGGAATAGTTTCATCATGTACAGGTTGCTATTTAGTAACTATTGCAACATAAATTGAATTTTGTATTGTAAAGTAAAAAAAAAAAATTACTTTTGGTTAAATTAAGTATTTTATTTTGCTTTAGTTATGTCTATATAGGATTTGAAATGGAATAGTTTCATCAAGTTAAGTTTGTGGCAGTGGCGAATATAAAATATTCGAAGTGAAATTCGAAGATACGTTATTTTGCTCCTTTGACAAGAATGCATGACCCTTTACTAATATATTGTAGCTTCGTTCATTAATCAACACATTTAGAAGGCAATAAACCCGCTAACTCAAAAAGTTGAATCGTAGATTTGTAACAACATTATGGAAGGGCCATACAACTCAACGCTGCATCCATTTGATTGCAAAATCTAAAACAGATGTAATTCTTTTGTAATACCATTGGGCTCGCAAATTTTTCCTGAAGATATGCAACGTATATTTTTTTTAATGAACTGGACTGACTGACCTTTCATTAAGGAACTGATGATTATCTTCGAGAGGTATTTTGGAGAAAAAAATAGATTTACTTTAGCAAAACTGCGGTCTCATTTACCTGTTAAATAATTTTCCAACTTGAATTTACCTGAATGCAAACCTCTCTACAGAGGAAATTAAATTCATTGAGAATCATTTTAACAGAGAGCGTTAACATACGGTAATTATGCATGAATGAACAAGAAAATTCACTGTATTTGAAAACTGTAGCAAGCCCTAGCTATTTTGTATGTATTCCAAGCACTTATTATTCCTTTGCAGAATTTAACACTTATATTATCATTCGATGCGTTGCTTCGAGGTATATATTAGGGTGGATCGAAAAACGCGTTTTTTCTGCAATACAATTCTAATAGCGCAGAAAACTTGCGCATAGGCGTCATTATAAATGAAAAAATATTAAAAAAATGTTTTTTCAAAATTTGAAATCGCGCAGAAGGCCTAAAGTTACCAAAAAAGTCAAAATACCAGTGAATTTAAAAAAAATGCAAAAATTACAAAAAAATACATTTTTTGTTCTAATAGTGAAAAAAGTGTTTTTAAGAGTGTCCTTAATGCATACAAAATATAATTAGACCCATTCTTGTTTTACTGAATTCGCGCAAAAGGACGAAAGTTGAGGGTTGTATCGTAAAAAAACGATATTTCATGATTTTCGACGATTTTTAAACATTTGCCAAAACCCATAAAAGTTTTATTTTTAATTTGTAATAGTGTAAAAACCATTCAAAATAGTTTTCCCAATCCAGAAATAATACTTTCAGACCTGTTATTCCTTAACTGTATTCGCGCAAAAGGTCTAAATTATAGTATAAGTTAAGTTATAGAGTCCCGTAAAAACGACGTTTTCCATATCTGATGAGTGTTTATTTAACACATTAAGGTTTGAAATAAGACTCTAACGAGTGATTTACAAAAAAAAGTATTAGCCAAACATATCATATTGCAGCTCTCAGCTCATTTCAACATTTAATCTGTGCTGAAATGACCCAGGACTCACGGCGAGGACGTGGCTACAAGGCGAGTCCCACCTCCACCCTACCCAACCAACCAACCAGGGTGAATTTTATTTACAATATTTACAGTAACTATTTACTTTGTACAATGCATATATGTTCGTTGTAGGCAAAAGGTTATTTACATAGAAGCCCCTATGAATTCTGACTTTGAATTAAATGTGGGCATCAGCTGTCTTGATTTTAAAGTAGCTCTAATATAACCATCTCGATTTTCATGCCCGCACACTTTTTCTGCTGCTTCTGTAACCAGTTTTACACACCTCTCAACTGACTGGGTGTGGCATGGGAATTTGAGGTAGTTAAACTCTTTTAGCGCTTTGTCTTTCAATAAAGAAGCAATGTGTTCAGTTGGCATCATGGACAGTAGTGGCGGTGGTGTTAACTTGCAGATTGACCAATCAATTAGTTCGGTATAGTCGTTTGCACTAAAATTTATTGAAGGTATTTTGAAGTCTCTTACATAACCTTCAGATGATGGCTCATTTCTGGATTTAAGGATCCTTCTGTAGCCAAGTTCTCTAATGTGTGGTCTCTCATCGGGTTTTAAGATTGTATGTATCCCAAACTAGTCCAACAATTGAGTTACAGACTCTTGCAAATTACATAGTGAAGTCATATGCACCTGTTTGGTTTGATATAAAGAAAAACTACACTGTGAAAGATGGACCGAAGCATATTTTGAAGGTAGTTAAAACAACCAGACATCTACCGGACAATATCAAGCAAATCATTGATCCAGTAATTCAAAGGAAAGCATTCTTCTGCCACCCTGAAAATATGATGTTGGCTATGATAATGGATGAGAGACCACACATTAGAGAACTTGGATACAGAAGGATCCTTATCCAGAAATGGGCCATCAGCTGAAGGTTATGTAAGAGACTTCAAAATACCTTCAATAAATTTCAGTGCAAACGACTATACCGAACTAATTGATTGGTCAATCTGCAAGTTAACACCACCGCCACTACTGTCCAAGATGCCAACTGAACACATTGCTTCTTTATTGAAAGACAAAGCGCTACCAGAGTTTAACTACCTCAAATTCCCATGCCACACCCAGTCAGTTGAGAGGTGTGTAGAACTGGTTACAGAAGCAGCAGAAAAAGTGTGCGGGCATGAAAATCGAGATGGTTATATTAGAGCTACTTTAAAATCAAGACAGCTGATGCCCACATTTAATTCAAAGTCAGAATTCATAGGGGCTTCTATGTAAATAACCTTTTGCCTACAACGAACATATATGCATTGTACAAAGTAAATAGTTACTGTAAATATTGTAAATAAAATTCACCCTGGTTGGTTGGTTGGGTAGGGTGGAGGTGGGAATCGCCTTGCAGCCACGTCCTCGCCGTGAGTCCTGGGTCATTTCAGCACAGATTAAATGTTGAAATGAGCTGAGAGCTGCAATATGATATGTTTGACTAATACATTTTTTGTAAATCACTCGTTAGAGTCTTATTGCAAACCTTAATGTGTTAAATAAACACTCATCAGATATGGAAAACGTCGTTTTTACGGGACTCTATAACTTAACTTATACTATAATTTAGACCTTTTGCGCGAATACAGTTAAGGAATAACAGGTCTGAAAGTATTATTTCTGGATTGGGAAAACTATTTTGAATGGTTTTTACACTATTACAAATTAAAAATAAAAATTTATGGGTTTTGGCACATGTTTAAAAATCGTCGAAAATCATGAAATATCGTTTTTTTACGATACAACCCTCAACTTTAGTCCTTTTGCGCGAATTCAGTAAAACAAGAATGGGTCTAATTATATTTTGTATGCATTAAGGACACTCTTAAAAACACTTTTTTCACTATTAGAACAAAAAATGTATTTTTTTGTAATTTTTGCATTTTTTTAAAATTTACCGGTATTTTGACTTTTTTGGTAACTTTAGGCCTTCTGCGCGATTTCAAATTTTGAAAAAACATTTTTTTAATATTTTTTCATTTATAATGACGCCTATGCGCAAGTTTTCCGCGCTATTAGAATTGTATTGCAGGAAAAACGTGTTTTTCGATCCACCCTAGTATATATATTCATGAAGGACAAACTTTCTGAATCGATGAATATCGTTAGAGTCTATCAAAATATAAAGTAGTACTCAGTTGTTGTATTCATTTACAAAATAATAATTATGTTCTGATTTTTATTTAATTTATTTTGACCAAATGCGTAAAATGTTGATTATTTACAAATATTTTTAATGAGCAGTTACGCTGGTGTTAGCTCTCTTTTCTAATAGTTAATTTATATGAAAGGAAACACTGGAGATAACAGATTTTACAAACAGAAGTTTGTGACTTAGTATTTCTTTGCGGTTCCAGGAATTGCAGACAAACTGGAAAAACGAGGAAAATAAGTAATCGGCACTTTTAGGCATAAAACCACCTTAAAAATTAAAATTTTCAAATCGGTTTCTTAGTGTGTACCTAGGACCTAAGAGGAACCACCGTGCAGAATTTATACCTCCTTGGAGGTATGGTTCCAGAGATATAGGGATCAGTCAGTCAGTTTTATTTTGAGTGCTTATAGCTCCTTTTAACCCCTTAAAGTCTGAAATTTTTTTAGAAAATATTTCTTATTGAGCATTTAGGGCCTAAGAGAAATCACGATGCAAAATTTCAGCTTCTTAGCCTTATAGTTTTAGAGATACATAGATCAGCCAGTTAAGGTTTTGTTTTGGGGGTTTGAGCCCCAAAATTGAAGTCTATTGTTTTAGACGTATTTTTCTCATTAACAAACATTATCTAAAATTCTCAGAGAGACCTACACGCACACCTACACAATATTTTCCAAAAAGGCCTAAAAATACACTATAGATTTTTTAGAATAAAGTAACATAAAACGAATGTTCCTACTATGACTCCTATTCCAGAAGCAATTTTATGTTTTGTTGTTGTTGTTGCTAATCCTCTGGAATCCGAATATGAATTCAGATGAGATCCACGAGATTGTTGACTGGGCAAAGTTAAGGACTAAAAGAGGTTTTTTTATGAGGTCAGGTAACACCCACGCACTCCAAAATGTGCTCCTGGGAGGCCTGTCAGACATGGCACGAATTGCAAAAGACCTTTCTTAATCGTCAAAAGAAATCCTCCTGAGGTGTCTACTAGCAACCAAGAGAATGCAGTTTGGGAACTTCTATAGCAGTTTAGAAGAAGGTGCGTGCCAAGACGATTCCTCTTGTACCAGTGATGGATGAGGTTAGTCATCCAAGAGATATTATCTTGGGCCTTTAGGACAGAATATATCAATCATTCTATCAAAAAAATATTCATCTGCACCCCCGCTATTCATTTTCATCTGGCCAGTCAGAATGAGCTTAGCGCGTTTCTACTAAAATAATATACAAACAATAAGAAAGAAAGAAACTTTGAGCCTGCGGACCTTCGTCTGATTATAGTGAGAGTTAATAACACCGTGTTGCGTGGCTCGCGCGTTTGGATTAAATATGTTTACTGTTTAATTATATTTGTTAGATACTGTTTAATTGGATTTACTTAGATTTTTTTGATCCACTGTTTAATTAGTATTAAGTTTCATAATTTACATTTGCCTTTATTATTTATTTTTCCCTTAAAAACGCGCTTTTTCCACATCACTCAAGCGGTAAAGTGCAAGCTGGGGAGGCAGGACCAAAGGATATTCTATCATCCCTCTTCTACCCCGTGCATTGGAATTTGAATGATAAAGCAGCGCCCAGCTTTTAGCGTGCAGAAATACTTTTATTGGTGATTAAAGTGTTGTGGTGAAGGGATTGTATCCCCATTTAAGTGGTACGCGCACCTCTTAAGGGCACATAAAATCATTTAAAAAAATAATTAAAAAGAAAACTAATTGAGCCCCAAATTTCGTTTTTGCTGCGAACTTTCTGAGATCCTAAACATTAACTGTGCCGAATTTGGTCTCAGTTGGTGAAATAGTCTATGATTTTATAGTGGACAAAAAAAAAAAACAGACGAGCTCTTTTATATATATAGATTCATACTTACTAGAATTTTTACGAGAAGACACATGCTGGAAAAAAATCATTTCAAAATGTTTGTAGATAAAATAATAAAATTATCTGTCCCAGACATCTTTAAAGGAAGAAAGGAGATTTTAAATTAAAAAAAAAATCCTTCAGGCTAGACGTCGGCTCATAGCTTATTAAGTCTCTTCTTCAGATTTTGTTTATTTTGGCAGGGTGATATAAAAACTTTTTTTTCTTAAATTTTCAACATTTAACTAAGAAAAATACAGTTAAAATAGGCCATCTAAAATTTCTCTTCAATTTTAATTATGTTTATTTTAGCCTAAAATATTATTTTATAAATAACAATATTTGATATGTTATAGAAAATGGATTTTATTATTTAAAATATATGAGTGCTGTAGGATCAAAACTAGGAATATCAATTTTTTTCAAAACTCAGTTGAGTCGCATTTATTGTAGTATATCAATCAGTTAAAAAAAATTCAGAATATGGTAAACTAAAAAATAATAATGTCGGAATTATTCTAAAGGCAATTTCAAATTTATATCTTCAATTCATGTAGTTCTTTTCCCTTTACCTAAAAAAAGGTTTGATTGAGATTGCTAGTTTAGATCACCATTCATAGGTAATATCTATTTAAAAGATATTATTTTCGAGACGAAACTACAGCGTATGCATACTAGGCTTCGTGCATTTTATCAATTAATGTAACAAATTTCTTTAATAAATCCCTTTTCTCGCAGTCCACACCATGCGGAAGTTCCAACTAAGCTAATGGGATTCTGCCCTTGATAATTTCAATGTCAGCACGATTGCTTTGATGCAAGTAATATAGAATGGTACTTTAGGCAAAATAAATCTGTATTATCTAAAGTCATGTATTTTATTCTTGGCCTTAGCCATACTAAAAGGAACAGAACTTTGAGTCCTTTATGCTTGTGGACTGTTATCCAAAACATAGAACTGCTACTGAAACAGTTCCTGAGTTATGACAAAAGGTAATGTTTCCATCAGAGCTAAAAAATTAAATCTTAAGAATACAATTTCCTACCACATAGAAATTGATATAATAACACTTATAGGATTGTAGAATACTTTAGGAAATATACCATGTGAACAAATTATCAATATTTACTTTTAATATCTCTTTTACTGTAATGTTATCAGCTAGTGGTTTACCGTAAGATGGCTGAATCACTAGAGTGCAAGTCTTTGAAATGATTTCCTGTGAGGTCAAATCCGGCCACAGACATGAGATTTTGCAGTTGTTTCTAATCGTTATCAAACTAACGATCCCAGTAAGTTTACCTTTTGTGTTGTAAAACAGGATTATACGTAATGGCTTAAAATTATTCCATCCATCTATTCTATATTTATGCTGATTAAGCAAGAAGTATATGGCTCATATGCACTGAATCTATGAATAACGTCATTAGAAACATAACGTGTAGAGACAACAATGCCTCAACCATTTTAAGTAATTTATAATGATCTCCAAAATTGTCATACAATGGTAAAATCATTAAATTGTGCGCACTGTAACTTTGGGGTTTTTGGTAAGAAATATATGAATTCAATGATATATTACAAAATAAAAAGAAGCATTTTGCCCAGAAGAAAAATCTTAAATGTTAAATTTATACATCAGGTACTTTAAAAAAATAAAATAAGAACTTTATTTTCAAAAATTATTCTTCCTTCAGCAAGGCACTTATATTTATAACGCTGTTATATCTTCGTTTCATAAACTCATATCTCCTTTGACTATTTCCATTGAATTCATATAAAGTACATTTCAGTAGAAATATAAAGCATTTCCATTGACTAAAATATTCTGTTCAGCAAAATGTTTTCAAATAACTTCAATTTGAAAAACGTGAACATGCTAGTCCATAACCATTTTTTAAAAAAACTATAATTATGTAAAGAATTTTCAAACAAACAAATAAAAAATTATTCCTTATAACCCAGTTTTGTATTTTGATTATCCTGTTTTACACTTCTTTTGTAAAAATAGATCTTGGGAATGGGAAAGGATTTATAAATTTTCATCTTCAAAGTAATAACAGTTTTATGCTAAAAAAATCGGCTGCATAGATTTAAGATTATTTATTACGGTTAATTTTTTTTTCAAACTAAAAAAAATGTACTTTTAATAACATTTCGTATTATCAATTTTGTATATTATGTTTATCATCAATATTTTTTCATTTGTTTTATAAAATTAATCTTAATTATTATTATTTATCTTCTCAAATTTTATGATAAATAATCCTACATTTCGTCAAATTGGAAATATTCTTGTATTTGTTTTTTTGTTTAATTTAAAACTAATTACTTCTTATGTGTAATGAATATATTTTTATAATTTCTGTTTAATTACAATGTAAGTCCAAAAATAAAACCGTCCTACCTAAAGCATGCTGCAAGATTGGCTGAAAACGAATATGAGATACCAGAATGAGAAATTCACTTAGCAGAAACTTTTGCCGTCTTTATATGGTATCTATGCCACCAGTTGACAACACGCAGTTGTATGTGATTATAAGAACTATAATAATTTACAACATTGCAGGTTTCACGGAAATCGGTGTGGAGGAGATGATTCAATTAGAGGAAAGGATAAGAGAAATGCCAAGTAATATGACTAATACTATATCGATGGGGAGAATCGCGAACGAAGTAAAGAGTAGATTGATAGCTTCAGTTGACGGGTTCTTAGGAACAGTTCAAAAGCAACATGATCAGATTAAGTTTGTAGAACACAAAATAGCGTGGATGGATATGACAAAGCAAGATACATATGTTGAAAAAGTGAAAAGTGTTTACGAAGGAGGAAGTTCAAGGTCGAGATTAAGTCGTAGAGTGAATAAGGAAGTACACGTAACTTGCAGGGAAGAAAAGAATGTCGAAGAAACTAAAAGGGAGATACGGGAGAAAATTGCTCCAGGAAAGATAAAAGTAGGGATAAATATGTGTAGAAAGATTGAAAAAAGGGGTATCATAATCGGCACATATGTAACGAGGACATCGAAAAGATGATAGACGAGTTCCGGAAAAAGGAAGATCTGAGACAATATACGGTCGAGAAACCAACTAAAAGGAACCCGTAAATCCTAATACGTATATGGGGTTAGGTGAACCCATACAATTGAGGAAATCAAAGCTAAACTGTTCCAATAGAACAGGAAATTAGAAGAGTCAGACTTGAAAATAATAACTAGCTTCAATTCCAAAAGAGGGACGAACTGGATAATTATCTTGAACAAATAGAATTTTAAGAAAATTATGAAGGTAATTAAAGTGAAGTTGAAATGGCAAAGATGTACTATTAAAGAATATATAAGACCCATATTTTGCTATATATGCTGGAGGATGGGGCATATCACCTAACATTGAAAGGAAAATAAAGTATGCAGGTTATGCGGAGAAAAGGGTCATAGATAAGTAGATTGAGTATACAGTTATGCTGCATAAACTGCAAGTATTATATTATTAGAAATGAAATAAAATTTGATACCAAACATTCCCCGACTGCTATTATGTGCACTTGTTATAGCATGGAGATCGGGAGTTTTCGTGCTCGTACGGACTATGGCGACTAACTTTGCTTCTTTCAAATGTGCGCATATTAATCTAAGAAACGTGTTTGTTGCAGCAGACCATTTCCGGAAAGATATTTTTCTGAAAAATTCGATGTGGTTTCGATCCACGTGCCACACGTTCGCAGGAAGGAAAAATACTATTGCGTGGTTTCCCAGTATCCACATACTTATTTACTCTGACGAAGATCCCAGTGGGGTTGTACTAAACGATAGAGTGAATACATATTTTAAAGTTTTAGTGAGTCCTTACCTTCTTGAAATTAGGTGCAACATTGGGGATGAATATTACTTGGTAATCACTACTTACCTTCCGCCTGCCCCAAGAAATAACCTGGAGCATATTGAGCCACAATTTTGACAACTAAGTGCTTTCATGGAACAGTGAACAATGCTACCATGAAACAAAGATAATTATCACAGGGAACTTTAACACTTTAAGCTACCGTTTGGGGTCAGAGGCCTACTGATATGAGAAATTTTGCGGTATTGGAGTTAGTGCTACAGAACGGTGCGGTCATACAGAATGCCCCGAATAGTCTACCCACCTACAACGGCCCTCGGGGCAATAGCTGGATAGCTCTGATGATTACAAACGGAATTTTGGAGGAAAATATCAAAATTTAGATGCGGTGATAGCCGGTCGTTGACGGATCACAATCTGATCGTCTTTCAGGTCTTAAAGAGTACGTGGACTTAATTGAAACTGGGACTGAACCAAGATGGAAAAATTAAGAATATATGTTGGGTTCCATTTAGGATTGAACTGAAAGACAGATTGAGAGAGCTTAAGAATCAAATGAATGAAGAAAACATTGCCATGATAGTTGAGAGATTAAAAAAACAACTTATCTGAATTATGTAACAAATATAGAAAAAGAAATAGACGCGGGAAAAAGAATGGCTTTTGGTGGAACCAGAAATTGGAGGTAATGAGAAGTAAGGTCAGAGCCTTAAGGCGAAGGACACAAAAAAACTAATAATACAAATGAAAGGAAATTTGAAATGAATATTTTTATGAAAGAAATAGTTAGATATAAAAGAGATTTTCTATAGGCTAAAAGAAAATGTTTTCGAGAATTTTTGGTGTCGGTAACGGTTGAAAGGCACGTTTGGTAGTGTAAATGGTATTATCAAAGATGCAAGGAATAAAGGAAGGGTAATAGAGAATATTATTGGTGAAGATGATAACATATATGAAGAAGAGGAGGATATTGAAAGTCAAGTAGCTAGTTATCATTTTAAGACTAATAACAATGTTGAAGATCCGGATATACAGTGGGGTAAAGGGGAGTTGACGGAGATCGAAAATGTAGAGATTGAGTAAACTATAGAAGAGAAGAAGAGAAATAAAGCTCCAGGTAACGGTGGATTTATATTAAATATTATTGACGAATTATACTTGGTTGACGAGGAATACGCAAGAGGTATCAAATATACAATAATTACAATAGGTATCTAAGGGAAACAAAGTTTCCGTCTGCTTGGAAAACGGCGAAAGTGGTATATATATACAAAGAGGGCAAGGATCCATCTCATGTCAGCTCATATCGGCCGATTTGTTTACTCCCAGTAATGGGAAAGATACTTGATAAATTAATAATGAATAGGCTTGTCATGCACTTAGAAAAGTGTGGACACTTATCTGAAGCACAATTTGAGTTTCTAAGGAAAGAAGTACCAGAGATGCCATTGGTAATATATTGGAGATTGTAGTAAAAAACAAAGAGGAAAGACAGCAAAGCAAACTTCTTGTTAACTCTCAATGTAACTAATACATTCAACACGATAAGTAAAGATATTATAATAAAGTCGTTAGGTAAACTAAACCTGGGGAATAAAATATATCTATTACTAGTAGATTACCTGTATGAATGGAAAGTTATAATAAACAAGGACGATTGTAATTATAACGTAGGGGTCCCACAGGACTCCTCAATGGGGCCGATTCTTTGGTTGTTGAACATAAACGATCTACTTGGCATTAGTAATTATGAAGACTGGTATTATATTCTGACCTTTGCCGACGGAATTATTGTTGTTATTGCGAGCAGAACATACTATAAATTTTTAAGGTTAACATAAATTGTTTTGGGTAAATGTGTACAGTGGGCGGAGTACAAGGGTCTGAAGTTTAGCACGGAGAAAAGTAGCTATGCTTAAATACCTTATAAAGGTTTTAATTCACTAGAAAACCAACTGTTATACTGAGGAATGCAAATGTAAAGTGCAGCAACGAAATATTGTACCTTGGAATATTGATCGACAAAAATCTCAATTTTATGAGCCATATTAGTATGGTGGAAGAGCGAGCAATTAAGATCTTGTACAAATTGATTAGTTTATCAAGAAAGTCTTGGGGAGTTAAACCGGAAGTGGTGAAGAATATATATTTAACAGTTATTGAAAATATATTATTATACGACATACAAACGTAGTACAACTATCTGGAAAGAATTAACAGTAAATTAAAATAAATACAGAGAACATCCTGATAAGCATTGCTAAGAGGTTTAGTACAGTTTCGACCGATGGACTAGAAGTATTGGCTGGTTGCTTACCTTTAGACCTAAGGGCGAGACTGGACGTTACGTTTTACAACTTCTATGTTAAGGGAAATGAAGTTGAGATCGGTGGAGATAAATAAAATAGAGAGAATAGTGAAAATAGAAAATATGTAACAAGAAATGGAATGTAAACAACAAAGGGACCTTTGGTCACTAAATTCGACTATGAATGAGAAGGGAAAGACGGACTGGCATTACTATACCGATGAGTCTAAAATGGGAGGCCAGTTCGGGACAGGAGTTATTTTGTTTTAAGATCAAAAGAAGATAACAGAAAAAGAAGAAATGTTTTCGGATAATGGGACGTCGTACAAGACAGAGATCATGGCATTGTTTATGGCCTTGGAAGATGCTAAGGATAGAAATATCAATAATTTTTATGTGCATACGGACTCACGTAACGGTTTTTAGGCGATGAAATCGGCTAGTGAAAAGGATGAAGATGTGGATAAAATCAAGTACATAATTAGAATTAATGATTTAACAGAAACATTCATTGGGTCAGGGCCCACGTGGGTCATGAAAGGAATGAGCCAGTGGATAGAGTGCCGAAACAAGCCACGACACTTAGTTCAATAACGACTATATTTAAATATACCAGGGCAGAAATCAAATGAATAGTCACCTAGAATATTACTGGGAGCTGGTATGAACGATGGAGGCAGGCTTCTATGGGGAGAAGAACATACGAGATTTACGATGAATTTCTTGTGATATCTTGACAGGCCATGGGCTCTTCGGCTCCTATCAACGGAAGTTTTGGGAAAGACGGAACATGTTGTTGTGCAGAAGAACAGACCCCCGATTATTGCATATTCGTATGTGAATACTTCAGTAACCCAAGGGGAGAGTTACGCTATAGTTACTAAGACTGGACTAGACATATATTTTTAAGGACTATTATTCTAAGAAGTTTATTAGTAAAATTGTTAAGATCTATTGGATCAGTGGTATCCAGTTTGAACAAATATTATCAACTCTGGTGTGTTTTGTTATTACCCTTGATAAGTTACCATTTGATAAATTTTTCTTTTGTTAATTGGTTAGATTGTTATAATGTTAAAGTTGTTGATTTGAATGTGATAGATTTAATGTTTGACTCTTTTTGTAGGAAATATACACATTTTTAAAAATATAAGTATTATACACATAATGAATTGAAATCGGCATTGAATTATTGTATGAAAAATTTAAACTATAGGAAATATGCTCCTGTTAAATACTTTATTTTTGGTACCGAGTGTGGTACTTCGGTGCTAATTGATACCAGGTGTATCTTACCATTTTGCTATATAGTTAACTTTGTACAGTTTGTTGATTTGCATTATGTGTTGTGATTTCCATTATTGTTGTTATTGTACTCTGTAGTCTGGAAATTAACTGAACCTTCCAGTCAGACGATAAATCTAGCTTCAAGGGAGTCATAAGTTTGGGTTACATAGTTAGGCGGGTAAACGTCCATTAGGGCCTGGCTGACATGGAAAGTGCGCCTTCTCAGAATTGTAAGAGCAATTGCGTCACGCGATCCGCCATCAGTAATGAGTTGCATGCCTTTAAATGGGGCGACAATCACTTTGAATTTACTAAGCATATCAAATTAAAGAATTAAACCACCAAAGAAAATTATTCTGAAGCAAAGCCACCTTGTTTTGGGTTTCTTTACAGTAATTAAATATTTAATAATTAATATTACTATAAATAAGAATTAACAATTTAAAATTGAGGGGATTTTAAGTATTCAGTGTTAAAGAAAACCGAGGCGCGGTAGCCCAGGACGCGGTAGCCTAGGGCGCGGTAGCCGAGTTGGCAAGAGCAGCGGGATAGTGATCTGAACGTATCTGGTTCGATGCTCGTCGCTGCAAATCTACCGCCGTGTTCACTAATGGTGGCCGGGGCACGTAAAATAGGGCGTGGCTACAATGTCCTCCAAGTTCTCAAATTTACCTCTGGAGGTGCGGGGTCAAGTGTTCCGGTCTCGTCACCTGACTCGGTTAAAAATTACGAGACGGGTCATTTAGCCAAGTCGGACTCCGACCCTGGTGGTGCTATTAAAAACCAGAGCCGCACCTTCACCGCCCATAGCCTTCGGGACTTGATCTGATGTTACATGCCGATCAACGGGCATAAGCAACAACAACAACAACAAATCAGTTCAAAAGAGAAATCGTACCACCAGAAGGCATGAGACAAGTTTGGCTGAAAATTGGTGGTCGCTGAGGGCAGTCCCGCATGCACAAGAAAGTCCTGTGTTCTGAAATTAATTTAGTATCATTGTAATCTGTTAGTAGTTATTCAATGCGAAGAAAGAGTAATTCGCCTACCCATGCCTATCTTAGCCTGGACAAGTCCAGTTTTTCCGTCGGTCCACGTGGAAATGGGGGGAAACTGACGCCGATCACTATGCACCCTACAAGCCCAACAGAGGATACTTCTCTCCTTACTACTGCCCCACAGTGGCAGAAGTCATAGTTACGCCCGACATAACCAGCAATCATATGAAATCCATTACATTTGAAATTGCGTGCTCTGGGAAGGAGTCACACTGCACCAAGGCCAGAATCAGGCTTTAATTACAATGGAAATGTAAATTTCGATTTTAGAAGTTTTTAACTTTTTTCTACATTACATTTTTTTAATTTTAGCTAATTTCTCATAACAGCTCTTATCTTTTTTCCTTAAAAAATGGAGCCCTTCAGTTAATAGAGGTTGAAGAGAATCACGATATTTTCAAACCTGAATAACGAAATACACGCATCAAATACCTCCCTAATGTGAACAAAGTAAATGCTAGAATAAAGCACGTGATTTTTAAAATTTTAAACTCTTTTTTTTTAAACCTTACTCCCCATTGTTCACATCAGAAATAAATGATAAGAATTCATGTGCATGTAATTAGCAAAATATGCGTTGACCAAGGGTTAGTAAATTTCTGTATTAGATAATTCTGCAGTTCTATTTGAATGGTTTAGGATCAAAACAAGCAATCTCCATCAGACTATTTTTTCGGTAAAGGTAAAGAAAAATACCGTATGCCATTTATGAGGATATAAATTTGAAATTGCCTTTAGAAAAATTCCGACAATATTTTTTATTAGTTATCTATTTTTCAACAATTTGCGATTTTAAAAAGTAGAAATAATATTAGATACTATTCTTAGCTTAATTTTGAAAGAAAATGGAGTCTGATAGTTTTAATCCTACACAACCCATTTATCCTCAAAACCCTATTTTCACTGGTTTCCTGATTGCTAATCCCCGCTAAATTTAAAGATTGCCAATACTTTTAGATAAATAGTTAACATAAATATTAAATTCAAAAGCATAATTAAACTACGTAATGAGAAGAATGTTCAAACCGGTTTTGGGGAGGAGCCAAAATGAATAACATATATAATTCCGGAAACCAACTGCTAAGAACGAAATATGTTTCGTAATGTCTGAATATATACATAGCAAAGTATCTTTGTTTTTTTTTTCCTCTTTTGTGATTTGTTGAAACATTTGTCTCGTCTCTGCAAGAATAGAAAAGTTTCTCAATATTTTGCCTTTTGCCAGAAGCTGAAACTTTTCTTTGGGTTTATTGTTATTTCACCCCGTACCTTTTATTTATAAGATATTTACATAGACCGCTGAACAATATTTGATTATTTTGATGGTAAACATTGAAAATATTTTACCTTTCTTATTATCTGTCATACAAATCTGCTTAAGTTTATAAACAGGGAATTTCGTAGCAAGTTCTTTTGTATGTAATTTTAAGCAAATAATGCTATTTCTTGTTCACATAATAATGCTTCTACAAATGCGGAATAACATAAAAATATAGTGCAAGGAAATGTGAGGCAACATCATTTTAAATTAAATGTTAGTCTGCATGTTTTAACTATTACGTTAATTAGTAATTTTAATAATTAGTTTGGAAGAGAGGAAAGAAAAATTTCTGAATGTTAGGTATTTAAAACATTTCCTTCGTTACCATAATCACAGGTATGTGTATACTGAAATTATTATTTATTCTAAATGAGAGCACAGTTATTGAAAAAATGTAATCTCTGAAAGCATTTCTATACCAAAAGTCATTAAAGTAATTGAATTCCCTAAACAAATACATTTTATACATTACAGGAAAGGAAAACACTATCACACTAATGCCATCAATGTGTCAAATAACACGAAGTAAATAAATACAACAAAAGCTGAGAAAATTTACATTGATATCTATTTTTGGAACTCTGAAAGAAATTACTTTACATTTCAAATAAGCACAGTTTTTAATTTTTCCTGTGTAACTAAAGAAAAATAACATACAAGAACAGAAGCATGATGAAAAAAGCAAAGAATGTCGCTCAGTAAATATTTTTGTACAGTTACGCTGATACTTTAAACCGAGTACTAATGTACGTTCGCCCTACGTAAGATTTCATTTGCACACTCAGCCGTAATTCACCCACTTAATGAAGCTTAAACAAAGACTATTTATTCCTCTTCAAGCATGGATACGGATAGCCTGACGACATAGTTTAAGAAAACTCAAAAACACAACCGCTATATAACCCCGTTTTTAGAAGCTATTGCACTACTCAGTTTTGTTGCATATATTGTGGAAAATGGCTCGTAAAAAAAGATTAACCCTTGAGGAAATAGCAGTTCTACTACGAGAGCTCTCAGATAATGAATCTGAAGGGGGTGAGCTCTCAGACATTGAAGACGAGGATTTTGAGTCTGTCAATTGTGAAAATAAAAATGACTATTCATCTGATTCTGATGAAAGTGAGAATAAAGAAACTACAAAAATAGTAATACGGGAGCCTTAATTGCTCCTGATGGTACAGAATGGGAAATATATGAAAGTAGAAAAAATCCTGGATGCTTTCCAAAACAAAATATCATACGGCAAGATAATGGACCAACAAATCACGCAAAAAGAAACGTAAAGAATGATAGTGTTGAGTGCTTGTTTTTTATTTATAGACAGCCCAATTTTGAACAATATGAAGAAATATGCGGAAGCAGAGGCAAAGCGAGTGCTTGGGAATGACACTTGGTCTCTTCTATAGATGAGTTACTTGCAGTTATTGGAATACTATACGCTCGTGGCGTGAGTGGTGCAAAAGGAATTGAGCTACATTCTCTGTGATCTAATATCTGGGGACCTGTATTTTTGAACGGAAACTACGGGAAGAAACACGTTTTGTGAAATTCTTCTATTTTTACGATTTGATTTGAAATCTACACGGTCGCCACGTTTGAAAACAGACAAATTTGGAATCGTTTCATTGAAAATTGCATCCCTCCAACCAGGGGAAAACATAACTATTGACGAACAGCTGTTTTCAAGCAAGACACGATATCCTTTTATTCCATTTCTACCTTTAAAACCTGATAAATATGGACAAAAGTTTTGGATGGCTGTCGATGTAAGAACTAAATACCTCCTGAATGCTTTCCCTTATCTAGGAAAAAATGAAGAACAGCCATCCAAACACAGATTATCTGAATACGTCGTTATGAAACTGATGAAACCTTTTCTAAGCAAAGGCCTAGATGTCACAGATAATAACTTTTTTCCAAGCTAAAGAATAGCAGAAGAAGGGAACAAGCTTGGTAGGGACTGTCAGCAGGTCAAGAAAATAAATTTTAAAGTCCATGAAAGATTCCCGAGAGGAACTATATAAATCTAAAATCCTGAAACATGGTGAAACAGGTGCTACTCTTACAGTATATCAAGGAAAGAGGAAGAAAAACGTTATGGTCTTGAGTACGCTTCATGCTTCTGTAGAAATAAATAATAATGAAAAGATAACCCTAAAAACAATTAGATTTATAATGCGACCAAATGTGGTGTTGATATAATTTATTAGATGGCCAGAAATTACTGTGTAAAGACACCATCTAGAAGGTGGCCTGTTGATACTTTTAATAATATGTTAGATTTCGCTACCATAACTGCCTGGATTATTTATAAAGAAATTACTGGAAAAAATTTACTATAGAAACATTTATAGAGAATAGCTCACATCTACCCAGACTTGGGTGTATATAATTTGAAGTGGCACTCTAAATGAATTTTATACAAACACAGTTTATACATGAAACAATGTTTATTGAATTCGTTGCACATATAGAATTTGCTTTTACAGCAATAAGCATACGTACTACTTGTACGGAATATATATTAACATTCAATAGAAATACACCTTGCAAATACTCACAAACCAGCAGAGAGTCAAACCAGCAGTACTGCCACGTAAACTTTGGGCCCCCTAAGCACTAGCGCAGTATAGCACCTGGACTTGCTTACATCGTAGCTCCCTCTTGCTTATCTATCAACTTTAACATCCTTTTTTTAAATCAAGCTGCTTGGCATTTATACCAAGCGCGTATGCCGAAATTAGCATATCTCGAGCAGCTTCTTTAATTCATTCACTCAAAAGTTCGATTCTTGTGAATCGAATCTTGTGTATACCTTACACATTCATCCAAATGCTAGCTGATGAAATGCGCCAAAATTGCATACGCCTTCCAAATAAACAAAATGAAAACCAAGCACAGCGGATTCATCAGAGAGATCAGGTAAAAAGAGGTGGAAATGTGAAATAAAAATTTGCAATAGTAACATGACTACCAACAGCTGTATTTCATGCAAGAAAATAGTATGTGAAAAATGTTATGCCAAGGTAGATTATACATACAAAAACTGCCTTCTTGAATTTAAGTTAACTGTAAGTATATCCATTTTGTGAAAAGCATGGCTTTTATTAATTTTTCTTATAATTGTACATTCAGTTATATTTCTTCATAGTTAATTTTGTATCCATTGTTCTTAAATACAAATTCCAATGTTTTATTTGAAGATTTCATTCATTATTGTACGGTCGTGTTTGCTTTTACCTTATAAATCCCATAGGAGTCGAAATGACTCCGGCGGACGTTCTAGGATGATGGAGGTTGTGGGCGTTCTAGTGTTAAATGCAAACTTAAAAAAAGTAACTAAAACAGCTTAAAAATTTAATTTTAAAAAATTTACGAAGAATTTTTCAAAATTCTTTCTTCGTGCACCTCTACACTATAAGAAAAATCGCCATATAAAATTTCAGCCCATTAGGTCTCTCGGTTTGGTCTTGCGTTGTATGTCAGTCAGTCAATCAGTCAGTCAGTAAGTCTGTCAGTTACGGAAGTGTTTTATATTTATAGATTACATAAATGTTATACAAATATCATTTCCTGTGCGGAAGAAAACATAATTCGCATCAATACTAACGCATTAAGTGAAGAATTGTGTAGAAGTGAAATTTTACACTCACATATCATTTCAAGTTTATGAACTTATATACATGTGCTAATTTTATGAATTGAAAATTTTAACACGAGAAAGACGCCATCATTTTGACGGTTTCGGACATACTATTGAGCGCTATGTCTGTATTTATGTCCTCGGGCTTCTGAAACTTTATGACGTTTTCTAATTTTGCAAACAATATGTACACACATTTACAGAATTATATACGGTAGTAAAGAGGGGGAGAAAATGTATTGCATACCTACCAAGAGTGAAAGCCGTCAATTTGACGGCACTATAGAAAAATAGACAGAAATCTTTAAAATTATACCGGAAAAAATCTTTTCGTCTCTTTCCCCTTCTGCAAATAACAGAAATATTGGCACTTCGGAAATTTTGGTGTTGAAAAATAAGGACTGCACAAACCATGCGTATATTTTTACGGATAAACCCAACCAGGTTGTAAGCTCGGCATACGTCCATAAAATATATCTAAATATATACTAATTTATTTTATATTGGTATGAAATTGTTCAAAATTTAAAGTATTTAACTATTTTTTTAAATATTAAATATTTTAAATCCTTGATTTTATTTTTAACTGTCAATATAACGGTGTTCAGTCTTTTTAATAAGACAAAAATCCACGTATTTCTAGTGTTAAAACATTTTCGTAGTTACTATAATGACAGGTATGTATATACTGAAGTGAATATTTATTCTAGATGAGTTCGCAATTAATGGAAAAACGTTATCTCTAAAAAAAAACTTTCTTTACCGAATGTGCCGTTAAAGTATTGAACAAATTCCTCAAAGAATTATATTTTACGCCTTATAGGGAAAAAACACACATTTGCCACAATTGTTTCAGTTAACACGCTATAAATAGACGCAATGAAAGCTCAAAAAAATTACGATTTTACTTCTGTTGAGAATGCAAGGAGAAATTTTCTTTACTTACACACACACACACACACATATATATATATATATATATATATATATATATATATATATATATATATATATATATATATATATATATATATATATACGCTGTACGGTTTTTAATTTATACTCTTTGAGCTGGGAAAAATAAACGACGAAGATCAGGAGCAGGGCGCTGTAAGTCAAGAGTATCGCCAGATAAATATTTTGGCCGTGATACGCTGATACTTAAAAACTGAGCGCTAATGAACAATCGCTCCCACGCACTATTTCATTTGCGCACTCAGCCATAAATAAATTTTACTTCTAAACCACTCCATGAAGCATAAACAAAGAATGTTTTTTATTTCTTTTTCTGATAGAGAACAGGTAAGGATATCCTGACGACATAGTTTCAGAAAATTCGTAGTCATAACTATTATATAATCCCGTAAAAATATATTTATTATGAGGAAATATGATAGGTTTCGTATAAAGACATTTGTTATATTGTTATGTTATTTAAGGAATAATTCTTCAGTGAAAATAAGTTAGCATTGCAGTATTGTTAAAACAATTCTATTCCTATGCGGGAGAAAATATTATACAATCATAACACATTGCGTAAAGATTTGTTTAGAAGTGAAATTTTACACTCACACGCCTTTTAAAATTTTGACTCTTTTATAAGTGCGCTAAGTTTAAGAATTAAACATTTAAAGTATTTCCGTAGTTACTACACACACAGGTATGTATGTACAAAATTATTATTTATTTTAAATGAGTGCATACTTGTTGCAGAAACATTCTCTCGAAAATTTTTTCTTCAACAAATGTTTTAAGTAATTGAAGAAATTCCCCAAGAAATTCCTTTCGGACACATTAGGGAATTACATCCTATCATACACTTGTCACAATTGTGTTAGTTCACCTGCATTAACACTAGAAAGACGGGATTTTTTTCTGACTAAAAAGACTGAACGCCATCATTTTGACGGTTAAAAATAAAATCAAGAATTTAAAATATTTCATGTTTTTTAAATGGTTAAATACTTTAAACATTGAACTATTTCATACCAATATATAATAAACTAGTATATATTTAAATATATTTTTATTCAGGCATGCCGAGCTGACAACCGAGTCTGGTTTATCCGTAAAAATATACGCATGGTTTTAGAAGTCCTTGTTTTTCAAAACCAATAATTCCGAAGAGCCAATATTTCTGTTATTTGCAAAAGGGTTAACAGACTAAAAGTAACTGACATTTTTCCGGTATTATTTTAAAGATTTCTGCTTGTTTTCTATATTGCCGTCAAATTAATAGCTTTCAGTCTTAGTAGATACACAACACATTTTCTCCCCCTCTCTATTATCGAATATAATTTTGTAAATGCGTGTGCATATTCCGCGTAAAATTAGAAAAAGGTCATAAAATTTCAGTAGCCTGAGAACATAAAAATAGACAGAAAACTCAATAGTACGTCCGAAACCGTGAAAGTGACGGCGGCCGTCTTTCTAGTGTTAAATAGATACAATAAAGGGCCCGAGATAAAGTAATAGTAGCGGGTCGGCTATCAGTGGTGATGGTCCTGGGATCGAATACCGAGAAGAAACATTCAATACCTCCGTATATTGGATATTGGACCGTTAAATCGGTGGACCGGAAATTCCCTCTTTGAGGTCAGAGAGGGTGGGAGGGGGTACGATTCCTCAGATGTCAGCCCTGGGGGTGCTCGGTCAAAATTGAGGTGGTACCTGGCTAAATCGGTCCCCGACCCTTGTGTGACATTATAAACTGGAGCTACACCCCTTACCCCAAAGCCTATAGGGACCTGGTCTGGAATGCTTTCAGCTAGGGGGCATTAGAACCAGCATCAACAACAGATACAATAAAAACTCAGAAAATTGATATGTTATCTATTTTAGGAATGGTTTATTAGCCAGAAGAATTAAATATATTTTATGTATTATATGAGGGGGGGGGAGAACTATCCCACACTTGCCACAATTGTCTTAGTTAACATATAACAGATAGATATAATAAAAGCTCACAAAATTTCCTATGTTATCCATTTTGGGAATGCCATGATAAATTTTCCTTAAATTTCTAACACGTACAGATTTTTATTTTTTAATTTTACTCTGTGACCAAAGCAAAATAAATGAAGAAGAGCAGCGATAGGGTGAAATAAGTCAAGCATGACGTCAAGTTAATATCTTTGTTGAGATATGCTGTACTCTGAAATTTGAACGCTAATGAACGATCGGACGTATGCAAGATTCTATTTGCACTTTCTGCTGTAACTAAATCTGACTTCTACCCACTCAATGATAAGTTGAAAGATTTGAAAAAAAAAATGTTATAAAAACTTGAGGTATATTTCTTTCTTGATATATCACGGGCACTAATAATAGCTCCCGAGGCACAATTTTACACTTTCGTGCATAGGGTAAGGTATAAGCTAATATGTTCTTAGAATTAATAAAGATCCTTCTTATTTAATATTTTATTACTGTAAAGAACAAAAACAAGGTAATTATGTTTTAAGAATTTTTTTAAGTTTTTTTTTTCACTCAAAAATTTAAAATCCTGAGTACATTTTATTAAAAATAGAACAAAGAACGCTGTTTAAAATTTCGCAATGAACAAAGGAAGTTTAAATATATCCATTAAAATATTGCGAATAATTAAAAGTTCTATTCTTGAATATTAATGAACTTAAAGATGTGATATATTGCTGGGAGTGAAGAGACTGTTAAGCATAAAATTTCTGCATCTATAATTTAAGTGATCTTAAATTTGTTCAGTTTTTAGAGATCTATACTAAACAAAAAAAAATGACAAAAACATGTGAGTTAGGCTTTTGGTTCCCTAACTAATTTAAAAATTTGTATCGTCATAATTGATGTGTATTTTTTTCTTCCTCGATAGACCTTGCAATTGAAGCCATGTTTAGCTTACATCTTAAAAGGTCAAAAATTTTATTTGCTTTTAAAGCTGTGTAAATGCGAAACAAAATTCTGAAAATTAAGTTTTTCAAACAGTTTCCATTTTGGGTAAATAATATTTGCACGCAATACAACAACAGATCTTTATTTAACTGTGATGGACGGATTCCGGCGTTGGAGCAGTATGACTTCTTCCCAAAGCATTAAATTTCAAAAATGATGAACTTCATATGAATGTACGTAAGGGTGGATGTAACTATGACTATCTTAGGTGTGTTGTAAACTCTATGGAAGTTGCAGGATGTACTGTGCTCGGCGTCGGATGCCCCCACCTCCACATGGTTCCGCGCGGTAATTGGGCCCGTCCAGGATAAAATGGGCAAGGGTTGGTGACCTAATCTTACTCCTTATGGATTAAGTACTAACAGATAATAATGACCCTAAACAAATTTCTGAAAACTGAATTACCTTGTGTGTGCAGGACTGCACTCAGCGACCACCCATTGTCAGACAACCTAGCCTCATGTGTTCGGGTGAGTCGATTTCTTATTTGGACATTCAACAATGATAATGAGTGATTTTATTTTACACTGAATACTTGAAATTGACTTAACATTTAAAATATATGAATTTTTCTTTTTAGATTTATTATTCATTAAATATTTTATTACCGTAAAGGACGAAAGAAAAAGATAAATCTGTGCGTGTTGTGCAAAGGGTGTTAAGGTCCAAAATAGGTGAAAAAGTGAGTCCAAAAGGAAGTCCAAAAAGTGAGTTATGAAACTAGACATGCTTGAAAAATCAAGAGCTACTGCACGGTACAGAAAGCTAAGTTCACTTCGACTCCTAAATATTTTTGTTCATCAGGGAAAATTTGGGATGGGAAACAAAACACAAAAATGTTAGTGTTAAAGGGGTGATGTCCCAATCAATGATTTAGCACTGTTGACTCAACAAAAATAAAATTGGAAACATTTACTTTAAAACAATTTAAAAATTTAAACTCAAAACTCACTTTACAAAAGCCATTTTAATTTTTCAATCTCGTATTTTCAAAACTACGATTTTGGACTTGACACTCTTTACACAGCAAAAACAGAAATTTGCTTCAGGAAAATTTTATTTTGGCAGTTTCATTCTGATATCCACAATAATGATTACTGAAAAAAGAACGCTATCATTCACTATTACTGTTAGGATAATATAAGAATGAACAGGGTCCTATTATTCGCTAATATTATTAATGCTGTCACACTATTATTCTGATGAATAGCGATGTATTTTCCTTATTTTTTAACATAGGATTACGTTCCTCCATAACGGTCCTATAGAAAGGAATATTTCAGACGCTAAAACCGTCTGTTCACCCGTCCTCGGAAGTTATAATTTTGGCAGCGTGCCAAACCCAGTCTATCGGACAAGTTAAACAGAAAAGTACCAAGATACGTCAAAATTTTAATATATATATATATATATTTTAATATATATATATATAAAATTTTAATATATATATATAATTTTAATATATATATAAATTATATATATATATATATATATATATATATATATATATATATATATATATATATATACTGCTCAAAACAATTAGGGGAGCAAGCAAAGAAGTTAAGAAAACCGTGCGAGACACCAACGTATTGGCATAAAATGGATAGTACACGCGTATCAATGCGCAATACAGAAAAAAAATTTTGTAATTTAGCTTTAATTCTTTGAAATATGGAAAAAACAAGAAAAGATGATTTAGGTCAACAATTTGGTTACATGTAGACGATAAAAAAAAGTATTGTTTAGAAATGATACAAGATTTTTAATATGGCGTGTGATCTCCTCGAACAGCTAAGACTGCTGCACACCTATTTTCCATGGATGCGATGATGTTATCGATAAGACTTTGAGGAATACTGTTCTACTCCTCAAGAAGTGCAATCTCCAAGTCCCGGAGAGTAAAAGGAGGCCTTGGTCTCGCAGAAATGCGTCGTCCGAGCATGTGAGAGCACGCTGGCCATTCCATATGCTGTATTGTTTCAGCTTCAAGCATGTTCTCTACAAGACGAGCTGTATGCGGTCTGGTATTACCATGCTGGAAAACAAAGGAATCTCCAATGGCTGCAGCTTAAGGTATGACATGAGGTCTCAGTATCTCGTCTGCATACCTTCGGGCCGTCAAAGTACCATTCCGAATGATATGCAGATCCGTACGTCCACCTATGCTGATTCCATCCCATACCATAAAACCAGCTCGTCTGTATTGTGACCTTTCACGAACGAATGTGGGGTTATTTCGAGTGCCCCTTTCCCTCCATACCAAAACACGTCGGGTATCACACTCCAGACAGAATCAGGACTCGTCTGTAAACAGCACTTGGCTCCAATCATGTTGCTCCCAATCTCGACTTTCAGCAGCCCATCTCCTTCGGGCCGCACGGTGGCGTGAGGTCAACGGAATGCAGACCATTGGCCTACGTACACAGAGACCTCCCCGATGAAGCCTATTACGTACTGTTTGGCTGGACACCCTTCGTCCTGTTGCCAAGAACTGTCTTTGCAGCTGAGTAGCATTGTCTGTTCTGTTTCGACGAGCTGTTAACAGTATATACCGGTCATCAGTTGCTGTAGTGGCGCGTGGCCGACCTTTCCCTGGTCGATGGGGTCAAAGAAGAACAAATACAAGAGGAAAGGCTATTTTGGATCTGATATTACAATATAATGCAGTGATACATAATACTCCTAATAGTAAACCTACCTATAACGGGCCTTTCGGGCAAAGCTGGATTGATCTTCACATAACCATAGGGATTTCAGAAGAGGAAATTAAGAAATGGAGGGTCAGTGAGGATTTCACATTAACGGATCATAATGCTATTATGTTTGAATTAGAAATTGGAAGGAATATACAGGGTCTTATAGAGAAAAAATATGAACTCAAAAAGTTAAATTGGATGTCATTTAGGGGAGATTTAAAGAAAGAAATTAATATAATTTCAGAAAAGCTAGATAATTTTTCATCAAGAGAAGTGAATTAAACACAATTATAGTTGAATTATGTGAAAAGCATAAGAAAAAAGGTGGGAGAATTCAAAAGAGGGCCTATTGGTGGAGTGGGCCCCTGGCTACAAAAAGAAGCAGAGTCAGAGCTTTACGAAGGATAGCACAGAGGGAGAGTGATATAGTGGAAAGACAGAGGAAAATGCTAATATTCAAGGCTGAAAGAGCGTGCTATAAGAGAGCGTTAAAGGAGGCCAAAAAGAGATCGTTTAGTGATTTTATTCAGAATCTTACAGTTAAAGATACACATGGTAAAGTTAACTATATCATTAAAGATAAGAAGCAAAGTGTTATAGCCAGTATCGTTGATCACGAGGGTGTCATACATGAAACAGAATATAATATTGAAAAGGCACTTACTTCGTATCATTTTAAGACTGAAGAAGATACTGAACTGAATGTCGTTGATGATGAGAGGGAAATTGAAGATAATGAAATAACGAAACGAGAAGTAGACTTAATTCTAGAGGAAATGCCAATGAATAAAGCGCCTGGCTATGATGGGGTCACTTTTAGTATAATTATGGAAATTTATAGGGCAGATAGAAACTTCTTATGGAAACTCTATAATAAAATCTGGAAGGAAATGAAGTTTCCAGCAGTTTGGAAAATAACTAAGGTTATTTATTTTTTAAAGGATGGAAGGGATCCAAAGAGCCCATCTTCATATAGACCAATTTGTTTGCTGCCAATATTGGGTAAGGTGATGGATAAAATAATAACCAAAAGACTGGTTTACCACCTAGAAAGCAATGGAATTATCTCTGATAACCAATTTGGATTCAGAAGGAACATAAATACTAATACGGCTCTACAGAATTTAAAAGGAATAATTGAGGATAATAAAGCTAGGCAGGAACATATCTGTATTCTGACTTTAGATATAAGTAACGCTTTTAATTCAGTCCGCAAAAATAGCATTGTCAAAAGTTTAAAAGAATTAAAAATAAGTAAGAATATCTATAATATAATAATTGACTACTTGCAAGATAGGAAGATTAAACTAAGAAATAATGATCTAATGGATTATAATATTGGGGTTCCTCAGGGGTCTTCCCTGGGATCTATTCTTTGGCTACTGGTAATTAACCCGCTGTTACAAAAGGAATGGGAAGAGGCAAACATTAAAATGCAAGCATTTGCTGACGATCTGATTATTACAATTAGCAGTAAGGTATCTTATAAATTTACTCAATATGCGACTAAGATCTTAGACTTGTGTCTAGAATGGGCAAATAATAATAAATTAAAATTTAACACGGATAAATGTTTCTACACGATAATAGCTTTTAAAAGGCAAATCAAACGCAAACCTACAATCAAATTGGGTATGCATGGGATTAAATATTGTAAAGCAGTAAAGTATTTGGGTATACTCTTGGATAAAGACCTAAATTTTATGCAACATCTGATGGAAGTACAAGATAAGGCTCTTAGAGTGATGTACGGTCTGGCAAGGTACAGTAAGAAGACTTGGGGTTTCAGGCCCAGTATATTGAAAGAAATATATAAAGTAATAATAGAAAAAAATGTCCTTTATGGGGCCCCATTCTGGTTCAAGAATACAGTAAGACAAAACAATTTATTAAATGAAATTCAAAGACCTTTCTTACTGAGCATTACAAAATGCTATAAAACAGTTTCAACTGATGCTTTGGCTGTACTGGCAGGTTGTATGCCTTTAGATCTCAGAGCTGAAATTGACTACAAAATGTTTGAAATATATTACAAGGAACAAGGAATAAAAGTTATGGATATAAATTTTAGCAAAAATAATTTCGAATTGGCGAACAGACCTATAAAACGTGAGACTGATTTATGGACAATAAACTGGACATTTGATTTAATTCCAATAACATTTGATTTAATTCCAATTACTCATATTAATTATTACACGGATGGCTCCCGCATGAATGGAAAAACTGTGGCAGGTATTAATAAATATATTAAGGATTTAAAAGTATTGGAAATAAAACAAAGGATATCTGATAATGCGAGTTCCTTCAGTGCAGAACTGTATGCAATACAACTGGCTATTGAAGATGCTATTGGACAAGGTCATAAAGCAATTGATATTTATTCAGACTCACGTAGTGCGTTACAGGCATTAAATACACTCAGTTTTAAAAGTGAGATGGTGGATAACATCAAAAAATTAGTTCAAACTTCGGGACTTAATGTCGCACTACATTGGATAAAAGCGCATATTGGGATTGATAAAAATGAAGCAGTTAATCAGACTGCAAAAGAAGCAACTAAATTGGAAGTAATAACTAAAGAAATTAAATGGACTAGAAACCAAGTAAAAGCAAAATTATTTCAAATGGCGGAACACGTCTGGCAACATAGGTTGAACAATACAACTGCTGGAACTAGAGTAAGAGAAATTTTTCCTCAAGTTAAAACTGACAGGCTAAGTGCAGATTTTTACATAAACCAAGCAATCACTGGACATGGGTCATTTGGTAGTTATCAAAGCAGGTTTCACGGAAAAAAGTAGCACTTGCTCTTGTGGTGCTGAACAATCGGTGGAGCACTGTATGATAGTATGCAGTCAATTTAATAATATACGCAGAACCTTACCTACCAATATTGAAATCTGGAATAAGAATAGGTTTTATAATGATTATTACTGTAGAAGAGCCATAAGAAAAATAGTTATGGCCCTTATGGCTGTTCATTATCCGATTTCATAGATATTCTTTTTCGTTGTGTGTTACACAATTAGCTTAAGTTACCCCCCCCCCCTTAAGTTTTTTTTTTTTTTTTTTTTTTTTTTTTAACGCATAACCGAAAGGTTGGGTCGTTTATATATTTGTATCTTTCCCTGGTCGATGTCTAACATTCCCTGTTTCTTGGAATCGATTCCACAGCCTTGCAACGACACTTCTGGCGACTCCAACAGCGTCCGCGACACTACGTTGTGTTTGCCCGGATTCAAGTATGCCTTTAATACCCCATGTCATGGATTCCAGTAAATCACGTTATTGAGACATTTTCAAGTCACCTTTTCTCAAAAAGAATAACTGAGCTATCGAATTTCACAGTTAAGGCGGTTAAACAGACATTTCTGAAACATCCCAATTTTCGTCCTTATGTTCTTTTTATGGTTTTGGGCATCATGAACTTTGATTTGCATATGAAGTTTTCTTCTTCTGTTTTCAGCTAGGCTTTAAATTATGGGTGATTTATTTTATGTTACTTATCGGTGTAAGTATTTCATAATTTCGTTAAAACCATGTGCCCCCCCCTAATTGTTTTGAGCAGTATATATATATATATATATATATATATATATATATATATATATATATATATATACATACAAAAGGGGTAATCAACGATAAGTAATGCAACGTAAATAACCCGCGATAGTTTCGTTAGAAGAGACTACCTGAATTATTTTTTTCTAATATTTTGTCATTTTTGTATCTGATACTCTCAATACAAATTAACGAATCTGTTCTGTGCAAAAGAGAAAAAGCGTGAAAACATTAATAATAATAATGAATAATAGTGTTCTATTTTCATCAAACTCCTTAATAAATATGTTCTTTTCATTGGAATAATAGCGTGACAATATTAATAAGAACAACAAATAATAGCGTTCTTTTTCTATCAATCTATTTAATGAATCTGTTCTTTTCTTTAGAATAATAGTGAGGCAACGTTAATAATGACTGCGAATTATAGCGTTCTATATTCACTAAACTGTACTCATGATATTAGATACAATACCAGGATACTGGAAACTGAATGCGGGATACAAGATACAACCTGATATCCCATAGGCGTAGCATGCTTCTAACTTTGGGGGGGGGCACGAATTGAATTCAGCTAGGTTCCTCTTCTGCGCATTGACTGCCAGTCCTTAAAATATGAATATTAACTTTTATCGTCGTGATCCAACAAATCATTATCTTGTAGAAGTAATCATAACTGTAGAACCAACTCTTATTTACATCTGGTTTATTGACACATTAAAATCTTGATTAAATAAATCATTTACAAAGGTTCGTTCATTTACAAATGTCCATACACTCATGAGAGTAGGGCTCATTATTCGAAGTCCGTGCGAGACCCTCTCTCCGTACGCGTGGCGACGTTTCAACAGTCGAAGTCAATTCTAATTTTCCTTCGCACCCGCGTCGTTATTTATGCATTCTTCTCAGCCCTTTCACGGACAATCTCGAATACCGGGCCTTTTTCGGTTCCGCCCTCTGCAGACCACCTATGGTGAGTTTCTTTCCTGACGGCTTCCCTTGGAAAAGCGCGCCGCTAATGGGTTGCATAAATCATTCTAAATGACTTGCGTACCTTTACCACTAATAAACTAGTACAAGCACTCATACACTTTTCCCGTTATACAAAATAACACTTTTTCACTTTTAAAATAATAATCCAATTACCAAAAATTCAATAACTCCAAAAATTACTTCCAACATTATACTCATGATTCAACACTTCAAAACTTATAAAAAATAATTCGATTCCTTCAACTAATTACTACCGCTATCTCATACACAGGGAGAAAAGATAGAATCACTTACACCTTTTTCACCTCGATGAAAAACTGTCACTCTAATCTTTCTTCAGTGCAGCACTTTGATCAGTTCAAGAGAGTTCACTATATAACCACGTCGCTGATGCACACCTCACTCCAAACTTGAATTTCTCCTGGTACAGGTGTCTTTTCCTGTTTCTTGACCAGTTACCGAGTAAATATCTGTCGCTGAAGTCGTGTCTAGTAGAATTCGCTGATGCACACCTCACTCTGACCTTGAATTTATCCTGGCTAAGGTTTCTGTTCCCTGTTCTTGACCAGTTACCGAGTAAATATCTGTCGTTGAAGTCGTGCCCAATAAAACTTGTTCGGAATCCAACTCCTCTTGAAACTGCGTATCCTTAATGATGTATCATCACTCTAGTACTCTACATCATCTTTTTCTGATAACTTCCGTATCGTTGGGGTCCTCCCACGTTCTTTAATTCGACTACGCCAATGTTAATCTTTATTGTCGTGATCCGACAAATCATTATCTTGTAGAAGTAATCATAACTGTAAAACCAACTCTTATTTACATCTGGTTTATTGACATATTAAAATCTTGGTTAAATAAATCATTTACAAAGGTTCGTTCGTTATTTATGCATTCTTCTCAGCCCTTTCTCGAACAATTTCGAATACCGGACCTTTTCCGGTTCCGCCCTCTGCAGACCACCTATGGTGAGTTTCTTTCCTGACGACTCTTCCCTTGGAAAAGCGCGCCGCTAATGGGTTTCACAAATCATTCTAAATGACTTGCGTCCATTTACCTATTGTCGCACATCTCCAAAGGTGTATATCGTTCGACACCTGTTTGCGTTTATTTTGGGCTTATTGAAGACGCTGTTACTCACCTCCATCAATTCCACTTCAGAATGGGAGACGAGAGTCTGACAATGAAATATTATGATATTTTTGAGATTGAATAACAATAGAATTGATGTTTCAGTAGTATTCAAAAGTTATACAATTAGAAAAACAAATATAATATTAATAAAATGAGAAAAAATAGCATCGAATTTTTGTTATAGATCATATCATTGTTAAAAAATATGTTAAGGCTAAAGACATAATCGAAGTTTTTAGTTTCACAGTTTGAAAAAGCCGAAAAAACAACTTTCTTACAAGTTTTCTACAATTTTCCGATTTTAGGTGAACTTCTATTAACGTTTTAATTTATTTCAAGTTAAGTTGGGTGGGTGGGGACGTGCTCCCCCCCCCCCCCCCCCCCCCCCGACGCTACGCCTGATGTGATATCCTGAAGATTGTTGAATGAATCTTTTCTGTTCATTAGCATGACAGAAGGAAAGATTAAAAAAATAGCGCTCAATTTTCAATAAACTGTACTCAGAATACTAGATACACTACCAAGAAACTGGATACTGAATACATTTTACTGGATACCAGATTTTGAATCAGAATACAGGGTAGAGGGTAAAATCAGATATCCTGCGCACAGTTTAATGAATCCTTACTGTTCAGTAGAGTGATAGTGGGACACCATTAATAACAATAGCGAACAATAGCGTTCTATTTTAGCTAAACTATGCGCATTATTATTTAAGAACGAAAAGGGGGGTAACATTTACCTGAAGCAAATTTACTTTGTTTTCCAGTCCTTTACAACATTGGTCCGCAAACATTTATTTGACCGGGACGAAATTTATTTAAATAATGAAAAAAATCTCTCGAGTCCAATGAAATTTTTTTGGTAGAAGTATTTTTTTATATTAGGAAAATGTAAAAAACGATAATTAAGCAAATTTTGAAAAACTGTTTTAAAAATCCATAAACTGTAGATTGTGGTGTATATCTACGCAGCAAAATAACAATTAAATAAATGTCTTAGTAACCCTCTACACTTGTATTTGTTGAATCTCGTGTGACAAAAGCATAGTATTTATAAAATAATACATGTATTTCATTTAGGCAAAGAGGAACGATCATTAAAATTAAAAAAATAAACATGTAGTCTCTTCTAACGAAACTACTACGGGTTATAGGATTACTTATCGTTGCTCACCTCACTTTTAACAATAAAATTCCTACATACGTAAAGAAGGATGAGGGACAACCCTATGCATAATAGGTCGATGTTAAGAAAATTAAATTACATATGTCATAAAATTGGGGGTAATGTGTCGTGTAAATGTTAAGTCAATAAATTAGTTTCCCAGTATATTCGGTTAGTTGGACGGAACCATATTTTTGAACATCTAAGAACAATTTTTTTAAGAAAAAATGCGTAATTCGAAATTAACAATTCGCACGAAGCAGAGATCTTAATGTTTAAAATGGTACGTCATTTATCGATGTTGATTAAGCATAAAGGGACAAAAAGGGTAAAAAATACAAAAAAAAATAATCTTCTTAGAAATAATATTGTGCCACTCTTGAATTTTAACTCCCGACGACGTTTTTAAAGTCTGAAATTTTGCTTTATAGCCGACCTTTAAGGGGGAACGTAATCCTACGTTAAAAAAAAAAGAGCAGAATTTCAAAATTATAAGCTCCTTATTTAATCATTAAAAATTATAAACATTCTTTTATTTATTATCACGGAAAGCAACAATGTAGCAGTGTCTGCAGTTGTCTAGAATGGTGTGGGTATATGAATAAACTAGCAAAAAACCCGTACTTCGCTACGGAATACATTCAAATTAAATACAACTGTCAATGTATACAATTAGTGCCAAATATATATATATATATATATATATATATATATATATATATATATATATATATATATATATATATATATATATATATATATATATACAGGGCTAGATTTGAGGCGGAACGCGCCGGAACGGTGTTCCGGTACCTCTCTTTAGGTACCTCTCTTTATCAATAATTTGGAATACCCCCGTCACATCCCGGAAGGTTACCGTATATATATTTATATGGTATATATATATATATATATATACCGTATATATATATATATATATATATATATATATATATATATATTTATAAAAAATCGTAACGGATATTTTCATAGACAAAATAATGAAGAAGAAAATATTCAGATTAAATCTGATGGAACATACAAAAGAATATAGTACAGTTTGAGGAACATTTCTTTTACCGTATTTTAATATTTTTTGGATAATGTCCAATCGTCTGCCGCATTAGCAAGAATTTTTTTTTGTGTATTTTTTTGTTATGCACGTGACGAAAAATAAGTTTAAAGTATCACAAAAAAGAAATGTGATACTTTAAACTGACGTGATACTTTAACTGACGTGATCATCACTTAATAAATTAAATTCTAAAAGTAATCTTTAAAAATTCGCCAAAAATCGGAAAATCAGAGGTAAAGATTCGAAAAAGATTTCATTTTAAAGGAACTTTTATGATCTTTATCGTGATATAAATTGTATAACCCTCGGACTATTATTTTAAACGCAAACTTTAAAGAACGTTACAAAAACATATTAAAAATTTAATGTAATAAAATCTAAGAAGAATTTTTCAAAAATCTCTCTTAGTGCACCCCTACACTATAAGAAGAATCGCCATGCAAAATTTTAGCCCTTTAGGTTCAGCGTTTTGGTTACTACGTTGTATGTCAGTAAGTCAGTCACTCAGTCAGTCAGTTACGGAGCTGTTTTATATATATAGAAAAGACTTTGAGTAAAATCACAAAGTTTATTTTAGAAACCCAATAAACGTTAAAGTATTAAAAACTATCCAGAAACTCAGGGCCCGATTTAGAAAATTCTTGACTATAAGCACAACTCGGGATGGGGGCCCCCTAACACTGATGTGTGCGTAACATTTCCAAAATTGACACACACGAAAAAAAATAATAGTCATGAATCATTGTGAAAGTACCATTTTACCAAGAATCGGCTATTTGAAGCGTAGAAGCCTAGAACATTATCAAATAACAAAAAGCAGTACAACATATTAACTTCATCATTAAAACACCAATACAATGCAGCCAGAAAAACTTATTAATCCCTTATATACACCATAACATACCTATGATGAACTATACATATAACTATATATATGATGAATCAATCAAATTTGAAAGGATATATAAAAAAATTGCTATTAAAAAAGGTAAACTTAAAAAAAAAAGAATTGGGAATTTTTTTTCTTCTTTTAAAATTTTTTTTTTTTTTTGGGGGGGGGCAACATTCGGGGGCCCCGAGGCCTGGGCCTACCAGGCCTAATGGAAAATCAGGGCCTGCAGAAACTACCTCTCAACAAACTCGCCCCATGACCGTTAATTCTCTAAATTCAAACAGCGGTACTAACAAATTCATCTCAAATAGACTTTTAAACAAACGAATCTCATTAGTCCGACTGTGTGTGCTGCCAAGGCACATTTTCTCTCATTCGAGAGGCAATTATACGGGACAAGAAAGGAAGATCAAATGAACATACATATACACAAAATACACTGGAAAGGAAAAACAGAAAACCATGAGGGGAACAAATGAAAAACCCCATTACTCAGATCTATGGCGCCAAAAGTTGCCGTAACGCCATTGGCTGTTGGGTAACATGTGCTATGTCTGTCTAAAACGATAGCGTGAATATCGGAAAGTAGTAAAGTCTAATAAACTGAAGTTTAGGTAGCCCTTTTAGGGTTCACTTTCCTAACATTTATGAAACTAAAATAGAAAAAAATAAGGAATAATAAGGTGTGAGTCTGGACCTCAGGTAATATTGGTACCTTATTTTACAACACCATATCATAAATTTTTCACTAAATGCAAATAAAAAATTTTTTAAAAATATGCAATAATAGAAAACTTAAACCGAATATTTTTATTAAATAATTAAATGTAAATAAAAATTTACTTGAAAGTGTCCTCCATATTTTGGGCGACACCCTCGAAATTTGGACACCCCTGCTTTACAGAAATAAAACACTTAATAAATATGATTTTATAGAGAAGATATGATACGTTCTAAAGATGTTTGTATGTCAAGAATATCAAAAAAAAAAATAAAACAGCAAGTTTTAGTCTACAACTCCAGATGAATGCTAGAGAAGTTTCTGTTAAATTGAACGGTAGCCAAAGAGTTGCTGAACTATTCATGTCATTTATCTTATACGGAGGTCAGATTTTACTGCACAAATGTATTTGTTGTTTAAATAATGCCCCTAGATCATAGTCTGGGATTGATAAATGTGTGAAAAAGATTTACTGCCGTGTCTGGAAGATACGAGTGTCAAATCATTTCATTTCAGTGATGTTTTCATTGAATAATTTTTTTGTTCATTCCAAAAGAAAGAAAAATGGTGTCACGCATGAAAAAGAATGTCTCTCCAGACTGTATTATAAAGACAGTAACTTTATGAAATATGATGAAGTATCATTTTTATATCTTTAAGTGCATAAACAGGTAGGAAGTGGACTGATTTCTAAGCAGAGATGGTTAAAATAAGCATACAGAAAAGGACTCAGTGCGGTGAACTTGTCAATTATATTAAAATTTTACTATTATGAGCAAATAGGATATAAAAAATAATTATGCATATATATATATACATAGTGTATATATATATATTCATGTGTATATATATATATATATATATATATATATATATATATATATCCTCTTCACTACTGAAGTATAAAAGAATATTGAAAAAAAATATTTAACAGTTCTAAATTTCTGTTTTACCTTCATAAGTCATAATAAAATAGAGAAAACATAAATTTTACTGTTAGGGGGCCAATAATTTTAGGTACACTTATGTGTACCTCAGGTTTTAACAAAGTAAAAATACTTAAATATTTCAAATGATAAATGGTATCTAAATCAGGTACAAATATACATATTATTGTATTATAGTTAATTTAAGTATAATAATGAATGTATTTAATAATTGTTTAGAAAGAAAATCAAATTTTTAAAAAAATCTGAATTTTTATCTAAGTACAATGCTTTAATATTTCAAACGAAAAAGTACCACTAATTATTATTAACATATTACATTATGACAAAATATTCAAATGCACAGTTTATGGCTTATTTCGTGTTGCTAAAATACGCACACAATGGATTTTGTGTTTTTAAACATTTATACATTAGCAAATAAAATGTCTTATTGTATGTGGTATTTCACAAAGCAATTGTTCTTTAGGATACATAAGTATATTTTGCATTTAATACACATAACTCTTGTTCTCGATTTGTATCCTGCTAAACGATATTTTGAAGCGTTCTTATCGTCCATATAACTTTGAAAATGTCCCACATTATCAAGACGTATTGCTTTCAAGGGTTGATTTATAATTTTGCGTTGTTTTCTTGGAATATCATCCTCTTCTGAGCTTGAGGAAGAAATCCTAGGTCTTCCTCTACGTGCAACGACATTTGTTTCCTTCATATTTTATAAGTGCTAATGCAATATGCATTCTGTATTTCAAAAGGGATATATGTTTCAATTTATTTGCTTTATGATAGAGTACATAATAAATCCAACAATTGGAGATTGCTTGATCTACAAAATGAGTAAATACACGGATTGGCCATATTTTTGTTCTAACTGTGCATCGATAATAGGCTAAGTACCTATCACAAAGATCTGTACCACCCATAGAAGTATTGTAGGAACGAACTATGGAAGGTTGAGGTATACTAACTTTTTTCTTCTCTTCTTTAGACCATCTACGACAGCTTGATTCTGGTTCACTTCCTACAAATGTTGATAAAAGTGTGACACTTTTATTGTCCTTCCATTTCAACACACACACTTTTTTATCATCCCGAACTAATTCAGCCCACGCACTTTTCTTGATTTCTTTATCACTTCTCGATTTCTGTTGAGCGATTCCAATTTTATTATTCCTCACAGTTCCAGTCAAGAAAATATTATGTTGAAGAAGATATTCTGCACATTTAATTCCAGTAAAATACCTATCGGTATAAATTATATGTGTAGAATCTTGAGGAATAGCTTCAGAAAGACGCTTACCAATGCCACCACCTACACCCAAATTACTCATATCTTCGACAGGAACACATCCTTTACCATCGTAGATAATAAAATCTAAAACTAAGCCATCTACTGCAGGTAAAACAAAATTTTTAAATCCAAGAGGATTAGGTTTATTAGGCACATATTGCCGTAGATCTATCATCGCTATCTGATGATAGATCTATATCAGACGCATTGATAGTCCTTTCTTTAGAAATGGGCCAACCATCATCACTATCACTAGATATGTCTGATAAGTCACTGTTGCAAAATATTTTCAATTTCCTCTTGAGTCAGTATTCCTAAAAATTATATAACATTACAAAATTAGCTAACATTAATTTTTTAAATTATATGCTATTATAAATATTATTCAAATATTACATTAAATTTTAGTTTCATAACTATTTCAATCATGCAAACCATGCAAAATATCTAAATATATTGAAAATTAGCTAACATTATTTTTTTAAATTATCTAATTTTGGGGATAAAATTTCAAAATTATGGAAAATAAAATCCAGAAAGATAGGTATTAGATGTACCTAAACATTAATCACTTAACTGAAATACCCATAAAAATATTACTAAATAGATATAAAATTAATACTCATAGTACAATGGGATTTCACATGATCACTATCACAGTCACAATTTAGACATATGTACGAAGGTACACACACGTGTACCTGCATATTCTTGACTATATTAGTTTTTAATATTAGGTTAATATAAAATAAAAAGTTTCATACAGATGATAGAACTAATAAGTTTAAAGAAATAAAATTATTTTGTGAATAACTAAATTATACAATAATGAAAATTACTTACGTTTTCGTGCACCCTGAGATGACGCCATTTTTGGAAAATCACTTCTGTAATGTGAAATTCTACCCAAACGCAGTACAACTGCAGCCATATATTAGAATTGCCAGAAAGCGTGAACATCCACGTATGTAACAGCGAGGTTAGAACTACAAATTTTCTCATGGCATGTTTTTAGAAGCTAAGAAGCGAAGGTCCACAAATGTGGACCGAGGTAATGAAGAGGATAAATATATATTCCCTCGAAATTAGAAAAATTGCAAGCATTAAGAATGAATTTCCAGACAGTTTCAGTTCAAATCTACAATAATTTAGGAAATATAATGTAGTGTTTTATGTCTTTACATAAAGATGTGCATAAATAAATAGGAATCAAGTGATTTTTAAGCACAAGCGGTTAAAAGCATGTAAGAAAAGCAAGGACTAATTTGTTGTTTTTGTTGTTCTTGTGGCTTATGCCCCTTGACCGACAGTAACATCAGATCAAGTCCCGAAGGCTATGGGCGATGAAGGTGCGGCTCCTGTTCTGAATTACACCACAAGGGTAGGAGTCCGACTTGGCTAAATTACCGGCCCCGTAATTTTGAACAGAGTCAAGTGACGAGACCGGAACACTTGACCCCGTACCTCCAAAGCTAAATTTGAGAACTTGGAGGACATTGTAGCCACGCCCTATTTTACGTGCCCCGTCCAACATTAGTGAACTCGGCGGTAGATTTGCAGCGACGAGCATCCAACCAGGGACGTTCGATGCTCGCCCTTCAGGGGCTAATTTTGCCCTAAAATGTGTTCTTCAGCATATCTTTACGACAAACACAGAAAACAATTTTATCTGATAATACAATATTCCGATTTAACAGGGTTGTATTGAAAACTGATCTAAATGAAGAAAAATAATTATGTATGCATTGAAAAAATTAGTAAATGTGTACAAAACACTTTAAAAGAGTGTTGTTAGAGTGTTACACAATAAACACTCTAAATGACATTTTTTAGACTGTTATAAAGAGCTCTAAAAAAACTTTTAAAAGATTTAAAATTATTCATTGTTTATAGTGCAAGAAATAATTTAGAATGCAACAAAAGGATGTTACTTACTTACTTACACACACACACACATTATATATATATATATATATATATATATATATATATATTGCGTGTAGGTGAAGTTTTGAACCCGGGTCTGCGGAAGTCCAATAGGGTACCACGTTTGCCAAAAGTGCAGTACCAGCGCCGTTCTTGCATTTCAAGGCAGATTTGCAATCTACTTCAGATTTAGCCCATCATATTTTTAAATAGTCATATTTTTTGCCATCAGTTTTCAATAATTGACTCATACATTGCTACTGTATTTTCTTTAATTATTGCTTGCCAATGAAAAAATATGGACCTTTCTCAATTTAAAATTTATATCATTTATAGTACCTAATATATTAGTTTGTAAACAAAAAAAAAATTTTGTAAAAAAGGAGACATATTCTAGAGTAGTACTTTCATTTCAACCTCTTAAATTGCTTTTGTCGCTTAGAGTATTCAACCTTCTTTTAAGAATTCGACACATATAAACAAACAATTTAGGATTTATTTTAAATCCTCTTATGATTTCAAATTACAAAAATGATTGGATTAAAGTTCTAAACCTTCTTTCCTGAATACCAGGAACAGTATAATGTATTTACTAAAATACTTTTCTACGGAAAGCATTTTCTCTTTTTGCAAAAAGTTAAATGAGGCAATACATCAGAAACAAAGGTAGGGTTTTTAATATCGAATATATAAAACAAATAAATTAATAAATAAGAATATATATATATATGTGTGTGTGTGTGTGTGTGTGCGTTTGTGTTTGTATGTGTGTGTAGGGGGATCAACTTAACTAATAGCAGTTTACTATTGCTATTTTTTTCAAACTTACTTGAATTTCCATCCTATCTATTTCTTTGGAGATGCTTGATTAACAGAGGTTTCGTCACACTATACTCCTTTTCTGCTTAAAAATTATTTGAGTTGAGACTTCTTTTCTATTGATTTCATGTAACTTAATAAAATTGTAATAACAAGTTCACTGAAGCGCGATCGACTGACAAACATGTCTTATGAACTGTGTTCAGCGTCCGAACTGTATTCAGCTTTTTCCTGAGAAACGTAAAAAAAAGTGACACTGAAATATCTGTTTTCTCATTATCATCATTTTATTTGGCACGACAGCGCAGGGTAGGCCAGGGCCTTTAGATTCCTCCAGGACAGCCTATTTCTAGACCTGGTCTGCCAGTTTATCACTCCAATTTCTCTAAAATCTGATTCAACTGAGTCGAACCATCTTAGTTTTGGCTTTCCTCTATTCCGACTAGTAAAGGGTCTTAGCAACAAAAATCTTCTTTACTGGATTTTTTTCATCCTTTCTAGCAATATGAGAGGACCAGTTCATTCTTTTAATTTTAAAAGTTTTAAAAATATCGGACTCTTTAAAAAAATCGATTGACTTCTGAAATAAAACGTCTTCACTGTAGGCCATTTTCTTTGACACCACCAAGGATGCTTCTAAGAGCCCTTCTCTTGAAGATTGCTATTCTACCTTCTTCATTTTTTGTTAGATACCGAGTTTCCGAATCATGCATCAGGACGGGTCTAATGATAGTTTTATAGATAAGAAGCTTTGTTTTTCTGGAGAGAAACTGAGACTTCAATAAAGAGCGAAGTCCAAAGAAGGTTTTGTTGGCCAGTTATTTGTTTTCTAGTCGGCAATATGCTAATCTAAAGAGTTATCGATGGTAATGGCGAGAGTAACTGCCATTCTCCTGGGGGAGTGATATTCTCTGAGGGAGTTGTAGGATAAACTGTTCTCAGCATAGGTTGCCCCCACCTACATCGGTTTGGGCGGTAACTGGACCTTGTCCTGGCTAAGCGGAGAATATGTTGGTGACCTTGTCCAACACCACAAGGGGATAGAACTAACAGGTTACCAATACCTTAAATTTATTACTGAAACAGCGGGACTCTTGTGTGTGTGGTAATGAAAGCATCGACCAGTGTTTTCAGCCAATTACCTTCGGGTGGCATGTCTTCGTGTGGCTCGTATTGTACTGTGAATTACGTTTAACTTATTTAAATGATAAATCTGCAAAGATTAAAAAAAATGTTCAGTGGAAAGAAAAGAAGTTAGTTTCATCATAAGAAGAGTAAAGATAAAATTAATTTTATAGACCATTATTATGTATTTATTATACGAAATATGCTTGCCGAAACATGTTAATCAAGATTGAACTCGGAGGAAATCCTGTAATAATTAAAATGCATTACAGTTTTTCTTTTTCTGCTAATTCGGATGTACTTGTCTAGAGACATTCCCATTGCATATAGTGGGAATTGTTGATAACTTTTTGTTTGGGAGAGCCCTACAGGTGCGTCAACATTGGCCCTCTGGTACCACCTCAATTTGATCCAGCATCCCCAGAAACAAAATCTAGAACCATCCTCCACTGACCTCGTGGAAGAACTTTTCTCTCTACAAATTTAACGTGCTCATATCCGGCCTAGACACGAAAGTAAGTAATGGTTCTAATCCAGATTTGAACTGAGTAAACTCGTTTTGAAGTCGAACTCGCTACTACTATACTAACTGGGTATCTAAGATGCATTAACGTAACTGACATAGTTTGATTTCAGTGAATATTTTCACACTTCAATATTTTTGATAATGTTCTAACATATTGATTTAACTAAATTTCATTTTTGGCAAGGTAACATTCTTTATTTTTAACGTTTGATTTCAAAATGTGATTGATATTAAAATCATTGGTAAAACTGCAGTTTAATGTGTCCCTTTTTTTTTTGGTGCCTATAGTGCCAACATGCCATGTAAGATGGCGATGATAAACATCCATAAAAACAATCAAAATGCAATAAAAGACATAAACTATGAGTATTAATTAGTAAAACACACAGTACAGAAAAATTTTATGCACAATTGCATTGTACCAAATTTTTACATTTGCAATTGTAAAAATAATTTAAATAATTTAATTTAAAAAATTTATATAATAATTCTGTGCCTTTCAATTCATAGCTTGGTAGAATATTGTAAAAATGCACTTCGCGGTGTCCCCTTGTACTTTTGGCGCCAATAGTGCAAACGTGCCATTTAAGTTGTAGGCGATAAACATCCATCGTGATATATGCGTCACAAAATAATCACATGACAAACAGGTCAGAAATTTGCAGGAGGAACAACACTGGCGTCCGCGTGAGAAAATTCGCACTTTTGGCGAGCAGATTCCGGGGGCACTCTAAAGTGAAGTGAAGCGAAAATCGTTAGATTTTCAGATGCCACTCATGGTAAGAAATTTCACAATGCATGATTTTTACTACACTTATGAAAGTTTTTTTTGCTTATGCTATCTTTCTTTGCGTACACAGGCTGTTCGCACATTTTTTAGACGATTTTGGTAAGCGGTAATAAAAAATCGTTGGCTGCAAAAGAAATAATTGCAATTGTACTACGCTTTTAAAAGTCAACATTATCGTCTGCGGCTTGAAAGTTTTGTTTTTATTTAAAATGGCGTTTTTTACAAAGCAGTGGTTCGAAGACTACATTTATGCTCTTTCCGAAGAGAAATATGCATACTCCGTTATCCAAAAACGATGTGAGAGTCATGGTTTTGTGATATCTAAAGCGTCGATAGGTAATATCGTCAACAAGAAAGGAAAAAAACGTCAAATTGGAGACTTAAGTGGGACAAAAATTCCAAACAAGTATCCAAGGAAAGACATCTTCGACTATTGCAAAGGTACGTTGTTTAATGTTAAAAGAAAATCCCCTAGTCAAAGGACAGTTGCAAAATCATTAAAATGCTCGGTGTCCACTGTAAACAAAATGATAAACG
This sequence comes from Dolomedes plantarius, assembly GCA_907164885.2. Classification (NCBI taxonomy): domain Eukaryota; kingdom Metazoa; phylum Arthropoda; class Arachnida; order Araneae; family Dolomedidae; genus Dolomedes; species Dolomedes plantarius. The sequence continues at coordinate 118,381,663 of OU015492.1, forward strand.
TTGATTTAAATCTTAAGAAAGCGAAAAAACGCAATGTGCATCGTCTTCTTCCAAATCATATCGCTGAACGCAGGACACGCTGCAGAATTCTATATGAGAAACACTTATCCAAAGAAAAATGGAAAACAATTGTCACAATAGATGAATCATGGGTGTATTTAAATGATTGCAACAAAAAAGAGCCATTTATTATCATAAAAGGGGAGAAAAAAATTTAAGTACATGGTTCAAAGAATCGAAAGAAAGTTTTTCTAAGGGATTCATGATTGTTGCTGGTTTTTCTTATAATGGCAAGTTAAAAATAAAGAGAGTGGAAAAAAATGTCAAGATTAACTCCAAATACTATCAGGAACATATTTTATTGCCAATTTTTCTGAATGAAATACCATCGGTTTACTCACAGTGCCATCAATCTGTGGGACTCCATCAGGACAAATCTAGCAGTCACACATCAAAATCCACTGTAAATTTCCTAAAAGAAATGGAACAAAAAACTGGTATCAAGGCCATACCCTTCACTGATATCCCTACTAAATCTCCCGATGTATCACCTATGGATTTTTGTGCTTTCAGACTTTTAAAATCTGCATTATCCAAACGTCGTCCCAAAACCCTTACAGGACTCTGGAAAGCTGTTCAGGAGGAATGGGATAGAATACCTCTTCTGACACTTCAAAAGGCATTATTATCCTGGAAATTGCGGTGTCGAATGATAGTTCAGAATAAGGGATGTCAAATAGAACATTTAAAACACAAGAATTTTATGTAATTTAGTTTTGTGAATACAATATACATCGTCTAAAAAATGTGTGAACAGCCTCTGTATACCTATAATATTGACTTTAAAAAGTTTTTTACTTATACGAATATTCGGAAAATTTATTCGGATCTAGAAAGATCCTTTTTCTTCTTTTTGCGAAAATATTATCCTGTCCTTTTAATTCAAATTCGCTCTCTATTATACCTCTCCTTTGATCTTTTGAACTACCTAAAATAGTTGCCGTTCACTTTAAATTTCAACAACAAAAAAAATAGACACTTAAATAAAATTTTAAAAGGGAGATTGCAAAACTAGCAAAAGAAAATAGAAGAAAGGGACTTTTAACATACTTTCTCTCCCTTTTTGATTGGTAGCCAGAACATGAAAAGATATGTCTTCACCAATGCTTCCGGAAATGACATGCTTTGTCGATTTGTAAGCATTTCAAAGACTGAACATTTATTTATTTTTTTCTTCTTTATTATCTCTATCAGATATTTTACACCGAAAACCGTCGTAAAAAAATTTTTAAATAGAAATCATAACGAATGAAATATTTTACGACTGAAAATAATTTATATAAAAATATATCTCCTCCTCCCAACAATAAATAGTGACATCAAGAAAATTTTCAAAGCAAAAATCAAGGAGCATTACGAATGATAACAGGGCCTCGAAAATCTTGACTTTTTAATGCGCCAATAAAACATGTTCTCTTGAAGTGGAGAGAGAGAGTTGCGTCACTTTCTTAAGCATTTTATAAGAAAGGGAGATTTGATGGTGTATGCTTTTAAAGGATAAAGAGGTAATAAAAGGAAAAATGCGAAAAGAAATAAAATTTGCTTTCGCTTTCGTGATGAATTTATTTTCAAAGCATTCCGAAAGGAAGAAGTGCTTTTTAAAACACTGCTCTTCGAGATGCAGTAATAACAAGAGATTATTTTTCTCCCATTACATTTTCGTAATATGCTTGTGAAATATTTCGAGTGAAAGAAAGTCTATGCAGCAGTAATCCTTTGCAAGCTACATTTCATATTACCGTTAAATTCATATTCAAAGCTCTTAAATTCACTAATATTGATAATTAGGATATCTTAATTCGTAGTAATACTAGTAATTGTCATCAGTGATTTTGATCAGGGATGCCGATGTATTACACTCAACGCCCAATGATTTTCTCACTTTTACACAGAGAATTAATATACTCTTTTTTTAGGAAAACTAAACCAAAGAAACATTTTTCTTAAGGATTTTTTGTCTCATATCTAAATATTATCCATGCCAATTCCCTAAAAAAAGGAGAAAATGCATCCCATAATATAAAGAGCAAAAGGGATTTTTAGATAACAACACTCGAAATTCACTATAATACACTAGTTGGCAAAAATTAAGGACGAAATGGAGAAATTGACGTAACAGCGGAATTATCAGGCAGAACAGAATGAAAGACCAATCAGGACGTTGACTAATCAGGACATTGACAAGCGTGAGTCAGGTGTACGTACGCAGCATGTATTGCGTGATCTACGGGAGAGCATAAATTGCGAGTTCAGTAGAAGCGCAGTATTGGAGTGTCAGATAATGAACACTAGGGTGGGTCGAAAAAATAAATATTTTTTTTTCGGAATGTTTTAATGCGGAAAAGTTGCCTGTTGAAATAAAAAGAAAAACGGCATAAAAAATTGAAATCGGTTAGCTTCTTCCGTTTACGAATCGTATTTAAATTTTATGAAAAATTGCAAAAATCGCGATAATTTTGCAATTTTTTTTTGTTAGTTAAAACTTTTAAAATAAACACTCTTTAGTTTTTTATGCTTGTTTTATGGTTTAAATGACCTAAATAAATTAAATTCTGATCATAAATCTAATTTTTTTTCCGTTCGCGCGTCTTTGAAAAAAACAGAAATTTAACAATTTTTTGTAATTTTCAATATGCAACTCTTCGCTCGATTTGCTAGAACAAAACTACCCAGAAGGTGGTGGCACGTCGAGTTGCACCCACACCCTACCCAACCAACCATCCTATTGTTGGGTGTGATATTTAAATTATATTCACATCTATTTACAAAGATTTTCCATAGATTCTTTGACTTACTCTGTTTTTTACTTTTTCTTTTTTATATCTATACACATTTAATGCCTGATTTTTCGGAGAAATGAGGAATAATCAATATAGAATTCAGTATTGCTCGGATATAGCCATCTCTAGCTTCATGTCCACATACATTATTCTAGGCCTCTGTCACAATTTTGACACACCTCTCCACAGCCTGGTTGTGACGGGGAAACTTTAGTATTTCTGTGGTGGGAATAGAGTCAGAATTCATGAATAATTTAATATCCTCTTCACTTAGATTCCGCAGCATTGGGGGATGATACACCACAAAAGAATTCCAATTAATAATTTCAATGTAATTGGAAGCTTTGAAAGTTTATGTTTGGTGGTACGAAATTTCTAACAGTCTTCTTTCTTGGGACGGTTTCTCTTGGTTTCAAGATCCTTCTGTAACCAAGATCTCGAAAATGTTATCTTTCATGAACAAGTAGTGCTAACAGAACATTATCTCGGTGCGCAAAAAATGCATTTCCTTGAGTTACTGTATCGACAACTTGAAGAAATTCGTCGGATAAATACCGTGATGTTTGGATTGCTTGAAAGACATGTTTTGGTCCATCAATAATATATTTGCTCTTTTTCTGGCAAACCACATAGGCATATATAATTTCAAGATGAAACCAACTATTTCTTTTAAGTTTCCGGATGGATCTGATGAACTCATATACAACCTAAGGACTCAATTGGCCGCAATTAGCCATCTGGAATGAGACAAAGGACGACGGATCCTATTTGCCAAGTCTTCTGGACAATTTTACAAGTTGACTGCATTTGAAATGTCCAACTAGTACTGTTGGTCTTTGCTCAACAAGTTCCTGTCTATATCAAGAATCGAACGATCCATGGGTTCTTAATCAACCACAAGGAGTTTTTCACAGCAAGTGAGCTGATGCCCTGTTGGCCCACTAAAAGAATTAGGTCCTGAAGTTTGACCGTCAATATAATGGAAAATGTGGCGAAAAGGAAGCTCATTAAAAGGCAGGAGGCATATGCTCCACTACATCGGGCGTCCTACAGGATTTTCTAGTCGGTGGATGGCACTGTTCTTCCATCCATTGTTGGTTATAGTGCCAACATACCCTACAACTTCTATTTTTTCTAGTTATATTTATAGTTCAGACAGACGAGAAATAATCCTTTGAGTTATATCATTTGATGAACTCGAGGAAGGAGACACATGTCCATTGTAAGTTGATCCAGGTTCCTGGATGGGAGAATAGTGTTCTTCTTTCGCATTCCTGCGAAATTGCTTGGCATTCAATTTTTCGACGAACGAAGTGTCTTTTCGTGCGTCAAAAATAAAGACCCCAACTTTCCTCAGGAGGTGTGAATTGACTTTTCAAATCCGTCCTAACACGACTCTTGTCTCTTCTTATTTTACAATTATCAACCACATAGGAAGAATCCGCGTTTTATTATAGCTAAACGAACGAAGAGTTGCTGATCAGAATTTAATTTATTTAGGTTATTTAAACTATAAAACAAGCATAAAAAATGAAAGGGTGTTTAATTTAAAAGTTTTAACTAACAGAAAAAAATTACAAAAATATCGTGATTTTTGCAATTTTTCATAAACTTTAAGTACGATGCGTGAACGGAAGATGTTAACTGATTTTAATTTTTATGCCGTTTTCACCTCATTACAATAGGCAACTTTCCACACTAAAGCGTTCCGAAAAAATATATTAATTTTTTTTCGACCCATCCTAGTGAACACTGCAAATCGTTCGTAAAGACTCTGAATTTATTTTGTGGTAGGACAAAATCACGGATACCGAAAGGCACGTAAATATCTGGATGAATTTAACGAAAGTCACATCTACTATGCGATTATAGTGAGTAGCAGAGATAGACTCGTCATGAACTAAATAGGAGGGTCCTGAAAGGATAGTTAGCATGACAAATCATATACTACTTAATTTAAGAAGTGACAAATCATATACTACTTAATTTAAGAAATATTTGTTCTTGATTTATTGCTGTCAGATAGTCAGAAATCCGATGAATTTTAAAGCTGGTAGCTACTTGTTTTTCAGCAGTGAATGAGGGTACTAGTACATTCAATTGTGGATGTACCACTTACACTGTGAATCGCTCGAAACTCGACCTGCTAAGTTCTTGTAGAGGTTTCTGAAACACAATGACTCCATGTAGATATTCAGACTCCATGTAGACAAAGATTCGCATTCTAGACAAAGACATTCAGACTCCATGTAGTTTAAATACGGCCTACCATTTTGGAAATTACATTTCAGAGAGAATATTCGCGTCCCCGTAATATTAATTTATTCTTAAGTTACGCAAAAGTTAACCTCGTAATAATCGTCAAATTCAATTCCGAATAACATTCCGTATAATTTACGCTCATCCTTATTATATACGGACACATGCATGAGAAATTTTCTAAAGTGTTTGTAATAAATATAACTATTTTCTAACGTCGCATCGCTGTTAAAGATTTGAATACTGAAGAGGACGCAATTTTGCGATTTTACTAGTTAAATGAGCTAAGCGAGTTGCCATATATACGTTTTTTTACTATGTATTGTTTCTGTGAAGTTTTGTTTATTTGTGTGTGACAGTATTGAATGTAATATGTAATATATGAATAAGAATTAAGTTCGTTGGTGTTCTAAATGTATTAAGATTTATCGTAATATTTTATGTTAAAAATAAAGACTTCAACTTGGAATCTTTGTATATGTAAATTCAAAGAAGAAGAAGCTTGATTTTTTGTTACAATTGCAAACATCAACAAAACCTGTATTTTCATTCTGAACTTTGCAATCATTACGTGGATGTCGCAACATCTCCACGTTGGATTCGTCACATGTGATCTGATGCAATTTTTAAACCTCCGAGTACAAATACCACAAAAAGCTAATCGGAAAATTCTCTAAAACTTCTGAATAAGCAGAAACTGTATTAAGAACTATATAATGTTCCTTCAATCATATAGTTATAGAAATGTTGCATACAATTTTACTTAATCTGAATGTTAAAAATGCCTCCCAACGATAGGTGTAATATTTGATTTTTTTCTAAAAAACTTCCACCTGTTTTCTTCCTTACTCTCTGTAATAAAATATTATGGCTCTCAAATATCCACAAAATACCTCATACGACCAATTATAGTTCATTTTTTATTTCGTGTCCGAAAATTTTGGAAATTTAAAAAAAAATTGGTTAAGTTTGACATTAGTCTGAATGGTAAACGAAAGCTAGATGGTTGTGAATATTAATCCAAAAACCCAAGCGATAATGTAAACAGATTCACTGGACATATTATTGAACTACTAAAGAAAACATTTAACTTACTATTTTTCAATTTATTGTCAATTATTTTTGTCTAAAGCACTTTTCCGATGCAAGAATTTTAAAATCAAGTGAACTTGCTTGATAAGAGACTAATTGGTTTTTATGATGTTTCCAATGCACCGGACAGGGCCTGTCTCAGTAATTAAGGCTTTCCGCATTTGAATCTCCTTCCGGAGAGATATGCTGCCGTTTCAATTTAGACCGAGCTACCTACAGGGAAACAAATTGGATGCTCTGAAGTGCATCGAAGGGGCGCTGCGACGCCAGTAGAGAAGGAGAAGTCTTCGCTTCTCAGTTCGCTGCTAGCCCTCGTAAAAAGGGTCCATGTAACCCCCCCTCTGGAATCCCTATCTAGGGAAGCATTTATTTCTATATATGTTTTATAATTGTTATGTTACAATAAACCCAAAAAGTCCAATCATCGTTGTCGTTCATTTGTCGTAGTAAGTCAAAATTCGATATGCTCAAATCCCTCTCCCATTCCTGCAACCCCACAGAACTTTCCGTCTATAGTTTAAACAGTCCCATATCAGGTGCAGACATGAAAGCATTCAGTGTAGCCTGTCCGGATTCGAACTGATCACCCTCAATACCGAGTCCAGACGCGCTAACCACTAGGTACATTCAGGGCTATTCTATTGACCTCTCATGCTTTGAAACGTTACTTACGGTTCATATTTAAGCCTTAAATGTATTATAGGTCCATATCATTAATTAATTATTAGGTTACCAAATATAGTGGCAAACATTTTCGTACACATTTTCTGCAGTTCAATATTGTTGACGAAATAAACCATTCGTTAGTCATATTTCTTTCTTCTGTTGTCATATACGTCATCAAAGTATCAAACCTCCACAGTAAAATAGGATTATAAATTGCTCACATCCTTAAAAAGTATCCTTACGGGAACGTTTGCTATTTCTTCCACGAATTCTCAGAGTTTTATCATAATTTAGGATTTCGCCTTTTTACCCCCGTTTATCTAAATCACGGGGTCTCGGGGAGAAATTCCACCCCCCTCAAGCTTGAGGAAATTTTAGTGTTTCATAAGGGGAACTGGGACCACTATTGAGAAAAGTGGGATGTCCTAGAGATTATGTACAATCTGTAAAATTGTAATTCACTTTAATTTAATCTGACTTGGTCAATAACCATTATAGATGTTCCATACTAAAATCAGATCTGAACACGAGCATTGTTTTCATTTCCAAATTACATCACTGTTTAAAGACCGTAAATTGCTCAAAGAAATACTTTTATTATATACTCTCAGAAATTTTCTGCCACGAAAACCACTACGGTGAATGCAGAAAGGAAATATATGTAATAAATATATTTCTCTATCATATATGTAAAAAGAAGTCACTTATTCAATTAAGTACGTTTCAGTAGATTTGTCTGTTAAACAATCAGTTCTGAACATTAATAAGAAAAAACTAATTTTATTCAAGGATTGGAAACTATCAGTATTTTTTTTTTTTTGCCAATGCGGAGGCACTTGTAATGAAACATTGGCCTATACTACACCGCAATTTTACTGCCCATTTTATTATGGGGGCACCATAAAGGCGGACAGCATTACCCCCTATGAAGGGACGACACGAACGGAAGCATCTTTCGTGGCGCCACGCCGGGATTCGATCTGAGCACCCTCAGCACCGTAACCCAGCGCGCTTTACCACAGGGCCGCCACAAGCCCGATATCAGTATTTTCTATTTCATTAAAATTGTAATACTCTAGTAGAAAAATAATCTAAATGCATGTACATGTACTAATAGAGAAAATAATAAATAAAATATTTTCAATATCATATGCATATTATTCGGAATGCGCCTTATGAGTTAGACCAGGGATTCCCAACGGGGTCCAGGCGCACCCCTTAAGAGTCGATGGAAGTTTAATAAGTGTCTATAGTATTCTAGGGGTCTATTGGGGTCGATGCAATTTTTTTCTGTTGTAAAATTTAATTATTTAGAATGTAATTATTAAATAATAATATCCATTTTAATACGAGGGTTGTAAATAAAGTAGTGGCAAAATCACCTAAAAATCGTAGAACATCGGGCATGCTGAAACAGGATATCGGAGGAGTGAGGTGGAGCTGTAGTCGATGTGCAGAGTACATAAAACCGTAGATCCAGTAGAATGGGTAATTGCTGCGGGACGTTGAAGTTGGACAGTGTCGTCTCTACCGCTCTAAATCATGTTTACAAAAAGTGATGAGTGGTCGGGGATTAAAATCAAGGTTGTCCGTGGATACAGCACCCTCTGCACCCGGGAGTTATTGGAACATCCTCCGTACTCCCCTGACAGACCTCTTTCCTAATTTGAAAGAACCCCGTCGATGCATCAGATTTTCCTGACGTGCCGTCTGTGATCCGAGCATTAGGGCGCTACGTCGCTGACATCAAAACACAACATCTTGCCAACGGTATCCTACGGCTTTCTGACATCTGGCAAATGGTACATGACTTTTCTGATCATTATATCGAAGGAATGTAATGTAATTTCGTTTATACGTACATTAAAAAAAGTTTTATGGGTATGCTGCCATTACTTTATTTACAACCCTCGTATGTATAAATACATATTTGCATAGGGCGGAGTGATCCACACATCTAAAGTTGAATGTCATGACACTTTTGTATATGTGTCGAATGCCGCCGTCGGCTTGCATTCGTGTATCAACTGTAGGCAGATCTGGGGAAATCTACTGGACCTTAAGGGGGGAGATCACCTTAAAACCTTCAAACAATTCCAATTTTTTTATTATGATTTAATTAAAAAGAATGGAATGAAAGGAATCTTTTCAATAAAATGAAGTTGATACTCTAATTAGATTCGCGTTTATGGCGAAATGTATCAAGATAATAGTAAAGAAATACACTGCTGGCCACCCAAATTGCAACACCAAGAAAGACAAGAGATATCACAACATAATTTATTTTGTAGATAACATGTTGACCAAGTATCAAATGATTACATTTATAGACTTCTGTGAAGTGTGGTTCCTGCCAAAATCAGTAGCCAGAGTAGCCGCCATTGTTGGAGATCACCGCTGCCACACGCCTCGGCATTGATTCAAAGAGACTTTGGATGAGTTCTTGGGGTACAGCAGACCAAGCAGCTTCCACACGTTGCCAAAGTTCACCTGCTGTGGCAGCTGGGGATGGAATCTAGTTCAGTCGTAAAGCAACCATGGACCGCATGTTTTTTATCGGCGAAAGATCCGGAGAGCGAGGCGGCCAGGGAAGCAATTCAATCTGGCGATTGACGAAGAACCGTTGAACAATGCGTGCCACGTGTGGTCCCGCATTATCCTGTTGAAATATGGCTGTGGGCAAGCCCTGAAGGTAAAGAAGGACAACTGGCTCCAACACCTCGGAGATGTAGCGCTGGCTGTTTAAAGTACCGGCAATGCGTACTAGAGGTGTGCGAGAGTGATATCCAATACCGCCGCATAACATAATACCCGGTGCAGGACCAGTGTGGCGGTGCATAACGCAGCTGTTCAGCATCCTCTCTTCACGGTGTCTCCAGACTCGAATGCGACCATCGTGGTGTTGCAGACAGAAGCGTGAGTCGTCAGTAAAGACAATTTCATTCCATTCTGCCGTCCACATCCTTCTGTCATCGCACCATTGGCGGCGGAGACGTCTGTGGTTCTGCGTCAATGGTAGACAAAGTAATTGACGTCTTGCGGACAGACCACTCTGCTGTAAACGGCGTCGAATGGTACGCGCAGACACTGGATGATGCGTTACAGACTGCATGTGCTGTGCTATGGTTCGTGATGTGACTGAGCGATCCGTCACTGACATGCGCACAATTTGCCTGTCATCACGTGATGCGCTGAGGTGGATGTGATCGTACATGCCGGTCCGTCGTATTCTCCTGCATCCAACGATCACATATCCGCATTACAGTTGTTTGATTTCGTCCAACACGACTACTGATTTCCCTGAAAGATAATCCACAATCTCGGTAGGTCACTATCCTTCCTTTGTTGAACTCGGATACTTGATCAAAAGATGATCGCTGTTTTCGACGAGGCATAATTGATCGTTTTTTTGAAAAAACCACAAGAATAACACGAATTGCCGAACTTGAAATCATCGAAATCTCCAAGCCTTAAATAGCGCTTTGAAGTGGCGCCACAGGCGAGCGTGATGTGCGTCTGCGCTGAAATTCTAATCATTTGCATATCTCACCTCCGCTAATGCATGTTGTAAATTTCATGTTATTTGCATGTTTCCTTCAGGGTGTTGCATTTACAGTGGCCAGCAGTGTATATGGAAATTTTAAACTTTAAATGGAGTTATCTAAAAAATGTTATTTTCATACCTGTGCGCACTATTTTTTCAAAACTAATGGTCACAAATTGCTAATATTTTGTATACATGTATATCTAGTATGTTTATACCATTTCTACCTAAATTTAGAAAAGTATATATTATGAATTTTTTTCAGCAATTTTTTATTGAAAAAATTATATCTTAGCCAAATTGCTATATTTTAGTGTTTTATGTGCAATCATTAGTATTAAAATTAATGTTGTATGCTGCATATTATAGATAAAATATGAGGGGAGGGTCTATGAATAAAATCATTCTTTTAAAAGGGGTCGATGTAGGAAAAGTTGGGAACCCCTGAGTTAGACAGTGGACAGGGAACGGTGGGCTTTAAAATTTATTCCTAACGTAGGATTACACTCCTCCATAACGGTCCTCCGGAAAGCAAAATTTCAGACGCTAAAACCGTCCGTCGTAGCGAGTTATAATTTTGGCAGCGCACCAAACCCAGTCTATATCGCTTGGGCAAGGAGTAAACAGTTAAACAAAAAAGTTCCAAAATGCGTCAAAATTTGATATCTATATAGACATACGTACATATATATTGATACATATATACATAAAACATACATATATGCGTACATATATACATACAAAAGAGGTAAGCAAAGATAAGTAATCCTACGTTAATAACCCGCTATAGTTTCGTTAGAAGAGACTACCTGAAATAATTTTTTTTTTACTTTTTATCATAGATATATGAAATTTTGTAAAAAATATACATTTCACCAAAAGTATATAGAATGCCTTAAGAGAAATTTCGAATCTTATCATAATTTTTTTTATATTATAATTTTAAAAAATTTTTATATTTATAAAAAAAATTGTAAAATTCTCCTTTTCGACTTATTTTTTTAGATATTTCCTCGAATTTGCATTTTAATCACTTAAAACGGTATTACAAACAGATCTTAGCATCGATTATATAATCTCTTGAATGGTTAATTAAGAGATTTTTTACTATTAATTAACCATTGAAGAGATTCTTTTAACTTAATGAATTCTTGCTGTAAAATGCATACCCAGTTTCTTTATAAACGGTATCAAGATTCTTCCTTATCAATGTTATGAATTTTGAACAAAAATTAAGACGCATAGAACGTTTAAAAAATCTAAAAATCTTGAAAAATATGTTTTTAGAATAACAGATTTAAAGTTTATTACTACATTAACCTATTAATTACTTCGTAGAAGCGTCATAAATGATTTTTTACTGGAAAAAAAGCTATTTTGGTAGTATTACCCCACAGAAATATATATATATATATATATATATATATATATATATATATATATATATATATATATATTGCAATATACAATAAATATTACAATAAAGAAGATTTGCTCAAATAAAGGGTCACAGTCCCCATAAAAAGGGGGTAGGACATTCTGAATTTTTCTGAAGTTTGAGGGATAGAGCAGAACAAGTTTAGAATTACTGATCTGCGAATGTGTCAAAATATGAAGTACCCTCGTCATGTATCAATGGTAAGAACAGGGTATATAAAAACTTACACTTTCCACAATGCAACTATGTATAATGTTTTAACTGAAAAGCAGTATGTATAATAGGGTGGAGCGTTAAAAAAAAGTTTTAAATTTTGTTTTTGTCCTAGTGCTGAAAATTTAGCACTAGGGCAAAATTGGTGGGGCAAATTGGGTGGGTAGGTCCCGTCCCGTATGCAAAGTTTTGGGAAAAAAAATAAATGTCTTCCTTTTCCATTTTGTCCGTGATTTATAGCACATTTTTACCGCATAGTTAAAAATGTGTATTTCCATTGTTTTCTATTCCGCTCTTCGCTTTTTTTCTTAAATAAAATTGTGAAAAAACCCAAAACTCACCATGGGCTATGGCTGTATTGCGAGTTCTACCCGTGCCCACCCATACACCCAAACATACGGGAACTTAACTACTTAGCCCTTGCAGTTATTCCGATTTTACTCGCCACTCGCATTGGGTTTCAAATGATGGCATAGCTTTTCCCGACCCAGCTCGGGTTCTAACTAAACCGTCACGCTCATTTTCTCCACACACAGCCGCAGAAACCTTTGTTACTAGTTTCACGAAACCTTCAACACTATGGGTGTGGTAAGAAAATTTAAAGCTTCCCAGGAGCTGAGCTACAGCAGTGGCGCACCGAGGATTTTTTCTTGGGGGGAATGGCTAGATGAGCTGATAAAAACATTTATAAAGCAAAATCAATATTCATAATGCAATTTCTATTTCTTTTTGGAGGGGCAGGGCCTCTTTCCCCCCCCCCCCTGGGTACGTTACTGAGTTACAGACTCTCCACTGGAAATCAAATTTCTCAAATCATCTTCTGATCTCAATAGGGTGGGATGGAACGGACGTTAATACTGGCTATAAAACTGGCGTAATTCTCTCTTTTGAGGAAGCCATTGGGAAACACTTACACTGGCTTATCTGCCAGTTACACGCAAATGAGTTGCCACTCCGACATTTAGTGCAGCATATGGATGGTAGAAAGAGTGGCCCTAATACATATTCTGGTCCTATTGGGAAAGCATTGGCAAAATGTGAAAACCTCCCAGTTGTGAGATTTGCAGTCATTTCGAGTGAATTTCCGAAAATCGACATAAAGGATCTTAGCACTGCAAACCGAAAATTGCGTTTATACATAATCTCTTCAGAACCTTCAAACCAACTTCAAACCCTGGCAGAGTTCATCATGAAAGTGTGCGCACCTTTGTGGTTTACAGTCAAATTAAATCCATATTGCACGGAATGTCCACGAAATTTGTGGAACACAATAAACATCTCGCGCTATCTCAAAAAACGAATTAAAGACTGTGGTCGATCCCATTATCCACTGAAATGGCTATCTCGGCTACCCTGAAGCAATAATCTTGTCAATAATCACAGACGAGAGACAGACCATTAGAGAACTTGGACTACGTAGAATTTTACGAGCAAGAAAGGAAAAAAAAGGAAGGAATCAGACACAACAATATTCCGTCATTCAACTTCGAAGCAGTTTCATATATAGACCTTATTGATTGGCAAGAATGTAATAGGACGGAACCCCCGATAACATCTCATTTGACAGGAGATCATTAGAGAAATTTGATTTCCAGTGGAGTGTCTGTAGCTCAACTCCTGGAAAGCCTAAAATTTCCTTGCCACACCCATAGTGTTGAACGTTTCGTGAAACTAGTAACAGAAGTTTCTGTGGCTGTGTGTGGAGAAAATGATAGTGACGGTTTAGTTAGAACCCCAACAGAGTCGAGAAAAGCAATACCATCAATTGAAACCAAATGCGAGTGCCGAGTAAAATCGGAATAACTACAACGGCAATGGAGTTGAGTGACCATATGGTTGGGTGGATGGGTGGGCATAGGTAGAACACGTAATGCAGCAACAACCCGTGGTGAGTTCTGGTTTTTTTCAGAATTTTATTTATGAAAAAAGCGAAGAGCAGCATGCAAAACAATGGAAATACACATTTTTAACTATCTGGTAAAAATGGGCTAAAAATCACGAACGAAATAGAAACGGAAGATATTTTTTGTTTTTCCCAAAACTTTGCATACGTGATCTACGCACCAGTACCCAACATTTCACCACTAGGGCAAAAACAAAATCGAAAACTTTTTTTACGCTCCGCCCTAACGTATAATTTTAGATTATAAGCTTGATAAATATGCACAAACTTGTTTTAAAAACGATTTTAAAGAAAACTAAACAAACTCTCAAGTTCTTCGAATAGAAAATTTCGTGCATCCGCAGATTAACAGGCTGCTAATTACAGAACGATAAATGTTATAATGGTTGCAAAGTTGATAAATGTTGCAAAGTTAAAATAAATTTACACACAGATCGTTGCATCAGAAACAAGACAACGCCAAGGATTCACATACAATGCATATATAAAATTACAATACCTGGTCTGTTAAATAATTTTATGCGACAGTTTCCATTTCTTTAATGTTAAATTTACTTTTTGGATGAATTTTGGATATTACTGATCTTTTCAGATCTTATGAATGATTACTTTTGTTCCAGTTGCTCTTTAACATGGGATTTCGCTTCATTCACGCCGAACGTTTTGTTCCTCTTTCAGATTTGATTTCTAAATAACAATGAAAGAAATGTCTAAAGTTTTTAAATTTCTAACCCAACTCATTATTTAGCAGTTTACATCAGACGCACACACGTTTCCATTCTTCGACTTCAGAATTATTTAATCGTGCTGTTAGAGGGAAGAAAAAGTGAATTTGAACTGAAGCCAAGCCTGTTTAGATGTTTTCCTTTACACAAAAATCTTTCAAAGATTTTTTTTATATATATATGTACGTTGAAACATTTTTCCAGTTTAAATTGTGTTTCCCCCTTTTGAATAGATGGCTATGCTGAAATGATTTACTTTCTGTCAGTGGAAAGTTTTTTTTTTTCATGCTTTATTCAATGGAAGAATCTGCTTTGCCAGTTGTTAATATTATATTTTAAAGGAAGTTAATGGCAGTTTCTTGAGCTGTATTTTTGCATTTATTGCGTTAAAAGGACATGATGTTAGGGTTTTTTATCAGAGTGATTACAACATTATTCATTTATAGGTACAAGAGAGGAAATTTCAGAATGAGTCTTTAGAAGAAACAAGTGATTGATAAAAGCGGACAGAAAGTCATTGCCTTTTAAAACATTTTGAATGGAACATATTTATTTTCTAGACATTTGTAGGTTAATATATATATATATATACACACACACACACACACACACACACATATATATATATATATATATATATATATATATATATATATATATATATATATATATATATATATATATATATATATATATCCCCTCATTCTGTCAGAAAAGCGTAATGTTCAGTGACCAAGTTGATCATTCGTGACTGGAAAAAGTGAGAATAAACCAAATTATAAGTTGCAGAATCCTATTCAGATCTTATAAAGTCCACGCTACTACCCCTCGTAAGCACTAAAAGAGATTTTTAGTGAACATCTGGGTTGGAATCGTTGATGTTAGGCTGTGGGAGCATATCCCTTGCTGGGACGTCTCACGGGCGCAGTGTACCTTGTCTTCATGGAACAAGTGCTTCCTGGTATCTTGCGAGATCACCACACAAATGAGCACGTGGTTTATGCATGATGCAACCCCACCACATTTTAGCAGCCCGGACTACCACTTCCTGTATGCCACATATCCAGGACGGTGAATTGGATGTGAGGGACCTGTGGCTTGACCTCCAAGCTCGCCGGACCTAAATCGGTTGCACTTCTTTGGGAGACACATGAAATCATTGGTGTGTACGATGCACTTATGGACTTAGTTGAAGATCTCGTCGGGAGAAACGTTTATGCAGCAGGCAAGTTTAACACGATACCAGGAGTGTATGTGAGGGTAGGACAGTCTTTACTTCGTAAGCGACACCCTTCGATGCCATTTTGAACATCTATTTTGATTCTCTCTCTGATCTAAATGGGATTGTGCAACTTGTAATTTGGTTTATTTTAATTTTTTTTTTCCATTGATGAACGTTCAACTTGGACACCCAGCTTTATGTTTTTCTATCAGACTGATGTGCCATGTAGCATTAGGTTCCATCCATTATTGTTCGTCTTGATGAGTACTATCACTCTCTTATTTTGTGGGCATTGTTTACGATCACCCTATATATATATATATATATATATATATATATATATATATATTGCACTTTATAAGTAATAATAATTGGTTTATTGGTAGGTGAATCAGAATAACTTTATATTTAAGTTCCATTTATAAAAAATATAAGCGTACCAAAATTCCATAAAAAATTTGTC
Source organism: Dolomedes plantarius (assembly GCA_907164885.2). Lineage (NCBI taxonomy): Eukaryota > Metazoa > Arthropoda > Arachnida > Araneae > Dolomedidae > Dolomedes > Dolomedes plantarius. Next base: position 118,398,028 of record OU015492.1, read on the forward strand.
GTTTATTAAGTTTTTTTAAATGTTAGCTCTTATTAGGGAACCATTTAAAATATCTTCTTTTTTAATTATTTTTGTATTTTAAGAAACGTTCATTTCCTCAATATTACATGTCTTAGATTTGTTTCCTATCTGGTCGCTTGCCGCATTCTTAGCGAAGTTTATGACTTACAATTCTGTGCATTCGAAATTTGAATAGATTTCTGTGAAATTTATATTGCTGACTTCCATGCAGTTCAACACCTTAAATGTTTTATATAGAACTTCATTTATATTAAAAAGTATCTTGTTGTGCAACCCATTGCCAATTAGAGCTGTTGTAATTAATCATTATCTCAACCCAGCTTTGACATAATGCAATTACTTCCATTTCGGGTGAAGACGGATTTTGCTATATTAACTTTCTACTGGAAAGTAATTTGATACAGGTTTTAAAATTCTTCCTTTTCTTTCCCATGAAAAATTTGTGGCTTTAACTGTCACTATGAAACGTGAAATGTGCTTCGGCCTATGCTATAAAAAAGTAGCTGAATACATTTCGTCTCTTCGAGACTCGCCTCCAAACCTGCTGAATATATGGGGAGACAAGCAATTTTCAACGAATCTTGCACTGTTGGAAATAAGAGAAACAAATTTTTTCTATCTCTTTTGAGGTTATTTTTACAACAGACAAATGTTTTATCTAAATGTCCGAATTTTTTTTACCGATACGCTTTTCAGACAGCTTAGTTCCTGGCTCATTATTGCTCAGATTGTTGATTTCGTGACTGACACCTTGCCGGTTACAATGTGTTAATTGTGTCTCAATTGATTTCATTTCCATATCTGAATTAATATAGGTTCTTTTCTAATATCCCAAGAATGTGATAAAAAGCTGCAATGCGGTAAAATTTTTAGGCTAGACTAACAACTGTTAACTGCTGAGAACTTTAGAAAAACAAAAATGGAAATTGCGATAGATTGTCTATAAAGTGTATGTTCTGAGTTAATTTCCTTTTTATGTTACAGTTGCCAATGCTTTATTAAGAGACTTCGGTATAGCGCCATATACAATGTAAAAAAAAATTAATAAAAATTTACTAACCTTAAGTACACCCCAAAGTAATTCACTGTAATTTTGCTCGTAGTTGGGTAATCATTTATCACGTATGCTGTCACTGAACTTCCTTTTTACGTAACAGCTGCCAATGTCTATTAAGAGACTTTGGTATAGCTTTAGACATAATGTTATAAAATGAATAAAATGCACTAATCTAAACGACCATCCCAAAATTATACAGAGTAATTTTGTCCTTAGTTGAGTAATCATTTATCACGCATGCTGTCGTTGAACTTCCTTTTCCTATAAGAGTTGCCAAATCATTAAGATAGACTACCGCATTGAACTTTATATAACTTTAGGAAAATAATGAAAATATTCTAATCTTAAAGTCCACACCAAAAATATTCAGCATAATTGTCTTCATAACTGTGTAACCATTTATCACGTAAAAGAAATTTTAATTTAGTTCTTCAGGAAATTTTAAATTTACAACATACTTATTTTTGTATAAGAAATAAATTAAAATTCCTTTCAGGATGTTCAAAGAGGCCTTTCTATATGAATTCGAATCATCCATCAAGGTATTTCAACATCGAGAGAAATGCTTTAAAGGAATCTTCGTTTCGTCTTTGTTTATTTTCCTCTCGCTATGCATTTCTCAATCCTTTCAAGAATATATCCGTCTTTTACATACACACTTACCTCACATGCAGTCAAAATAAACTTCAGAAAATATTAAAATACGTTTATCGACAAAAACCATTTCTTTTCAACTGTTTTTAAATAAAATCTTAGAGGGATTTTTTTCCCAACATAATCGGATTTTTCGCAAAAAAGAAAATTATAACTCAAAAAAGCTTTCTCTAAGCTGAGAGATACATAAAAGCTCGCATCTGTATCAGCGAACGAAGAATGAAATTCGCTAGAGACTTTGCTGTGACTTCAGAAACGTAGATATAAATAATTTTTAGTACTCGTTGAAATCAGTATCATATTTTTATTCCTCCCTTCAGACAGATTAAAGAACCTGCCTCGCATGATAAGGCTCAATTACACTGGAGATATATGTTTGAATAAATATAGTTTTCTTTATTTAAAGTTCTTATTCAATAGTGGATTCTTTCGATTCAGTTTATAGAATATTTGTCCACTCTGGCAAATCTTGTGGTGCTATTTTAAAGAACTTAAAGTAAACTTGTTGTTACCCGTCAAAATATGACGGCTTGACAGTAAATAAATGTACTAATACACAAATTATACCCAACACATCATTGCCAAATGTTGAAAATCATAAAAATGCTGAGAAACAAATTAATGTGTTTAAGCGGCCTCGTGCTTAGTGAGTATCTAAAGCCAGATTTAAAAATGTCACTGAGCATGCACAGAGAGCAATTTTTTTAATTGTAAATTATCGTTAATTAAACAGTGTGAAATAAACGATCTTATATTTCACAAACATAATTATCATAAAAATAAAAATGGCAGAGAGAGATCTATAAAGACTCGGAATAAACGTGTTTATTATTAAGAAAATGTCACAGAGCATGCGCAGAAACAAAGACTTTCTATAGACAGATTTAAACATGCCACTGAGCATGCGCAGAAATGAATTTTTAATTGTAAATTATCGCTTGTTAATAGAAATTTCGGTTACAAAAAACAAATTTGACAAATCTACAAATTACAATCTTTCATTTAAGACCAAAATGAAGAAAATTGATGCAGTAGATTTCTCTCACGGACTGCCCAAAAAGTCGGCTTAGAAACTTAAATATATAGATTTCACAGTAAAGAACGTAAGTTTGAGAAAGGTTTTCTATGAAGTGTCACTAGCATATACGTTTCTACAAATTTAAGTTTGAATAAAGAGAGTGTTGATAATAGTAATTCATTAAAAAACATTCTTTGAACTTCTAAAATGTAGAATATGCAAATTAAGTGAATGTGTGCGCATGGGTACGAGCTTGTATTAGTTTTCTCGTATGCATGATTGCTCTGCGTAAGCTCATAAATTCCTGAGCAAAGAAACGTTTAGATACCATTGGTTATGTCTGAAAGACGTCATTTATATGGGTTACTCTAGTGGATACTTGTCGTTAAGAGTTGAAAGTGTACCAATCGCTGCCTGACGCTCCTAGAGACATAAATATTTCACAGAATGTGGTCTCAGGATAAAGGAAGCGAATTTGTTATCAATAAGAATGACCATAATCAGAAGTTCAAGGTTGTCCAAAGGATATTACAACATAAAATACTACTAGCTATCACGTTTGGCCTAAAGAAATTGCCATTTAAGTGAAGAGCAACTGAAAATTTCTTAATGGTATTTTCCGAATAAACTGAATTTAATGTAATAAGAAATAAGTAGTATAAGTGATAAAAATGATATAAGGAGAAGCCCTAACTTTGTCTAATTATTTGAGTTCGTAATATGCCAGATTTTATGACATCCGAGGTTGATTACACGTTCTGTTGGGCGCTGTAACGAAAATTAGTCCTGCTATTTGAAATTTGTAAAACTAGTGGCCCCGTTGCTCGGAACTGAGCAAATTTCCCTTCATTTTAGGAATAACAAATGCTGTTCTAACTGACGCAGCTCAATGATTATTGTATTTTAGCATTTCAGTCTTTGCATATAATTTATCAACTTATTGTTACAGACACTCAAACTGAGCCCATGGGGCCTCTCAGTAATCAGAAATGTTTTAACTTCTACTCTCCTCTTTCACAAGAGTGGTTTCTTCTGGTTTCTTAACAACAGGAATAATATTTTGTTTAGCTCAAATGAAGCAACTTGCGGTAAATCGTGTTGTGGGCTAAACTGCTATGGCTCATTGTTAGACATCTCGTCTGCGGGGTCAATAACATTTTGCAGATTGACTTCTTTTATCGAAATTTATTACTTCTAAATAGAATAGATTATTATTGTTAAGTAGTATAGTAGAAACCCATCGAAATTCAGGGTAAATCTTTTTGAAAAGGACAAATTTATAACAAGTAACATATGTAAACTTCAGATGATTGAAACATTTTTTTACAAATTTATTCAAAGACCTCCATTTTGATACCTAAATCTTCTTTTTATTTTGAGTGGTTCTCTGAAAATAGGTTTCTAAATTAAAATTCAAAGTACCTCATAGAACTTATATATATATGAAGTATTTACTTACTATAATAAGACTATTTCATAGAACACCATGTGCACTTTAAATATGACACTGAAATGAGGGTATGTAGATAAGGGCAATGGCGATTAAAATGTATTACAAATAGCGTGATTTTAAAATTTAAAAGTTCAGTGTGCGAGCAAGAAAAGTAAATGTAAACAAAGAAGCGCGCATGCACGCTTTTTCCATAGACATTACATGGTAACTTTGCTGACCGGCCACTCCGGAACCCTTGCGTTAATCGCATTTTTCTCTTCGGCTGGCGCATCTACACGGAAAGACCTTTATTCTGATACCGCAATCATATTTTTACGTTCAGTTGTCCTCTAAAAGTAGCTCTCCATGTAAAAAAAAAAAAAAAACTTTTAGAAATAATATATAGGTTATTCTTTAATTATGAGACAAATTAGAAGCTTTCCCTTCATAGCTTGGTAGAAATTTATCATATGCAATTCAATTGCGCACATAGAATTGAATAAATAAAATTAAACTGTAAAAAGGCATACCACAGAAAAATATCACCTATAAAATGTTCTTCAGGGAGAAAGAAAATATATTTTAGTACAAACACATTGTTTATCCGTGCAAAAAGAATAATGTACCCCTACGCGAATATTGCCAATAAAGAAACTTATTAATTCGCATAATTATAATAAAAACAGAAGATTTTATAATTTAGTTAACGTTGGGGAAAAAAAGCTAGCGCACGCAATCTAGCGGAATAAATAATGTTTATAATGTTTATACTTCGATTTTTAAATAAACAAGATATGCAATCCTAAATTTACAATTCGTCAAAAGCGGGGATCTTAATCTTTAAAATGGTACCTCATTTATCGAATTTGGTTAACCCTGAAAGGAGTAAAAGGGATCATCAGAAAAAATCACCTTCTAGAAATAATATATGTAATAGTGTAATTTCCTTTGATAAGTTTTTCATACATATACTAATCAATTTATTAAAGTTTAACTATTTATTTTTTGTATTGTAACAAAAAGAGAAAATGTATTAAAATACGCCTAAGCGACACTATCAAAACTAATTTCTTTGTCTCTTTACATTGTCTTTGCTAAGAATTAAAATACTTTTTAAGCGAAAAAATTGCATTGTGAAATTTTTTAAGGAAAAGTTACGTGCTAAAACGTAATGAAAAAATTGTGCTCAGACGTAATATTTCTTTTCCTAAACTTCCTGTGCTAGGTCTAAAATTTCCGGTTTTACTTTCTTTAGCAAATCGATAATGCTGCACTCAAAAAACTGATTTTTTTTCTTTTCTTTCCGAGTGTTTTTTATCCATGTAACTTTTTTTTGTTAATATAGGGCACATGCCAATGAAGACAGTTTCATTGAATCCACGAGAATCGATAGCTTCTTTCAATGGGGGCGCCGTCTAGGTGAACCAACAACACCCCCTGGTGACACATCATTTCTGACCGAGCAACTCCAACGGTGACATCTGGAAGGCTCGTATCTTCTCCCACCCTCTGACTTATAATAATGACAAAAAACGTGTTCAGGCGTAATATTTCTTTTCTTAATCCTGCTGTGCTAGGTCTAAAATTTCCGGTTTTACTTTCTTTAGAAAATGAATAATAATGCACTTAAAACATGGTTTTTTTCTTTTCGTTCCTAGTGTTCTTTTATTCATGTAATATTTTTTTTGTTAATACAGGGAATATGCCAATGAAGACATTCTCATTTAATCCATTAGAATCATTTGTTGCTTTCAATGGGGACACTGTCTAGGTGAACCAACAACACCCCCCGGTGCCAACTCAATTCTCACCAAACTACTACAGCGGTGACATCGGGAGTGCTCGTACATTCTCCCACTCATTGACCTCTAATAATGGCTTTCTAGTTTACGGATTTAAAATGCCCTTATCGGTCCGAGACACGAAGGTATTTAATGGCGTTCGTTGGGATTCGAACCGAGCACCCCCAGTTCGAAAGAACCACCACTATGCTACCTCGGGACCTATTCATGTAATATAAGATACATATATTTTTTTAGCATTTCCCAACTTTTGTTGAGCATAATCAGCAAACATATCTATCTAGAAAAGGGTTAGAGTCACATGACAGATGAACAAGAAATGACCTACTACTTTCGTTCGGGAATACGAGGTTCACTCATGTTCTAAAGTATCCTATATTTTTCTTTTTTTCTCGAGAATGGGGTCTGATTGAAATTTGCGATACAGCCGAACTCCGTTATGACGAACTTTAAGGGACTAAATGTTTTGTATGCTTTATCCGGTGATTCGCTATATCCGAACCGTTAAGAAAAATCCTAGAGTTCAGAAAATGCATAACTCAATAGTTGCAATGTGAATTCAATAATGACGTATTGAAAATGCTAAAATATATTATAAAGGATCATTAATGAATTAAATCAACTAAAATCTATTACATTAAACCGACTCAACGCTAATTAAATCCGTACTATAGGAAAACGTCTGGACCAAAATTTTCTTTCGTTATATACCGAGATCGCTATAACGGAGTTCGACTGTATTTTTAAACAGATGCGGGTGACTTTACGGTTATGAAGGAAAAATGGCAGCACCAAACGTTTCATAGGAGGCTCGTGGTACCAACTGTCAGTAGGAAAGTTGTAGATACTAAAAATGGACCACGAATACCGTAAGCGATTTTCCAGTCATCTCAACGGACTCCCAAAGAAGTGTCCACAGCATAGCGTCGAGGTGGTGGAAATTGTGCGCAATTAACGGAGGACTATGTCGAGATGTGACAGTAGTTTTAGCTTATTTCCTGGTTTATGTGCTTTTCAAGGAACGACAGGAGACCTTAGAACTTGATTGCACCTCGTAGGTACGAAATTGGTCTACACCTTCAAGAATCCCATAAACTAAAAACCTAAATAAAATATTATATACCGAAGTTGTTGTTGATGTGAAATTTTTTTGCAATATTAATTATATTTTGCATTTGTAAAATGAAATTTCCAGAAATAAAATTTGAAGCGCTTTATTTTTAAATCTGTATAGTATACGTTTAAAACTTTTTTCTATTATTTTGTTTAGGAGGTATACTTTTATCGATACCAGCAAAAGCTTTTTAATACATCAGACTTATAAAGCTCCTTTTTGGGTGAAAGGACAATCAATCATGTACTCCCGATTTTTCTGTCAAGATTTAATCAAGAACTGAACATGATAAAATTCTGAACTTTTTCACGCTAGAATTAAGAAATGGAAAATATTTCTTCGAGTTCAGGTTTGAGCAAAATTGCAATAGATGGGATAAAAGACATGATATGTTTAGTATATTCAATACAATGCAGCGGTTAAGATACGATATATTTATTACATAACATTTCACTTAAAAAGTTTTATTACGTTTCTTTTATTTACATGGAGTCTTTCAGATATCCATAAAAATAGTTTAGATTTACTGATACCTTTATTAGAATGTAATATACATATGTATATATATATATATATATATATATATATATATATATATATATATATATATATATATATATATATATATATATATAACAGCAGTTATTAATTGCCTGCATATTAAGGAATTGATATCAGAGTGTCAATTCATTTCCGAATAATAGTTAGAATATTTTGTAATATTTTAGGCCAAACAAGTAATAAACTTTGGTAAACTGACACATTACTCTAAAGAAATGCATTTAGATTTTAGATGAATATATTTTAGTAGTAATTTTTATATAAAAAATCTTCTCATGATGATGATCAGGCAACACCAATAAAAGAAAATATAAATTCAAAAATATAACTTACCTTTTAGTTTTACTATTTCTGTGACTGATTAATTCAGGAAACGGTCTGAAAAATATATTACATTTATGATCTTTATTGTATTTCTTTAAAATACAACTTCCTTTTAAAATATAATGTATTAAAATAAATTAAATAGTTATCGAAATTAATTACCTTTTGAACACACAGAATCAGGATAAAGTAAAAAAACAATAGGATGGAAATAAATTTTCACGGTATGTTGAATATTTTTCAAGGAAGTAAAATATAGAGAAATATTTGATTTATAGTAGAAAGTAATTTTTTCACACGTGAATAATTTCTTCATGGTTGTTTACTCTGCCCCGAAAAAATATTATATAAGATTCTAAGGGATTAAAATCATTCCACTTCTGGAATCTAAGATGACATAGAATATATTGGTTAGCACTTTTCACAAAACACTAAGTTAAAGCATACTGCAGTCAAAATTGATTTAGTATACCGAGTAATTCAAAAGGCAGTAAACATTTTTCAAATCCATATTTTAGAGAATAAGCAACGTATGACCACGCAATTAGTACATTCACGCATGATTTAACCTTAGATTTTCTGAAGATTCCTCAAACATGTATACAATTAATTATAAATGTGTCCATCAGATGCCGCCGAACTCTCTTACACGTTTTTACAAGCGTGCCCACCATAAAAGGAACTGCAAAGACAACAAGATATAGTTATGGCAAGAATCTTGTCATGTTGACCATATCTGATAAAGCACTGCTTGAGAAGTCTTTTTGCCTTTAATTACCTTACTTGTCTTTTGATACAGAGGAATTATTGATATATTATTAATTAATGATGTAACTTCATGTTGGGGTTTAAAAACAAAAGAAAACTAGAGTTTGTATATTTTGCGTATCTGGAATCAATTTATTCCCACACAATAATTATAGCCCGAAAAATTATTAAAAAAATTTATAAAGACTTTAAAATCACTAGATACATATTTATACAATTGTCGCGGAAATTATTTCTGTGGAAGTCATCATCTGTCGTAGGATATGATTTCTATTAACAGTTCTGTAGAGAGTTCTAATGAAGAAATGAATTACTTTGATGAGCGTGGATGTTCAACCAGCACCTTTCTATAATGTTGACTGTTGAAGAATTGTCCCAAGACATCTGGACAAGCACAAATCTACAGATAAAGTTCTCTAGGGCACGAAAGACTACGGCACTACAAATGTTCTACTTACGGAAAAAGGATCCCGCTAGTTCGGAAGGCTGGAAAGGGACGTTCGGCACGCTGAGTTCGGCTTCAGGACAGAAAAAAATGATGATATTCTTTCAGCAACAAATTAAATGAACAAGCAGATGATTCGTCCATACATCAGAATAAATGGAATATGGGGATAATGGACAACTCGATATAGTGTAGTACAACGCTATTTGTTGAAAGCAAAAATAACCACAAGTATTCACTTGTAACATCTACATAAAAGGCTATAGTAACTGGTAATTAAAAGAAACTTCCAAATCATTTAACCCATTAACCGCTGGTGTTGCGTTGACGCAACGGTCAAAATAAATGCGTATAAAAATTTAGCTATCAAATGAATTTTATGTTAACAGTAGTTTTTGAGTAGGGTTAATAATCGAATTGAAAAATATTTGCCTTCAAATGGTCTTTTAATTAATTAACGATTTCCAAACTTAGACAGATAGTTAAGCATTTTTGAACGAGAACTTTCTCCTGGTCTTTTTCACAGAAGAAATATAGGGAGACAAACGTGAGCTTTAGGGGTGATCTATTTTTAGCCAAGGTCAAAGTTTATCAGAACATTCCCTAAATCGGTTGCTTTTGTTTGGGTGGGGGAGGAAGAGAAAACAGGTGTTGCTTTGGCGCAACGTCAGCGGGAAAGGGGTAGTTCTCTTATTCACACGTGTCGCTCGACTCCGTAGAACTTTTTCCAATTCTGTGTTTATAGAAATGCCTAAAACTAGATACTTTACGTTTAAAGGAGCTCTTCAAAGAATTTCCGATGAAGATTCAAATAATGATGGCAAGAATGAAACTGATATTGTTGTTATTCTACCAGAAACAGCAGAAGCTAGTGATGAAGAAGAAGGAAATGATAATATTTTGAATAATGCCAATGATGATTTACCATGTGATACTTATGTCGAAATTGAAGTGTGAGTAAAAAAGATGTTTTTGCTTCCTAAAAGCAGTACAAGCCTTTCGAAAAAACATTAAAAAAAATATAAAAAAATTGAAGATTTGAAACGGATAAAGATAGGACCATTGAATATGACTCAGCCGAAAAATGAAGAAAAAGATCAAATCGGAACTATGAAAAAATATAGTACAGAATAAAACTAGTGCAGAGATTTTTGATCTTCTCTTTGGCTAAAAGGTTTTCTTCTTGGCTAAAAGGTCCCTTCTCGTCGAATAGACAAACTCATGTGCCCAACAAAATAATCGCCCCCATTTTTTAGCATATGAAGCCTACATGAGACGGTTCATTGGAATATTGTTGCCGACGGGATATTATTCTTTACCTCGGAAAGAAATTTACTGGTCTCTTGATAAAGACATTTCTGTTCCTATTTTGCGAGAATCGATGTCACGTTTTCAGTACAGGAGCATGAAACATAATTTGCATTTGGTTGATAACAATCGAATCGATAGCAAAGATAAATTATATAAGGTGAGACCGTACGTAAACTTGCTAAATAGAAAGTTTCAACAATTTGGTTTGAATACGATTCGGGAAACAGCATCCAAATGTACCCATTTCGATCGGTGAAATGTGTTCGAAAGAAAGAGAGGGGTAATTACAATTTTCAGTTCGAAGGCGCAAACAAGAAGGTTTTCATGATTTAAACAGTTTTCTGGATATAATCAGTAATTTTGCAAAGGAAAAATAAGTTAAATCTTTATGATAAATTAATTACCTTTAAAGTGATAATTTTCTTTCGAAAGCGTAACAAAGCTAAAAAGAATTCCCACTGCTCAAATCGAAGAATACCCTGCAGAAGTTCAGTTGAACTCACTTAATGTCAATACTCTTATTCCGCTGACGTTGCGCGAACGCAACACTCAATTTTTCAAAAGTTAAGACCCGTTTTGTTATTTTCCCCATAAATTAATGTTGTATATGTTCAAATGAATAGCCAATATTATTTGTATAAAAAAAATTCACCCCTTATAGTTTTGGCGGTTATTGGGTTAAAATAAAAAAAAAGGTTTTTATTTTTTACGAGTAAAACATTGAGCTAATTCCTGATTATAACATAGGAGAGTATTTACAATTCATTTACGGAGAGCTCAAGTCAACATGAGCTTGATAAATCAAAAATGACAGTTCAAGTCTAAAGTCAGACATTCAAATGCCATGATAAAAAAATAGCCCCCCGATACAGTCATGACCAGGGCCAAGAACTGAAGGGGTGCTTAAACGTACAAAAATTATTTAAGAGATGCTAAAATCTATCGGGAAACATGGCTCACTCTGATATCTTTATTTCATCACTGGTCAGCAGTAGATAGCAGAGGAGCAATGGTTGCAATAGTTTAAAATTATCGCCAAGATGAAACACCGAGAGAAAGTAGCCTACAAGAACGGCACCGAAAACAAGGTCGCCGCAGACAAAAAGCCGGTTATATTAAAAAATGGCGATTCACCGCCAAAATTGAAGATGAACTTACCCCAAGCAAGCGAACAATCGGCGCGCAAATAGCTGATTGGTCTAGCCGAAGCTGACGTACAAATGCGCCTATTTTCAAATGGACGTAGCTCTCCTACCAGGACTAGGAAGACATTTTCCCGCGGCCGCCGAAATCTGTTACCGGGGAAAAACGGTGACAATCAGTCTACACCTATTGTTAGCGACAGCAATTTAAGGGGCAATTAAAGTACCCCCAAAGAAGAGCAATTCCGGGGATGAAATATCCGGTCCTTTTTAAAAGTCGGCCATAGAAAAAAAAACAATTTTAGTGACAACGGGGTTGCGTTTCCTAAGAAGCGTAACTAATTTTAAGAGGCTTTTTCAAAGGCACAAGAGAAAACAGGTGGCGATTTAAAGATGTTTTTTTCTAGAACACCAAGATGGCGCAGGGCTAACATTGAGACCTCCCACGTATTGGGGAACAAGTACAAATTAAACTGTTCTATTTTACAAGCTATACTTGCTAATAGCTCAAGCAACCTAGTTACATTTAGGAAAACTAGGGATTAAGATATTTCTTAATTCATTTCATACTTAGCACTTAACGTTAATATTTAAACACACAGACTATAACAATAATCCTCGTTATAACAATATACATATTGTATATATTAAAAGAGTAGTACTGTGAAGGTTTTCAAAGGTTCTGACCAGTTAACCAAATGAATTAACGAACAGGTAAAACAATGAAAATGGTACATTATGTGCTAATACACTCATTGCATTAAACGTATGAAATTTTTATTCATCAGATAAAGTTCCCCTTTAGCATAAATTACTTTAAATCTATGCAACATTTAGTTCCGGGTGCGAACATTTAATTCCCTCAGTAATGCAAAAATACATTATTATAAAATACAAATTGTTATACGAAAGTATATTTATTAATGACATTTACCTTTGGAACTAAAGCTGTAAAAAAAAAACTATTTTTAAGAATACTGGATAAGCTAAAAAGTTATGATTTTAAATCCCTTGGAACCATGAAATATCCTTGATCAACTTTGTTACATTCCTGTAACTGTTTGAGATACAATTCTATGAAGTAACAGCCAAATTCGTACAGTAGTGATGTCCACATTGTGTAGGATGCCCCCCCCCCCCCCCCACTTGGTAAAATTACAAAAAAACAGCTGGTGTCAGTTCATTAAGACTGTTCGTAAGTCAAAGTTGTCCAATTTAAACTACGGCACTTTATGGAGTTGTTATTAAGGTAGTTCCAAACAGCAACGTAAAGGGGAGAGAGGACTGCCTAATTGAAAGAATAGTTCACTGAAGTTAATGCAGCTAGTTCAATACCTGTTGAAGTGTTCGCACCAACACGTGAAGTAATTTATTTAAGACCCTTTCGACCAACTACACCAGAAGAAACTGATATAGATGTTGAAAAACGCAGTAGTAGTAGGTTTAAAAATCCCTCTATAGCCTCTAAATACCTTCCCCAAACCTTACATACGACACCCCGATTTCACATGTGAATTCGTCCAGATGCGAATGGGTAGTAAATTTGAGTGTCCCCATACAGACGGACAATGTTATAATCCACTGTTGTATCAAATTAAGAATGGCATCACTCAAAAAAACTCAAGGTTTATGTTAACACTGCGAATACATACGTCTAATTCATCATAGTTCCGAAGTGTTTCATTGGTATTCTACAGTGGCGCACCTAAGATTTAATCTTGGGGCCCAGTTGAACGGATAAATATATTTATAATGCAAATTCAATATTCATAATACAATTTCTATCTCTTTGGAGGGGGCAGGGCCCCTTGGCCGACCCCCTAGGTGTTCCACTGTATATATATATATATATATATATATATATATATATATATATATATATATAACATTAAAAATCCTATAACTCTTTTAAATTCTAATTTATTCTAAATTCCCTGCGGTGTTCGAACAAATTTCGCTTTTGATTCTAAGATCTAATAACCTCGAGAGAAAATATTAAATGGCGGCCTATTACTCGAAAACTAAACCTTGCGTAGCGTGGGTAGAAAATTAAATGCCTTAGCGCATTAGTCATGCTTTTTCCTAACTTTTAACCAATTAACAACCCCTACGGTGATCACATGACGAGATAAGTTTATTTAAGGTCTGGTATCATGTAGGTGTGTGGCTTTTTTCCATTTGTATGTTGCCCCGAGATGTTGCATATCCGTGTATCTTAAAACTAAAAATGTAGTTTAGAAAAGTTGTGGTGTTTCGTGTGTCCGAGGTGGAAGATGTTGCGAGAATGGATTTAAACATTTGTGAGACACGGCCGGGCGACAAGTGATCTATTTTAACCTGAATTAGATGAAGCAATCAGAATCATAATCAAAACTATGCCATTCAGCCCTTCATTCTTCGTCTCGCGTCCGTGTCATTACACACACACACACACACACACACACACACACACATATATATATATATATATATATATATATATACATACAGTGGAGCACCCAGGATTTAATCTTGGAGGAGGCCGAGTTGAACGGATAAATATATTTATAATGCTAATTCAATATTCATAATGTAATTTCTATTTCTTTGGGGGAGGGGGGCAGGGCCCCTTGGACCATCCCCTGTGTGTTCCACTGGTATTCTATATTATCTACATGTAGCCAAGGCGTTTTCTTCCTTATCGTAATAGAATGCAATTCCTTTCTGTTACCTTTTCGAGAGTAATTTAATCTTTAGTACAATTTCTAAAACAAACCCAAGTATTGGTATTTAAAATCACGCACAAGCTCTGAAACATTTAGTTATACATCATACGTTTGCTGAAATGATTGACAGCTCTGCTTTGTATAACATTGTCTTTATTCAATAAAAAAAAGTATCGCAATACTTTACAATACCTCTGGAAATAATGTGCATGAATCAATTTTCTATTTTTAGAAACCAATGGATTCAAAATTTTTTTTATAAAAGAAATTCAATTTGGGATTTCGAGAATGAGACCTTTCTTTATGAGCCTTGTAGCATTCATTCTCGCTGCGACAGGCACGCACTGATGCCAAAAGGATATAGATTACTTTTCGATTCTCCCCAGACTATAAAAAAGGCGCGAAAAAAGGGCCTCGATTCGTTTTTTTATTAAACTAGTATGTGTTATGGGGCTCCATAAAAAGCAGTATTTTCTATTTTGTTATGGTTCGAATAGTTTACAAAATTTTCTGCGGCAGTGATATTAAATAATGTCTATATTTTATGTTTCCTGGAGTCCAAGGAATACTAAAATGCAAATGTACTTAAAAATATTTCAGGTAGTCTTTTCTAACGAAACTACAGCGGGTTATAACGTAGGATTACTTATCGTTGCTTACCTATACAGTCGAATCCCGTTATAGCGAACGCGGTATATAGCGAACTCACGGATATAAGGAACGAAAATTTTGATCCCGCCGTTTTCCTATTTTATTTAATGTTAATTTATCCTTTTATAGCGAACCTCTGAAATCTTTAGAATCGGCTATAATGAACCTTTCTTTTCAGTCAACAACTGAATTTAAAAAAAAAAAATTAAGAATGTTCAAGATACAACGAACGTTGAAGAAGCAAAAAATGTTGAAGAAGAAGATGATGAAGATTTACCTATCGCGATGTGGATAGAAAAACACAATATTTCATCATTCTCAGACTGTGTTATGCAATTGTACGAAACATGTGATAATGAAGTCATTACATGTGAAAAATCCGACTGATGAAGAAATTGTGGTAGAAATTACAATGAATCTTTCTGAAATCGAAGAATCTTCATCTAATGCTAATGAAGAGGAACACATAAAGGCCGAAATCCCCACCATCTCAGTAGCGATGCGTGTAAATAATCAGTTTTTGTCTACACACACAGTGGAAGAAAGTGTGTTGGAATCATTTGATGTATTGGACAAAGAAATTCATAAAATATTTTTCAAATCGTTATCAAGTCAGCAGAGGATTACCGATTATATCTGTATCAAAACAGTGAGGAACAATTCAAGGTATAATGAATTTATTTCCATTTGTTTTCATTTTTATTTAATTTAATTAATATTGTGTCAGTTTAATGTAATCGATTTTAGTCCATTTAATTCATAAATGATCATTTTTAATGCATTTTATCTTTTTTAATACATCATAATTGAATACACATTGCAACTAATGAGTTATACATTTTGTGAACTCTAGCATTTTTCTTAACGGTTCAGATATAGAGAATCACCGGATAAAGCGAACAAAACATTTGGTCCCTTGAACTTCGTCATAACGGGGTTCGGCGGTATCGCAAATTTCAATCAGACCCCATTCTCGAGAAAAAAAGACAAAAATAGGATACCTTAGAACATGAGTGAACCTCGTATTTCCGAATGAAAGTAGTAGTTCATTTCTTGTTCATCTATGATGTGACTATAAGCCTTTTCTAAATAGACATGTTTGCTGATTATGCTCAACAAAATTTTAGAAGTTATACATTTAGTGAACTCTAAATTTTTTTAATGGTTTTTATATAGCGAACCACTGGACATAACGAAAAAAACATTTAGTCCCTTGAAATTCATTATAACGGAGTTTGACTGTATATATTTTTCACGCATTTTGGTACTTTTCTGATTAATTGTTTTACTACTACAAGGTTTGGCGTGCTGCCAAAATTATAACTCGCGATAACGCTGAAATTTTGCTCTCCGCAGGACCGTTATTGAGGAATGTAATCCTGCGTTAAAAGAGTACGTTAAAAATGTGTTTCAAAAATTATTTTATTAGCCATGTTAAGGCTGCTGTGTGCAAACCCTATTGGATTCTCTTACCTCTATGTTAACTTATGGCGAAAATTCGTCCAAGGATTGCTGACTTGAAATTAAAGATTTAAATAAAATGTCTGCCTTCTAATTGAGAAAGTAGTTTTACACATTGTGGAATATTTCGATTTTTTAAAACTGAGAATATTATTTTGAAATTTAAATTATTCGGAGAAAAAAAATTTGGTATAGTGTGTTTTAAACGCTCATGAATTCCTTTTTGGAGAGAAATTTATTAAATGAATTCCTCGCAAGATACTGAAAAGTTCATGCTATCTGAAAATACAATTTTTATTTGATTATCAGAATTTATGTAGCTATAAATACTAGACAAATTTTCTCCAGATATTAACATTAAGGTGAGTTAATACAATAAGGGTTAGTACTCAACAACATAACCTATTTCATTATGCAGAAGTAATAACTTGAAATGTTAACGAAGCTAAGATGCGGCAGCTTTATATATATATATATATATTTGTCTTTACAGAGGTTGTGGGATGTTTTTAGATCAAAAGTCTTACACAGTGGGGATATCCAAACCATAGGGAATTCGGCTGTAACTTCATGACATAGTGTCTAGAAAACGTACAGAAATCTGACAACGTTGATAAAGGATATTTTGTGTCTACAAAGGATTTAACATCATGACATTTTGGCATTTCCAGTAAACATAAAAATTTTCTTTTCTTATGTCAAAAGGTAAATATCATTAATGAATATAAATTCATATAAGAACATTTATTTTATATTAATTTATTCTTACATTTGATGAACATTTGAGTATTCGCATCTTGGAGTAACATTTAAGACTCAACTGACATCTTTAAAGCAATTTATACAAAGGTGAATTTTGTAAGATGAAATCCCCTACGTCATATCACATTCCCTATGCATTCTCCTAATGTGAGTATTTTATACGTTAAAGCAACTAAAGTGGCAATAGATAATGTAAGACTTTTATTGTTTTTCCTGTTTGATAATTTACGTGAACGTAAATAGTGATATATTTCATATATATATATATATATATATATATATATATACACTGCTGGCCACCCAGAAAGACAAGAGATATCACAACGAAATTTATTTTGTAGATAACATGTTGACCAAGTATCAAATGATTAAATTTATAGACTTCTGTGAAGTGTGGTTCCTGCCAAAATCAGTAGCCAGAGTTGCCGCTATTGTTGGAGATCACCGCTGCCACACGCCTCGGCATTGATTCAAAGAGACTTTGGATGAGTTCTTGGGGTACAGCAGACCAAGCAGCTTCCACACGTTGCCAAATTTGATCTGCTGTGGCAGCTGGGGATGGAATCTGGGTCAATCGTAGAGCAACCATGGACCACATGTTTTCTATCGGCGAAAGGTCCGGAGAGCTAGGCGGCCAGGGAAGCAATTGAATCTGGCGATTGACGAAGAACCGTTGGACAATGCGTGCCACGTATGGTCGCGCATTATCCTGTTGAAATATGGCTGTGGGCAAGCCCTGAAGGTAAGGAAGGACAACTGGCTCCAACACCTCGGAGATGTAGCGCTGGCTGTTTAAAGTACCGGCAATGCGTACTAGAGGTGTGCGAGAGTGATATCCAATACCGCCCCATACCATAATACCCGGTGCAGGACCAGTGTGGCGGTGCATAACGCAGCTGTTCAGCATCATCTCTTCACGGTGTCTCCAGACTCGAATGCGACCATCGTGGTGTTGCAGACAGAAGCGTGACTCGTCAGTAAAGACAATTTCATTCCATTCTGCCGTCCACATCCTTCTGTCATCACACCATTGGCGGCGGAGACGTCTGTGGTTATGCGTCAAGGGTAGACAAAGCAACAGATGTCTTGCGGTCAGACCACTCTGCTATAAACGGCGTCGAATGGTACTCGCAGACACTGGATGATGCGTTACAGACTGCATGAGCTGTGCTATGGTTCTTGATGTGACTGAGCGATCCGTCACTGCCATGCGCATAATTTGCCTGTCATCACGTGAAGTGGTGCGCTGAGGTGGATGCGATCGAACACGCCGGTCCGTCGTACCCTCCTGCATCTAACGATCACATATCCGTATTACAGTTCTTTGGTTTCGTCCAACACGACTACCGATTTCCCTGAAAGATAATCCACAATCTCCGTAGGCCACTATCCTTCCTCTGTTGAACTCGGATACTTGATCAAAAGATGATCGCTGTTTTTGACGAGGCATAATTGATCATTTTTTTGAAAAAACCACAAGAAAAACACAATTGCCGAACTTGAAATCGTCGAAATCTCCAAGCCTTAAATAGCGCTTTGAAGTGGTGCCACAGGCGCGTGTGATGTGCGTCTGGGCTGAAATTCTAATCATTTGCATATCTTACCTCCGCTAATGCATGTTGTAAATTTCATGTTATTTGCATGTTTCCTTCAGGGTATTGCATTTACAGTGGCCAGCAGTGTATATATATATATATATATATATATATATATATATATAATTATGTTGTTAACAACAACACGTTAAATTAATGTCTCAATTGTTTATAAGAAATCGTTTATAGTGAAATTTGAAGTTGAGTAATTTTTCTCTGCAGATTCCCATAGTCTTGTCATACTTAGTTCTTCTGAAATGTATATAATTTTTAAAACAAGTAATCACTTGAAATTGAATATTTCATTTCATTTTAATAATACATAGTTCTAATAAATCGGAATTTAAATTAAAAAGTACTTTAACTACATAGAAATTAAAATGTGTCAAATTTCTACAATAAAGCATATCACTCATAATTTACACACATATAATTATTTACCAATGACTCATATCCCTGTCTGATATTATTAAACTATTTCTCGTTTGTCGACAGCTATATCTATTACCAAAATCTGGAATAACCATTTTTATGGAATCGCCGAATATAATATTCCAATAAGACTATTTTGATGGATTTAATTTCATTTAAAATTTCGTAATTTGAAAAAACTGGATATTATGAAAGGCAATTACCTGTAACGAAGTCACATATTTTAAAATTTCTTTGTCTTCTGTTAAACACAGCATAATCAAATCTTCTCAAGCTTTCAAATTTGCCTTATAAACAAAATGAGAATTTTAATCAAATTTTAATTTGGTTTTTGTAACGTAAAATTTTGTATTTAAAATTTATAGCCAATTAAGCTTGAAATGAAATTATTAGCTATTAATTTAAAAGGAAACTTTTTTTTTAAAGAAAATTATGTCAAGCGTTTAATTTTGTTTTCCTTAATTGGCAAAAGAATTAGATATTGCACATTTTTCATGAAGGATTTAGACATTTATTTATCAAAATGGAATTAAAGAGAAACAAATTAAAAATAAATCTCCCCGACGGATTGAATTACCTAACGACTAAATTCTGCATTCGACGATATACAAACAATAGCTGGAAATATCCGTAATTTCATAAATAAATTTAAACTATCTTTAATGAGAAAATTTAATTTTTTGGATGAATCTATGTAAACAGGCACAAAAAAGATAAAATAGGAAATGATTTTTTTAAATCCTTGAACATGAAATAATGTCATATTTTCGTTAATAAAAAGACTATTCTCGAATTTAATTATGTTGGCTTTAGTAGAAACGGATAAATGGTATAAAAAAATTGAGTAAATTGGAAAATAAATTAAGTTAAACAGGTGAATTTTGATATAATAAGTTGCGGCGATAGTTTTAAATATATGTATGTATCTCTCTCTGTATATATATATATATATATATATATATATATATATATATATAAATTCCATAACTTGGTTTGTCAGACATTAGTGATTAGGTAGATAAGGTTTTTTATTCAGATCGCCTTTTTTAACAATGCTTAAGTAGGGCTTAATGTACGCCTCCGATCTTCTCAGATCTCCGGTTGCGAAGGAAGAACTCAAAATTCCCTCCCTTCCACCCGGAATCTGCTCACCCCACTCCACCTCTTTTCACGTGGCTGAGATGATACAATCCGTTTAGATTGCCCGTCACTTGTACTGCGCAAGACGTTTTGGATTGTTTTCGTGATCTAATTGCGTGAATTTATGGATACATTTTCAGGATAATCCAAAAGCGAGTTGAAAAAATGAAGATGAAGAAGTAGGTGGAGACAAAGAAAAGACACTCTGGCGAAGAATACGTTTCAAGGAACACGAATGCTGTGGTACCAGCACTTCAAATCGGTGAGCGATGTAGTTGCCCATGTTTTTTGAATGTGGGCTGAGATATTATTAAACATATTTTTGATGGTTTCCTGACACTTGATAGTTACAACTTAGAGAATTTGTATTTATCAAAACTCGTGATAATCAAAAACATTAAAATGTCTCTTGTAAGGGGAAGGCGGAATCGGACTTTGCTGTGTCTCAACTACGCTATACTAATAAACATTATTAAACACAAAGTGTGTCGTACCGCATTTTAAAATATGCATGAAATTTCGGTAAAACGTGTTCGTGATGCTATTAAAAATTTTGCTCAACGGTAACTGTTGCTTTTGACCGAAGGGGGAAATAATCGGGTCATAAAGTAGAAGAAGACAGAAAGACTAAAGTGAAACAACATATTGTGGCGTCATGACAAGACTGTTAAACTCTCTGAGGCGTTGCTAAAAATTACTACCATGGGATCCATAACAAAGTAAAACAGAGTCCTAAATAAAGAGTGAAAACCAATTTTTTAAAACAAAAACTTAACGAAGAAATTTATTTACAAAAAGAATTAACATTTAAACAGTGCAACATATTCAATTAAAATCCCGTATATTTACAACGTACAGAGCCGAAAACACACAGATCCACACAGGGCGCGTTCTACCCAGCGACTCTCTCCCAGACAGGGGGTCGGCAAACGTTGGTGACAGTTCCTTCGTAACTTTATTGCATTCCAGAATCGTTAGGACGACAGCTTTACTGGCTGTATCTGTGGGAAAACGTTTTAAAATCCCCCCACGTGTTTCGAACTGGTGGAAACGAGCAACACTTTCCTTGAAAAACACGCAGCTGTGTTTCAAGCACTTGTGGGGGCTTGGGAAAATAAGACCATATTTCACGTACGCTACAATATTATGTCTTTGTTAACTGTGTCAAACCACAATAGCCACGCATGAAGTCGTCCTCAAGTATACCTCCTTGTTGGAGTAAACATTACTTCGTTGTTTTCCCTATAAATGGAGAGGCTGATTGAAAATTATCCAGGAAGTGAACCCGTTACCATCCATTATTATCGTGATATTTTTAATCGCGAATTTATCACAGGATTTGAACCCCCGGGAAGAGATACTAAGAATTCTGTGATAAGACCAATATTTCCATAACTTATCTGAAAAAAATAATTGCAACTCTGTAAACGAAGTCAAAAAAACTCGGAAAAGGAAATCATTTGCATCTCATGAGAATTATAACTCCTCAAAATCTTTGAAAAATGATGTCGATGAAGGGATCCCAGCTATCGCGTTCAACCTACAGGCAAACACTCCCCACCCTTAAATTGACCAGTGATATACAGTTTATAAACATAAACTTTAGGAATACAACATCTGTATTCATGACATTATAAAGCAGAGGCTTCTAAGATGTATTTGTGGGATGAAACGACAGAAAACGCACATCATGTGAAATTTCTAGCTGTATTAGTCATTTCCTGTCAGACGTGGATGATTGCATTAATAATTACACGATAAAAAAACTTTTTATATACTATGTTTTTAAATTTTTTGTTGAATCATATTAACTTGACAATTCTATGTATTAATAAATACTTTAAAAAAATTTTTGATGAATTATCCCATCAACTTCAAAGATAATGAAGTTAATTGGAAGATAACTTGCGTTTAACTTTTCGTTCCCGTCCCGATCGATAGATGGTTGCACCAGTCTACAAAAGAAAATTGACTGAAAAGGATTTCAATTCTGCTTAAATATGGATAAAAGTATCAAAACAATGCATTGTCATCCTGTTCTGAGCTATTCTAAAAGTTTCAAATGTCTAGCTAGTCAGGAAGTTAGTTAAAAATCAATTGCAAGATTTGAACTGGACAACAACACACACGCACAAACACACAAAGAAACAAACAAGAAAGCGACTTAATAAAAACATGTAAAAAAAGTTATTATGGTTAGCGAAAACTGCTTAGTATTGAATAAAAATAAGAATTTAGCATTTTATTAAACTTGTATTTAATCCACTAGGATAAATTCGACGAAATACGATATGTTTTTATCAAGCAGGGTCATTCTTACATTCCTTGTGACCGGGACTTAAGAAAGAGGTTCTGTGTGTCAACGTCTACTCCGAGATTCATTACGAGTACTTCAGTCAAAAATGTCGCCAGAAAACTCCATTGACGGTAGTAGAAGTCACGCAAGATTTTGTTTTGGACTACACCCTGTTCTTCAAAAATATACAACAAAAACTCACCTCCATGGCTTCAAATTTAAGGAAGGTAAATTTTTTTACTTCCCCAAAGACTACAATAAGGGATTTACAACCACAAAACTTACAATTTCGGCATGAAAACTGCAGTGAAATTTCAGAAAGGAAAGGTCAACTCCAAGATCTATCGAAGTTCAATCTGGCCAAAGTTAAGTGTCCCCAAATTTATGATTCCCCTGTATCTGTGCCCCTAGGATATTGGAGAATATTCGAGATCCAATGTTGGAGATTTGTACTGTCATGGTCATAATTATTCCGAACCATTCTGGAAAATCATCCTGGAACTAGCTCCATACAAATCGAGGGTGACGCTGAAGAAATCAGAAGACGAACAAGTGGATCATGAAAACCAAATTAAATAGTATTATTCCGTCTGAAATAGAGTTAATATGGTTTTTTTTACGTTGAATGAGAATAAATATGTTCTGATTTTTGATATTTTTAAACATTTTTAATTTTTTTGTGCAATAAAGTTCTTTTCGTTAAAGGAACGTGTTTCATTAAAAGAATGAGAAAAGAAAGTGTTCTCTAATTTTTTCATTCAAATTTATTTTATTTTCTCTCAGCTTAGAATGCTTGTTATAGATTACATTTAATGCAACAATTTAGACATCCCAGAGCAAATAATAGCTAAAATACCTCTTTTGTCAAGTTCGTCCGAGTAAAAAAATTTCAGACGGGATTTTCTCAATATCAGCATATGTTGAGCACGCGCTCCGTATACGCAACGCCTCATATATATATATATATATATATATATATATATATATATATATATATATATATATATATATATATAACAGTTCCGTAACTGACTCACTGACTGACATACAACGCACAGACCAAACCGCTGGACCTAGAGGGCTGAAATTTTGCATGGCGATTCTTCTTATAGTGTAGGGGTGCACTAAGAAAGATTTTTGAAAAATTCTTCTTAGATTTTTTAAAATTAAATTTTTAAGCTATTTTAGTAACATTTTTTAAGATTGCATTTAAAATAATAATTTGAGGGTTATAAAATTTATATCACGAGACAAATCCTAAAAATTCCTTTCAAATTAAATCTTTTTCGAAGCTTTACCTTGATTTTCTGAATTTTTGTGAATTTTTAAAGATTAATTTTTAGAATTTAATTTATTACAAGCTGATCACGTGATTTCTTTTTCTAGTACTTTAAATACACTGAAATGCCACTGAATTTGGGATAGCAAAGCCTATGTAAATTGTGTAGCGCTGCGCATCGTGTATGCGCAAGTGAGGGCGCTGTGGTAACTGTATATATAGCTCGTACTGAGGTTGTTCTGAATTAGTTGTTGGAATTGCCAGTATGGGTAAACTGCCTGATTTAGACGAATTCGATCGCGGACAAATCGTAGGTGCGCGACGCATGGACCATTCAATTTCCGAAATCGTCAGACAGAAAGGATTTTCAAGGTCGACAGTGTCAAGAGTATACGAAGAATACATGGACGGCGAAAAAAAACTAGCGATCGGGCAAACTGCAAAGGACAATTAGCCTTGACAGTGCGTGGTGACAGACGGCTCAGGCGTATTGTACGTAGCCAGTGAAGCCAAACATTAGCTCAAATTACCACCCAGTTTTATGACGGTGCCAGTCGTACAGTCAGTAAACGGACTGTGCAACGCTCGCTTCACCGTATGGGTTTCGGGAGCCGTCGACCTACGAGAGTACCATTGCTCTATACTCGTCATCGGGCTGCACATCTTGCCTGGGCAAGAGAGCATATAGACTGGAGTGTAGAGGACTGGAAACGAGTAGCATGGAGTGATGAGTTTCGATTCCGACTACTTAACACCGACAGGAGGCTGAGAATATGGCGTCAGGCTCATCAAGCCATGGATCCTGCATGCCTGGCTGGAACTGTACAAGGGCATGGTGGCTCAATCATGGTCTGGGGTGTTTTTTCGTGGCACAGTTTGGGATCTTTGGTGCATGTACCAACCTCCCTCTATGGAATTCGGTACGTAGAGTTGCTGGGTGATCACCTCCATCCGTTTATGCTGTTCTGTTATCCGCACGGTAATGGAGTTTTCCAGCAAGACAACTGTACCTCTCACAAGTCCCGGTTGGCAACTGGCTGGTTGGATGAGCATTCCTCTGACTTCTCTGTCATGAATTGGCCACCTAGAAGCCCAGACTCAAATCCCATTGAGCATCTTTGGGATGTTTTGGAACAAGGCGTGAAAGGCCATCACACAGCACCAAAGAACCTTACTGAATTATGGACAGCTTAAGCCAATATTAGGCAAGCCATTCCCCTGGAACGTTTCCAGAAACTTGTTGAATCTATGTCTCGTCGTGTGGCAGCCGTTATCAAGGCCAGAGGAGGCCCAACTCGTTACTAGGTAGGTATCCCTAATTCAGTGGCACTTCAGTGTATATTCTTTAGTATTCTTTATATTAGATTTAATTTCAATATATTCTTCTGCATTATTTTTTCTATAAAATTATCCTTTACAATTTTCTTATATATATATATATATATATATATATATATATATATATATATATATATATATATATTTGGCACAAATTGCATACATTGACCGTTGTATTTAATTTGAATGCACTCCGTAGCGAAGTACGGGTTTTCAGCGAGTATATATATATTTATATATATATTACATCAATTGTATACATTGATCGTCGCATTTATTTTAAAAATATATATATATATATATTTTGGCATTAATTGCATACATATATTAATACATATATTGCATACATATATTAATTGTCCGTTGTATTTAATTAGAATGTACTCCTTAGCGAAGCGCTGGTTTTCAGATAGTATATATAATATATATATATATATATATATATATATATATATACCCAACAAACACAAGACTGACGGGCCGGTGCTGGAGGCGCCGGCAGAACGATAGGCTCGGGGGAAATGATCCGTACCGTTGCCGGGTGACTTACGAATCTCCGACGGGGAATCCCGTATTGTGTACCCTTTTGAGGGCCGGTGACGGTTGGATGGTAATCGACTCGAAACCGCTTTTCCAAAACCGTCCCGGAATTGATGCTCCGATTCGTAACCAGAAGTAGCAGAAATCTGCATCAGAATTATGGATTTGAAAGGGAAGGCGAAGATTAAATTAAACAGACTTTTCAAAAATATTTATTTCATTGTTGTGAAACTTCTTTTACGCAGAAAATTCCCATAATTTTCCTTGTATGTAAAGATTGTATTATGTGAGAAGTATTATGTGAAATTGTATAATTGTATTATGTGAAAATTCACATAATTTTCCTTGTATGTAAAGATTGTATTCTGTGTGTATGTTTTTAACTCCCTAGAAGCTTATAAAAACAGATAAAAATTAGTTTCATTGTTTATTTTTATATATTACTGTAGAAATTAAATATCTACTTAAAAATGGGTCCTTGTTGCACCACTCTTTATTTATAAGAGAGGAAATAGTGATAAAATTTGTATTTTTTAAAATTTCTTTTATAGTATATTAAAATAATAATATATATTTTTGTAGATAAAATATTCAAAATATATTTTTCAGGAAACTTACATATTCTAAGTATTTCTAATTGTTAGATGCCATTATAAAACAACTAATTTTGTAGAACTTTTTCTCGAATTTCATTGTATTAATTTTACAGTAACATATTCTTATACACATTTGAATGAAAGAAAAGGAATTTTAAATTAACAGTTAAAATAAACAAATCACACATATTTAGAAAAACATTAATGTAATGTAAATAAAGGAATCACGCCATTATTCAATCCAGTGTTCACCGCAGTTCCATCACATCCAATTGCAGTAATGTTAAGTGTTGGTCGTAAACATATTTGCAATTGCTTAATTTTCAAGCATTTATTTCAAACGGGTTTGATTTTGATTTTTAAACGCGATGCTATACACTATGGCTGTGTTGTGATATAGACAATAGACCGTCTAAGCTCATGAAGTACCTGAGAGAGCTATAGGCTCGGTAAGAAAATTACGGGGCACTCTATTCATTTTGAGATTGATTCAACAAGTATGATAAATAATAAAAAAAGGGAAAAAAAAGATGTGACATAGCAAATTTGAAATTGATTGTGTAGGAATTAAGATTAAAGAATAAGGTTAAGATAAATTTTAAAAGATTGTATTTTAAAATTTAAGTCATGAATTAGTTAATTATTTAGAACTTCCTAGAGTTTAATTTATTAAATTACTATGATTAATATAAATAATGTAGTAAAGTTTTAGCTTGAAATTTACGTTAAAAATTAAAAATTCCCTAAAACTTCGGAGAGGGAACCAGAGATCCTGTCATGATGATTTCTAACTTTTTTCACTTCATAAGTATTTTCTAAGTTGACCTAATAATTGTAGTATCTTTGTAATGTCTCTTCAATTCACTTAAAAACTTACTCTTCACTTAAAAAAGAGGGGAGGAAGTCGTCGTCTGTGTTTTTTAGCTCCCCAGAAGCTTATGAAAACAGAAAAGAAATTTCTCAGCTACCAAAATATGTTATCACTTCATAAGTATTTTCTAAGTTGACCTAATAATTGTAATATCTTTGTAATTTCTCTTTAATTCACTTAAAAACTTACTCTGTATTCATTAAGTGTCATTCCTAATCTTTTCACATAATTTTCTAATCGTTTGATTATTTTTTTGCGGAACACCCCATTGTTTTAACCATGAAATTACAGAGTACTGTAGCTTCATGGTTTTAACTAACTTTGAATTCAAACTGATCGCTCAGCGCCATTGTTTTTTTTTCGGAGAAGAAAGGCGTCGTATAGTTTGAATGGCAGCTCCCTCGACCAATGGGCAACAGATAATACGCAGCTCAAAGCTCCCTCTCGTATGACTGGCGCCATATTCGTAACATTGCACGTGTTTAAGAAGGACAAAAGTGGATATAATATACCCAGAGAAAATTTTCAGGGTAAGTTGAACTTTTATATTTATTTATATAAGTATTTGCTAATTAAATTAATATTTAGAATTGTAATTTGTACGCACTATTTAGATTTTTATATCCTTTAGAAAGTATAAAATACATGACACAAATATCAATTCTAAATCTACATAGGTGAAAAATAAAAATGTATTTTCATTTCCAGTATAATATTTTTCATTTTACTTCTTTAAAGAAATTTGAAAGAAAATTATAATGAAATTTTTTTTATTATGTTAATCCAAATTAAACATTTTTTTACTACTGGATTGATAAATCAGTTACACATGATTCCTCCATAGTAAATTCATGCATAGTATTCAATGGCGAAAAATTGTAAAATATATTTAATAGGAAAATGGACAATGTTCTTATTGCAGGTATCAATAGGCAACAAATTATCCGTGTCTAAATGTTAAAAGATGGATTCAAAAACATTCCACATTATAAAAGATTCTAAAAATGAACTTGTAAATCATACAAAAGGATCTATTGAATTCCTTATCAAATTGTGTTTTGAGTAATCTTTATAAAATACTGTGCATTTTATACATTATAAAGAAATTAAGAACAAATATTCTTAAAATTTTTGTGTTCATAATTTAAAAGAATGTATTTAGTATAATTATATATTTTAATTTAAATACTAAACACTAATAGGTATTTTTCATGTATAATCTTAATAGCCTTAAAATATAATTTTTTAAAATTCTATTAATAATGTTCTATGTGTACACTCAATTGCTATATATGTATATGTTATTTCTACTGGGTGAAATTCCTTTATTTTCTGTCTATCGAGAGTAAAGATATATTCAAAATTTCAAAACCAGATCAAAATATTGTTTAATCAGTATCCACATGTCAAGTAAATATTGAAACAATAGCAAATATTGGAGCATTTTTTTATTTTGAATATCTCATTAAATAAAAAGCTTATTTAAGGAACATTTTGAATTTCAATTGCTATTAATCAATATTTTGAACTGGCTTTGATATTTAGATTATATTTCTACTCTCTCTGAAGATATAAAATAAAACAATTTCACTCTTTAGGAATAACATAATGGTGCATACTTTTTGCAACTGAGTGTATATATTCTTGCAATTGAGTGTATATATATTTTCAACAATTATTAATTTTTGTAGGTATGTGAACTCCATTGTATTCCTGAATTCATTCAAATATGGTCTTTGAACTACAGGTTTATATTTCAGATTTATTTCAAAATTTTGGAAATTTAGATCGTTTTGGAGTTTTAAATTTGTGTCAATATAGATGCCACGTGCATTTAATTTTCTAATTTGTATCGTGTTTGAAATCACTTTTATCAGTGTTATTAGAGATGAGGGCAGTGAAAATTATTCCAGAATAGACTATTTAGATACATAAATTGTTTCTTAAATTATTAATTTGCATTCCATGTTTTTAAATTATATATTTATAAGTATATAGATTTGTAGATTATCAGAATGTGTACATAAAAAAAATTGCTTTATTGTAATAGATATTATACGATAAGAGTTTTTATAAATCTGAGAATGTTCTCAATAACTATCTATAAGCTGTTCATCTCTAAAGGTCTTTTGGAAATTATTTTGTTGTCATGCTGTGCAAAATAAATGTGAACTTATTGGCTTAAAGTATATATATAAAGGGTAAAATTAGTTTATTTTCCCCTTTTTATATTAGTGATAAGCAAGTTTATAAAGAACTCGTACTTTTCAATACTTCTTGGTTTGATAAACCATTAAATTTTTATTATGGCATTATAAGAAAATATTGGTTTCTTTACAGAATTTTGAAACTGGAATCTAACTTCGGGCTTGAAAGACAAATACCACTTGGATCTCATAACTCATGTAAGGTTTTTGTTTAACGTCACTGAGCCTACCTTTTTTTATTCTCGAGCTATACTTTTATTTTCAGCAATGGACTTGTGGCCAAAATCACTGTTTTTAATATTTTTTTAGATTTATTTTTAACTAATTAAATTTTTCTATGAAAAAACTATAAAAATATTTATTAAACAACTAAAAATTTCAAATTAGTTTTTTTAACTTAGACGCTAATCTGAACTTTCTCATAAACTTTGGTCTCAATAATTTGTGGATAGAATATTGATTTTCTTTATTTATTCTTTTTTAACTGTGAAGCTTGTTGTTAAGGTTTTAGATGAGTGAGAAAGTGCAATCCAGGGATTTCAGTTAACATGACTCCCTGGTCATGTTAACTCTTGTGAAAAAACTTGAAAGTCTTTAACTCTTGCCAAAAAAAGAGATTTATATTATAAAAGTATAAAATGCCAAGGTTTATTTAGAAAATATAAAATCTGTTCATGGACAAAGTTTGTTTATAAAACTGTAGATAAGACATTCATTGTGAGTTGTGGTTTATTATATCAAAATGTGTGTTTGATAAGTGAATGAAATAACCCTTTCTTAATAATGGAATAGAACTCCTGTATAATCAATGAATTCACGGATACAAGATACAGTTCCAAAAAGCAAAACGCCTGGTTTACAGAGTCTTTTATAATAACAGAAAAATGGTATTTATATTATGAAAATGTGAAGTGCCAAGCTTTATTTATTCTTAATGGTTAACATTAAAATTTTAAAAATATTTTTAGAATTTCCTGATAAGTTGTTAGAGGTTCGTTGATAATTCATTACAGAAGTAGTAAAAAGGAAATTACTTTTGGATGTATTAGATCATTAATTAATGGGCTAAGTAATTTTAAATTTTGGTAAAATTTAATTTTATGCATGCCATAAATTTTTCTCTCTGTTAAACATGTTTATTCCATTTTAAGTCTTAATACTTATATAAAGAATTTGGATTAAATGAAAACAGTAATGAGTGATGGTGAAAATGTATTAAATGTGGTAATTGAATTGCTTGATGTTCTAAGACATAAAATTTCTCATCATCAAAATACAATAATTGACTTCTTGACTGAACAACTGACTTTATTATTAAACAACATCCTATTTTGCTACCCCCCCTTGTTTAAGTATATTATATAATCATCCTTCAAATCCTAATAGACCATTATTTTATATTTTTGATCCTGTACACATTCTGAAGTGTGTCAGAAATAATTGGCTGAATCAGAAGAATTATGGTCAGTGTATGCATTTTATTGATTTTAATGATCATAACTTAACTAAAACTGCCTCTTTTAGAACCATTAAAAGTATCCATTCTTTAGAGGATGGACAGATAGTGTTATCATAATGTGTTTGGATAATTATATCCAAACACATATTTAAACATAATATGTGTTTGGATTAACTTTTAAAAACTCCATCTTCTATGGAGAGACAAAATGTAAAACTATGCCTTAAAATTTTCAATGACTATTTTGTTGAAGGGTTGAAAGTGCTTTCTACACATACTGATGAACCTTTTTGTTTAGAAACATCTGAATATATTGCAATCATTATTAAATGGTGGAAGATAATGAATGTGTAAAGTAAGTTAAAAGGGGGTCATAAACGAGATGTGTATTGTGAGTCTTTGTCATCTAATTCATCCAATGAAAAGGTTATGTACCTACAAAAATTCTTAGTTTGGCTTGATACTTGGAATTCTCTTAAATATACTTCTGGCTTTTTAACTAAAACATATACCACACTTTCTCACACTACACATGCTGTACTTGAAATGTGAACATATTGTTGCAATGAATTGGGGATGGCATATTTCTTAACAGGAAAAATTCAAACCGACATTATTGAAAATAGGTTTGGAAAGTTTCGCCAATTGTCTGGGTCACAATACAACATCTCGTTGACACAGGTTTTCGAAAATGAATCGAAGCTTAGACTTCAAACCCTAGCCCCTTAATTTTATAATTTGTATCGTGTTTGAAATCACTTTTATCTGTGTTATTAGAGATGAAGGCAGTAAAAAAAATATCTTTAATATTTTATCCTAAATATATCTATTATGTGCTTTCTTACATGCACATGCACACATTAGCCAGTTAAGACATAACTATGTTTTACTATCCTAAAATTAAGAGTTAGAAACTCATTAAATCTAAACTTTAGTTAAGTGTATGTCTGGGAACTAGTACCTCATCTCGTATATGGTATGTCAACTGGAATTTTTTCAAAAATTCTGATTAGTACTTTTTTTTCTCCCCATTGATTCTGAACTCTTCAAGTTAAGCATGAGCTTTGGGTTAATGAAAAAAATCATAGACAGCATCTGTTTTATGTTGTTCTTTAAATTGTTGCATTATGCTTAGAATTTCTTTTATTGCCTTGTCAAATATTTGATTGTACTAAATTTTTTAAAATTCCACTGAGCATCTTGTTTAGCTGTTTAAAAAAATGGGGGGAAATGCATTGTAAATTGTCGTTACTTTCTCAAAGTTTCATAATTAAATATGTTGATAAAGTTGTGCCTGAAAAATAACTCAACTGATTCTAAACATCAGTTGGAGTTTTATGGAAAGTTGAAATTGTTTCTTGGAAGTTTTGTGAGGTAGTAATCTAGTTCATGTATATTAAAGTCTTATTTAAATATTGTGCTAAACATATTCAGCACATTGAAAGTCTGATTACTTCTCAACTTTTAATCACCAGGCAATTTTTGGTATTAAATTATATGCTCAGTGCATATTCCATTATGAGTAATTTTCACTCAATCTGATTGGAAAATTCATGTGAGGAGAAATTTTTCTGATTATAATTTAACAGCTTGCCTTGTGTTATTATATATTTATTTTTATTCATTTCAGAAAGTCTGTTGGACAGTGTCTAATATTGCTGCTGGTAATACACAAGATTCAATGAGGTATTTAAAAAAGTCATGTATTTAATACCTTTTGGTTAATGTAATGTTACTTTTTAAAAAATAGTAAATTTACTGCTAAAAAAGTAAATTTACTGCTAAAACTTAATTTTATTCTCTAGTTGAGTGCAGTGGCATAGATTATTTTACAAAGTGCAATAAAATACTTTTAACTTTTCAAACCGAACTTCTAACCAGAAATTTAAAAAAATTTAATAAAACTTTTAAAATTGAAAATATTTTCATGGATCTAAAGAATTGAACATAACACCTGTATGGTCAACTAAGTCATAGATAAAAGATGCAGCCCTAAAAGCAAAAGGCCTGGTTTCTGTATACTTTTATAATAATCATGTTACAACAGTATACAGAAACCAGGATTTTTGCTTTTAGAACTGAGTCGTTTATCCATGAATTTGTTGACTATACAGGTTTTCTATTCCATTGTTAAGATCTGTGAAAATACTCTCATTAGCAAAATATTTTTTAAAAAACTTAAATTTGGGTTAGAAGCTTGGTTCAAAAAGTCTAAGTGTTTCTTCACGCTTTATAATATAATCTATGCCATTTCACTCAACATTGACAGCTAGTCAATATTACCCACCTCATTTTTCAAATTAACCTAGACTAATCAAACAATATATCATAACAATTGTTTAGTAATTACTGAATCTAAATAGTATATTTTGAATATTTTTTTACTGTGGTTATCCCTAATAACAGCTGCTCGCAAATAAAAAATACTTTATACACAGATCTCCACCATAATTTGACAATTTAGTAACAAAAGATATGCTCTATTAAAATACTATGCAGAATTTAGTATCCCAAATTACTTTCTACCACAATTTTTGTAAAACCAATTACTGTGAAAGCTACATCATATAATAAATGTTTACTTTATTCATTATTATAGTAATAGATTAGTTAAAGAGTATTCACCCTTTTCACTAAATTTCTGAGTACAGTACGACATTCAATCCTGTCAATTAAATGATTAGTTATTACAGATATAAATAAAATAGATTAGAATGCCTTGATAGAGTACAATAATTGAAAGCTGACTGAGAGACTTGTTTAGAATGACAACAAAATTTTCTCTTCACTATCGAGAATCACTCTCACATTGAAAGTAAAGAAACACAAGAATGAAGATTGAATACTATATAAAATCTTTAATTTCTAAATCTGACCCAGCATCTGTATTAATGCTCTGTATGGCATGTTGTAATCAAATTTAGAAGTTTTAAGATTTTGTATGCTAATGTTTTACTTAGCATTCAATCTTTATTCTTGTGTTTCTCTACTTTCAACAGCATTATTGTCAATAGTGAAGAGGAAATTTTGGTGTCATTCTAGACAAGTCTCTGATTCAGCTTTCAATGTTGAGCTGAAATTATGCTCAACATTAAAAACTTATTATTGTACTCTTATCAAGGCAATCTACCCTATTTTATTTATATCTATAATAACAAATTAATCGACATGGTTGGATTTTCTACTGTACAGAGAGAAATTTAGTGAAAAGGGGAATACTCTTTACAAATATTTTATAACTTTTTTCTATTAGTATATTTATTTAATCAAGTAAATATTTTTTACATGATGTAGTTTTCACTGTATGTAATTGGTTTTACAAAAAAAATGTGGTAGGAATTTACTTCTTGGAAGTAGTTATCAATAAAATGACAACAGATTTAAAACTGCACTCATGTGTTGGGTGCTGTTTTATATCAAGTTTTTTTAAACCCCTGTCTACTTTCAACTTCTTCTTCTTATATTTCCTAATTGGATTTATTTAATTCTACTTTATAAACAATGAATTTTTTCAACTACTTTCAACAATCAACTATTTTTACAACAATAAATTACCCTTTAATGTACAAAACTATGCAAAAAATAATTTTCTTATCTGCAGAGCATTTACTAACTCTACATCAAAAAATAATTTAAATAAATTCTTTTGATTCATAAATTATATCTGGGGATGGGAGTCATTTTCCTTTCACATAAATTTATGAACTGATTTTCTCTTTCTTTTTTTCCCTAGATGCTGTAAAGATGGAGCCAGAGGTACAGCAAAAGGATCCTGTTTTGTAGAAAATATAGAAAAAAATTGTGTAAATGTGCTATGTACTTTCTAAATAAACTATTTTTACTTTAAACCAGCTCTTTTCTGTATTTAAAAACATGTGTGTCTATAATTATTTCTCAAAATTACAATAGAAGATATTACTATCATTGTACTATTTCTCAAAAATAGTACTATCAAGTGTTGGATATTGAAAATCCAATATAACATAAAAGAAAATATTTTTTAAAAATGACTTATAAGAATTTAATGAATTACTCTTTAATTCACAAAACTATGCAAAAAATAATTTTCTTATCTGTAGAGCATTTATTAACTCTACACCAAAAAATAATTTAAATAAATTCTTCTGAGCAAGTTTTCACAAGCTCACAAAGATGGGTTTCATCATACACACTACACATTACTCAGGTTTGAAAGATAAATGTATCAAATTATGTTAATAAATTTTATACTGGGGAAGTACAAATTTTTTGGGTTAATTATTAAAGTAGTACTGTGTTACATACTATAATCTCATTCTAAATTAAAAAAAAACAAACTGGAACCTTAGATCGAATGGAAAGATGATTTAGCTTTAATGGTTGGTATTAATGTTATCTTAACTTTCAAATTTGGGTAAATGTATCTTAATACGAAATGAGGTTTTGTTCTAACAAGTAAACTAATGATTCATATGCAAATTTTTAGGTAATAACAAAGATCAGTATTTGGCAATACCTAAAAATACATAAGGCAAAACTGAATACTAGAATACTAGAAATATGAAGGCAAAAATAATAATAATAATAATAAAAGTGAAAGGGTTGATATCAGAGGTTAATCGTCAATGAAATAAATAAGCATATAAACGAAAGGGTCCTACGAAAAACTTTGAAAAACTGCCGGCGGTCCGATTCTGGTAGAATGCTGGCATGATGCCCGGACCTACGGCACATTGCTGTTTACGAGATGGGTAGATGACGGTATGTCGACACCAATTATTGCTCCCGTAACCGGCCCGTCAACCTCCGGTTACGCTCCGGCTATCTGTCCGCATCGATGGCTTAATCGCGGCTGCCTAACGGTTCGCAGTCGGATGAACGATGGCTCGAATCCTACCGGAAGCGGCCCGGCAGTCGACGGGGTAGTCGCGGGCGAGAGGACACAGCCGTGACGGAAGCGATACTGACCTAATGCGCCGGCCCGGCAGTGGTGAAATCGGCTGGCCGGAACCTTCCGACCCCGGCCCGATGACTTTGTGTTTGTTGGGTATATATATATATATATATATATATATATATATATATATATATATATATATATATATATATTTGGCACAAATTGCATACATTGACCGTTGTATTTAATTTGAATGCACTCCGTAGCGAAGTACGGGTTTTCAGCGAGTATATATATATTTATATATATATTACATTAATTGTATACATTGATCGTCGCATTTATTATAAACATATATATATATTTTGGCATTAATTGCATACATATATTAATACATATATTGCATACATATATTAATTGTCCGTTGTATTTAATTAGAATTTACACTTTAGCAAAGCGCTGGATTTCAGCTAGTATATATATATATATATATATATATATATATATATTGATTGTATATATTGTCGGTGTTCTGTTAAAAGGGAGAATATGTATGTTATCCTATGTGTATCCACCCTTTTTCGCGAGAACGAGAGAGAGAGAAAGAAAGAGGGGAGAGTGAGGCATAAAGATAAATAAATAATTCAAAACAATATTGTTCCCGAATTTTTGTTTAATATAAAACTTTTTTTGCATATTTGTATGGACATTTATAAACAAATTCGTTTCTTATATCAGCCCTAAATGAAGAATGTGACGACCATATCAAAAGCGAGAAATAAAGAAATGGGACATAAATTCATCCTTGATTTAAATACGTAATAAATTCTCGACGTTCATTATTGCTTTCCTTTCACAATTTAGTATGACA
Source organism: Dolomedes plantarius (assembly GCA_907164885.2). Taxonomy (NCBI): domain Eukaryota; kingdom Metazoa; phylum Arthropoda; class Arachnida; order Araneae; family Dolomedidae; genus Dolomedes; species Dolomedes plantarius. The sequence goes on from OU015492.1 coordinate 118,434,756, forward strand.
CACGATCTCCTTTATTTCTTCAAAATAAATTAATGCAAAATAATGGAAACGACTCTCGACGCTATCATATTTATCTTTTTATGTCTCTGTCTCAATAAAGGCCATGCATAGGCTGATGAAAATAAATTACGTCAAGCGCAAAAAAAGAAAATAATTTTACATATGTATAAATAATTTATAGTTGTCTCGTAATGAACTGACATGTTATGACTTTAGATGGCTGTTAATTGTATGAAATATGTATACTAAATATTATTTTAATTAAGTTACTCTAGAACAATGTTAAAATGTGTAAAAAAGCATAGATAAATTTTTAAATTATCGATTCCACTGACGTAAACAACTATTAATTATACTAAATGTTAAGTTTATTGATTTATTATCATCGACGTTGCCACATAATCTATTTATATAAGCATTTTTAATGTCATGAGGAATTGTATATTCCACTTAATTATTACTCACCCTTAATTACATCCGCAAATTCATATATTTTTAAATGTAACTCGTGAATTTTTTTACTAAGCTAGCAATTATTTTAAATAATATTGAATTTATAATTCAGTCATTGTTTACTAATAGTGTGCAATTTTTCTACATATATACATATCGTTATTCTGTCAAAAATATTACTCTACAATCACGATCGAATAAAAAAAATAAAGAATAAGAGTGTCACAGAAATTCTTAGAAATATGTGTTTTGTAATTATGATCGGTATTACATTGTTTACATCTAGGAACTGGACTTGAAAATCTTAAAAGAAAAAACTGAAATTATTGTTAGAACACTCATAATTAATTTTATCCAGTGTGAAATAATCTCACCACAATTTGGTTAAATCTATATTCTTGAATACTTTTTAGATAACCAGTTAAAGTCACAATGCATTCCTTATTATTTACGCTTGTTATTTAACTCTTACGAAAATTCCACACGGCGGATGACAGTATGGTTCTGCTCTGTTCTCGACTCAGTCATTACCTAGTGGTTCTACAGATTCCGACAACAAAGGCATAAATATGGAAGTAAAAATCTTTTGAGAAAACTTTAAGACTTTTTGTATTAAATTCTGGTTTTCTGCTGAGGTAAAGAACTTTATTCTGTAGGAAGAAGCAACTGAAATAAGATTCTCACTAGTTAAGCCACTTTTTTCATAAACACTATATTGCCGTAAAAATTGCATCTATATATTTAAGTTGCTAAGCCGACTTTTTGGACAGTCCGTGAGAGAAAACTACTTCATCAATTTACTTCATTTTGGTTTTAAACGAAAGACTGTTATCTGTAGATTTGTCAAATTTGGTTTTTGTAACTGCAAATTCTATTAATTTGCGGTCATTTACAATTAAAAATTGATTTCTGCGCATGCTCAGTGGAATGTTTGAATCTGGCTTTAGAAACTCATTGTTTCTGCGTATGCTCAGTGGCATACTTTAATGATAAACACTTTTATTCCGAGGAGTCTCTCTCTCTCTGTCATTTTTATTTTTATGATAATTATGTAATTATGTTTGTGAAATATAAGATTAAACTTGATGGAAATTGTTTATTTCCCGCTATTTAATTAACTATAATTTACAATTAAAAATTTGCTTTCTGCGAATGCTCAGTGACATTTTTAAATTTGTCTTTAGATATTAAGCACGAGGCCGCTTAAACATATTAATTTGTTTCTGCGCATTATTATCACTTTCAACATTTGAAGGGTCCAGGGGAAAAACCACTTTACTCCAAAAACCACGTTTTGAGAAAAACGAATTTGAAAGTTGCAGTAACGTGGTTTTTCTGCGGAACGCCGAAAATTTATAGCTATTTTTAACGGCTTTAAAGTGATTCTGCCCCAGATATGAATGCACGTGGTGTTAGTACTCCTTGAAAGCTACAAGATGGCACTGCTAACTTATTTTTGCAAAAATAGCTGTAAAGACGTTTTACCCCTGTACCTTTCATTTGGCAATGATGTGTTGAGTTTAATTTGTGAATTAAGTGGGCACAGGACCTTGAAACCCTCAAAAAATCGATTTTCAGTTTTTGATGTTTTCTTAATCCTTGAACATTTCTGATTCTATAAAAAAAACCGCATCAAAAGTTCGCATTATTTCTCGAGTTATGACCGATTATGTAACACTTCACGTGCAGCTGCGCCGATTTAAAAGGACAACTGCGTCATCGTAACTGTTTGTTTACATTTTGAGTCCAGAGTTTCAACCCTTTGGTTTTTCATTTCCGTAACTCTACTTTACTATTCTCTATGGTTTTTATTTTTATTTCACGTTCGGCGATAAGGAATGCAACAACTCATCTTTGAAAGTTGCGGCTATTTGTTGTTAAATTACCTGTGCTTTAATTACAATGTAACCGTTATGTTTTGAGGGGTACCAACTAGTATTAAATAAACTGCAACTGGAGAAAACTAACGTTTTATTCTTATAACTTACGACTTCTTATAAATTACTTTTCATGGAAAAATAATCGAAATGAGATTCTTATTAGCTATAGTACCTTTGTTAGAAACACTCTTTTTCCGTAAAAGAACTAATGCTAAATAATACAAATTGTACAAAATTTACTTTACTTCCTATAACTTAGCTTGGAAAAGCTACTGAAATGAGATCATTACGAGTTACAGTACCTTTGCCAGAAACACTGTGCTGCCATAAAAGAACTCATGGTAACTAATTCACCCAGTTAATCTAATGATAAGAGATAATTAGAAGGACAAAACTATTCTTTAATTCTTATAACTTAAGGCTTCTTTAGCATACTCTGAATGGAAAATCATCTGAAATGAGATTCTTACTAGTTACCGTACATTTTCAAAAGGCACTGTGCTGCCGTAATGAGCTCATGCTAAAAAATACATCTAGCAAGTCCATTTGTACGAAACAATGATTTCATTCTATTATAACTTAAATGACTTATGATTTTTTATAACTTATTCTGTATCTCAAACAAGGAGAAATGAGATTTTTACTAGTTATAGTACCTTTGCCAGAAAGACTGTGTTGCCGTAAAAGAACGAATGCTAAATAAAACAATCCGATAGTCTAGCAAGACAAAACTAATCTGTTACTCTTATAACTCATGACTAATATAATTATTTATGACTTGCTCACCACAGAAAAGAAATTGAAATGAGATTCTTATTTGTGCAGTACCTGTACCAGAAACACAGAGCTGTCGTAAAAAAACACATGCAAAATGATACTTCCAATTAGTGTAACAGGGCAGAATTAGCCTTTTATTCTAATAACTTACGACATCATTTCCATCCAATAAAATGACACAACATAATTATAGTTGACCGAAAAAGGAACGGGTAAATTCTAAAAAATATATATATAAAGTCTTGAAACTTTTCAAATGTTAAAATCAAATAATCCAAATTGCAATTTCCTATTATGATTAACTCATAAGTCATTTTTTTGTTATTTTAATATTTGTGCACTTAGCAGTACATTTACGGTTAAGCCTGCCTTAACAGAAATTTTCATATGCTGTCGCATTTAAATAATTTAATTAAATTCGGTGCAAAATTATCGCTGTCAAATTAGAATAGTACTTTGTTTTTGTTTAAAATAATTGTCTCCTGAATTTTCGATCACGAGAGAATTTTTCAAAATCAATTTTTCCTTTGCTAAAACTATTCATAATGGATAATGTGTTTGCACTTTAAAATTATTGAAAAAAGTTAAAAATAGCATTGGAATAAATGGAAAAGATAGATTCATTTGAAATACGTTTCTATACGCATGGGGAGAAATAACAATTTGCAATTCGAGCTATTAAATCTACTTATATATCGGAATAAGAGCATTAAACTTTAAAAATTTATTTTTTGAAAACAAAATTTTAAGTTGTTCAAGATGTTTTACACATAATAAAATATTTATATAAAAACACATTTTGGGGAACAGTCGTTACAAAATGCCTAATTTTTTTAATTAAGGTTATAAATTTCAAGCTTGCCTGACTCCACTTACGTAAAAATATCACAGAAAAACTAATGCATAACAAAAAATTATTCCGTTGATATATTTATATTTATATATATATATATATATATATATATATATATATATATATAGAAAGATATATAGAAAGATATATAGATAGATACATAGGAAATTACAATACTTTATGAATTATAGCTATCTACAGAGGCTGTTCACACATTTTTTAGACGATGCATATTGTATTCACAAAACTAAATTACATAAAATTCTTGTATTTTAAATGTTGTATTTGACATCCCTTATTCTGAACTATATTTCGACACCGCAATTTCCAGGAAAATAATGCCTTTTGAAGTGTCAGAAGAGGGATTCTATCCCATTTCTCCTAAACAGCTTTCCAGAGTCCTGTAAGGGTTTTGGGACGACGTTTGGATAATGCAGATTTTAAAAATTCCGAAAGCACAAAAATCCATAGGTGATACATCGGGAGATTTAGTAGGGATATCAGTGAAGGGTTTTACCTTGATACCAGTGTTTTGTTCCATTTCTTTTAGGAAATTTACAGTGGATTTTGATGTGTGACTGCTAGCTTTGTCCTGATGGAGTCTCACAGATTGATGGCACTGTGGGTAAAGCGATGGTATTTCATTCAGAAAAATTGGCTATAAAATATGTTCCTGATAGTATTTGGAGTTATTCTTGACATTTTTTTCCACTCTCTTTATTTTTAACTTGCCATTATAAGAAGAACCAGCAACAATCATGAATCCCTTAGAAAAACTTTCTTTCGATTCTTTGAACCATGTACTGAAATTATTTTCTCCCCTTTTATGATAATAAATGGCTCTTTTTTTGTTGCAATCATTTAAATACACCCAATATTCATCTATTGTGACAATTGTTTTCCATTTTTCTTTGGATAAGTGTTTCTCATATAGAATTCTGCAGCGTGTCCTGCTTTCAGCGATATGATTTGGAAGAAGACGATGCACATTGCGTTTTTTCGCTTTCTTAAGATTTAAATCAACGTTTATCATTTTGTTTACAGTGGACACCGAGCATTTTAATGATTTTGCAACTGTCCTTTGACTAGGGGGATTTTCTTTTAACATTAAACAACGTACCTTTGCAATAGTCGAAGATGTCCGTTTGTTCCTTGGATACTTGTTTGGAATTTTTGTCCCACTTGAGTCTCCAATTTGACCTTTTTTCTTTTCTTGTTGACGATATTACCTATCGACGCTTTAGATATCACAAAACCATGACTCTCACATCGTTTTCGGATAACGGAGTATGTATATTTCTCTTCGGAAAAGAGCATAAATGTAGCCTTCGAACCACTGCTTTGTTAAAAACGCCATTTTGAATAAAAACAAAACTTTCAAGCCGCAGACGATAATTTTGACTTTTAAAAACATTGTAAAATTGCAATTATTTCCTTTGCAGCAAACGATTTTTTATTACCGCTTACCAAAAGCGTCTAAAAAATGTGCGAACGGACTCTGTATACGCTGAATTATGATTCAACTAAGTGTTGCAAAATATGACTTTTTTTTAATGTTTCACAAGTAAGTATAAGGGCCTGTTCACATAGGAGTCCGTTGCGTTGCGTTATGGAAAAGATGACGTTGAGACGAAAATAAACTAATCATAGGCCTCCAAACGATTAGCAATGAAATTCTTCACGCCTATGATTGGTTTATTTTCGTCTCAATGTCATCTTTTCCTTAACGCAACGCAACGGACTCCTATGTGAACAGGCCCTAAGTTTTATCGGTGCAAGTGCGGAACAAAACTTACAAAATCTGACAATGGCTGTAAAAATATGGGTTTAGCAGCTAGAAATATGTAAGTTTTTGCAGATTAGTCGTAAAATCTTTTCTTTTAAATGATGCAACTAAAAGCCTTTAATTCAACAATTTGAAATTTTCAGAACCGAAAATATTCGTAACATTCATGGTACATATTGTAAAAATATAAGTGCATACACATTTCAGGTAAGTTATGACTGCCCGAAAGTTATTTGTAATAAACCTTTTTTGTATTAAATCTTAAAATAAAAACACCCCTGAATTTGACTTTAAAATCTTTATATGAAATAAACATCCCAAATTATTTCTTTGAGGGGGGAAATATTGTTTCCTCTAACGACCTTAGACCCATTTTACCTTAAAACGCTCCAATCAGATTAATGGACTTGTATTCTGAACAATGGGAAGGCTTGTAGCCCTAAAGTTTTTGCATTTAAGTGAAATAGTCATTAGGCAAATTAAAAAAAAAATTCCTTCGTATGAAATTCCTTTTTTTTCAGTTTGAGTGATAAGTAAAAAGAAGTAAAGTGATGAAAAATAATTCTTTCAACATAATATATAATGCGCAAACTTGAATAGATTGGCTATTTAGCAATTTGAAAAGAAGGCAATTTGCCTTGAAAAGAAATATTCGAAAATAACACAGCTCGATATATAAAGAAAAGAAAGGCTTGATTCTTTTGAAGTTTAAATTTAGTCTTAAATCTATCTTAGCACTGGTTTATCGGTGTTAGATTTTAAGAAATGGAATTAGTACCCGAGAAGCTGTTCAGTCCCTTTGATGGATTTAATTTCTTTGTCATAATCACCGATAAATCTGTATATATATATATATATATATATATATATATATATATATATATATATATATGTATGTATGTATGTATATGTGTGTGTGCGTTATATCCTTGACCGGACGAAGCTCAACAGGCCTAGTTTTTTGGATCCGGGTCAAGTCGTAGCCGAGTTGATCTTACTGTGCAGTCGTACCGGAACAGGCAATGGCGAATGACTGGGAAAGGCGTAGGAAGACAATCCAGGCGAATAATACAGACATATAAGCTGATGGAACAGTCTCTTTATTTTCACCGTATTTTCGATGATTAAATATACTTCATTATCTATACACTGCATACTTAGTTTAGGATTAACATGCGTGAAAAATATCGTTCGGGGGCCGTTTATCGGGAAGAATCCCGGCGACTCAACGCCGCGCGTTATTTTACGGAGAGCTCAAAATCACGTCATGTTAGGTTGAGAGCAGACAAAAAAGACTACCGAGGAGCGAAAATCTCCCGCCCGAGTACGGGTCTATCAAACTTCTATTTTGTCAGAAATGGACACGTGATCAAGTCGGGTGATAATAGGTGATGGTCTCGCGATGCCCGTTATATAATGCTTATATAATAGTACGCGCGTGCAACAGCTTTAGGGGAAAAATAGATTTATATTGGTTGAATTTAGGTTGAATTTAGGTCGTTATATATATATATATATATATATATATATATATATATATATATATATATATATATATATATATATATACATGCAGAATACAGGGATATTTTTGTATTTCGTTGTTGTCAGAATGATTATTTTTGTAATTTCAACAACAAGGGCATCAATGGATATAATCCTACTAAGAGTACATATACTGACATAGATTCACCAAGAAGACCACAATCATATTCAAATGAGGTATTCTTTGCATTGTACTGCGATGTCTCATACCTCTAAAAGATAAATAAACAATGCATGGCAGACGGTATAGAATTATTCAACTGAAGTGGAGAAAGTCATAAGGATTTTACAGGAACTTCATCAAGTATACGAAGTGCCCTGCATCTAAACTGAGAAGGACCTAATTTGGGATCTAAACCTCAATAATAATTTTCTGAATATCTTTAACATTCTCCATTGCATCACTAGATTTAACTTCTAATGATATGGTTTTCCTTGTTAGTCCAAGTTACATTCTACTGAAACAGTGAAAAAGGATTTGATTCTACTACTGTCTGAGGGCAACAACCTATTTTTTGCATTAAAGATTTCAGAATGATGTCAGATTATCAGAATAAATTCCAAATCAATGTCATCCTTCCATTAGCACTTCAAATGGAATTTAAAATGTACTTCTTTTACCTATCGACAACAAATTTTGTTGAGCTACACTCAGATTAGATTAAAAAAAGTAACATGCAATATCTCTAGCCTCAGGATGAAATACTAAAATAATAATATCGGGATGAGTCTGTTAATGTTTCAGATCTAACTATAAAATAATTTTTTCCATAGTAAGCAATGAAATAATCCAAAATAATCTTCGTTGTATAAGTTTGCGATGACATCGTTGCTAACTAAATATGAGAACTAGATAGAAGGTAGAACTAGGTATTAACACACACACACACACATATATATATATGTGTGTGTGTGTGTGTGTGTGTGTGTGTGTGTGTGTGTGTGTGTGTGTGTGTGAGTTAGTTATTTAGTGTTAATACTTGCCCTTTTGAATTCATTTGATGGTTAGAGAACGAATTGTGATCATGGAATTTTTGGTTGACAAAGACATGATCATTCTCCGTGCACTATAATATAATCTTTGTTTTACAAAGAACTAGCCGCTGCACGACCAGCATGGTCACTTTTAGTTTTATATTTTATTTTGCAAAACAACTCAACTGAAAGAAACGTACATATGTAATTAATGTTACTATTACCTGTCATCATAAATATATGTTGCTAATTGGTAGTGCGATATCAGCCAAAAAATTTATAATCATTGCAAAATTCTCTATAAGGCTGATTCTAAAACATTGGGATTAAAAAAAATATGAATTTCCGTTACTTCAGAACAGAATTAAAGATAAGACTGAGAAATCCATCAACAAAGATTTTAAAAATTACATTCCTTTCTGTATGTACTATTTTTTTAAAATTAAGATATCTACACTTTATCATTGCATCAAATAAGAAATTGTTAGAGACAAATTTTTTCACTAAAAAGGGAGCAAAAAATTACTACTAAAAAAGTGTAGACAATTGACTCTTATTTGCTATTAAGATATTATAATGCTATTATTAATATTTTACTACGAGTATGATATTCCTCAAACCTCTTGATATGCACAGTTGAGTATTTCAGAAATAGGAGATACAACAGTGACAGAATCAAAAGAACGGACTCTAGATAAACCTACATACAACTGTCCAGGACTAAACACTGGATTTAATAGGTCTAAACATATTTTGTCAAAAGTTTGTCCTCTTACATACATTTAGAAAAACCGATGGTACAAAAGAATAAATTATCTCGTGAATAAATTAAAATTATTCACGTGTAAAATACAGCAATTAAATTGCACCAAATTACGTGCTATCGTCGAACCGCTACACACACGCGGTTGGCCGCTAATGTTTACATCTGGTAGTTCCAGCCGTTGCCATTCGGACTGTAGAAATATCGCCGATTTTTGTGCCGCATACCTACGCGTTTTATATATATAGATACTGTGAAAAATTTGATATAAATATGGATTTTACTTTGTTTATTTGTTAACCAAATTTCGCAAACTGAACTAGGAAATTCTGATAGAATAGATTATCGGCTCTACATGAGGCATCTTATAAAAGTGTCAAATTACATGCATTTAGGGGATATGTTTTAATCTTGTGCCTGATATTCGTTTCATTCAGTTTCAAATGAAGTCTGAAGTAAAAAAAAATAATTTTGGTCTAGTTGATGATACGACAAAAAAATTTCATTACTTTTGCATTATAATGAAGAGCAAGATCCCCAGTTGGACCACCGTACCAGTGGTGGTCCAACCACTGGTACGGTGGTCCACTTTAAACAGTGGTTACGTTTTTAAATCACTTACAAAACGTAAGTGATTTAAACGAAGAGTAAGGTGAAAGATTTCACTATGATATATGCAATAACAGCAACAGATAAGGCTGAATGCATACAGGAGGGTAGATTACGTTGAATAACTTTCGGCAGTTGTGTTGTAGATTTCATCATTCAATAATGTCACACATATATATATATATATATATATATATATATATATATATATATATATATATATATATATATGTATGTATAATGTGTGAAATAACTCCTTGTAAGTATAGTTATATTTCGTATTTTCTTCCTATGTTGATGTCGTTACACTTTTGTAAAGAAATTAAATCTAATATCATACGTATGTCTTCTAAAATTATGAATTTTTTTTGTATTTATTTTTCGCTGCAAAAATGGAAGATATTGTTGTCTGAGACATATAGATTCACGACAAAAGAATCAAAATGTGAATACCTTATACTAAAGAATTGGTTACTTATTTTATTCCCTTAGCCGTGATTCATCAATCCTCTGGGTCAAGCATTCCACTTATATCATGCTGATTTGGCACAATTCAATTAATTTTACAATTGCTAGAACTGAGCATAGTTTTAGATACCTAGTCTTAGAGACATTGCCGAAAAGGGATTCAGATTTTATCTTTAGCTATTGATGTTGCTTTCCGCGTCCTCGAGAAACTGTTTTTGTGGATTTGATATTTTGTTATTTCTCTTCAGAAATATTATTTTTTATTGTATAATTTCTCGTGAGATTTTATTCCTTATAACAGTTGACCACGTGGGAAAATTTCCAGTCAAATTCCTTTACTTTGTCTTCAGCCGTTGATATTGATTACGAAAACTGCTTGAAATTTATTTCAAACAAATGCCGGTGTTAAAATCGGCAGCCGAAACCTTTTTAAGTGACAATAAATTAAGATGGTCTGAGAACACCGATTAAAATTCATATTTCATATTACTTGTAAACTTTTTTCTTTTCGCGCCTCTCAGTATCAAGTTTTAAATCTAACCTATAAATCAACTAAGAATCTTTAGAATTTTTTTTTTCCTGGGCATCTTTCAAGGGCTTTGCTTTTAAGCTTAAAAGAAAAACAAAAGTCGAACTATATTAAATCCTTCTATTTCATGAGCAGAGGCATACAGAGGCATAAAAACAAAACCGATGTAAAACTAATTCTATGACTTGCTTGCATAATTCAAGATCTATTAAATTATAAATTACTGTTCGCAATAATATTTTCCTCGATAGATAAACTATTTAAAACCATCAGTTTTTCTTATTATACAAGAAGGAATTTCAAAACTTTAGTCTCTAATATATATATATATATGTATATATATATATATATATATATATATATATATATATATATATATATATATATATATATATATATATATATATATATATATGTATATATATATATATATATATATATATATATATATATATATATATATATATATATATATATATATATATATATATATATGTATATATATATATATATATATATATATATATATATATATATATATATATATATATATATATATATATATATATATATATATATATACTAGCGGACACGACAGACGTTGTCCTGTTCAAACGTTGTAATTCTAGCTGAAGTACCCGGCGATGCCCGGAATTTAAGAATATTTGTTAACCAAAATCAATTTTAAAACTAAACACAGTATAAGTAACATAGAAAAGATTTACCCTTTATCATTGGAGCAAAAAATTCTGAAAAGTAAAACATAAAATATATAAATTTATAATAAACCTATAAAAATTCATTAAAAAACTAAACGCAGTATAAATAACATAGAAAAAAAAAGCATACGAAATGTTATACATATTAATAATATGAAAACCCAATTCAAAATGTATAAATGTATAATAAACTCCTCAGATTTGAGCTATATTCGGTATTTCATCATAAAAAAGCTGAAAAAAATAAAAATAAATAAAAATAATAATTTTAAAAAATCATAAAATAAAATTAAAATTTAAATTTAAAAATAATAAAATAAAATAAAATAATAATTAAAAAAATAATAACATAAAAGCTGAAATAAAAAATCCTTAAAAAAAAAGCTGAAATAACAGGTCTAGCAAAAGTTACACAACTCTGGATTCGAACACGTGTCGAGAGCACGGTACTTTCCGAAAGGGTTACCTCCGAATGCGCCACGATTACACGGCGTTCTACTGAGTAAAGTGAAACATATTCGCTATTGGAAAGTTGTTGTGGGCTGGTGATTATAAATGTCAGAGGAGTTTTTAGTCAGAAATAAGTTAGCAGGATAGAATCTTAGTCTTTAGCTCTTCAATAGGCACAAAGATATAGGCGAGGGGGACTGCAGTAGCGATTAAAAAAGATCTCGTGTCACTTAGCGTGGTTGATTCGAATTTTCCATCGCGTGTCGAGAATATCAATATGCCATTGGATCTGATCTATTTTAGAGTATAAAATCTGACTTCAAAGATTATTATTTTCATTTATTATTATGGTTTAATATATGATTTGAAACTTTTTGATTTTCTTTATTTTTATCTTTTCGCTCGCTGTTTACTAACTAAACCTAACGTGGACGCCATTATCCAGAGGGGTGATTCCACAAACTGTAACAGTTTCCATTTACCGGACGCACCCCCTTATAAATTGTTGGATTTTTATTAATTAATTAAAAATATAAAAACATTTTCTATCGGATCAAATTGTGAATCTAAACCATTCTCGAATCAACTTAATCGCACACACAAAATTTCATAAAAATCAGTCCAGTCGTTCAGGAGGAGTTCAGTTACATACACACGGACAGAAGAAATATATATATATAAGATATATATATACAATCAATTTTTCCTCTAAATTCCCATTTCTTTCTTGAGGTACACTTTAAGGTCAACCATGAAGTGTAAGTAGAATTTCATTATATTCTTTCAAAATGTAGAATCAAGCATTAAGGAAAATTTTCGGAAAGGGAAAATAATCATTTTATATATATATATATATATATATATATATATATATATATATATATATATATATATATATATATACAGTTGGTTCTCTGTTTAACGACTTTCAAGGGACCGTGAAAAATCGTCCTTAAGTAGAGATCGTCCTTAAACAGAATTTGTGAAAAAATAACATTTCCCTTCACTCTTTACAGGCTTAGGACTGTCAATATATTTCTTAATATATTGACGTGTTTAAAAATGTTATTTTATTATCATCATTATTTTATTCACAAAAAGTTATTTTAAATTACATTAAAAAAAGAGTACAAACAATGCAATAAATTACGTTTTAAAAAATTCAGAAAGTATTGATTGCTTCATTCGCCTTGTTTTCGTTATTCTCTTTTCCAGATTTTCTAAAATGTTAAATGAGTCACCTTCCATTTTCGATGTAATATAGCGTCGGAGAACATCTAGAGCAGAAATTGCATCTGTGTAAGACGGTGGCAGTGTCTCGTTTTCCGTGTCTTCAACTTCACCTTCTTCGTCTGACACTATGTTTTCGTTTACAATATCTTCATAAATTTGTTCTACATTTATGAAATCTGCTGTTAAAACATATTTATCACAATTGTAGAAATCTTGAATTGAAACATCCTCATCTTCAACAAGACTTCTCCATTCTTCAGGGGTAATGTCATCTTTGTTGATTTCTACATCCGTACTTTGCAGTTCCATTACAAGGTATTTGTGAATTTCAACAACTCGAAAGCAGTTTTTTATTGTGGATGAAGAAACTTCTTTCCATGCTGATGTTATCATGTGCATTGCTTCCAAGATTGTAAATTTTCTAATTTTTATACTGTCAGCCGAATTGTCTATTAATTTCCTAATTAAAAACTTTCTGTAGTATGCTTTCACACTGCGAATGATACCCAGGTCTAATGGCTGCAACTTGCTAGTGCAATTAACTGGTAAGAATTGGATAGTCAAATTTGTAAGTCCAGGGATATTTGGAGTATGTGCAGTGCATCGGTCGATTAAAAGTAAAACTTTTCTCTTTTTTCGATGCATTTTTGCATCAAATTTTCTAATCCAGTCAATAAAAATGTGTGATGTCATCCACGCTTTATTGTTATTGCGGTACTCACAAGGTTTCCTGGTGATATTCTTAAAACACCTTGGTTGCTTTAATTTGCCTATAACTAGTGGTGGAAATTTCTCAGATCCATCCGAATTAGTGCACAGTAAAACAGTCAATCGTTTCTTACTGTGTTTTCCACCAAAACACTTTTCTCCCATATACGTTAAGGTTTTATTAGGCACCATATTGTACAATAGGCCCGTCTCATCTGCATTGAATATGTTCTTCTCATCATATCCATCTAATATCCCCTTCAGCACTATTTTCCATTCATCCACTATTTTTTCATCTACGGAGCCGCTTTCGCCAGATATGCTTTTAAATAGAAGCCCGTATCTTTCTTTGAACTTTGTTAGCCAACCAGTCGAAGCCTGAAAATTTTACATTCCAAACTTTTCTGCCAGAATAATAGCATTTTCTTTAAATATCACTCCGGAAATTGGAATGTTAGATGCTCTTGCTTGATGAAACCATTGCAGGACTGCGTTCTCAAACTCTTCTGATCGGCCACATTGAATATTCTGCCGTTTGGATTTGGATCCCAAACCAAATTTTTGTGCTGCTTCAAGAATTTTCTCTTTGCTTGCTAAAATGCCTTTGAGAGTAGACTCTGGTAGCTGAAATTGTCTTGCGAATTGGACTTTTGTTATTCCAACACTTTCTTCCCAGTTTTCAATAATTTTCACTTTTTCGTGTAGCGTAAGATGCTTTCGCTTTGATGTCATTTTGCTCTGCTCACCTCGTATTCGTACTGGAATGAGCTCCTACACACAACCATGAATTCTCTAAACATGAACACGTGCTTCCCAGAGGGAGTGAGAGAGGGGTGCTTTTGGACAGTTCGTAAATCATATGACAACATGGTAGGTACAATAGAGTGATTCCACACCCGCACTAAGAAATTCGATCCACCAGGGAAGAATTTTCGATCTTCCGAGAAACAGTAATCCCCTGGTTTTTTCCACTGCAACAAATCTATGATTGCAACAAACATAAAGGAAATTCCGGGTCTGTTATTGAAACCAAACTCCCCCACAGAAAGTAAAACTCCTGTAGATAAAATGTTGAAGAAAAAGTTTATCATGTAAGAAAAAATCGTCGTTAAATAGAAACAAAATCGTCTTAAAATAGAATTTTTTTACGTCCGAGGGACCGGGATCGGGAAATATCGTCTTTAAATAGAGATCGTCGTTAAGTAGAGCGTCGTTAAACAGAGAACCAACTGTATATATATATATATATATATATATATATATATATATATATATATATATATATATATATATATATATATATATATATATATATATATATATATATATATATATATATATATATATATATATATATATATATATATATATATATATATGTGTGTGTGTTTTCGTTTTCAGATCTTGGTTCATTGATCGCAGTGCTTGTAAAATTACTTTGTTTGGAAAAAAAATCCGGGAATGTGCAAGTTTTATGGAAGCAGAAAAGTAATTAAACATTAAAAAAATAGACTAATGAGATATCCATTGCAATTGATTGAAAGTGAAGAAGGGATTTAGATTTCATTACATGGCTTCCAAAGGGATCTAGTTCTCATACAATCTCTAGTTTTTATACAATTATTTCAGATGGTTATTAAAAAAAGAACCTCAGAAGGTTCAGACTTCGTAACACAAAATACTTTTTTTTGGATTATTTTAGTTTCAAGTACGTATTGGAATCACTTATCTATAATGTCGTGATATATATTACAAAATAAAATCAGAATTGTTCTACTATTATGCAATATTTCCACCCTGGGTCTCCATTTTTTTTCTTCCCGATAGCATTGTTCGAAAGCATCATGTTTTCCAATCTAATCCGTACCTAACGCTGTGTACTAATAGGATCACTCGGGATATAAAAAATGTCAAAGCTGCGCAGAAATCCAATACAGGAGGAATGTCAATAAGGGAATCTCCCAGTCAAATTTATACACCCATTCGGAAGATCAGAGTAAAATGAAAAAAAAAATCTAAAGTATATCAGAGAGTAAAGAAAAAAAATATGGAATATAATAAAAACTACAACGGGGTTAAGATGATTTCATAATGTTCTAAAAAGCTGTAAATGTTTTTAAAAATTTGTAAATAATCTTCATTTTTCCTTAACCCATTAGGCTCCAAGTCTTCCATTATGGGGACCTTCAATTATAATTATTTTTCTTAAGATAATACAAATCGTTTCTTAAGATATAAACAAATCGTTTTTTCTTAATTTTTATCTTAAAGGTACAAACTATATTGTTAATTTTTTTCAGAGGGACAAGTTTAAAATTTCTTTATTTTATATTCGTGTGAATATGTGCAAAATCGACAAATTCGACTTACATTAGTAAAAAAATTCAAAAAAAATCATATACAGGGTGATTATAATTAAAGTTTAAGTTTCAAAACGCTATAAAAAAAGAACCACTGATGAGAATGACGTCAAATTTGAACGGCATGTTATTGAAGAAGGCGGAAAGCGTATGTCAGAAGAAAAATTTAGTTTCAAAAGTTAGCAACAGATGGCGCCGTAAGAGGCAGAAGATGTAAATTAAAATTCCTGTCATGCGCACGACACATTTCAGTGTTATAAAACCGCCAGGTACACGGCTGTTCCTCATTTCGCGTCTCAGCCGTTCGCCATGGATGTCTCACTGCAGGACCGCGCTCTGCTGGTAAAGCTGTATTACAAGAACAATGATTGTGCAAGAGTAGCTCTGCAAAAGTTCAGGACACTGAAGGGTATAAAAGAAGGCGTTGGTCCAATGAGTGTCGTGGGTCTGAAGAAAATGATGCAAAAATTCGAAACGACAGGTTTCTTTTGATGTGTAATCTGGTAGAGGGAGAAAACGAGTGCATTCGACGGTAGTTAAAGAAGTGGCCACAGCATTACAGGAGGGGGCGGCCAGTGGTGTGCAACCGTGCAGAACACGAGGAATTGCCAGAACATTGGACAGGCCTACGAGCACGGTGCTCAAAATTGTACGAAACATCCTGCAAAGCTACCCGTACAAAATTGGCCACTTGCAGGAGTTACTCCCGTCTGACCTGTCAGCAAGGGAGACGTTTGCGTTAGAATTTCTTGGTCGCATGGAAGTGGATAGTGAATGGCCGTGGAAAATTTTGTGGACAGATGAAGCCCGTTTCCATCTGGCAGGGTACGTCAATCCCTAGAATTGTCGAATATGGGCAACAGAAAATCCACTGGCAACGCACCCCTACCAATTCATCCTGAAAAGGTCACGGCGTGGTGCGGCTTTACGGCATCATTCATCCTACAGCCATATTTTTTCTAGCAGACAGGTGCTTCCGGTCCTGTTACCGCTACCGTCACTTGTGAGCGCTATGCGTCTCTTTTGAACAACGACGTCATTCCAGCTTTGCGACAGCGTGGATGTGTGGATGAAATCCTTTTTATGCAAGATGGCACTCCTCCACACATTGCACATCCCGTGAAGCAGCTGCTGAGGCGCCATTTCGGAAATGCTAGAATTATCAGCCGTCATTCCCTACAGCCTGGCCGTCCCGATTACCTGATCTTACTCCTTGTGACTTCTGGCTGTGGGGTTATCTCAAAGATGTTGTATTCCGTGCTCCAATTGCAAATTTAGCGGAATTAAAGGCACGCATTTCACAACACATTCTGAACATCACCCCGGAGACACTGCGATCCATTGTGGAACATGCTGTTTGTCGCTTTCAACTTGTTGCACACAACGGTGGGCACCATATTGAACATGTTTTGCGCCACTCTCGCGACATTTCCGAACTTCTTTGATGAATGGTTCTTATGCGGTATGTCGCCGCAAAACTCTTGAAACTGATTTGTCCCTTTCGATGTGATATGTACAGTCATGCAAATAAAATTACTCAACAATTCTAATTTGCCAATGCATTTTAATGTGTAACTTACACCTTAGCCGTTGTATTACGAATCATTTCTCATTTCTCGTCGTGATTATGCCACTTACAGCGCCATCTGTTGCTAAAATTTGTAACTAAATTGTTTTTCTTCTACCATATGCTTTCCACCCTCTTCAATAACATGCCGTTCAAATTTGACGTCATTCTCACCAGAGGTTATTTTTTTAAAGTGTTTTGAAACTAAAACTTTAATTATATTCACCCTGTATATGTGAGTGACTTGCTTTTTGCGAAAAAGTAATAGAAATAACACTAGGAATATTGCATTAGAAGCAGAAATCAAATAAAATATTTTATCATTGTTTTCTAAACCCTTATTTTGAAAGGTCCCAGAAAGGGAGACTTGGCGCCTTCTGAATAATGAATTTCAGTTCCTGTTTGTCTTATGGGACGCGGGCGTTTGTTACGACTGATTCATCATATTTATATCTAACTCTGTGTAGAATAAGGGATCAGGTGGCACCCAGGCACATTTTCATGAATAGAGGTCTAAGTTAGAGATTAAAGTTTTTGACAGTTCAAGAAGCTTTAGATTATATTCAATCTGTGGATTCTGATGAATACTCGGATGAATTCAGCATTATATGTTTGTCCCCCCCCCCCTTCGATCCTGGTGAGGTAACTGATGAAGAAAATATTGCAGATAATGATTTAGGTGAAATGATTCCAGTGGATGTTTCTAGACAAGTTCAACTAAAATTCAAACAGCGGGAAGGTAGAAATCTTGAGAAGAAAATGAAACGTAAGAAGAGAAAAATACCCATTACAAATGATACATCAGATGAAGATACAAGTACGGAAGGAGAAAAATTAAAAGAAAAGAAAACCCAAAAGAAACTATTAAACTGGAATAAAGCTATTGAAATCTTTGCCATTGAATCCAAAGAAATGTCAACAATTGAACAGACCCGGGCTGAATTTGCAATGAAATCTTCGTATGAACTCTTCCAACTGAACTTTGACGCAGAGATTATGAACCTTCCTACAGAAGAAACTTAGTTATGCTCTTGAAAAGAATAACAACGCACTCTCATTATCTGAAATGGACATACAAAAATGATCAGAATCGTCTTATTTAGTGGATATCACGTTCTGCCTTAGGAAGATATATATTGGGGCAAATTTGAAGACTGCAATCTTCCTTTCATACGGAATTCAATGACTTGACAGCGATTCAGAGATATAAAATTTTTTAATCACTTGTGTGACAACAATTCAATCGATTAATTGGGTAAATTAAGAAAAGTCAAGGATTTTATTGAGCTTTTTTGCCAAAAACTGCAACAATTCGGAATCGTGTCTAAGTATGTATGAAGAAATGATTCCTTACACACAGACATTCTGTTGAAATGTATGTGATTAATTTTAGATTTCAATGAATGCGTTGGAAATCCTAGGAAACACAAAGTTTATGTTGACAACTTTTTTAAATCGCTTCAATGATTAGAGGAAACGCGATGCAGATAGTTTCAGATAATAGGAACTAAAAGAGAAAATATGCTACAAAATTGTCCCCTGACTGATAGCAAGGATTTGAGAAAAAAAAGAGGGTTCTCGGAATTTATTCCAACAAAGAATTTTACAATAGTTAAGTGGAGGAATAATAAAGTAGTGTGCATAGGGAGCAATTTTTGAATTAATGGAGTCCATGGGACAAGCAAAGCGCTGGTCTTTAGGCAAAAACACGAAAATTGATCTGCTACAGCCTCCCATCGTTGAATCATACAATAAAAACATGGGGGGAGGGCTAGACCTCCTAGATAGATTTTTGAGCTTTATCAGACAAGAATAAAAAGTAAAAAAATGGCGGTGGCCCTTTTTTTACCAACACAATGAACATGGCTGTTATAGCAGCACGGAAAATCCATAGATAAATAAAAGGAAAAATGTCCCAGTTAGAATTCCTGCGTCATATTGTTATTGCGTTGATGAAAACAGAAACAGTCCGTTTGTTTAGGACCACGGATACCAGTGAATACAGATATTCGTTTTCATGGCTTGAATCATTTTATTTCATAAGCTAGAAAACAATTAAAATGCCAAATCTGCAAAAATAACACTCGTCTATGTTGCGAAAAATGTACAGTAAACTGCTCTTATATGTTTTATAAAAAATCGTAAAAGAGATTCAATAAAAATATGGATTAAAAGAGGTAAATAAAAAGTAAGTTATTAACAAAATATCTCAATTTTCTATGTAATGAAAAATTATAATAGTATTTTTTAAATGTATATTTCATTCCATAAATAATATAGAATAATCGTATCAGGAGGTTCAAAATGCTTATTTCTTTGAATTTAGCTTAACATATTGCTTGGATATTCATACGCGGAAGAAACAAGCGTGACCCCCATTAGGCGCCAAGGCACCCGTTTTGGAACCCTATCGTAAATTCTATACGATTGCAGATTTTTACAAAAATATTAAATTGCACACCAATTGAGACATGTAATATATTTAAAAAATGCCCTACATTCTATTTAGATAATGCGGTTCATATATAGCTGCACTTAATGGGTTAATTTATGTTTATGCTTTCTGTTTCAAAAAAAAAAAATAAATCTTTATTTACTGTCGTCGATCGTTAGATTTTAAGATGTGTCCAAAAGGCGATATTTTCGCGCACTTGAAGACAAATTAGGTGATGTTTGGGTGTCTGAAGAACTAATCATACTTCACCTATCTGGCGATGTTAACGAGTTATATAATTTCCAATTTCTAGAACAATGGAGATGTCGCCAATGTTATACAAGCAAGACCCCGGTTCCTAAATTTGTAAAATTCATTGATTTACTTTGCTGAGTATATATATATATATATATATATATATATATATATATATATATATATATATATATATTGTACTCAGTATTTTGTTGAACTTCGCTTTATTCCTAAGTAGCTGTTATTTCTAATTATTTTTTTTCGAAAGCAAAGACTAAGCAGCAAATAAACTTCTGTCGTTGTTACTAGAACTCGTAATTCGCATAATGTCGTAATATCATTAAACAAAATGCTACAATATAATAAAAATTATATCGCTGAATTATTTTCTGCAACGTATTGCGAAACAATATGGAATTCATACTGTTTATTTATTTCATATTTTAATCATCAAAGATAAATTTCTTAATCACTTGGTTTTAATCAGCATGAACGCATCAGACGTTAAAACTATTACTACTGTTTAAAAAATACATCAAAATCAATACATCATACAGAATTCTTTCCCCTTTATCACAGGGAATGTATATTTCGTTATTTTACATCAGTCGATGTAGAATTTTAAAGACTAAAAATTTTTTGAAAACTATACCTTTACCCACATTTCTCATCTCTCTATAGAAACTTAAACATTTACTTATATGGGAATTTATAGCTCCATTTGAAAAATAGTGCTAGTATTTTTCCTCATAGACATTCTGCTTTCTTCTACAGCATTTGAATGATACAGAACAATAGCTTCGATTACAGTATTGGTTAAAAAAATTGCACATACAAATTGGGTATTTAAACTTTATCACGAAACAATTGTTTCTGTATGAATAAAATCAATGCCTGGTATTTGTATAAATAAATAAAGTATCTTTTATATTATAATATTTAAATACATAAACAAGTATTCAAGTTAACAGAATTGCCAATCTTTTTTTTTTCTTTCCTTCCATTTCTTTCCTTTATCGCAAAACTCAAAATCATAATGAATAAATGATGCAAATGCATTTATCACATATTCTGAACGCAATAAATTTCCGTAATACTAAGATGAACTGTATGATACACAAGCAATTATATGATACGCAAGGCATACTTTAACATGCACATTAAAAAAATGCACTTTTCCCCTGCCAAAGTACCTTTTATATTATAATGTATAAATACATGTACTAGTATTCAATTTAACAATATTGGCAATCTTTTATTTTCCTTCCTGTCATTTCTTTCCTTTATCGCAAAACTCAAAATCATAATGAAGAAAAGTTGCAGATACATTCACCACATCTTCTGAATGCAATAAATTTCCGTAAT
The DNA here is from genome assembly GCA_907164885.2 of Dolomedes plantarius. Taxonomy (NCBI): domain Eukaryota; kingdom Metazoa; phylum Arthropoda; class Arachnida; order Araneae; family Dolomedidae; genus Dolomedes; species Dolomedes plantarius. The sequence goes on from OU015492.1 coordinate 118,456,485, forward strand.
ACTAAGAAGAACTATTTTTATTGGTAGCAAATTATTTAAAAGTAAAGAAAAGAGGCAATTATCTTAATGGTCCTAGACCCCATCATTGGAAAAAGGAAATTTCTCAGAAACTTTTATATCTTTTAAAACGGTAATTACAGTCATTATGGCTGTCTTGTAACTTTCCAGGGATATCACAAACACATGCGCTACAAGTATTTTACTACCTGTAAAGATTCAGAATAACTTGCTTCGAGTGTAAATTGTTCCCCGTTAAGAATGGATGCGGAATTCCGTATCATTTAATGCACGAGAAATATTCTCCTTAATAAATTATCCAAGAACTTTATGAGAAAGCGGCACAAGTAATTATGTTAGTATTATACGAAATTATGAAGAAATGTGTCTCCAAAGATAGGTTTTGATGAAAAAATTAATTTTTTTTGTATTAATGATTTAATTTTTTTATATATTTATCTCTCTATATTTTTTTAGTTACGCTGCAATAAACTAAATTTAACGTAGTAGTTAAATATGAACTATGCTCATGCACAGTTACAGCTTTAAAAATATGTGACTAATTAACAAAAAACATCTGACATTTGACGTAAATTTCCTTCAGTGTAGCATTGAAGATTTTAAAAAGGCAATTTTATGTTTCACTCTTTTTATGTTTTAATTATGAAGTTAAGGAAGTAGCCTAGCGGTAGCGCGTCGGGATTCGGATTAGGGGGTGCTCGGTTCGATTCCCGATGAATGCCAATGGATATGTTCGTATCTATATCGGACATGCTTACGTCAAACAAGTAGTCAAGCAAGTACTTTAACGATGTCAGTAAGTGGGAGAGGGTACATGCCCTTCAGATATCACCCCTGGGGCATGCTCGTTCACAATTGAGGTGACACCAAATCAGCAATGTTTACTCACCTGTATAATGCTCCAACATAAAGAGTAGTCAACAGTTTCCACGGTACTGGTCGAATGTCTGAGACTTGACATGGCCACCAACTTAGCAAAAAAATATATAAATAAATGAATAAATCGTGCACTCAAATTAAATATCAATTTCTTATTACGTTTTCTGTGTTTCTTAAAGCAACAGTCTGTTTTTTCATTGATTCTCCTAAAATTAATTCTGTGCGATTATTAAGTACACTGAAAGCTACAGATCTCAAATTGGAAATGTAATATCCATTCTGTAAGATATCCATGAGAAAAATTGAATGGAATCATAACTTATGTACATCAAAGTCAAACAAATGGGAGTAGTTTCTAAGTTTAGAGTCACATAGAATCCTAATGACTATATATATTACAGGTCAATACTTTCATTTATTTTTCTCAAATTGTACATAGGAACAGATGGAAATTTACTATCTTCTTTTGCTAAGTGTTTTGTATAATTTTTGCCTTCAGAGTAATTACCGTATTTTCCGGACCGTAAGACGCGCACTTTTGCATAAAAAATTGACTCTTATCGTCCGAAGGTAACATTAAATTAAAATGACTATTTTTTTTAAAATATTGTATATATATATATATATATATATATATATATATAAGCTATTTTTTGTTATAAATATTTTTTATCTTTACTAAGTAAGAAATTGAAAATTTCTTTATATGCATAACAAAGTACAAAATATTTTTTTCTAAACATCCTCCCATAAACTTTAGGATCGTCTTATCGTCCGGTCCGAAAAATACTGTAAATACACTATCTACAAATAAATATTCGAACACCCATGCCAATGACGATATCTGCAGTCCTGATATACGTCACGCACTCCGCCGTTAAATATCGTGTAGGAAATAACATTGGCTTTATTCGCATGCAAGATGCCACGAAGTGCAGGGTCATCTGATTTCGAGAAAGGTATAATCGCCGGGTATCACAGAAATGGCCGACCCTTAAGGGACTTATCTAGCGAGCTGAATTACCCGAAATCGACATGTGATTCACATGTGGAAGGTGAGCGGTGATTGTCGGAATGTGCCCCGAGTCGGCAGACTCACGAAACTGGGAGATAGAGACCGACGGATGCTGTCCAGTCAAATTCGGCAGAACTGCACCCAAGCGAGTCCCACATACTCCAGGAGTTTCAACAGCCATCCGAGAGTGTTGTTTCAATGAATATCTTCCGTAAGAAAGCGCATCTGCTTGGTTTTCATGGTCGTGCTGCCGCCCATAAGCATTTTATCATAAAGTCCTACCGTCTTCTCCAAGCCGAGAGGAAGAAAATACCACTATCCGTCATACTAGGACTTGAGGAAAGCATGTTTCGAAGCGTGGAGTCTGTAAATTCTTCCCGTGGATGCTCGGATTACCAACTATTGAATATGAATAAATTTTGTTTTTCTTATCTATCACAGATGTCCAAATACTTACTGGTAAATAGTGTACAAGAAACTTGTATTTTTACTTGAAAACTACAAACGATTAGGAAATTTTAAATCAGGAATATTTCCTTCTAGATTTAAAAAAAAAATTCTGTATGAAAATTCTTAAAACTTGAAACGAAACAACTTAAAACGAAACATTCTCAGTGACATATATATGCGTTTCATATATGTTTCATTAGTTTTAAACGTTAAATATACTTTAAGTAATATTTAAAGCCAAATACATCTAGAACATTCTCGTAGTGACTCACTTGGTTTCTTAAACTACAAGTAAAATGCAGTTTAATCCGGTATCTAAAGTAAAATATGTTTCATTAAAGATTTCGACTCTGTTTTCTTTCTTTACGAAACCCAATGCAAATTTTTATTTCCAACTTCCTTCGGGCCATTTCTTTATGAACGATGAAAACTTCTTAATTATTTGTTTTCTATGTCTTAAAAGAATCATTCCGTGCCTATTTATCAAAGCCTTTAAAAATGATTCAAACTAAGAACAAGACGATAATTTTTTTATTTAAAAAAATAGTGTTGTGAAGTTGCGGACAGATAATAACAAAAATTTGAAAATAATTAACAAACATGTGAAAAGCAAAAATTAATGAACATGCTTCAATGAACAAATGGTCTTTCATAATAAAAAATATTTAATTTTAGAAACCTTATTATGATAGCACTTAAAATATTGTCAAAAGTCTCAGTCATAGTATTGATCAAAGTATTGACCCTAGCAGTTAATATACAGGGTGTCTTTGCCGATATATATTCCTCTAACTTATTGAGATGAGATTTTAGATATAGTTATTCAGAGGTATGAGCTCGGAATTCTGTGAACGGCAACAAAGTGGCGCTCACGGTTACTGTTATAGGCACAGAAACTCGAAATTTTTGAATGGCAATGCTCACTTTTTCTCATCGCAGAATGCTCAGCGCGTACGAAAACCCTAAATAGCGTTGGAACGGTGCGTGTATCGCAAAAAACGGACGCGTTATGCATGCACAAAAAAGAGCTCTGCGAACGGCCTACAAAAACACGATCGGGGTCGCACGGGGGAAATTAGCACATGACAGAGGCAAGACACCAATCACTGATGACAACACAGATCGGACGAAAGAAAACTTTTATTTCGATTACACATTTTCCACATGGATGCCATCATCGTGTTTTTGTTGGCGATTCGCAGAGCTGTTTTTTGTGTGTTCATAACGCGTCCGCTTGTTGTGATACACGTACCGTTTCAACGCTCTTCAGGGTTTTCCCATGCGCTGAGCATTCTGCGACGGTATAAAGTGGGCATTGCCGTTCAAAAATTTCGAGTTTCTGTAATTATAACCGTAACCGTGAGTGCCACTTTGTTGTCATTTACAGAATCCCAAGCTCATACCTCTGAATAACTATATCTGAAATGTCATCTCGATCGGTTGAACGGAACGGCCGCTAGAGGACCATATATCGGCAAAGTTTTTTTATAACCACCCTGTATACTGTCGATCTATTTTATCGTACGGCTATGATAAATTGTTATTTCGTAAGGAATTACTTAAACAAAATTTCATATTATATAAGCAGATATTTTATATAATTTATTTTAATTATATTTACTTTAAAAGAGGGCATTCAAAGTTAAGTACAGCAATTTCTTAAAATATAACTAAAGTAATGTTTATATCAAAGTAATGTTTATATGAAAGGTGCAGAAATGTTCAGGGTATCTGAAAATGTAATTTTTTATTCGATTAACAGCATTTATGAAACAGTAAATAGTAGACAAATTTTCTCCATACGTTAAAACTGTGGAAGCCAATCCAAAAAGGCTAGTAGACAGCAGCCTTACCTTCACCTACTTTTTCCTACGGACCACAAGGATCGAAACTTTCCGACTAAGCTATTAAGACTTCCAGTAGACTTAAAAAGTATATTTTCATTCATTGACAGTGGCGAAATACCATATTCCATGTATTACGTCTTGATCTAAGTTACAACGTATGCAAAATGATTATGCAACATAGTAACGATTCGAAACATCTGCTTCGAAAATCTGCTTATTTTGTATTTTCTACGAGTAGAGTGTCCGTAGCCAACACTTGGTTATTAGGTGAAATATTTTCTCGCATGGTATTGCGCCCGAAGATATTGGAAGTTAGGACTGTTACAGCAGTGAAAGTGAAACAAAGGAGAACTCTTAAAACAATGCTTCACAGTAACGCTATTCAACATACCATCGCCGTTCGGCTTCAATGAAAATTTTAAACAGTTTCTTAAATTGTTCTCTGTGTATCTGTATTGTGTATCTGTTATTTGGCTTTAACTATTTTCTAAATAAACTCTTTTTAACTAATTTCTAATCATGCATGGACTCATAGAGTTAGTGGGAGAGTATTTATACCTACTGTTTTAATTCATTTATTTTTCACATTGTTGTATGTAATAAAAAATATAACTAAGACCATTTTATAGTGACCGGACTTAATTATAATTATGTAAACCATATGGAGATAGAAGAGTTCGTGGTTCGAGACACTCACTTGAAAAGAAAACTTCATGAATCTTTGGTTAATCGTGGATAATTATTTAGAATCATTGGAAAAAAAAAAAGGAAAAAATACAAAACTGTTTTAAATGAAACCCGGTGTCAATGTAATTAAAAAAATAAATTCTGTGAAAAAAATTAATCAAATTAGATCTGTATACATCGTCATGCAATCTAAACTTTTAGAATACCAAATTGCATTTAGAAATTTCTGTGTTTTAAGGGTCTACCCAGAAAGAGAAAAGAAAAACAACTTTATAAGGCTACGTTAAAATTAAAAAAACGTGCCTCAAATGAACACATAGTTTTATACACAAAAGTTCACGCATTTATTGAATAACAGCTAAATTATCAATCGATTTAATTGAGCTAACAGTGAGCTTCAGTGAAATAAATTTATACAGTGAGACAAATATTTTTTTCTTGAAAGAATGAAGAGCCCGATTCTCTCTTTATAGCATTTGTTTATTACTTCCCATAGTTTTCCATATTTGACATGCACACATACACGCCAAAAAAAAGTTCTTAAATTCACCGACTTAACTAATTGTCTAGAATTTACATATAATGTTTTTACGTATTGAAATAAATTCATAAAACATATTCATAAAACATATATATATATATATATATATATATTGATTGTTCGGTGGTATCATACACAATTTACTTCAAAATGAGCATATACAACTTGTAATCAAACAAAATTAAAACTACAGAACCCAAAACAAAATGCTTTAAGACTTCCCACTGCCCTCTCAGTTATCGTATTGGACAAAAAGTTCGGATTTTAGTAAGATAACTGCAGTAGTGCCTATTTGTCTTCTACGCCATTCAGAACAATTTCGTTAGATCGAGTCGTGACAGGTTTTAAAATTGTTGAAATTTTGTGTAGATATTTTTACTGAAGACTAATGAACATTAACAACATTTCCAGCATATTATTCTTTATTCTTTAAACACTAGTAAAAATGTATCAAAAACGCTAAAAAAGATTTGGTCAGCGTAAGATTTGGGTAGATGGAATTATGGAGGTGCTCAAAAGATAGCAGAAATTAGTGGGGAAAAAACAGTATATTTCTCCATTATTGTCATTGCTGAAAAACAAAAATGTATCTTTAGTTTAATACTTGAAAACCAAACGAACATTAAGGCCAACCTAATGTTATTTATACTTGAATTCCCCGAAGATTTTCTCGTGAATTAAAAATGTTAAGGTATAAAGAACCTAACAAATTGCAACCAAATATACAATACAAAAAGCATCAAACCTCTTTTCTGCTCTAAAATTATTTTAATAGAAATATTAATTTGAAGAACTTACTAAAATATATAAATACTTTTCTATATTTCAGAAAAATAGACAAATAATTTAAACTATTAATTTAAATTATATTTACTACGAGAATGAAAATTGGAACTCTTTTAAACCCCTGCATGTTGCTTAATGTCTCTCTTTTTATTTACTGAATACTTTCAAATTACTTTTCGCATGTGTGCTTAATTGAAAGGATGCTTTAATAAAAACATCTCCGAGGCAAATTTTAATTCGAAAAATTTCTTTCGAAAAGTATCAACATCAGACGTAGCGAGAAAAGATTAATTACTTTCAATGTTAGGCAGTATACGTGCATCTTTTTTTTTTCATTTTGTAATTAAACATATCAAGGAAACTTATGTGATTTTATCTTATTCTTAAGCAAAATCTTCGTTGCTTATAACAGAAGTATTTAATTACATTTTCCTAAGAAAAAAAAAAACTAATCATTAAGAATTAAGAATTGATTAAAATATCTGGAATGGAAAAGCATTCGGAAAAGAAATATTCACGAATATGATATGAATGGCAATGTGGTTTTTTTTATTACAAAACTCGAAAAAAATTACGTTAGTAATTATAAATCTGTCCTCCAGATGGCACTGTGTTTGTATGACGCACCTGCGAGCATGGCCCCTATCAAATGGATTTGATTTGATTGATTTGGTTTGGAGCACTACGGTCTTTTTTTGCTACACTAGGGTTAATTAGACCGGGACCTACTGCTTAAAGCCGATTCAGAACGGCTACAAACGTCCATGCCAACAGTGGGATTCGAACTCACAGACTCTGCTTCCGAAAGCCAGTGCCCTAGCCATTCGGCCATAGTCCGACCCTATCAAAAGAACTGCAAAAACAAACATCAAGAGTAAGAATCTTGTCATGTTGACCTTGCCTGATAAAGAATTGTTCATGAAGTAGTACCTTCCTTTTTCTTTGTTACTGATAGAGCGCCATCTGTTGAACATACCTGTAATTAATTATATAACTTTTTTACGGCCCTATAAAAGATCTGGTCGTCATATCATGCGATGTGAATTGATTACGTTGCATATGTTAGTTATTCAGTGAAGTATGGATATTTAAAATGTTTATTTATTTTTGAATCACCCTGTACAATATAAATACCGCCAACTCTCTTTTTACCACTATAAATATTTTTAATGTCAAAAATTGCTTTTAAAGAGTTCCGAAATGTCTATTTTATGTATATATTTTGCAAAAATAGACGAAAAAATTTGAACTATTAATTTGAATTTTAGTTATAAACATCAAGATTGGAATTCTTTTTTAACCCTATTGTTGTTTAATGTCTTTCATTTTATTTACTGCATCTATCAAATCACTTTTCGCATGCTTGCTCAATTGAAAATCTGCTTTAATAAAAACATCCCCGAGACAAGTTTTAATTTGAGAAAGTTCTTTCCAAAAGCATCAAGATCAGACGTAACAAGAAACGATTAATTACCTTCAATCTAAGGCAGTATGAGTACATTTTTTTTTCTTTTGTAATTAAACATATCAAGGAAATGTATGTCATTTTATCTTATTCTGAAGCTAGCCGGGCTTCGGCCAACTACGCTCAGGCCATCAGTCCACCAGACAGACGTCTTCGAATTGATTCAATGAGAGGGAGAATTTTCATAAGAGGCACTATTAATTTGCAGTCTACCCCCACCCAACAAAAAGAAAAATTTTTTATTCGTATTAACACTCACCACCACCTGGTATGATATCAGCATACCCGCATTACAAAAAGATAAATTTTCACGTGCCAGTCTGGAATTGAATTCTAACGGAACAGCATTAACCTCTTGAGACTCGAGCAAAATGAAATTTAAATATTTTTTTATAATTATAGTTTATTAAAACAAATGGGCATTAAAAAGCTTGTTTTTAAAGAAATTAATGAATTTATATTTTTTAATATTTCACTTGCACTTACATGTGAGTTCATTAATTGATAGATACAGAAATGTACTGGATGATTCAAAAGTCAGTAAACATTCAAAAAATTCATATTTCAGTTAAGATTAAGCGTATGACAAAGGAATAATTGGATACAGTCATGATATACCACCTGGGTTTATGTAAGATCCGAAAATAAAATTACATAATTAATTACAAATATATCCACCAGATGGCTGTGCAACAGCTTTGACGTGTCTGCAAACATGGCTGCTCTAAAAGGTACTGAAAAGAAAGAGTTAGTTGCGGCAAGAAGTTTGCCATGTTGACCTTACAGACAAAAATATGTTAGTGAAGCATTATTATCTTCATTGTCTTTTGTTACTGATGAATCACCATCTGGTGGACATATGTGTGAGTTGAAGTTATGTTTCTTCGATTTGGTCTTAAAAATATCTGAACGTTATAATTGTGTGTTTCTACTCATTGCGTTGCAATACGTAAATTATTCACTGAAATATGCATTTTTAAAATGTTACTGGTTTTTAAATCACCGGGTAAATCATAAAAACCACCAATTCCCTTTTTTGCATTATAAAAAATTTTAACATCAGAAGTTACTTCAAGAGAATTTACGAAAATGCATGAATGTTTTTTGTTTTTTTTACATTTTAGAAAAATAGACAAAAAAATTAACTATTAATTTAAATTATAATTATGAGATCAATTCCTGTAAACCCTACTTGTTTAAAAGAATACCAATCTTGTAAACACGTAGTTTTATTTATTTCATTCCATTTACTGCATACTTTTAAATTACTTTTCGCATACGTGCTTAATTGAAAAGATGCTTTAATAAAAACATCCTTGAGACAAATTTTAATTTGAAAAAAATTCTTTCGAAAAGTATCAAGATCAGTCGTAACGAGAGAAGATTAATTACCTTTAACGTTACGTAGTATACGTGCACTTTTTTTTCTTTTTGTAATTAAACATATCGAAGAAACGTATGTGATTTCATCTTATTATTAAACAAAATTTCCGTTGCTTATCACAGGAGCATTTAATTACATTTCACTTCAAAAAATAAAGTTTATCATTAAGAATTAAGATTTGATTAAAATATCTGGAATGGAAAAGCATTCGGAGAAGAAAGATACACGAATATGATAAAAAAAAGACAACTTATTTCACTTAGCATTTTCAGGTATTAACTAATAACATTGAAACGACATACCATGATAATACCATGATTCTGTATTCACGATACTTGAATTTACATCATGAGATAATTAACTGATAGATCCAGGAAGTACCGGGTGATCCAAAAGGGTGTACAGATTCTAAAAATTCATATTTCAGTTAATGATTTATGTATGGCAACGGAATATTTACACACATGTGTGATATACCGTCTGGTTTTATGTAAGATCAGGAAATATAATTGCATTTTTAATTACAATTGTATCCTCCAGATGGCTGTGAATTAGCATTAACGTATCTGCAAACATGAGTGCTTTAAAAGGAACAGCAAAGGAAGAGATAGTGGCGCATGGCGGCAAGAAGCTTGTCATGTTGACCTTTCCAGACAAATCACTGTTGGTGAAGAATTATTACCTTCAATGTCTTTTCTTGCTAGTAGAGCGCCATCTGGTGGATATATTTCTTTTTTTAAAAGTCTTAAGAAAAAAATATCGGTATATAATTTACACATTGTAAGATACCCAAAGTATCATATAAGTAATCAAAAATTCTCTATTCATCTCTCAATTCTCTATTCATCTCTCAATTCTCTATCAAGTAAGATTACAAAGTGTAACTTATCGTTATATAATTCCCACATTGTAAGATACTGACAAATGATTCAAATAGCATTTTCTTTCTTAACTTATTCCAGTTAGCATTTTGAGGAATTAAAGAATAGCAATGAACCGCATATCCTGATAAGGCTAATTCTGTATTCACGGTAGTAGTACTTAGATGAAGAGAGGATTAAAAAACGTATTCTGGAAATGTTTCAGAAGGCAGTAAAAATTTTCAATATTCATATTTAAAGGAATAATTAACGCTTGACAACCGAATAATTATGAACATGCCTCAGAGAACGTTGAGTTTTATATATGACCCAAAAAAATATATGTAATAATTACAAATATGTCCTCCTTGGTTCTTCTTCGTCGTTGACATGCCTTCAAACTAGTTGCTATAAAGTTATCTACAAAGACAACAAAAGTTGGTTAAACACCAGGAAGACTACCAATGTTGACCTTATCTGTTAAAAAACTGCTTATGAAGAATAATTATTTTAACTGATCTTTCTTACTGATGCACCTCCATCTGGTGGGCATATTTGTAACTAATTGTGTAACATATTTAGGGTCTTCAAATATATTAGTCGTCATACTATGTGTGTCTAAACTTATTGCTTTGCCGTACGTAAGTATTCATCGGAATATGTATTTTAAAAATGGTTACTCATGTATACACATCTCTCGGTACAATAGAAAACCGTTAACTCGCGCTTTTGCGCTATAAATACACTCATGTCCATAAATTAAGGATAATGCCACCTCCGGGAAATAAAGGATCAGAAGCAAAACAAACGTGATTTATTCATAAAGCCCATTTATTAAACGAAAGATAAAGAACAAAAAAGAAGGTGTATGTATGATATCATTCATAAAAACTACGATTTTTGCTCCCTGGAGCAATTGTAAAAAATATCTTCTTTACAAAAACTTAATATTACATGGTTGTATGATGGCTAATACATTGTATATATTAACCATATTTCATGCGACAACGCCGTACAACGCCTAGGCGTCCTGAGTATCAAATTATCGAGCTGATCTTGGAGAAGATTACTCCATTCAGCAAGCAATGCTCTCCCAAGTTCCGGTACACATGTAGGAGGTGGTTGACTGACTGCAACTCGTCGGCCAAGCATGTCCCACACATGCTCTATCGGATTCAAGTCAGGTGAGAATGCTGGCCATTCCATACGGGGGATATTCTCAGATTGAAGGCATTCGTTTACGATGTTTGCTCGGTGAGGACGAGATTTATCATCCATAAACACAAATTCTGTGCCCATAGCACCCCTAAACAAACGCGCATGTTGTTCCAGAATGATGTCCCGATAAATATGGCCGTTCATGGTTCCGATTTGAAGATGCAGATCTGTTCTGGAGCCCAGTATAGTTCCAACCCAAACGAGCAACCCTGCACCACCGTAACGGTGTCGTTCAATGATGTTGTCTTGGTGGTAAAGGGTACCTGGCGCTCTCCATATGGAAGTCCGATGTGAATCAGACTGCAAACTAAACCTGAACTCGTCGGAAAACATCACACAAGCCCACTGGGACGATGTCCACATTGCATGTTCTCTACTCCAGGCTAATCGCTGCCGACAGTGAGTTGCCGTGAGCGGAACACATCTGACAGGCCTACGAGCATATAGACCAATATTTCCTAAACGTCTGTACATGCTTTACCTTGAAACTGTGGTACCCGTGGCTGCAGATAGCTGACGAGACAGGTCGGATGCTGTGCTCCGACTGCTTCTTTTGACAGTTACTGCCAAATACCGGTCTTCATTCGGCGTTGTAACTCGGGGACAACCTGTACTGTAACGTGTACTGACATTTCCATCATCTTGGAAACGTTGTCAAAACCTAGAGATGACACATTGGGCAATTCCAAGTTCCTCGGATACTTCCATCTGAGTACTCCCACATTCCAGGCAGCCGATAATTCTACCACGTAAAAAATCATCCACATACGTCCGATGTGTCATAACTATTCGGTTATGGCACTTAGGGGCTTACAGACCACTTGTGAACAATTTTACTTCTTTGCCACCATTACTTATATACCCCTCTCTTACACTCTCGTCATTGTGACGTACTATCGGCGTCATATGTGGCTTCCTGTAATTTGCATATTAATCTTGAAGATGTGTGTGATAATTCTACAGGTGAAATTTTTACTTTAGAGTTCGATTTCCGTGTGATTGTGAAATATCCTTAATTTATGGACATGAGTGTATTTCAATACCAAAAATTTCTTCTCAAAAGTTTAAAAAAATATATAACTATTTTTTGGGGGAAATAGACGAAATTTTTTTAACTATTAATAATAATCATAGTTGTAAGTATCCAGACTGGAATTATTTCTAACCCTACGTGTTATATCATGCCTTTCATTTTATTTACTGCATACTTTCAAATTACTTTTCGCATGCGTGCTTAATTGAAGAATTGCTTTAATAAAAACATCCTCGAGACAAATTTTTATTTGAAAAATTTCTTTCGAAAAGTTTCAAGGTCATATATAACTAGAAAAGGATAATTACCTTCAATGTTAGGCAGTATACGTGCATCTTTTTTTCCTTTCTCCTGTAGTGAAACATATCAAGGAAACTTATGTGATTATTTGTTATTCTTAAACACAGTCTTCATTGCTTTTTATAGAAACATTTAATTATATTTTTAAAAAATAATTTTGCCATTAAGAATTAAGATTAAGGAATCTCGAACGGAAATACATTCATAGAAAAAAGATTTAAGAATATGAGATAATTTTTTTTCTTAAATTATTTCAGGTTAGCATTTTCAGGTATTAAAGGATAACACTCAATCGACATACCATGATGATATGGATTCTCTATTAACTTTACTTGTAGTTAGATTTTGAGAAGAATAACTGTTAGATCGAGGAAAACACCGGGAGGGTTTCAAAGTGAGTAAACATTCTAAAAAATAATATTTCAATAAATTATTAACGCACGACAGCGCAAAAATTGCACACATGCATGATATAACTTCGAATTTTCTTTAAAAGACGAAAAAGATAATTAATTACAAATCTGTTTAATGTGTCACTGTTGAACAAAGCTGGAATGCAAAAGGTGGAAGTACCCAATGCTCTGCGGTTGAGGTTAGTGTCGCAAGTTAAGTGCTTCACCACATCACAATTAAAACATCCCTGGATGGATTATTTTTTCTTTGCCAGTTTTCCTTTTGGCATTCCTTAGAATGCATAGGCAATGTGTGAAACATTGAACGTTTCATACTTTGACGTCCCATTTTCGACATTAGATACAGTGCATGGTTTTACACAGTGACCATGACATATATACTAAGTAATTAGTTCGTTGAAATGTGGCCCAATGTTTTCGTTACATTTCGTTCGACGTATGTATAACAGCCATTAAACAATGTAAGCTTTTAAATGTTAAATTGGTTTGTAATTTTTCTACTTTTTTTCTCTAATAAATCTGTATTAAGTTATCATAGTTGAAAAAAACACTAATGGGTAGTGTTTTTAACGCTAAATAAAAATTAAGTGTGGTGTATAAAATATACGCTAAATTAAATATTGAGTAAAAAACACAAAAGCAAGATACATATATATTCATGCACTGGAATAATATGTTGTCTAAAAAATTTAATTAGCCTAAGAAAATTAATAAACATAAATTTATATTTTTTTCTTCGTAAATGGAATACAAATCGTGTAAAGTACTGAATATATGCATATCTTGAAGTTTTTCCGAATCGTTTCACGGAAATAAAAAATTGAAAAATTAATCATTAGTGAGAAATAAAGCACATATTAGTTAATTTAATCTACGCCTATTAATTAATTTTATGGTTTCATTAAAAATTAAGGGAACTAATTATATCGAATGTAAAAAAATAATGAGTTCCAGAAAAATAAACATGTAAAACTCACTTAAATTATTCATTTAATTATTCATTTCATGTATGTAAAATATAAAAGCACATTTATTTAGCGCATATATACACTGCTGGCCACTGTAAATGCAACACCCTGAAGGAAACATGCAAATAACATGAAATTTGCAACATGCATTAGCGGAGGTGAGATATGCAAATGATTAGACTTTCAGCGCAGACGCACATCACGCGCGGCTGTGGCGCCACTTCAAAGCGCTATTTAAGGCTTGGAGATTTCGACGATTCCAAGTTCGGCAATTGTGTTTTTCTTGTGTTTTTTTCAAAAAAACGATCAATTATGCCTAGTCGAAAACAGCGATCATCTATCGATCAAGTATACGAGTACGACAGAGGAAGGATAGTGGCCTACCGAGATTGTGGATTATCTTTCAGGGAAATCGGTAGTCGTGTTGGACGAAACCAAACAACTGTAATGCGGATATGTGATCGTTGGATGCAGGAGGGTACGACGGACCGCCGTGTTCGATCGCATCCACCTGAGCGCACCATTTCACGTGATGACAGGCAAATTGTGAGCATGGCAGTGACGGATCGCTCAGTCACATCACCAACCATAGCACAGCACATGCAGTCTGTAACGCATCATCCAGTGTCTGCGCGTACCATTCGACGCCGTTTAGAGCAGAGTGGTCTGTCCGCAAGACGTCCATTGCTTTGTCTACCCTTGACGCAGAACCACAGACGTCTCTGCCGCCAATGGTGCGATGACAGAAGGATGTGGATGGCAGAATGGAATGAAATTGTCTTTACTGACGAGTCACGCTTCTGTCTGCAACACCACGATGGTCGCTTTCGAGTCTGGAGACACCGTGAAGAGAGGATGCTGAACAGCTGCGTTATGCACCGCCACACTGGTCCTGCACCGGGTATTATGGTATGGGGCGGTATTGGATATCACTCTCGCACAACTCTAGTACGCATTGCCGGTACTTTAAACCGCCAGCGCTACATATCCGAGGTGTTAGAACCAGTTCTCCTTCCTTACCTTCAGGGCTTGCCCACAGCCATATTTCAACAGGATAATGCGTGACCACACGTGGCACGCATTGTCCAACGGTTCTTCGTGAATCACCAGATTGAATTGCTTCCCTGGCCGCCTCGCTCTCCGGATCTTTCGCCGATAGAAAACATGTGGTCCATGGTTGCTCTTCGATTGACCCAGATTCCATCCCCAGCTGCCACAGCAAATTAACTTTGGCAACGTATGGAAGCTGCTTGGTCTGCTGTACCCCAAGAACTCATCCAAAGTCTCTTTGAATCAATGCCGAGGCGTGTGACAGCGGTGATCTCCAACAATGGCGGCAATTATGGCTACTGATTTTGGCAGGAACCACACTTCACAAAAGTCTATAAATTTAATCATTTGATACTTGGTCAACATTTTATCTACAAAATAAATTTTGTTGTGATATCTCTTGTCTTTCTTGGTGTTGCAATTTGGGTGGCCAGCAGTGTATATATATATACTAGCTGTGTGGCAACCCTATGTGTTGCTTTTTTTTTGAGTTAAAATGAAATGGCTTTATATCTTAAAGATTGAAAACTGTTTATTTACTTTTAAAAATATATTAGATTTTTAAAAAAAACAAAATAATTATTTAAAATTTCCGTTATCAAATTTTGCATTTTAAACAGAAAAGCTCATTCAATTAGAAAAAACTTTTAAAGGCTTTAACTTCTCCTTTCCTAAAACTAAAATTTTTTCTGGTACTTTAAATTTATTTCTGGATTTCAATTATTAAATGACTCGTTCTCAACTAATAATTTTTCCTTTTGGCAACATGGCCGAATGAAAATATTGTCACGGTGATTTCGGGGAATACGGAAATGACACGAAGAGTAGATCAGAACAGATTTTATTGACCAGATTGCGGGGAACATCACCTAAAATACACCTCCGGAACGTTCCCGACATTCCTACCGGAAGTGGTTGGATTATTCCATAAACCTAGGAACCGGAACTGAAATATAAATAATAGATAAATTTGCATACATCTCGCATGCAGAGCAAATTAAAATAAAAGACATTCTTGCATCCGACGGCGGCTGGTTTCGAACCCGGGACTTTAGGCTTAGACGTCAGGAGCGATTCCACTGAGCCACCGTTACTTCGGTGAACGGAACTTTGCGAAACGGAAAGGAGCTGGCCCACCCGGAATGTCAACTTTTTCTGCTCTCCTCTTCTATTGAGTTCGGCGGTTTTAATTGAATAATTAAAAAAGTTTAAAGTTCTGAAAGTTGAGGATAGCATCAGTGCACGCGTCTCGGCTGTCCGCGTATATCGGTACCAGTCGCGATATCCTGCTATGCTCGGTTCGCGAGATTAGCCCGTCCCCGTGTCTGCTAACTAACAAACTAACATTTGTTTACCTTCAGCTGTTAATAGTAAGATATATATATATATATATATATATATATATATATATATATATATATATATTCACACACAGAGAAAGAGATAAAAAGGTATAGTTCAATCGACACTATACGATTAACTGGAGCGACTGGATCAGGTACAGTATTAACGTTTAGAGAACTGCCGAATTTCTCAAGAACTTAAACATGAAAATAATATGATGCGATGATAATGTGTTCTATTAAGTATCATTTATAACATGATTTCAGTTATATTTATTAGCCTATTTATTAAATAGACAGGAATTTGAGCACGCTTTCAAATAATATATAAACGGTCTCTAATTTAGATTATATGCCAGATATATATAAAATTTAAAAAAAATCTGTAGGATAAATGTATTTAGATAGAAACAGACATGAATAAATTTAAACTACCAGACATTTATCATATTATTGGTGTTGTTCTGCATCTTAATTCTGCTCACTAGTTATTTACTAAAAAATGGAGAAAGAAAATTTGGTATTTCAATATCTAGTCTATAAAAGATATCACTATATGAGAAATATTAACAAAAATCATCTTAACTCATATTTTCCTCACATTAAATTTTCCCTGGGTAATTCTACGAATGTCTCGATCATACTACTTTAAGGGGACACTGGACATTCAAAATTGTGAAATTTGTCCAAAAATTCGATTTTTTTATTTTATTGAATTGTGAAACTACGGACGAGTAGGAATGTGTTGCAAAAATAATTTTTAATTTCTGTGATTACTTTCCTAGTTATAGGCATTTGTATTTAATTTAGATATTATGTGTTTACTAACAGCAATAACTTTAAATGTGTTTGTCTCAAAATAAAAAGTTTCATGTCATACGAATATTCAAACTGTTCCAGGCGCATTTATAATTATCGTATTGCTTTGAAATTTTAAGTTTTATATGCTTAACTTTATATCAAATAAATCTTATTAAAAAAATTTATCCTTCGTAGCTCAGAATTTCTAAATTTTGTACTTGAAAAGGTGATTTATAGGTATTTTGCGTAATAAAAAGTGTGTTTTCACTATTATTATTTTTTTCTCTTTATATTTTTCATGAATGCTTAAAATAAGCAATAGTTTCATTGTTAGTTCTATAAGGTATCCTGTAAATAAAAATTATTATATGCAAAAGAAATGCGCCTGGAACATTTTTAACTAGGCCAACTTTTTATATAATTAATAATTCAAAATTCATAAATTATTAATATTTCATATTTAAATTTTAACCACTTTTACATATATATGAAACTAATCACATATTCAAATTTAACACTAGAACCGCGGAGCGGGTCAATTTGACCCAAAACGATGTTTAATTTATCACCACGCGAAAAGTATCGATTGAAAAAAAAATTCCTTTTATGACTTTTAATATTTTAAGGTGAACAACAATTTACCAAATTTAAAAATTCGTAACATAAATAATTTTCCGATTATTAACACTTATACCTAGAACCGCGGAGCGGGTCAATTTGACCCGTAAGAAATGTTAATGCACAAATAACGAAAAACATGCGTGCATTTTCTCGAACTGTAACTGTAAAATACTTCTACCCCACCCTAGAATTCCTTAAATGTACTGTACCAGAAGGGGGAATAGTGAAGGGTTTTCAGTCAAGGTCTTTATATTAGGTATGAAGTACGAATTATGTTCGAATGCAGTGAAAAATTACTGCGAATATTTAGAAGACTTTTGGAAGTTGCTTTTATTCTGAAATTAGTATATGTATAAAAACTATGTCACGACGCCGTAATCTTGCTGCTCAGGAAGCTTTAGAATATTTAAACAATTATCTGAAAATGATTCAGAAGGTTCGAAAAAAGGTTTCTCAAAATTCGATTTTGAGGAGTGAGGATGAATACCTGCCTGCTAATGGAGAAAATTTGGATTCGGATGAAGAAAATGAAAGTGAAGATGACTCTGGCAATGCTCTAACAATCGCTGGTCCTTCTTATCGCAATACTGACGATAATTTATCTGATAAAAAATAAAGATAAAACATTCCAAGAAAATATACACACACGCAAAGAAATTCGATAAAGAAATCGACAATAACATTCAAAGTTGGAAATAATGAAGATGACAAAGATGGGATAATTTGGAATGTCGCTCTATTAGGAACAAACGATAGAGGAAGAAAATCAAAGTGTAATATTTTGAAAGAAGTTTGGGGACCCAACACCACATGCTGAACGCAATGTTATCGACAACAGTCCTTCAAGTGCTTGGAGACTTTTTATAGATGAATGGATATTGAAACACTTAAAGAAATGTACTGAAGATGAAGCTCACCGGCAGATTCATTAATGAGAATGGAATATAACATTAGAAGAAATAGATGCTTTAATATAAATTTTATATGCACATGGTATATATTGTACAAAATGACTTGAACTGGACAGCTTGTGGTCAAAGGACTGAGAACCACCATTTTTCCAAAATACAATGTCAAAAGACCAATTTCGTGAAATAATGGGATTTTTACGCTTCGACGTAAAATCAACAAGATCAAAGCGTCTAGAGACAGACAAATTTGCCCTTATTTCGGATATCTGGAATCGTTTCATGGAAAATTGCAAGACTAACTATACACCAGGTCCTAATATAACTGCAGATGAACAGTTATTTCCTATAAAGGCTAGGTGTAGGTTTATCTAATACATGCCAAACAAACCAGATAAGTGTGGAATCAAGTTCTGGTTGGCTGCAGATGTTGACTGAAAATATCTGATAAATGGATTCCCGTATCTTGGAAAATATAACCAAAGTCCATCCTATGTTTCTATATCTGAACATGTATTGCTGTGACTAATAAGTCCATATAATAACAAAGGTAGAAATGTCACTACGAACAAGTTTTTCACAACACTGAAGCTTGCAGAGGCATTGAAATCCAAAAACACCAGCCTTGTAGGAACTGTAAAACGCTCAAGAGAAATACTAGTCTCTGTAAAAATGTTAAAATCCACATTGTATTCGACTACGGTACTAACCGATAAAGACATGAGTCTAACTGTTTATCGAGGTAAAAAAGATAAAAACGTTTTGTTGCTAAGTAGTCTCCATCCAAACGTAGAAATTGCAGATAACCCCCCCCCCAAAAAAAAAAAAACTACCTGATACAATTGCTTTCTACAACGCAACTAAATACGGTGTGGACGTGATTGAACAAATGGCAAGGAAATATACAGCCAAGTTTGCTTCATGTAGGTAGCCGGTGCAGGTTTTTTGTAATATTTTGGACCTGTTACAATCAATGCCTGGATTTTATATAAAGCTGTAACTGGAAAATCTATTAGTAGGCGGAAATTCATTCAAGACTTGGTTGGAGAATTGCGAGAAAAGTTTGTTCTCTTCCGACATAAAAAGGCGGCAAAAAAAGCTTGTGAAGCAACCAATGAAAACGACTGACAACCACAAATTAAGCGGAAACGAGTCCGATGCCCCAGTTCGAAATGTGAAAATAAAACTATAGATATCTGTTCAAAATGTAAAGCACCCATCTGTGAAAAATGTACCAAACTTATTACTCAGTTTTGTACAAAATGCATACAGTAAATTGGATTTTAAAATCTGTAAAACTAAGTACTGATAAAATTTTTAGTAACTGAAAAAATTTTTAATTTTAAATTTTTTAAAATTTCTAAACATATTGAAAAGAGATACTCTGTTTTTCCATTGAAATTAGGAAATTTATGTTATATTTTGTTAAAGAGACATGTTATTATACTCAAGGACATAAAATTTTAAATAATGCGATTTTGTAAAAATTAAGTTAATTTCTCTTGATTTATATAAATTATTTAATGTAAATTCTGAGAAATATTGATTATTATTTAAAAAATAAAATGTTTCAGTTAAATAAATTAAGCGCTTGTGCATATTTTATAAGTTTACAATCTAGGGTCAAAATGACCCGATCCGCGGTTCTAGGTATATCGAAAGTCCCGCGGTTCTAGTGTTAAAGCAAATCCATTCAAAACAAAAAAAGTTAGGTTTGAAGGTTCACTGTCCTCTTTAAAAAATCGTTGCGTATAATACCATATATATTATTTCAAGGAGGGAATTTTATTTTAAGATCCATTGATCTCCCTTCATACTTAACCAAAATCCATATATGAGTTACCATTTTAAAGATTAATATCGCCGAGTTTGACAAATTGTTAATTTAGAATAGCACATTGTATTGTTTGTTTCAAAATCGAAGTTAAAAATGTATTTTTTGGCCCTAGAGTTCTCTCCCTGTATGCGTCGACACTAAACAGTCAAATATTGTGTTCAAAAGGATTTCGTAATGTAAAGATCACATTTTATACGAGCTTCTGCCATATTTAGCTTTTAATATTATCTAGAAATGTGTTTTGACGTGTACATAGGGTAAATATGCCGAATAAGAGACTTTGGCTAATATGAGACTCCAGCTTACAGGACTATAAAGTACTGCCGCCTGGCGACAGGAGCGTAAAACAGTAGTCTATTGCATCATTCATAATCGGTGAGTCGGTCAAGTGTTTGAATGCTCACACAAAGGTGCAATATTTGTTTCCCTAAATGTGCGCTCGTTGACTTTTTTGCATCACCATTTTAATTGCCTGTTTTCACCTTCAAGGTAAGACTCTCATTAAAGTTGTCAGTATTGGATATGTATCTATAAATGTGGAGTGTAAACACGTCCGTTTGTTTTTAAGCTAACGTCAATCCTGAAATAAAAAAATCGTTCGCGTGTCCAACAACATGGTCGTTTCCAAACTGAGACCCCAAATCATGCCTAATATTAGAAAGGGTCTCATATCAGGCATACTTACCCAATCTCATGTTCCCCTGTTTTGTGTTATGCTTCATCTCCAACACTGTGTCCAAAGGTGTTTTGTAATCGGTTTTGCATTATCCATTGGCACCATTGTTATTTGACAAATAAACAATGGATGCATACGAACCGGTTCTTGTTTCATACTTTTACAAACCTCCAACCTCGCTATGAAATTGATCGTATTTTATTCGCTTGAGAAATTTTCGAACGCATTGCCACCTAGTCTTAAAATATTTTTCATAACCTATATATATAAATTTAAACCACTTGAAAGTAAAATTTATCGGCTCCCCAGAACGCTAGAACGAAAATGCATGATTAAAAAAAAAGGAAAAAAAACTACACTGGTGTAGTAAAGTTTTCTCTCAAGATGGTCTATGAAAATTTAATATACGGTTTTTTCTCTGTTTAGAAGAAATAGTTGTTAACTGTAGAAATTGCTTAACTCTGCAATTAGTTTCCTTCAACCCATGTGCCGCAGACGATATCACAGAGCTCAAATATCCGCTGACTGAAAGCACAGACTGAAGATATATCACTCACTACATATAAAAATGATAAATTAAAATAAATAAAATTATCCCAATTTGTTTGGATCTGTCCCTTAATATACTGTTACTCTTGAGTAATAACGATTTGTATTTACATTTACTTCAACATTTCACAAAAGTTTTCAAGAAAAAATTATAAAAAAGGTTTTGTGCCACTAAACACTTAATTGCTAAAGGTATCAGATCTACTGGAGGTAGCTCTTATTTCTGCTATAAAAGAAAAAATAAAACAATCCAAAACATGATTCGAGTCTTAATATATGCTGTTTACACGAAGAAAACTTTTTCTGCTGTACCTTCATTTCTTTATATATATATATATATATATATATATATATATATATATATATATATATATATATATATATATATATATATGACAGTGCGTGGTGAGAGACGGCTCAGGCGTATTTTACGTAGCCAGCGAAGCCAAACATTAGCTCAAATTACCACCCAGTTTAATGACGGTGCCAGTCGTACAGTCAGTAAACGGACTGTGGAACGCTCGCTTCACCGTATGGGTTTCGGGAGCCGTCGACCTACGAGAGTACCATTGCTCTATACTCGCCATCGGGCTGCACGTCTTGCCTGGGCAAGAGAGCACAGAGATTGGAGTGTAGAGGACTGGAAACGAGTAGCATGGAGTGATGAGTCTCGATTACGACTACTTAACGCCGACGGGAGGCTGAGAATATGGTGTCAGGCTCATGAAGCCATGGATCCTGCATGCCTGGCTAGAACTGTACAAGGGCATGGTGGCTCAATCATGGTCTGGGGTGTTTTTTCGTGGCACAGTTTGGGATCTTTGGTGCGTGTACCAACCTCCCTCAATGCAATTCGGTACGTAGAGTTGCTGGGTGATCACCTCCATCCGTTTATGCTGTTCTGTTATCCGCACGGTAATGGAGTTTTCCAGCAAGACAACTGTACCTCTCACATGTCCCGGTTGGCTACTGGCTGGTTGGATGAGCATTCCTCTGACTTCTCTGTCATGAATTGGCGACCTAGAAGCCCAGACTTAAATCCTATTGAGCATCTTTGGGATGTTTTGGAACAAGCCGTGAAAGGCCTTCACACAGCACCAAAGAACCTTACTGAATTATGGACAGCTTTAGCCAATATTTGTCAAGCCATTCCCGTGGAACGTTTCCAGAAACTTGTTGAATCTACGCCTCGTCGTGTGGCAGCCGTTATCAAGGCCAGAGGAGGCCCGACTCGTTACTAGGTAGGTATCCCTAATTCAGTGGCACTTCAGTGTACATGAACTTCCGGATAAAATCAGAACTCTCATTAAAAACGCAACGCAGCACGGAAATTATTCCAAATTCATAGGGATCCTAATAGCAGGCAAAACTTTCCTCTCCTTCGTGCGCAGGTCAGAAGAGAGATTAATAATTTCAGGCAGGAGAGCTGGTCAAACATTCTTAACAATATCAACCCGCTAGATAACTCACTATGGAGATTCTCCAAAATCTTCAAGAAAAATAGAATTTATCTCCCACCCCCATACAAGGGCTGAATGGCGTAGAGTTCGACGATGAAGCCAAATCCAATGCAATAGCTGAACATTAGGAAAGTCAATTCGCCCCTAACGATAACCTGGAGAGTGAAGATCATGACCGTATGGTTTACCGTACGGTCAGAGATTTCTTGTCCGTCCACCCTGCCACCGCTATTCCAAACTCCTTCCCCCTTGAAATTATAGACATTATTAAAAACCTCTCTAATAATAAAGCTCCAGGAATTGATAAAATTAAACCGAACTATTAAAAATTATCCCCTTACATAATCATCTACTTCACCGCCATAATTAATAATATTCTTAAATATAACTACTGCCCTAAAAATGAGAAATTTGTAATAGTTGCCCCCATCCCTAAGCCAGGGTCGGACCTAAAGTTTCAAGTTTACTACCGCCCAATTAGTTTGCTGAGCTCTCTTTCCAAAGTAACAGAGCTCGTAAATACTTAATAGACTAATATATATATATATATATATATATATATATATAAGTGGAATTTCGATCGATCGTTATTGGAATCATTGTTTTCCCATATGTGTCGTTTATTTTACTCAGTCCCACCGATCATATTGCTTTGTTATGTTCCCGGATCTATCGTTTTCCCGCATTTATCGTTCCTTTCAGTCGGTCCCTTGTAAAACGATAGATTCCATTGTATATATATATATATATATATATATATTTATATATATATATATATATATATATATAGTATATATATATATATATATATATATATATATATATATATATATATGTCGAGACTCGTTCTGCACACCTATTTTAACCATGTAGTCCGAACTCCTCATTGATTTAGAACTACAGTCAGCTCCCGACATCGCCATTTTATACAACCAACAGTCAGATGTGGCGAGTGGCAACAACATCACACCAAATATGCCTGAAATATCTTTATTAAATCTCATTTTAAACTCAGCTCCATTAATAAAATTAATTTAGTCCCACCCTTGTCCGAAATGTGCGCCTGCCATGCAGCACGCCTTTCCTGGTAGATCATAGAATTGTCATTGAAGATTTCAACCCGTTGCGTCCAGCTTCCAGAAATACCGCGCATGCCCACAAGAGCCTTGTTACGTTTGCACCGAAGATGTGGAATGGGAGAAGTGAAGCTGTCAATGATATCCAAACCAGCAATCTATTTTCTCCGCTATGCTTTTATCCCGATATCTCCTAAATTAATAGTATTTATTTACTAATTCCTATTTTCTCTAAGCAAAACCCCGTTTAAGGTAACTACGGACCCCTCCCATATTTAAGGCATTGCTTATACGCACACACACACACACACACACACACACATATATATATATATATATATATATATATATATATATATATATATATATATATATATATATATATATATATATATATATACATATATATATATATATTGTGATAACTTAAGACTCCGGGTAGCTAAAAATGTTCAGAGTCAGTCTATTACATTAAAATACAATTTTATTAAATTTAAGTGGGAAGCTTTTTGCAACTATTTATAAATTTGTTGATCTACCTCTAGACATAGACGGATCTGGCCTTCGTAATAGCCAAATAATTTCGATCAGAAGATGTCGGCAAGTACAGTCACAACTGAAGTATAAGGTCGGTACACAGCCTCTAGAGCAAATAGCTCTGAATATAGAGTAACTTCGTAAGGAAGTTCTAGCTAACGAGAAGCTTATAGAGCGGGCTGCTCTGAAATATAAAAATAACTTCTTGATGAAGTATTGTGCTAACAGAAGCCTGTAGAGCAGGATGCTCTGAGATAGCTATACTTCAGGGTGAAGAATTAGTTGACGAGAAGCTTAGAGCGGGCTGCTCTGAAATATAATGTTCAGGATGAAGTCAGGATTTTAGTCTTCCTGAAAAATAATGTTCAGGAAGAAGCACTTTTCGTATCTGAGACAAAAAGTGCTCTCTAGATGAGAGTCTCGCCCAAGTCTGTTAAAAAAACTGGATTTCTTCTCCCGGCGTTGGCACTCGCTCTTCCGGTCACGTGACTGCGAATTTTTAGGTTGGCTGGTCCAATTTGTGATGTCATGTTCGTTGGCTGTGATTCGCTTGACGACGAAGCCATGTGGCCGGCTCTTATAAATAGGCTGATATGAAAATCATTAGTTCACGTCGAAATATTCATTAGTTTACGTCCTCCCAGGGTCGGCGGCTAGGAGCAACACTATTCTCTGCTTCCAGACACCTTTCGCCGATCTATAGAACTGCTCGCAGGTCACCTGCTGTGGGAGGTCCGGCTGTCTGGGTGATTTATTCGGAAAGAGTCAACTTAAATATATATATATGTATATATATTTAAGTTGCTAAGCCGACTTTTTGGGCAGTCCGTGAGAGAAAACTACTGTATCAATTTACTTCATTTTGGTCTTAAACGAAATATTATAATCTGTATATTTGTCAAATTTGGTTTTTGTAACTGCAATTTTTATTAATGAGCTATAATTCACAATTAAAATTTCATTTCTGCACATGCTCAGTGGCCTGTTTTAATCTGCATTTAGAAACTCAATGTTTCTGCGCATGCTCAGTGACATGTTTCAATGCCGAGGAATCTCTCTAGATCTCTCTGTGCCATTTTTATTTCTATCATAATTATGTTTGTGAAATATAAGATAAAACCTGACGAAAATTGTTTATTTCGCGCTGCTTAATTAGCGATAATTTACAATTAAAAATTTGCTTTCTGCGCATGCTCAGTGACAGTCCCCTATATATATATATATATATATATATATATATATATATATATATATATATATATATATATATATATATATATATATATATATATATATATGGGAACAGAACCTAGGGATGTAAATAATTCTTGAAAATGAAATGTATAAAGATCACTAAGACTCTACTTTTCGATTTTGCCTCTCAGTTATCAGCTATTGTATTATTTTTACGCTTAAAATATGCACAAATTTACTTTCAACTGTCCCGCGTGATTCTATAGTTTGATTAAAGAATAACGAATACATTTTCTACCAAATTTGTATACGGCAATATATTCTCGAAATGATCGATAACCTTATGTGATTACTTACACTATATTCTTCGAAATGCTGATTGATGATATGTTACATATTCAGAACGTATTTTTGCTTTATATTTATATATTGAACAATCTTTCGCGAGGTCAGACTTCTTATTTATTTATAAAAAGTTAAAGTACCCTGTCATAAAATCCTGGTTTTCTGAGGGTGGAAAAATAATATTTTCTTTCTGTCTGAAGAAAACGGAAACTTTCTATTATTCCCCCAGAGACATACTAAAAAAATGCGTTTATAACAACATCTAAAAATTATGTTTTCAGCACTTTTTCAATAGTACTGGAATTCTGAAATCAAAATCCTATTATGCTCATACAGCATTTTTTTTTCAAAATCTCCTTTCTGATAACCGCCCTTCTCTCCCTTCTGATCTCTCCCTTCTTTCCCTTATTTTTTCTCCTCTAGTTTCAGATTTTTTAATGAAAAAAACTTGTTTAATAAAGATTTTTTTATTGCGAATACACAAAGGCATATATTTTTGTTCTTTTCTTCACTGTTTTGGAACAAATTAGAAGGATCTGAAATCTTTTGAAAAAAAAAAGGAAAAAGAAATAAATTAGCTCAATACTCAATTGTTAAAGCCAACTACTAACGTTGTTGTATATCCTCAAAAGTTATTTTCGTTTTTTTTTTTTTTTTATATTGCTCTAATGATTTTATGACGTGAAATCTATAAATGTGTTAAAAAAAGTTCAATAAATTAGCATGAATTCCCTTATCCCAATTAATACTTCTTTGTGCGTAACATCCCAAATGACATTTTCAATTTGATAGTTATTTATTGGTAAGAGCTAATTTTTAATGGGATATATTTCTGTCACAATCATTTAGTAATAAGTCCCATAACAATTTTCTAAATCATATGTTTAATTCTATATGTTTCCAAAAGGAAAAGATATGACAAGATATTTGTTTATATATATATATATATATATATATATATATATATATATATATATATATATATATATATATATATATATATATATATATATATACCCAACAAACACAGAAGCATCGGGCCGGGGTCGGAAGGTTCCGGCCAGCCGATTTCACCACTGCCGGGCCGGCGCATTAGGTCAGTATCGTTTCCGTCACGGCTGTGTCCTCTCGCCCGCGACTACCCCGTCGACTGCCGGGCCGCTTCCGGTAGGATTCGAGCCATCGTTCATCCGACTACGAACCGTTAGGCAGCCGCGATTAAGCCATCGATGCGGACAGATAGCCGGAACGTAACCGGAGGTTGACGGGCCGGTTACGGGAGCAATAATTGGTGTCGACATACCGTCATCTACCCATCTCGTAAACAGCAATGTGCCGTAGGTCCGGGCATCATGCCAGCATTCTACCAGAATCGGACCGCCGGCATTTTTTCTAAGTTTTACGTAGGACCCTTTTGTTTATATGCTTTTTATTATTATTTATTTCATTGACGATTAACCTCTGATATCAACCCTTTCACTATTATTATTTTTTTTGCCTTCATATTTCTAGCATTTTTTCCAGTTTTGCCTTATGTATTTTTAGGTATTACCAAATACTGATCTTTGTTATTACCTAAAAATTTGTATATGAATCACTAGTTTACTTGTTAGAACAAAACCTCATTTTGCATTAAGATACATTTACCCAAATTTGAAAGTTAAGATAACATTAATACCAACCATTAAAGCTAAATCATCTTTCCACTCGATCTAAGGTTACAGTTTGTTTTTTTTTAATTTAGAATGAGATTATAGTACGTAAAACAGTACTACTTTAATAATTAACCCAAAAAATTTGTACTTCCCCAGTATAAAATTTATTAACATAATTTGATAAATTTATAAACATAAATTTGATACATTCTTCAAACCTGAGTAATGTGTAGTGTGTATGATGAAGCCCATCTTTGTGAGCTTGTGAAAACTTGCTCAGAATTTATTTAAATTATTTTTTGGTGTAGAGTTAATAAATGCTCTACAGATAAGAAAATTATTTTTTGCATAGTTTTGTGAATTAAAGAGTAATTCATTAAATTCTTATGTCATTTTAAAAAAATATTTTCTTTTCTATTATATTGGACTTAATATCCAACACTTGATAGTACTATTTTTGAGAAATAGTACTATGATAGTAATATCTTCTATTGTAATTTTGAGAAAAATTATACACACACATGTTTTTAAATACAGAAAAGAGCTGGTTTAAAGTAAAAATAGTTTATTTAGAAAGTACATAGCACATTTACACAATTTTTTTCTATATTTTCTACAAAACAGGATCCTTTCGCTGTACCTCTGGCTCCATCTTTACAGCATCTAGGGAAAAAAAAGAAAGAGAAAATCAGTTCATAAATTTATGTGAAAGGAAAATGACTCCCATCCCCAGATATAATTTATGAATCAAAGGAATTTATTTAAATTATTTTTCTATGTAGAGTTAGTAAATGCTCTGCAGATAAGAAAATTATTTTTTGCATAGTTTTGTACATTAAAGGGTAATTTATTGTTGTAAAAATAGTTGATTGTTGAAAGTAGTTGAAAAATTCATTGTTGATAAAGTAGAATTAAATAAATCCAATTAGGAAATATAAATTCTGAGACAGGGTTTAAAAAAACTTGATACAAAACAGCACCCAACACATGAGTGCAGTTTTAAATCTGTTGTCATTTTATTGATAACTACTTCCAAGAAGTAAATTCCTACCACATTTTTTTTGTAAAACCAATTACATACTGTGAAAACTACATCATGTAAAAAATATTTACTTGATTAAATAAATATACTAATAGAAAATAGTTATAAAATATTTGTTAAAGAGTATTCCCCTTTTCACTAAATTTCTCTCTGTACAGTAGAAAATCCAACCATGTCGATTAATTTGTTATTATAGATATAAATAAAATAGGGTAGATTGCCTTGATAAGAGTACAATTAAGTTTTTAATGTTGAGCATAATTTCAGCTCAACGTTGAAAGCTGAATCAGAGACTTGTCTATAATGACACCAAAATTTCCTCTTCACTATTGACAATAATGCTGTTGAAAGTAGAGAAACACAAGAATAAAGATTGAATGCTAAGTAAAACATTAGCATACAAAATCTTAAATTTCTAAATTTGATTACAACATGCCATAGAGAGCATTAATACAGATGCTGGGTCAGATTTAGAAATTTAAGATTTTATATAGTATTCAATCTTCATTCTTGTGTTTCTTTACTTTCAACGTGAGAGTGATTCTCGATAGTGAAAAGAAAATTTTGTTGTCATCTCAAGTCTCTCAGTCAGCTTTCAATTATTGTACTCTATCAAGGCATTCTAATCTATTTTATTTATATCTGTAATAACTAATCATTTAATTGACAGGATTGAATGTCTTACTGTACTGAGAAATTTAGTGAAAAGGGTGAATACTCTTTAACAACTAATCTATTACTATAATAATGAATAAAGTAAAACTTTATTATATGATGTAGCTTTCACAGTAATTGGTTTTACAAAAATTGTGGTAGAAAGTAATTTGGGATACTAACTTCTGCACAGTATTTTAATAGAGCATATCTTTTGTTACTTAATTGTCAAATTATGGTGGGGATCTGTGTATAAAATATTTTTTTATTTGTGAGCAGCTGTTATTAGGGATAACCACAGTAAAAAATTATTCAAAATATACTATTTAGATTCAATAATTATTAACAATTGTTATGATATATTGTTTGATTAGTCTAGGTTAATTTGAAAAATGAGGTGGGTAATATTGACCAGCTGTCAATGTTGAGTGAAATGGCATAGATTATATTATAAAGCGTGAAAAAACACTTAGACTTTTTGAACCAAGCTTCTAACCCAAATTTAAGTTTTTAAAAAAATATTTTGCTAATGAGAGTATTTTCACAGATCTTAACAATGGAATAGAAAACCCGTATAGTCAACAAATTCATGGATAAACGATTCAGTTCTAAAAGCAAAAAGCCTGTGTGACATGGAATTCGACTTTGTAAATATATTTTATTGTCCCATAGTCTTGATGCAACATTGATTCGGTTCCATGCACATTCTAGTGTATCTGTTTGTTGTGTATGTCATAGGATGTATGTGTGTTGGATTCGCGCCTGTATTTTGTACCGGTTTCTGGGGGAAAGGTATGTACCCCCGGAGGCAAATCGGAGGCTTATCGTAAAGAGGTTTTTCTTTTTTTGTATAAGAATAAAAGCGTGCCTTACCACCCCTTCTCGTCTGTAGGGGGGTCTAGCGTCCTCATGGCAACGGCCTAGCAACATTTTTTTAGCCAATGAGAGAAAAAGGTGTTTGTTCGAGGATAGCTGACCTCTGCTCGCCCCAGTTCTAGAGGAAGGCATGAGAAAAGGTTTTTCGGAGTTGTTGGATTTTTAGGACCGACAGAGATAGGACCTCGTGGTAAGAATATCGATGAGATCCGCCATTTTTTTTTTTGGCTTGCTTCGCCGATTCTGCTGGTCGACTGATGAGATACGAGATGTACAGATTCCATACGAAGGTGGTGGTAAGTTAATATTATTTTGTATTATATTTATCAAGGGAGAGCACGGCGATATATTTTTGAGTAATTTGGATTTTATGTGTCATAATAATCTTTTAACGTATGATATTAATTGATATGATTTTCTCTGTAAAAGTGTGTAGTCAGTGTATAAATTAATGTATGTAATATGAAGAGAAATTAAATAGTTACATTAAATATTAAATTTGAGTACGTGCTCTTCAGTTATTCTCAGACATGTGTCAGAGTGAATTTCTTAAATTAATAATTTAGCAAAAAATAAATAAATAAATAATTAAATAATAAGCCACTATACAGAATATGCTAATTAGCATATGTTCTAACTTAATATAATATATGGTGCCGTCAATAGGCTCTTCGAGCTCTGGGATTTTAAGAATAAAAGTAATTAAATAATTCACTGCACATTGTCTGAGTAAATTGTATGTAAAATGTTAATAATATATTTCAATTATTGAATTGTATGTATTGCATTATGTAATTGAGTTAAGTTTTTTTTTTTTCTTTTATTATTCATTTCAAAAGATAAATTTAGAAATTCTATTTGCTGAAATTTGAAATAATTAAGCATGTCGAAAGGTTGTAGAACTAGAAATAGGCAGGCTAGTCCTTCCCCATCACCTTCAACGTCTGATTCAAACACTATAAATATAATAGCGCCAGCAAGTATTATGATTTCTCTGCCCTCTTTTGGTGGTTCTTCACAGGAGAACTGTAATTTTTTTTTAAATCATTTTGAGGAAATCGCCTCATTAGAAAAATGGAATGATGAAAAAAAATACATTCTTTTAAAATCGCGTTTAACAGGGAAGGCGTTAGATTTTCTTATGAACGACCCAAAATTTGAGAACATTTCTACCCACAAGGAATTAGTGCAGGCTTTAAAAGATAAATTTATCAAGTCCCCTTCGTTTTCGACACTGCAAGAGGAATTCCTCAATATTAAACAAGCTCCCGGTCAGTCAGTTTCCAATTTGGCAGACACTGTTCAAGATAAGGCTACCAAATATTTGAAATTCACAAACACCGATTCCGAGGAGGTCATTAAATTCAAAGAAAACATGTTACTCGGCCGATTCTTAGAAGCCTTAAGGTCTGATATAAGGATAGAAACAAAAAAATTGGGTCCGGAAAGTTTTAAAAAGGCAGTAAAAATTGCTAAAAACATTGAAGCAGCTCTTAATGAACAACAGGATGTTGAAGTAAACGCGTTTCGCACGACTAGCGAAAATACGGATCCCACAATTCAACAACTAATTCAACTTAATTTTGAACAATCAAAAAAAATATCGCAGCTTACAGACAAATTAAATGAATTTTCTATTAAAATCGAAAATCAGTCCACTGCAAAGATTTCTTGTCACATTTGTGGAAAATCACACAAAACCACTGATTGCTGGCATTTCAATTCACAATCCTCAGCGCAGCAACCGCAACAAGTTTTCGCTCCCCAAAATTTTCCCCCATTTTCGACCCCTTTCATACCTGGTCCACCTGCAAATTACTTTCGCCCTATGTACCCACCATTGAATGGTTTTGATAGTCAATTTCAACCTCAATTTCAATCGAATTTCCAAAATTCTAGGGGTAGGCCAAGATATAAAAGTCATTATAACGCAAGCAGCAAAAAGAATTATAAGAAACATTCATCAAATAACGGAAATTTAAACTCGTAGGGAACTCGTTTTCACAAGATGCTTCCGAAACGAAGTTCCACAACGGCTCGAAACCGGTATTGAAAGGAGGCTCTGACGTCATCATACAGACTGTGCCTTTTCCTAGAAAACGCAAACAAATAGAGTGGGTTCTCTCGTGTCAAGGGACGGAAAAAGCTAATCTCCCTATAATTAAGGCTAAATTTCAAGACATTCAAGCCCTTGGTTTAATTGACACGGGAGCTAATATCTCGCTCATCCATCCAAATTTAATAAATCAAATAAAACAAAAAACAAAAATTAATTATATATCGCATAATATTAAAATCCACACCTTAAACAACAATAGTATCCCGTTCACAAGTGCCTGTACATTATCTTTTAAAATTAATGACCGCTGGTTCAAAAACACTTTTTATATCACTAAATACGCGTGGAATTGTAAGTATAACATTATTTTAGGCTTCGATTTTCTTAAAAGAAATAACGCCCTCATTGATGTTGAAAACAACTGTTTGAAAATTGGCAGAATATCTTTCAATTTTGAGGATGATCAAAATCTCCCTGTTGTTAATAATGTAAATATCATTCAAAACAAAAATTCTTTTGCCAAACTTGCACATCATCTTATTCTTTTCCCAAATGAAACTCAATTGATAAAACTAAAAATTCCGTCAAAAATTCAATCCGATTTTATCCTATCAAAAAGATCCAAATTAGCTAATATCCATTTTGATGACTCCTTACATGCACCTAATTCACTAAAGATTGCCTGTTTATTTGTTACAAATCGCACAGATCAGGAACTTTCTTTCCGCAAAGATACTAAATTTGCTGAGATTTTAATGGAGGATCTTGAAGTTTTTAAGCCGAATCAAGAATCTGATTTTCAAGTTAATAATATACAGTCTGAAGAAATTTTGGCCTTACGAAAAAATGAAATCGCTGCAAGTGACTTTGAATTATCCCACTTATCTGATGACGAAAGACCACAAATTTTACAAATGCTACTCGATAACTATGCTGTTTTTTCTAAATCCTATTCCACCCTAGGGGCTACTGATGCAGTTAAACCCAAATTTAAATTATTACATGATTATCCTTTACAATCTCGTTCCTTTCCAATTCCTTCCATAGCCAAAAATTTTGCCTACACTGAAATAAAAAATCTGTTAGATGCAGGTATCATTGAATCTACCAATTCTAATTATGCTTTTCCAGTATTATTTGTGAAGAAGAAACAAAATCCTAATGACAAGAAATCTGAATTAACATTCCGTATGGTAGTAGACTATCGCCTATTGAATGATATATCGGAAGCTTTCAAAATTCACTTGCCCAATATAAATGATATTCTTCACAAAATTGCTGGCAATCAATTTTATTGTGTTCTGGATTTAAAAAGTGCTTTCTTTCAAATTATGTTAGATCCTAATGAAAGGGAAAAATTAGCCTTTGTGACCGAATTTGGTAATTTTCAACCCACTCGTCTCCCATTTGGCAGCAAAAATAGCACCTCATATTTTCATACCCTAATGAACAAATGCCTAGGTGATTTGACAGGCAAGCATCTTCAATTCTTTTTAGATGATGTTATTATTGCCCATGATTCCATCCATCAGCTATTAAAATTATTACAACAGGTATTTGATAAATTGAGAGCTTTTAACTTAACCTTAGACCCTCAGAAGCTTCAACTTTTCAAAACTCAAATTGATTACTTGGGTTATACGGTGAATAGAGAAGGATTTTTTCCTTCTCTTTCCAACATAAATAAAGTTACCAGCTTTCCTGTTCCCAAATCTATTAAAAATGTAAAAACTTTCCTTGGCATGGCTAACTACTTTAGACATTTAATTAATAATTATGCAGAAATTGTACAACCTTTGGTAAATCTTACAAAAAAAAATTCAAAATTTATCTGGAATGCTGACTGCCAAAATGCCTTTCAATCTATTCAAAATTTAATTCTTAACAAGCCCACTCTACATCATATTGATCCCGATAAAGAATTCTATTTAATCACTGATGCATCAAATGTAGCACTTAGTGGCATTCTCATGCAAAAGGATAACAATGATAATTTTTTTC
Organism: Dolomedes plantarius; assembly: GCA_907164885.2. Taxonomy (NCBI): domain Eukaryota; kingdom Metazoa; phylum Arthropoda; class Arachnida; order Araneae; family Dolomedidae; genus Dolomedes; species Dolomedes plantarius. The sequence continues at coordinate 118,491,033 of OU015492.1, forward strand.
CAATTTCCTTTTTTTCAAAACAACTCAATCCTGCGGAGAGGCGATACTCTGCAGTGAAAAGTGAGTTATATGCCATTTACTCTGCAGTTAAACATTTTAAGGATTTATTGTATGGTAAACCTTTTTGTATTCTCACTGATGCCAAGTGTTTAACTTATCATTTATCACTGCAGAAACAACCTGATATAATTGCTAGATGGTTAATATATTTACAAGATTTTCAGTATTCGATTTCCCATGTCAAAGGTGTCACTAATCCCGCAGATTTCTTATCAAGAGTTACTCATTCTTCTCCTTCACCCCCCATGCAAATTAATAATTTATTCTCTGTCAATACTAATTTGGACAAGGAAAATATCCGAAATGAACAACTTCTTGACGCTGAGCTAAGCCACATAAGAGAAAAACTTGTAAATGATGATTTGAAAACCAAAAGAAAATTTTTCATTCAAAAGGACTCTAATCTCTTGTGTAGGAAAACGAAAGTAAATAGAAAAAGATCTTTCAAGATTGTTATTCCTAAAAAATTAATCAAAACATGCATAGAAACCGCCCATGGCCCTCATTTTGGCATAAACAAAACCTATAATTTCATCAAAGACATTTATTTTTGGTCAGGTTTATTCTCAGATGTCAAGAACTTCTGCAATACATGTCATCAGTGCCTTAAACATAAATCAAAAATTCTAAATTCTAACTTTAATTTCATGAATAAATCTCATTTGGCTCCGGGTGAATGTATCGCCATTGACATTGTTGGTCCTCTTCCAAGATCCACAAACAATCATAAATTTATTTTAACAATTGTCGATCACTATTCTCGGTTTTTGGAGGCTGTACCTTTAAATTCTATTTCTTCAAAATCAATAATTAATGTTATAAATAAATATTTCTCCCTGTTTGGTATTCCAAGGGTTCTGATATCTGACAATGGGACTTATTTCACCTCCCAAGAATTTGAAAATTTTCTAACGAACTTAAATATACAGCATAACAAAGCTTCAATTTATTACCCTCAAAGTAATGGTCTACTAGAAAGAGCGCATAAAACATTAAAAGAATCTGTGGCGTGCATTTCTTCTCATGCTTTCCAATGGGATGACAATTTGCTCTATTTTAAACTTTTTTATAACAATTCATCCCATTCTGCTACTGGTTTCTCTCCCGCGCAATTGTTTTTCGCGAGAGATCTGAATACTACCATTCAACTTAATTTTGATCCGCAGACATGTCAGGATTATCCAGAATATTTTTCAAAACAACAAAAGTTGATTGAACAATCTCGCAAAGATGTTCAGGAATACGAAAGGAAGTTACTAGAAGGTAAAAATAAAAAAAATACTAATATAAATACTAATATAAATACTTCAACTTTCAAAATTGAAGACACTGTGTTTTTAAAGGCTCTTATCAATCCTACTGCTCTAGCTCCAAAATTTCTTGGTCCTTATAAGATTCTAAAAGAATTTAGAAACAAAAATTTTCTCATTCAAGATTTAAATGACTCCAATGCTAAGCCAATAAAAATCCATCAATCAAAATTATGTAGAGTGCCTTCAAAAAGACCAGCTATTGTATAATTTATCATTGAATATAGATAGTTAATCTTATAACTTTTTTTTCTCTTCTTTATTTTCACATAAAACTTTACTTGTTAGGCATGTATTTATGTCAAGTGTGTTCCTTGATACATGAAATGCATAGCTCTCTAGACCTATGTATCTCTCTGCAATAATGCAGAAATAATTTTCCTTTGTGTGTGTAATCCCATGTTTGTATAAATATATATATATATATCTAGTGCTCTGTATAACCTAATGTTTATTTTATGCACATCATTTATGTCACTTTAATTAAGAATCTATGTTGATAGAATCTTATTTTAAATGCTTCTCAAATATTGTGCATTGGTGTTCATGCACGACCCAACTTTTCCCACATCATGTGTGTTTGTTTATATTGGTGAAGTTATTGTTCCAGCCTCAGAATTCATATGCGAAGGCTCCTGTTTGTGTTAAGTTAGTGAAGTCTATCTATGGGTCGTTGCAACAAGCTGTAATTAAATAAAGAATTTAATAATAATGGACTTTGAAAATTTAACAGCTATTTCAACGAATTTAATTTTGTTTAGCTATCACAAGAATTTGTTATTTTATTCTGTTGTTTGCACTACATGTAGAGTCGTCGAGGCATGCTGTTGTATTGTCTAGTGATATTGCTAATGTGGGCTGGTGCCTAGTATGCTATTTAATTGCTAGTTAACATAACAAAAAAAAAAAAAAAAAAAAAAAAAAAAAAAAAAAAAAAAATTTTTTTATTTGTCTCTGCTGCCTGCTACTATTGTGCAATTTTGTGATCTGCTTGGTGCCCATAATCAATAATAATAATAATAACAAATTTTTAACTACATCTAGTTATTTATTTATTTATTTATTTTGCATATCCTCCTTTTGTACATTGTAATGATTTTGTATGCTCACTGTGGCCACTGTGCTCTCCCTGGTGTTTTTGCCGTACCTCCATTACTTACCACCACCACCACCTACTGTTTGCGCTTCTGCTATTATCATGCTGAGCGTTCTACAAATCATGTGTGCTGCAAGAGAACACTGTCTGGGATAAATTGTTTGCTGCAGTTCAAGGAGCAGGTTATGATACCGCGCACTAACACTACTGGAGAGACTGCGCCACATACAAATTGTACATTCAACTTATCATCTTCTTTCTTTCTTACTGCATCATCGAAACGACGACGACGATGCTACATCCTGGAAGATCCAGAGGATTCCGATGGAGTTTTTCCTCATGCAAGTCTCTGCTGAGGTCGCCAGAGTTACTGCTTCGGCATTCTCTTCTCAACAGAAGGTCTCGATGTTCCTGTTTCACAGCAAGTGAAGTATCTTCGCCGATCCGCCAGATCCTCTGAGGAGCGAGTTTCATGCTCGAGACTGTTTTGCTATATTCACAGAACTTTTCCAAGAAATTAACTGGTTTTGATTCTAGTAGACTTGGCATGTAATATGGCTCCCTTGGCCCAGTCCAAGGTCTTATATCCTGATTTGGATTAATTGAGTTTATATTTGTGTTTTTTTTTTTTTTCCTATGGGAGGGGGGGGAATGTGACATGGAATTCGACTTTGTAAATATATTTTATTGTCCCATAGTCTTGATGCAACATTGATTCGGTTCCATGCACATTCTAGTGTATCTGTTTGTTGTGTATGTCATAGGATGTATGTGTGTTGGATTCGCGCCTGTATTTTGTACCGGTTTCTGGGGGAAAGGTATGTACCCCCGGAGGCAAATCGGAGGCTTATCGTAAAGAGGTTTTTCTTTTTTTGTATAAGAATAAAAGCGTGCCTTACCACCCCTTCTCGTCTGTAGGGGGGTCTAGCGTCCTCATGGCAACGGCCTAGCAACATTTTTTTAGCCAATGAGAGAAAAAGGTGTTTGTTCGAGGATAGCTGACCTCTGCTCGCCCCAGTTCTAGAGGAAGGCATGAGAAAAGGTTTTTCGGAGTTGTTGGATTTTTAGGACCGACAGAGATAGGACCTCGTGGTAAGAATATCGATGAGATCCGCCATTTTTTTTTTTGGCTTGCTTCGCCGATTCTGCTGGTCGACTGATGAGATACGAGATGTACAGATTCCATACGAAGGTGGTGGTAAGTTAATATTATTTTGTATTATATTTATCAAGGGAGAGCACGGCGATATATTTTTGAGTAATTTGGATTTTATGTGTCATAATAATCTTTTAACGTATGATATTAATTGATATGATTTTCTCTGTAAAAGTGTGTAGTCAGTGTATAAATTAATGTATGTAATATGAAGAGAAATTAAATAGTTACATTAAATATTAAATTTGAGTACGTGCTCTTCAGTTATTCTCAGACATGTGTCAGAGTGAATTTCTTAAATTAATAATTTAGCAAAAAATAAATAAATAAATAATTAAATAATAAGCCACTATACAGAATATGCTAATTAGCATATGTTCTAACTTAATATAATAGCCTGGTTTCTGTATACTGTTGTAACATGATTATTATAAAAGTATACAGAAACCAGGCCTTTTGCTTTTAGGGCTGCATCTTTTATCCATGACTTAGTTGACAATACAGGTGTTATGTTCCATTCCTTAGATCCATGAAAATATTTCCAATTTTAAAAGTTTCATTAAATTTTTTTTAAAATTTTGGTTAGAAGTTCGGTTTGAAAAGTTAAAAGTATTTTATTGCACTTTGTAAAATAATCTATGCTACTGCACTCAACATTGACAGCCAGTCAATCTTTGTATGCTTGCATCATTTTTCAACTTAACTTAGATAAACCAAATAATACACCATAAAAAAACCTACACACTTGCAAACATAACCTTATTATAGTCAACAATTATTTAATAATTAACTGAACCTAAATAATATATTTTGGAATATTTTTTTACTGCCCTTATCCTTACACTTTATAATAACAGCTGCTCACAAAAATATATTTTATGTGACAGATCTCCACCAAAATTTGACAATGAAATAATAAAATTAAATACTAGGCAGAAGTTAGTATTCCAAATGACATTCAACTACCTATTAGCTCATCAACGAATAATCTAATACATCTAAAAGCAATATTATTATTATTATTACTTCTGTAAGGAATTATGAATGAACCTCTAACTACTTCTCATGAAATTCTGATAATTAAATTAAAAAATTTTTAACATTAACTATCAAGAGTAAAATAACCCTTGGCATTTTATATCTTTATAATATAAAAATATAAAATTTTTTTTGGTAAGCAGTTATGATAAAAGACTTTCACAAGAGTCACGGTTAACTGAAGTCCCTGAACTGCACTTTCAGACATACCTAATACTTTAATAACATGCTTGCCAGTTAAAAATATAATGAATAAAGGAAATCAATATCAATCCACAAATTACTGCAACCAAAGTTTATGAAAATGTTCGGATTAGCGTATAAAATATACAAAGAGAAATTTGAAAATTTGAGTTGTTTATTAATTAAGAATTATGTAATAAAAATATTTTTTATGGTTTTTCATAGAAAAATTCAAATTTAAGTACAAAAAATAAATTTTAAAAAAATATATTATCAACTTTGTGATTTTGCCCACAAGTTCACTGCTGAAAAAAATAAAGGATATCTAGAGAAAAAAAAAAAAAGGGTTCAGTGAGGTTAAAATGAACTTACAGATTATGAATCGAGCACACTGCCAAGTGAGTTGTGGAATCTTTTCATGGAAATCACAATGAGGTGAAGATGGATTCAGTTTCAGAATTCTGTAAAGAAACCAATATTTTCTTACAATGCCATAATAAAAATTAGAGTGATTTGTGACACCAAGAAGCTTTGAAAAGCAGAGTTCATTATTTATTTATTTATTTTACAAATGCCACACACTACCAAAAATAGCACCTATGCAATCAGTGCACGTGCTCTCCAATACTTCTCAACAAGATCAGTAAAACGTTTTAGTGCAGAGCACTCGTCTATTTGCTTATCAGTGAAATAAAAAAGGTAGTATGACCCCCTTACATGTATACTTTGGACCATAGGCGTAGCGTGCTTCTAACATTTGGGACGGATACAAATTGAATTCAGCTAGGGCCCTTCTCAGCGCATTGACTACCGATCAATCCTTAAAATTTGAAATATGATTTTTTGAAATTGAGTAACAATAGAATTGATGTTTGAGTAGTATTCAAAAAGTTATACAATGAGAAAAATAAATGTAATATAAATAAAAGAAGAAAAAAAATGTAGCATGCTTCTAACATTTGGGACGGATACAAATTGAATTCAGCTAGGGCCCTTCTCAGCGCATTGACTACCGATCGATCCTTAAAATTTGAAATATGATTTTTTGAAATTGAGTAACAATAGAATTGGTTTGAGTAGTATTCAAAAAGTTATACAATGAGGAAAATAAATGTAATATAAATAAAAGAAGAAAAAAAAATGTAGCATCGAATTTTTGTTATGGATCATATCATTGTTAAAAACTATGTTAGGGCTAAAGACATAATTGGTATTTTCAGTGTCACAGTTTGAAAAAAATGGGAAAAAACCAACTTTTTAAAAAGTTTTCTACAATTTTCTGATTTAACTGAACCAAAAATTTCTCCTCACATGAATTTTCAAATCAGATTAAGTGAAAATTACACATAATGGAATATGCACTGAGCATATAATTTAATACCAAAAATTGCCTGGTGATTAAAAGTTGAGAAGTAATCAGACTTTCAATGTGCTGAATATGTTTAGCACAATATTTAAATAAGACTTTAATATACATGAACTAGATTACTACCTCGCAAAACTTCCAAGAAACAATTTCAACTAACTATTGTATAACTTTCCATATAATTTGGCTTTCCATAAAACTCCAACTGATGTTCAGAATCAGTTGAGTTATTTTTCAGGCACAACTTTATCAACATATTTAATTATGAAACTTTGAGAAAGTAAAGACAATTTACAATGCATTTCCCCCCATTTTTTAAACAGCTAAACAAGATGCTCAGTGGAATTTTAAAAAATTTAGTACAAATTTAGTACAGGATCAAAAATATAAAATAATGGTCTATTAGGATTTGAAGGATGATTATATACTTAAACAAGGGGGGTAGCAAAATAGGATATTGTTTAATAATAAAGTCAGTTGTTCAGTCAAGAAGTCAATTATTGTATTTTGATGATCAGAAATTTTATGTCTTAGAACATCAAGCAATTCAATTACCACATTTAATACATTTTCACCATCACTCATTACTGTTTTCATTTAATCCAAATTCTTTATATAAGTATTAAGACTTAAAATGGAATAAACATGTTTAACAGAGAGAAAAATTTATGGCATGCATAAAATTAAATTTTACCAAAATTTAAAATTACTTAGCCCATTAACTAATGATCTAATACATCCAAAAGCAATTTCCTTTTTACTACTTCTGTAATGAATTATCAACGAACCTCTAACAACTTATCAGGAAATTCTAAAAATATTTTTAAAATTTTAATGTTAACCATTAAGAATAAATAAAGCTTGGCACTTCACATTTTCATAATATAAATATCATTTTTCTGTTATTATAAAAGACTCTGTAAACCAGGCGTTTTGCTTTTTGGAACTGTATCTTGTATCCGTGAATTCATTGATTATACAGGAGTTCTATTCCATTATTAAGAAAGGGTTATTTCATTCACTTATCAAACACACATTTTGATATAATAAACCACAACTCACAATGGATGTCTTATCTACAATTTTATAAACAAACTTTGTCTATGAACACATTTTATATTTTCTAAATAAACCTTGGCATTTTATAATTTTATAATATAAATCTCTTTTTTTGGCAAGAGTTAAAGTCTTTCACAAGATTCGTGTTAACTGAAATCCCCGGACTGCACTTTCTCACTCACCTAAAACCTTAACAACAAGCTTCACAGTTAAAAAAGAATAAATAAAGAAAATCAATATTCTATCCACAAATTATTGAGACCAAAGTTTATGAGAAAGTTCAGATTAGCGTCTAAGTTAAAAAAACTAATTTGAAATTTTTAGTTGTTTAATAAATATTTTTAGTTTTTTTCATAGAAAAAATTTAATTAGTTAAAAATAAATCTAAAAAAATATTAAAAACAGTGATTTGGGCCACAAGTCCACTGCTGAAAATAAAAGTATATCTCGAGAATAAAAAAAGGTAGGCTCAGTGGCGTTAAAAACTTACGCAGGTTATGAGATCCAAGTGGTCGCAGAACTCCCCGACTACGACTTCAGTCTCCCTGCCAATCGTAAACACCCACGGGCGTGTCTCCTTAGGAGATAACATTAATTTCCCCACCGCGATACTCTTCACTTATTTCCCACCTACTCTCGTCGCTGTCGCAGCGCAGTGCATTCGCGCTGGCCTAGTAAGCCCTACGTTATGGGTTCGGGCCTAGGTGGTGTCGCGTAGTCCAAATTATATTATCTTGATATTTTCACTTTTCCCCCAGCGGAATTCTGCGATTATCACATTATTATAGTATGACCCTGAACGGGGCCTTTTTTTTTCTTTTCTATGTTTAATACCTAGTTTACTGTGGGCCAGTAACCTCCCTATCCGGAATAAAAATCATCTACATTAACTACTTAATTAACTAATAATTTTAATTCTTCTAATACTAGTAATAATATTGTACCAGCTTCATTAAATTTTAGCCTTTCCTTCATCTCATGAAGGACTCAAATTTTAATTCACCTTAAAAGACCTTAAATCTTAATACCTACCTATCTTAATCACTATTAAATCCTACTGAGCATATTTACATTGACAACGAAATATCTTGCTGATAGGAGTTAAAACCAGCAGGTCCAGGAACTCCACTTCCAAAATAAAATAGCAGTTGAGATCCAAGTGGTATTTGTCTTTCAAGCCTGAAGCTCTGAATAGATTCCAGTTTCAAAATTCTGTAAAAAAACCAATATTTTCTTATAATGCCATAATAAAAATTTAATGTTTTATCAAACCAAGAAGTATTGAAAAGTAGAGTTCTTTATAAACTTGCTTATCACTAATATAAAAAGGGGAAAAGAAACTAATTTTACCCTTTATATATATATATTAAGCCAATAAGTTCACATTTATTTTGCACAGCATGACAACAAAATAATTTCCAAAAGACCTTTAGAGATGAACAGCTTATAGATAGTTATTGAGAACATTCTCAGATTTATAAAAACTCTTATCGTACAATATCTATTACAATAAAGCAATTTTTTGTATGTACACATTCTGATAATCTACAAATCTATATACTTATAAATATATAATTTAAAAACATGGAATGCAAATTAATAAGTTAAGAAACAATTTATGTATCTAAATAGTCTATTTTGGAATAATTTTCACTGCCATCATCTCTAATAACACTGATAAAAGTGATTTCAAACACGATACAAATTAGAAAATTAAATGCACGTGGCATCTATATTGACACAAATTTAAAACTCTAAACTTCTCATTACTCCAGAGGTTCTTTGAATGAATTCAGGAATACAATGGAGTTCACATACATACAAAAATTAATAATTCTTGAAAATATATATACACTCAATTGCAAGAATATATACACTCAGTTGCAAAAAGTATGCACCATTATGTTATTCCTAAAGAGTGAAATTGTTTTATTTTATATCTTCAGAGAGAGTAGAAATATAATCTAAATATCAAAGCCAGTTCAAAATATTGATTAATAGCAATTGAAATTCAAAATGTTCCTTAAATAAGCTTTTTATTTAATGAGATATTCAAGATAAAAAATGCTCCAATATTTGCTATTGTTTCAATATTTACTTGACATGTGGATACTGATTAAACAATATTTTGATCTGGTTTTGAAATTTTGAATATATCTTTGCTCTCGATAGACATAAAGAAATTTCACCCAGTAGGAATAACATATACATATATAGCAATTGAGTGTACACATAGAACATTATAAATAGAATTTTAAAAAAATTATATTTTAAGGCTATTAAGATTATACATGAAAAATACCTATTAGTGTTTAGCATTTAAATTAAAATATATAATTATACTAAATACATTCTTTTAAATTATGAACACAAAAATTTTAAGAATATTTGTTCTTTATTTCTTTATAATGTATAAAATGCAGTGTATTTTATAAAGTTTACTCAAAACACAATTTGATAAGGAATTCAATAGATCCTTTTGTATGATTTACAAGTTCATTTTTAGAATCTTTTATAATGTGGAACGTTTTTGAATCCATCTTTTAACATTTAGACATGGATAATTTGTTGCCTATTGATACCTGGCAATAAGAACATTGTAAAATATATTTAATAGGAAAATGGACAATTTTTCCACCATTGAATACTATGCATGAATTTACTATGGAGGAATCATGTGTAACTGATTTATCAATCCAGTAGTAAAAAAATGTTTAATTTGGATTAACATATTAAAAAAAATTTCATTATAATTTTCTTTCAAATTTCTTTAAAGAAATAAAATGGAAAATATTATACTGGAAATGAAAATACATTTTTATTTTTCAACTATGTAGATTTGGAATTGATATTTGTGTCATGTATTTTATACTTTCTAAAGGATATAAAAATCTAAATAGTGCGTACAAATTACAATTCTAAATATTAATTTAATTAGCAAATACTTAAGACTTTCACAAGAGTCCATTTACTTCCTTTGTCCATCTAAAATATTAACTGAAACACGAATCTTAAATTATTCCGAAACAAAATGTTTTTATTTATACATACGAAAGTGCTCGTAAGTGCCATAAGTATTGCTAATTCAATACACTCAGTTCAGTAGAGTTTGATCTGAAATATGGTCAATTCATATATAACTTGGATTAAAACACTATCTTATAACAGAAATAGAATAATGTTCACTATGTAAGGGTGTTAAATAAAATCTAAAGGCAATAATTTAAGACTAACGAATGAAACTTACTTGTGGATTAATTTCAACGAACTTGTAATCAATCTTTAATGGCGCCTTTTCAATCACGTGCAACTGAATGTCCAATCAGATGACACTAGTGCATTGTAGTATGACGAGGCGAAAAAAAAGATGGTTTGAAATTTCATTATGCTATAGCTTTCAAAAGCTGACTTTTGGTATTGAATATAAAATTTTATTGCTCTACTGAAATATTTTTCAGGTGCTTCAAAATAGATATTTTTGTGAAAAGAGATAAAATTCTTTTTTTCTGTTTATTTTATGGTATATTAAATTAATAATATATATTTTTTGTAAATAAAATATTCAAAATATTTTTACAAGAAACTTAGGTATTTCTAAGTATTTCTAATTTTTAGATGTCATTACAGAACAACTGATTTTGTAGAATTTCGCAATTTTCATCATCTTAATTTTACAGTAGTATATTCATATAATACACATTGGAATGAAAAAAACAATTTTTAATTAACGGACCTTAGTTAAAATAAACAAATCACATTTATTTAGAAAAATATTAATGTAATGTCTTTAAAGGCAAAGTGTTATTTTGAAATAAACATTCATATTTTTCAAAAGTCCATAGTAATCATACATGGTTTGCTTTACTTATTTCACTGACACATTGAATTGCTTTCTGTTTGTCATCAGAAATATGCCTCTTCATAGGAAGTCCTGTTACTTTAACATCATTCCATTCAATCATATCAATATAATCCTTGGCATCAAAGTTTATACGTTGAAATAAAAACTTTTTGATGCCACCTTCATTTTCAGCCCTTGCTTTTAGATTCCGGGGTAATCCAAGCTCTCTCTTACATGACTGCGATCATCTGATATCATACAAAGGACGAGATTTTCAGAAGCAGATTTCTGGCACTGGAAAATGTATATAAGATAGCATAATAGCATTTTTCAATGACAACAACCAGAATTTAAACATTACTGTAATTGGAATGGGTGGAACTGCCGTGAACACTGGATTGAATAATGATGTGGTTCGTTTATTTGAAAAGGAATTAAGAAGGCCACTGCAGTGGTTGATTTGTCTATTTCGTGGAAATGAACTGCGCCTACGTCCTAATTTGGAGGAGAAATAGGTAAACAACTAGAAAACTGCTATGAACTTCCAGTAATTGAATTATCACCTATTGAAAATGGCATTCCATTACTAGAAATTAAGGATGATTTAAGTGTGGACCCAAAATATTTGTTAGAAATGTCTAATGTAATCTCTGTTGGAAGGTGCTCTTCTGATTTGTCTATGAGAAAACCAGGAAAACTTTGTTATTCATGATAGCTTACATTAGCAAACCGAATACTTCACTTGTATGTGGGAACAGAATGTACTGCAAAAAAAATCTCCGAATACTGACTGAGTACATTTTGTAAGTATATGCATCTGTTTCGTTTCACATAAAGCGGAAACTATCTTATATCCATGGATCGAAGCACTTGTGGAAACTTGTAAGCTATTCACGTTACCTCCATCAGACTCTTAAAATGTAATTGACCCAGTCATTCAAAGAAATTCGTACTTTGCTGCTTCTGAAAATCTCCTCCTATGTATGATATCAGTTGATCGCAGCCACGTAAGACAGCTTGGATTACGCCGGATTCTAAAAGCAAGGACTGAAAAATGAAGGGGGCATTGGAAAGTTTTAAGTTCAACGTATAAACTTTGATGCCAAGGATTATATTGATATGATTGTACGTAAAGATGTTAAAGTAACAGAACGAGGCATATTTCTGATTATAAACTAGGAAGCAAAATAATCTGATCAGGAGAGTCAACGTACTGACTTCAGCAATTTTCCATGTCACACACAAGCAGTAGAAAGGATTGTTAAATTCGTTACCGAGTCACCCTTACCCGTCCGTGGCACTTCTGCAAGAGTTGCATTGATAAAAACGAAAATACATTCTCAAAAGATAATGCCAAAATTTAATAATAAAAAACAAAACAAAACACAATTCAATGTGTCAGTGAAATAAGTAATGGAAACCATGTGTGATTACTATGGACTTTTGAAAAACATGAATTTCTTTTTTTTCAAAATAACGTTTAACATCCCCAATCTCAAAGAACTTTTTAATCTTATGCACAGTAAGTGTGCGTTTAAATTTTCTTCTACACCCACTTTTGATTATATTCCTAAATCTGAAAAAGTTAAACCTCTGAATCAGGCTGATGAGCTTAAAGCAGGGCGTTTAACCTTTTGCAGCATCTGGGCCACATGGTAAATTTTTTCAAGGCAGGCGGGCCGCATAAAAAAGTCAACTACATTCAAAAGTTTAGTTTTATTATGAAAATGAAAAATACATTGTATATGTAATGTATAAAATATTATAATCTTGGTATGCAATGTGATGCGGTAATTTTGAACGAAATCGAACATAATGTGATTTTTTAAATTTGGGTTAGTCTAAAGCGAATTGCTCTCGACTCTAACTTAACTAGCATTAATGATCGAATCAATCTCTCTAACCAATTTTCTATCCTAGGAAACTGTCGTAATCCGGAGGAAAGAAATTCCCGCTGCTAATGATGAATTTCCTGTTAGGCGGGAAACCAAACCTGAGCCATGTTTTTTTTTTTAATGGCGGAAGGGTAAAAAGATACCCTCAAGAAAATGTACAACCTAGTCAAAATTCAATATCCCAAATCAATTTCATGAAACTTTCTCAAAATCTTATCTGAAAACATTACTGCAATTGGATTAATATCGGACCTTTCAAAATTACTTAATTTACTTACGCATTGAATTTTTTTGGAAAAAAAATCCCAAAACCGAACGACGACTTAAAAATTAAAAATTTATGTTCCGATCTTAATATTTCAAATCTTACCCAGTCCATTAATTGTTCACAGGTTAATTCTGATAGTGTTATTCTGATAGTGTGGTTTCTGATAGTGTTTAACATTTTTCCTTTATTTTTCTGTTCCATGCGAGGCAGTTTCCTCTTATTGAAGTTCCACACTTGATACCCTATCAGGGAATGCTGGTGTGGGGCGTTCGTTTTTGCTTCCCATGCTTCAGTCCTCGGTTCGATCCTGCAAAGTGCAGTTCTGTTATCTGTACTCACGGATGTTCAAACCTGCCAATTTAATTTATTAAATATAACTTACTTATTATTTTAAACTTAATTGCCTTATTTTTTATTTCTAACATTTATTTAAACTAATTTTTTTGCCTTTTTTTTTCTTATTGTAAATATTATTTCTCGTATCCTGATTCAATTACAAAAAAAAACAATGTAATATATATTCTTCAATGTACGTACTGAGGATAAAGGGTCTTATTTTTTGATATTTTTGGTGTCTCATGACATCTACTGTCTATGTCTCTGACATTACATTACATTAATATTTTTCTAAATATGTGTGATTTGTTTATTTTAACTAAGGTCTGTAAATTTAAAATTCTTTTTCTTTCATTCAAATTTGTATTATAAGAATATGTTACTGTAAAATTAATACGATGAAATTCGAGAAAAAATTCTACAAAATCAGTTGTTTTATAATGGCATCTAACAATTAGAAATACTTAGAATATGTAAATTTCCTGAAAATATATTTTGAATATTTTATCTACAAAAATATATATTATTATTTTAATATACTATAGAAGAAATTTAAAAAAATACAAATTTTATCACTATTTCCTCTCTTATAAATAAAGAGTGGTGAAACAAGGACCCATTTTTAAGTAGATATTTAATTTCTCCAGTAATATATAAAATTGAAACTAATTTTCATCTGTTTTTATAAGCTTCTAGGGAGTTAAAAACATACACACAGAATACAATCTTTACATACAAGGAAAATTATGTGAATTTTCACATAATACAATTATACAATTTCACATAATACTTTTCACATAATACAATCTTTACATACAAGGAAAATTATGGGAATTTTCCGCGTAAAAGAAGTTTCACAACAATGAAATAAATATTTTTGAAAAGTCTGTTAAATTTAATCTTCGCCTTCCCTTTCAAATCCATAATTCTGATGCAGATATCTGTTACTTGTGGTTACGAATCGGAGGTACAGTTCCGGGACGATGCAGGGTAAACGATTTCGGTGCGATTCATATCAACCCATAACAGGCCCTGAAACACGTAAACGGAAAGCGTTTCCCCTTCGGAGGTTCGTAAACAACCCGCCAGTGGCCCGACAAAATTCTCCCGTACTTGTCGTTCAACCGGTGCCTCCAGCACTGGCCCGATAAGCTGCCGTCAGTCCTGTGTTTGTTGGGTATATATATATATATAGTGTTTGTTTCTATGAAAGATTTTTGTATTATATTACAAGAAAAACTTTAAAATTTAATTTTCTCATCAGCATGCCTGAGATTAATTTTTATACTTGAAATGATATTTAATGGGTTTTTTATCCGAAAATAACTAAGATTCTATCAAAACAAAACTATTATTTTCACAATAGGAAATATATATTTTTTCTATTGTTGGACACATGCTCATTGTTTGTTTTTTTATGATAGAAGTGCTTTACCAGCTTGGAAATAAATTGTTTATTTCTTTAATTTATTAATCTTCATTTATATTTTCCCGTGTGATAAGAAATTAATGAATTATATTTCGATTATAAATTTTCAAACATTATTTGCAAAAAGAACTATTAAACATAAGCATAAGAAGAACAGATAAATTATTCAAACTGAAAACAATATTTTAAACCACAAAAAAAATTCATTTTATTGAAAAAAAAATCATTTATAATAACTATCGATTAGCTCATTACCTTGTTTGACGTATAATTTGTTACTTACATCTGTTATTTACATTTTATCCATGCACGAGGTTTAAACAGAAAAAAATTAAAACGTGAACTATTACGCATGTAAAGCGTATAAAAACGTATTTAATAAAAAGTATGAGTATAATTAAAAATAGTTATTAATTACCTAATTGCAGTTTTTTTCTGATTTCATGTAAAACCTTGTCGGACCAGCTGCGGTTTCCAAGGAATTACACTGTTTAATGGATTCTATTCGGTGCACAGTGAGGTTTCTGAATACCATTTCTTTGCTAAAACAAGAGCGATGCAGACTTTCACTGATCATTTGTAACTGTCTCTGACGATAGATCTTGATCTGGTGTAATTTCTTCATTACAGAGTGCCTAATTACGGTAATTGGGTAATAAGTGAGGTGATATTATTTATTTTAGGCATTTATTATTTTTCTACTCCTAAATTATTTTTCAATTTTTTCCTTTTCTAATTAAAAATTGGGGAGTTAGAAATCGCACAGAATGCCTAAAAACAAAATATTAGTGTTTTGAAATCTATGACATCTTATAATTTATCAAACTGAAAACAATATTTTTAAATCACAAAAAATTAATTTTATTACAAAAAAATCATTTATAATAACTATCGATTATCTAATTAAATTGTTTGTAGCATAATTTGTTACTTACATCTGTTATATAAATAACAAATTATGGTGAGGGGAGAGAAGCCAAGGGGGTACAAGTGACTTAAAAAAATAGAGTTAAGTACGGTTATGGAAAGTTAATATTCAAAGTCAATATTTCACAGTCAGTATTAAAGACATATACATTAGTACCATAATTTAAGCATTATACAGACTTCAGAGTTTCAGGGAATGTATCAAAATGGTTTAACTTTAAACTGCCTTTTCACAAAATCATGGAATTGTAACTTGTACCTCTTGGCTTCGCATCCCCTTATCTCTAGTCTTCCAATCCTATTAAAAACGTGGGGGTGGGGATAGTTTACTTAATACACTGGTTACGAACCAGTAACCCACGGATCACTGGTGGTCCAAGACAACCCAAGATGAAGTCTGCGAAGTCAGGAGTGAAAATAAAAAATTGTGTCTCACTATTTCAAAACGACCGCGAATTTTAAAAAAAGATATTGAACTGTGAGTAAAAACATTTTTAGTTCCCAATTTTTTCTTTAAATTCTAAAAATTCCTGTATTTTTTCCGCCTTCTGATGTTTTGAATACAAAAAATACTTATTTTGCTTACGAATTTTTTATATATTTTCTGTGCCGCGGAATTGCAGCATCACAGCAATTTTAGAGCTACTAAGCAAATTGAAGTTGAAAAATCTCGTTAAATTTTAAGTTTTCTTAGGCTTTTATGCTTGTTTTTAACCTTTCTTTTCCGTTAAATTTGTTATCGTTATTAAGTTTATATGTAACATTTTATTGAAGTTGTTTATTGTCGTATCGCGGGAGCTCTGAGGGACTCTTAATATTTTAGAACAAGATAAAACATTGCGTTGTGTGATCCTTCGAATGAAGGAACAGAGTTTGTAACCTGTCACTCAAAATAAGCTCACCGATATGCAACATATGATTATTAAAGTAAAGATCATTTATCATTACCCAGGTTGTTCCAACAAGTTTGTTTGGTCATGAAGTGCACTTTGATTTTTGTAAAATAATTTTCACGGAAGCATATTGTTGATGGGCCCATACACATATTTAATCAAAACAAAAAAAAATCACTACATGCACAATAAATTACATTGCAATACTAAAGACATTCAGATTCCACTTGTATAGTAACTGTGTCTCACTCAGTTAGTTTAGACAAATCATCTTATTGATCTCTTCATGAATCTGCAGAACTTGTACAAATAACTCGTTGATTTTACTACAATCAACAAAACTTATAATCATAATAGTACTAATATAAAATAACAATATATATATATATATATATATATATATATATATATATATATATATATATATATATATGTGTATATATAAATTAAATACGTTCATACTCAAACACTGGCATTAGTTAGCTTTGGTAAAAAAGAATTAGTGGAATCTGATTATCCCCCCTTTTTGAGGCACCCTTTAAGAATAAAAATAATGTAAAAAGGAAAAGGTTTGCTTATATCCTGTATGTCGCTGTCACCGGAGAAGACGTCATCACGGCACGGAATTTAGACAGTTCGTTGATCTGACCAGAGGGGTCTTCACTCCGCTTCCTGATCATGTGGGGAGAGGCCTGAATATTACGCGTTCTAGGACTTGAAGTTGGAGGGTGTCAGTTCTTATTTAGAGAGCGAAATCGGGAACTTGAGGGGGGCTCGAATCGAAGCCGGAACTTGAAAGAAACTTCCTTCTAGCGTGCAGACTCGGGAACAGGCGGGCGATTAGCGTGGAAGCAGGTATTAACACGAATCATCTCGGCAGCTCACAAAATCTAGGTAACAGGAGGGCGTAGACAGTAGAAGCAGGCATCGGTATGAATCCTCTCGGCATCTCGCAAAAATCAGGTAACAGGACGACGTTTTGAGTAGAAGCAGGCATCAGTATGAATCATCTCGGTAGCTCGCAAAAATCAGGTAACAGGAGGGCGTTTTGAGTAGAACAGGTATCTGGATGAAACATCTTTGCAGCGTATAGATTACGGGAATAGCTAAGCTTTTCGCACCAGCTCAATAATTTTGCGTACGCATTATTCAAGAATACTCTCTCTGCCACCCTGGGCCGGTCTCTTCCTCCGGTTGTCTCTGTTTATCGTTGCGCCTCTAACACTTGCGTCGGAATCGTCCAGAATTGTGCAGAATTCTCCAAAATTGTCACGAATTGTCCTGGAGCTTTCGTGTAGCGCCCTTAAATATGGGCTTAGTACCAGACAAGTTCCCCAGGGGGAGCTATAGTTGCATCCGTCTTCACCCTCTGATTCTACACTGCTGGCCACCGAAATTGCAACACCAAGAAAGACAAGAGATATCACAACAAAATTTATTTTGTAGATACCATGTTGACCAAGTATCAAATGATTAAATTTATAGACTTCTGTGAAGTGTGGTTCCTGCCAAAATCAGTAGCTAGAGTAGCCGCCATTGTTGGAGATCACCGCTGCCACACGCCTCGGCATTGATTCAAAGAGACTTTGGATGAGTTCTTGGGGTACAGCAGACCAAGCAGCTTCCACACGTTGCCAAAGTTGATCTGCTGTGGCAGCTGGGGATGGAATCTGGGTCAATCGTAGAGCAACCATGGACCACATGTTTTCTATCGGCGAAATATCCGGAGAGCGAGGCGGCCAGGGAAGCAATTCAATCTGGCGATTGACGAAGAACCGTTGGACAATGCGTGCCACGTGTGGTCGCGCATTATCCTGTTGAAATATGGCTGTGGGCAAGCCCTGAAGGTAAGGAAGAACAACTGGCTCCAAGACCTCGGAGATGTAGCGCTGGCTGTTTAAAGTACCGGCAATGCGTACTAGAGGTGTGCGAGAGTGATATCCAATACCGCCCCATACCATAATACCCGGTGCAGGACCTGTGTGGCGGTGCATAACGCAGCTGTTCAGCATCCTCTCTTCACGGTGTCTCCAGACTCGAAAGCGACCATCGTGGTGTTGCAGACAGAAGCGTGACTCGTCAGTAAAGACAATTTCATTCCATTCTGCCATCCACATCCTTCTGTCATCGCACCATTGGCGGCAGAGACGTCTGTGGTTCTGCGTCAAGGGTAGACAAAGCAATGGACGTCTTGCGGACAGACCACTCTGCTCTAAACGGCGTCGAATGGTACGCGCAGACACTGGATGATGCGTTACAGACTGCATGTGCTGTGCTATGGTTCGTGATGTGACTGAGCGATCCGTCACTGCGATGCGCACAATTTGCCTGTCATCAAGTGAAGTGGTGCGCTGAGGTGGATGCGATCGAACACGCCGGTCCGTCGTACCCTCCTGCATCCAACGATCACATATCTGCATTACAGTTGTTTGGTTTCGTCCAACACGACTACCGATTTCCCTGAAAGATAATCCACAATCTCGGTAGGCCACTATCCTTCCTCTGTCGAACTCGGATACTTGATCAAAAGATGATCGCTGTTTTCGACGAGGCATAATTGATCGTATTTTGAAAAAACCACAAGAAAAACACAATTGCCAAAATTGAAATCGTCGAAAACTCTAAGCCTTAAATAGCACTTTGAAGTGGCCCCACAGGCGCGCGTGATGTGCGTCTGCGCTGAAATTCTAATCATTTGCATATCTCACCTCCGCTAATGCATGTTGTAAATTTCATGTTATTTGCATGTTTCCTTCAGGGTGTTGCATTTACAGTGGCCAGCAGTGTAGAACAGCTATTCGTCAGCGTCCCTTATCACGACGAATCCACTTAAATTGAGGGTTTGCTCGTAGGCATTTATCGGGCGTTGAACCCCGGCAAACTTCTCGGAAACCTTCGTTTCCTAGTAGACGCCTAGGTTAGTGTCATGACGCGTAAAAGAAATCATAAAACGACACCCTTTTGTATACCGTGGAGAATCTATACCTATTCAATTAAACATCCCGTAATTCTCTCAATCTTATCCTCAAATCAAGAGGAAATCAGATCCTATACATATTACCACACATCATATGATAGAGAAGAACAAAATATATAAAAACACTAATCAAAAATATAAAAATTTTTAAAAAAAACTTTATCACACTATAACATATAATATATATATATATATATATATATATATATATATATATATATATATATATATAAATGCGTTTCCATCCTCCATGATCTAAATACTTATCTAAAATGACCGCTATAGTAGAATTCAACTGCTGAATTCTACATTATCACAAATACTTTGCTTATTCAGAAAATAAGATCCATTTTTGTCTCCATAAAGCTTGGTTGAGGGACGGTCCCCCACAATTTTTTTTCTGTTTTTTTTTTTTTTTTTTACATATGGTTCCTGGTCAACACAATGTTAGGAACCACTCACCTAATATAAATCAGTTAAATCGGGTAATTTATAAAATAAATTCGATAATTAAATCGAAAATATTGGGACATTAAAAGAAACAAAGTTATTTTTCTTTTATTGATCCAACAAATTACGAAATACCTGGTAAAAATAATTTATGTTTATTGAAAACATATGCATTATATTATGAGGTAAATTACGTTAATCTATGCATGTAAATTTAAAAAATAAAACATTGGATGAATAAAATTGGCTCCTTTCAGGATGAAAATTTTTAACTATTATGAAAGTAAGGCACAACACAAAAAAAATATAAACTAAACGTATTTCTCCATCAAGTTAAACTATAATAATTAATCTATAATCCTACCTACAATATTCTTGAAAGTCAAAGGTCTAAGCAGCATAAAAATAACTCATTGCGTGTAGAAAAAATTTCATTATTTTCAACTTCAAACAAACGTATGCATATCAATATATGGTATTTGTTTTTATATACCAAACTTTGAATTGTTTCGTATAGGGAAATCTAAGACAAACAAACTTCCGGAAAACCTGTAGATAAAGGTTTATTAAATACAAACTCACCTTATATCGGTTTGTGGATTTCGGTACAATCTACTATTGTATTTGTTGTCTGCTTTTACCTGATTTTAAGTTTATACTTTTGAAGACCTAAGGCCGATTTTTTTCGCCGTAATCCTTAACATATCTAATAACTATATTTGGACATTCTTTGCATATTAAAAAAATTCAATTATTTGTTAAAATGAATATATTGCAATATAATATTTTGCTGAGATGTACAGGGTCATTCGAAAGTGAGTAAACGTTTTCAAAATTCATTGAAAAAATAGCGCATGCCAAAGCAACAAGTATAGACACTCATCGTATAAGGTGTGGGTTTTTGAAGACCCCAAAACATTTACAACTATCCCTCGATTTACACGGTAGATGCATTCCATGACAAATTGTGTAAATCAAAACCGTGTAAAACAAGACACAGCATTCATATTGAACAAGTGGATAGGTGCAAGCCGTATTTATGTTTGTAATAACAGTGTAACAATGCAAAGCATGTATGCCGATGTGAACACAAAGTAAATTAAGTAATATGCATTGATAAATTATTTATTTTCATATGTATTTCAAAAATTAAAGGCATACCTCGTGTAGAAATCAACTAGGAATGACAGTACGGAAATTAAACAAAATCTACTCTAATGACGCCAATGCAAAGAGCAACGCAACGCGATGCAATGCACATGTGACGTCTTTCCACATAATTAATGAACGCATCCAATGTAAAACACTCAAATAACCAAATATTACTTATATATATATATATATATGTACACATACATATATATATATATATATATATATATATATATATATATATATATATATATATATATATATATATATATATAGATATATATTGATTTATAAAATTTAGAAACCGTGTAAACCGAGTACCGTGCAAATTGAGAGACAGGTGTACATCATTAATGATAAATATGCCCACCAGATGGCGTTCAATATGTAACAAAAGACATTTAAAATAATGCTTTTCCAACAGTTGTTTGTCTGGTAAAGTCAATAGCAAGCTTTTTGCCGTAACTAACCCTTGTTGTCTTTTCAGTTCCTATTACAGTACCACTTTTGTAGGTACATCAATACTGGTGCAGCACCAATTCGCGGGCGTATATGTATTGAATTATGATAGTTTTTCAGGGGTTGAAAAAAAAATTATATCATGTATATAGTATATACTGCGTTAATTATTCACTGAATTTTAGATTTTCAAAATGTTTATTGACTTGTGAAATACCCGGTTTTCTTAACAGGCACACAAAAAAAGCTGAGTATAATCCATTAACTAGTTTTTAAAAAATTATAAGAAAAAAATATAAATTACACTCTCTGAAAATACACTTTATTTAAGGTTCATCCGGTAGAGTGATAAAACCTCTGAAAAAGATGTTTTTTTTCGAAGGCTTAATTGCATTCTCTTGGTTTATTTTAAATTCACATCTACGTTTAAGTGGAGACAAAAAACTTATCTATTGTTGTTAATTTCTCTGTAGGGTGTCGTTACAAAAAACTCGATTTATCTTAAGGTTTTGTAATACCTAAATATTTTTTTTTCATCACCGTCACTATCTAACATAAAATTGTTTTGAATAAAACATTTCTTAAGTACTGAGAATTCTAATCATAAATATACATTTTCCTACTTCATTTGATTAGAGAATATTGCAGAATAATTAAAATTAACTATATCTGTCAACAAAAATTTATGAGAAAAAAAATATGTATAATGTATTGGAAAGCATATATTTTTCAAATCCACTGAACTTTGGTTGGACTATATACACTGCTGGCCACCCAAATTGCAACACCAAGAAAGACAAGAGATATCACAACAAAATTTATTTTGTAGATAACATGTTTACTAAGTATCAAATGATTAAATTTATAGACTTTTGTGAAGTGTGGTTCCTGCCAAAATCAGTAGCCAGAGTAGCTTCCATTGTTGGATATCACCGCTGCCTCACGCCTCGGCATTGATTCAAAGAGACTTTGGATGAGTTCTTGGGGTACAACAGACCAAGCAGCTTCCACACGTTGCCAAAGTTGATCTGCTGTGGCAGCTGGGGATGGAATCTGGGCCAATCGTAGAGTAACCATGGACCACATGTTTTCTATCGGCGAAATATCCGGAGAGCGAGGCGGCCAGGGAAGCAATTCAATCTGGCGATTGACGAAGAACCGTTGGACAATGCGTGCCACGTGTGGTCGCGCATTATCCTGTTGAAATATGGCTGTGGGCAAGCCCTGAAGGTAAGGAAGGACAACTGGCTCCAACACCTCGGAGATGTCGCGCTGGCTGTTTAACACTAGAACCGCGGAGCAGGTCAATTTGACCCAAAACGATGTTTAATTTATCACCACGCGAAATGTATCGATTGAAAAAACAATTCCTTTTATGACTTTTAATATTTTAAGGTGAAGAACAATTTACCAAATTAAAAAATTCGTAACATAAATATTTTTCCGATTATTAACACTTATACCTAGAACAGCGGAGCGGGTCAATTTGACCCGTAAGAAATGTTAATGGGCGTAATGAATGCAAATAACGAAAAACAGATGCAATTTTTCGAACTGTAACTGTAAAATACTTCTATCCCACCCTAGAATTCCTTAAATGGACTGTACCAGAAGGGGGAATAGTGAAGGGGGAATAGTGAAGTCAAGGTCATTATATTATGTTTGAAACACGAACTACGTTCGAATGCAGTGAAAAATTACTGCGAATATTTAGAAGACTTTCTGAAGTTGTTTTTATTCTGTATTTAGTATATGTATAATAACTATGTCACGAAGCCGTAATCTTGCTGTTCAGGAAGCTTTAGAATATTTAAAACAATTATCTGAAAAGGATTCAGAAGGTTCGGAAAAAGAAGGTTTCTCAAGATTCGATTTTTAGTTGTGAGGATGAATACCTGCCTGCTAATGAATAAAATTTGGATTCGGATGAAGAAAATTAAAGTGAAGATGACTCTGGCAATGCTCTAACAATTCCTGGTCCTTCTCAGTGCAATACTGATGATAATTTATATGATAAAAAATAAAAATCAAACATTCCAAGAAAAGATACACACACGCAAAGAAATTTGAAAAAGAAATCAACAATAACATTCAAAGTTGGAAATAATGAAGATGGCAAAGATGGGACAATTTGGAATGTCGCTCAATTAGGAACAAATGATAGAGGAAGAAAATCAAAGTGTAATATTTTGAAAGAAGTTGGGGGCCCAACACCACCTGCTAAACGCAATGTTATCGACAACAGTCCTTCAAGTGCTTGGAGACTTTTTATAGATGAATGGATATTGAAACACATAAAGAAATGTACTGAAGATGAAGCTCATCGGCAGATTTAGGAAGGAGAATGGAATATAAAATTAGAAGAAATAGATGTTTTTATATAAATTTTATATACACGTGGTATATATTGTGCAAAAGGGCTTGAACTGAATAGCTTGTGGTCAAACTGAATAGCTTGTGGTGGAACTGAGGACCACCATTTTTCCAAAATACAATGTCAAGAGACCAGTTTCGTGAAATAATGGGATTTTTACGTTTGTACATAAAATAAAAAAGATCAAAGCGTCTAGAGACAGACAAATTTGCCCTTATTTCGGATATCTGGAATCGTTTCAGGGAAAATTGAAAGACTAACTATACACCAGGTCCTAATGTAACTCTAGATGAACAGTTATTTCCTACAAAAGCTATGTGTAGGTTTATCCAATGCATGCCAAACAAACCAGATAAGTGTGGAATCAAGTTCTGTTTGGCTGCAGATTTGACTCAACATATCTGATAAATGGATTCCCGTATGATAGAAAAGATAACCAAAGTCCATCCAACGTTTCTCTTTCTGAACATGTAGTGCTGCGACTAATAAGTCCATATGAGAACAAGGTAGAAATGTCACTACGAACAACTATTTCACGACACTGAAGCTTGCAGAGGCATTGAAATTCAAAAACACTAGCCTTGTAGGAACTGTAAAACGCTCATGAAGAGAAATACTAGTCTCTGTAAAAATGTTAAAATCCACATTGTATTCGACTACGGTACTTACCCATAAAGACATGAGTCTAATTGTTTATCAGGGTAAAAAAGATAAAAACATTTTGTTACTAAGTAGTCTCCATCCAAACGTAGAAATTGCAGATAATCCCAAAAAACTACCTGATACAATCGTTTTCTACGACGCAACTAAATACGGTGTGGACGTGATTGAACAAATGGCAAGGAAATTTACAGTCAAGTCTGCTTCACGTAGGTGGCCGGTGCAGGTTTTTTTGTAATATTTTGGACCTTGGTGCAATCAATGGTTGGGTTTTGTATAAAGATGTAACTGGAAAATCTATTAGTAGACGGCAATTAATTCAAGACTTTTTGAAGAATAGCGAGAAAAGTTTGCTCTCTTCCGATATAAAAAGGTGGCAAAAAGTGTATGTGAAGCAACCAATGAAAACGACGAACAACCAAAAATTAAGCGTAAACGAGTCCGATGCCACATTTGGAAATGTGAAAATAAAATTCTAGATATCTGTTCAAAATGTAAATCACCCATCTGTGGAAAATGTACAAAACTTATTAATCAGTTTTGTACAAAATGCATACAATAAATTGGATTTTATAATCTGTAAAACTAAGTACTGATAAAATTTTTAGTAACTGATAAAGTTTTTAATTTTTAATTTTTTGAAATTATGTCTAAACATATTAAAAAGAGATACTCTGTTTTTCCATTGAAATTAGGAAATTTATGTCATATTTTTTTAAAGAGACATGTTATTATACTCAAGGACATACAATTTTAAATAATACAATTTTTTAAAAATTAAGTTAATTTCTCTTGATTTATATAAATTATTTAATGTAAATTCTAAGAAATATTAATTATTATTTAAAAAATAAAATGTTTTAGTTAAATAAATTGAGCGCTTGTGCATATTTTATAAGTTTACAATCTCGGGTCAAAATCACCCGCTCCGCGGTTCTAGGTATATCGAAAGTCCCGCGGTTCTAGTGTTAAAGTACCGGCAATGCGTACTAGAGGTGTGCGAGAGTGATATCCAATACCGCCCCATACCATAATACCCGGTGCAGGACCAGTGTGGAGGTGCATAACGCAGCTGTTCAGCATCCTCTCTTCACGGTGTCTCCAGACTCGAATGCGACCATCGTGGTGTTGCAGACAGAAGCGTGACTCGTCAGTAAAGACAATTTCATTCCATTCTGCCGTCCACATCCTTCTGTCATCGCACCATGGGCGGCGGAGACGTCTGTCGTTCTGCGTCAAGGGTAGACAAAGCAATGGACGTCTTGCGGACAGACCACTCTGCTCTAAACGGCGTCGAATGGTACGCGCAGACACTGGATGATGCGTTACAGACTGCATGTGCTGTGCTATGGTTCGTGATGTGACTGAGCGATCCGTCACTACCATGCGCACAATTTGCCTGTCATCACGTGAAGTGGTGCGCTGAGGTGGATGCGATCGAACACGGCGGTCGGTCGTACCCTCCTGCATCCAACGATCACATATCCACATTACAGTTGTTTGGTTTCGTCCAACACGACTACCGATTTCCCTGAAAGATAATCCACAATCTGGGTAGGCCACTATCCTTCCTCTGTCGAACTCGGATACTTGATCAAAAGATGATCGCTGTTTTCGACGAGGCATAATTGATCGTTTTTTTGAAAAAACCACAAGAAAAACACAATTGCCGAACTTGAAATCGTCGAAATCTCCTAGCCTTAAATAGCGCTTTGAAGTGGCGCCACAGGCGCGCGTGATGTGCGTCTGAGCTGAAATTCTAATCATTTGCATATCTCACCTCCGCTAATGCATGTTGTAAATTTCATGTTATTTGCATGTTTCCTTCAGGGTGTTGCATTTACAGTGGCCAGCAGTGTAGCATCAGCGAGCGGTGGTAATTCACTTTTTAATAGCCGAGGTATGCAAACCAATGGAGATTCGTAGGTTAGTTTGGGGTAAGCTTAAGTACCCGAACGCCATGATCAGTGCTCAGATGTACACCCAAACACGCGGAGATATGCTTGAATTTATCAAAAACAAGCGCCCCTGTATGCTGTCTTCAGGAATCATTCTCCACGGCAATATAATGCTTCTTATCGCCAAGGTTGTACTAGCCCGTAAAACTGGGCCTTAAACATCCTGAATACAGTCTATATTTGTCACCATGTGATTTCCATGTTTTTGGATAATTTCTTGCAGGAACAAATATTCGACACCAATGAGCACATATAGGCTGCAGTTAAGAATTGGTCCAAGGAGCAACGATAATCTTTCTTCGCGGACGGAATTCCTTACCTTTCTAAAAACTAAAATGACATTACAAATAATATACATTACAATAAACAATACTTTGTACACAGGACTTTGTAAACAATAATCTATATTGAATTTTAATGTATGTGTGGAACTGTTTGCTGCAATGCAATACATTGAGCACTTCAGGAGAACATTTTTTGGGGGCGGATTAAAGCCTAAGATTAAAAATTTTAAAAAAAAGTAAACATTTTTGAAATAGTTAAGAAGGAAAAATAAACTGTATTACATATTATGATGGTTGGTTTCTGGCAAATAATTTATGGATGATATGTAGAGCTCGATTTCGAAGAATTTTGCGGTGCATAAAGTTGTAGTATTAATAGAATAACTGCTACTCGTGTAAACAGTTTAATCCTGCAATTCGCATAAATAGTAAATCTGTACTATTTATACGAAACGAATGTTTTTAGACAGTACGATGAATAATGTCCAAACCTAATAAAGTGACTTTTTTTCAGATAAATTCCCACGTCGTAATACTCATACGGAGAGAGTATTAAGGTTTAAAAAAATATATTCAGCATTTTAGTTGGCAGCAGCTTCTTTTAAATGACGTATGTTTTAAATGCGCGAAATGTACTAGTTACGTAGCTTTTTTGTTTTCTTTTTAATATTATGCTGAAGATAAAAACGTCATTTCTTTGGCAGCTGTATCTGCAAAACAATTATATTTCTATTTAATTCGTCTTAAAATGTGATAAAAGCTAACTGGCGTTGAATACAAAAAAAGTCACTATCTTTAAATAAATTCTAAAAAATGTCCTTAAACAGCAGCTTTTTTAGATCTTTCACATAACTCGATTTTTTTAAATCAAAATCAAAAACAAAAACAAAGAATGAAGCTAATTGCGTGTTTAAAATGTTTTTTAGCTGACAGATTCTAGAAAGGAAGGAAAAGAGAGATTAAAAGCTTGGAGTGTTTAGATAAAGCAGTTAAGAACATGATTCGTATTCGCATAGTGTTATATTGAAGAGAGGAGAGACCAATTTTTTTCCTACATCTTTTGTGTTGACAATCAAAGATTTTGTATCAGTTTTATTTGGAAAATTTATCCTTAATGATATTGCTAAGTATCCGTTGTCTATTTATATAATAATGAGCTATCAATAAATCTAAGGTGAGGGAATTGATGGAAATATTGTTAAATGAATTTTCTTCTAAACTGCCTTGCTCTGAATCGATATTTTAATTGATCCAGTGTAAGAGACAAGGACTTTAACTTTTAGATAATTAATTACGTTAATGTAAATGTTAATAATAAAGTAAAACTTTCGTACTCTAAACTCCAAATAATCCAACCTAATTAAGTAACGGTTGCGCAAGGAAATAATAATTATAAAATAGATTTATATTATTCAGTCCTTCTTCCAGAAGAAGACTAATATACTGTAGGACGGATTTGGGTGGCTGCGATATAACACAAAAAATGATTCTCTATCCCATAAGAAGAAGTTTAGTGTATGCAGCTTCCGATTCGTCTAATAGTATAATTAAAGTCCCTTTATTTTTCCATGCATTCTACCATATAGGGAGACCATAGACTATCCTAATACTATGAAAATCAAGGTTTTTAAACACAAAAAGTTCACAGACCTGAAGTTTTTCTATTTAGCGATAGCTTATCAGTATGAAAGTAATCAATTTGTAAAGTGACTGTGAGCAAGCAGCTTCAGTACTTTAGCAACTTTGATAAGTTTTTCAAATTATTTCTATTTGCGTTGCATATAATAACTATTAGAGGGATATGATTGTGGAATTTTTATACCTTAATTTTCATGTCATTATTTTGGTAGGCAATATTACCCCATGATCCATGGGAAAATTGGGGTTATTTTGCCCACCTCTGACTAGCTGTGTAGGGAAAAATTATGGAGGCTTTTAACCTTCAAGCAGACGCGCGTATGAGGAAGATACACTCGAGTTCAAATCAGTTTTACATCTTTAGGCCAGAGGGCGCTACGAACGCATTAAAGAGAGACATCTACGGTCCATTAAAGAGAGAGGAGAAAAATTTTGGAGGAATAAAAATCAAAAAAATTCAAAGTCCTTTTCTCTAGATAAAATTTAGATTTCCACGTTTATTGAAACAACTATTAGAAGCTATATCTGAAAGAATTTAAGAAAATACAAGCTGGCTTCAGGAAATGTGGAATTTTTACATGGGATCCATTTCAAGTTCTGCAAAGGATTGCTGGGT
Source organism: Dolomedes plantarius (assembly GCA_907164885.2). Classification (NCBI taxonomy): domain Eukaryota; kingdom Metazoa; phylum Arthropoda; class Arachnida; order Araneae; family Dolomedidae; genus Dolomedes; species Dolomedes plantarius. The sequence goes on from OU015492.1 coordinate 118,520,458, forward strand.
AGCTGGCTTGTAATGAGAAGGATGCTGCTGAAAGAAGAACAAAGATGAGTGATACACTCCTCGTTTACATACAGGAATGTAGAAAATATACGGACATAAGGAAGAAAGTATCCATCCCACCAGGAAAAGCCATCCGCTCAGAAGACTTGCCCTGTACTAGGCCTATTCCTATTCCTAAGCCAAACAATGATGTTCCTTCCACTTTTGCTCACGGAGTGTGAAAACGACAAGGCTATACTGACTTGAGCAGAGAGGAGGATGCTGACATTTCAACTCATGAATCAATCAGTTCTGAAGAAGATAAAACGATGGAAACAGTACGGAGTTCTGATGCAGAAAGAACGATGGAAACCGAACAAAACATTTAAATTTATGAAAGGCTCCTGAACTTGCAAGAAGGAGACTTTGTGGTTGCGAAATTGCTTAGGAAAAAAAGCTTTGAACCATTTACTAAAAAATCTTTAAACATTTGTGACGATGGTGACTTGGAATTTATCTGAGAACTAAAGTCAAAGGGAAATCATTCACATTTCCTGAAAAAGTGGATGAATCCAGCATTTCTCTGACCGACGGTGTTTTCAAAACTCCATCTCTAAGGGGACGACGAGGCAAATTATTTCTTGAAGAAGATTTCTCAATATTTTTTCAAACAGTATGAGTCATATTACTTACATATATTTTATTTTCTCATTAGTATGCTAATCTGTATATATAAAAGGCAAAGTCTGTGTGTGTGTGACCGAGTTTTTGTCTGCTCGCGGCACGGCGCAAAGACGGCAGGTCGGACAGTCTTGAGATTCGACACGAAGATGCCCCCCGAGGTCACATTATGCACCTCGAAGCCCTTTTTTCGATTTTTTAATAAATTTTCCGTAATTAAATATTTAGTCGCGATTTGGAGCTCCCGGACGAGTAAAAGCTCCGTAAATCCTAACGTATCCGTCCAAGAATTTTTTTTTTCGGACGAGCCTATACGGGAAAGATGACACTATGCGGAAATCACAATTAAAATTGTCTGTCTTAATTTATCGATTAATTGTGATTTTTTTTCGATCGCCTGTACGCACCCGTTGTTCGGGAAAAAACGCGATTTTGGCCGCGACCCTTTTTTTCAAATTGTCGAATCGATACGTAAATGTTGTTACATTTTTACGAAATTTTTATCTCAGAGACCCTAGACATCACAGTTTTGAAAGCCAGAATCAAAATTAATTTACAAATTGTAGTTATTTTTTAATAATTTATTTTATGATTCGGAAACTCTTGCGAGAAATCTCATTTTGGAGATTTCGTTCTTCATTTCCCGACGAAGGTAAAGCGGGGGAAAATGGGCGTGTCTTTTTCGACGTCAAGCACGTGATGTGTTGGGGCGTTTGTTTTCTATGAGGGATTGGGTGGTTAAAGGAAATCGATTACTATTGCAGTGATAATCGATTAAAAAATCGCAGTTAGTAATGCCGTAATTTTTTTGGCCAACACTTAGTTAATATCATATAATTTGTGGTGTGTTTGTGGAAAAAATCTATGAAAATTTCAAAGAATTTCAGCACAATAAACATCTTAATACGTTTTTCGTCTCGCTGACTGTTGTGGAAAGTTTTAAGTAATCCTATGTCAAAAATTTTGCCTAAATGTGCCAGAAAGGATTAAATTTATATGGGTAAAATAATGTATCGTCGTGAGGAAAATGATGACAGCGACGCCCATTAACAAAGGGTTAAGGCTACTAAAAAATTGGTAATTACATTACCCGAGCAACGCCCGGACGGGTACAGCTAGTATGATTATATATATGATAATATATTTATGAAAATAATTTTAAAAAAATCAACTGTTCTCATGTTTATTTCGGCTCATTTTACCGCAGGCAAAGGTAACATTTCCCATAAGTGACTTAAAGGCAGTTTTCAATAGAAAACATCTGGTAGGACTTCGAAATTCTTCGCTAATGACCTGACATTCCTCGTGTGGATTTTCAAGAAACCTCGCAACTTCCTTTGTATCTATCGCGTTTCAGCACCGCCGAAAGGTCACCTTACCGTTTTACATACAAAGGTCTAGGAGAGAGGCCCCCACTGATTATTTACACGAAAGGAACTTCCTTTGAGAAATCTCCCCCCCCCTTTTCAGACAAAGAAAGATCAACTGACAATTGCATGGCAGGCCGGTTGGAGCAGCGGGTCGACTTGGACGGCGAACCGTAGAACCGAGGGCGTGTTCGATACTGGACCCCCCAGAAGGAAATACTAGAATATATAGTCTATACTCGAACGGGAGTGGGCAGTTTCCGTTATTTTCTGAGATGATGGGTGAGCCTGAGCAGGAGGACCCTGGAACGGACGCGTGCCTTGCCAGAACGGGAAGAATCAACCGACTCATCGCGACATCCTGAACCCACGATTTTGCAGATAATGTTTAATTTTAATCTTTTGTAAAATAGCCTATATTTAGTCTAGAAATGCCAATATAGAATTATGTAATTATTAAATGCTGTCAGTCTTATTTTTAGGCAAAGTCCTTACAATATCCGATCTCATAAATACAAAAATAATAATAATAATAATTGTACCGGTATTGTCTGGAGTCGTCACTCCGAAATCTAGTGGAAAGAAATGCTACATTATGATTCAGGATCTTCCTGGAACAAATCTTTATAAAAGAAAAACATTATGTTTTCCTTTTGATTTTCGTTCATAGTCTTGTAAGCATTCATTTAATGATTAATTGACAAACGTACATCCATTGTAGAATAATGATGAAATTAAAGTTCAATACTTCATTCTTTAGTAAATTAAAAAGAATTATTTATAACTGAATCTATAATACTTAATTGGAAATTAAATATAATGATTTTCTCCCTGTTAGATTTTTCTGAATACTTGTCTATCGTATGGGATATTCAGTTTCCTTCATTGATACTTGTATTGCTCTAAACTAAACTAAATAATGAAACTTTAAACTGTCGTTTAAAGGGAAGGGTATTCCTTGACTAGAGAAAAATTCTAGGAAAATAACGAAGTTTTCCATATTTTTAAAGACAAACTAATGAAATAAATTTTTAAAATTCTAGACTGTTGTATGTAACAAAACTTGTTGTAACAAAAATATCAGATTGATGTAAATTATTTTAGGAAAACTTAATTAAGTAACATAATCCTTTCTGATTTTCATATTTATGTGGGTCACTGTGCTCATATCTAAAGTACATCTGAATTTATTCACATTTAATGCATTTTATTTTAAATGTAATATTTATCTATAATATAATAAAGTAAAATCTTGTAAATAATTTCATTTTTTACATTTATAATCAATAATAAATTATATATTTTTTTCTATAAAAATAATCTCACACAAAAAATTTTGTAAAATATTTAGTAATTGAAAAAAACTATAAAATTTTAATTCCTTTTTTTGCAAAAGGTGGACATTTATATACGTAAAATTTTTCAAGCCAATTATCTACAGCAGTTTTTAAGATATGATGCACGCAAAGTCAGAAAAAATCGTTTTTTGTGGTAAATTCAAATTTGATGTGATAGTCTTATCACAAAAAAAGAGTGATACTAAATGAATCCGGGTTTCAATTAATATAAAAAACAAAAAATCGATTTTTTTTTTTACCTTTTTAAAAGTGTACTGTCCCTTTAATGGAAAAGTTAGAAGAGCATGATAAAAAGAAATTGCAACCGAAAAGGGACAGTCATTAATAGTTCTGAAAAAATTGTAAAACGTAGAAATAAACCATTGTTCGAGCCTCCTTTGACATATGATAGAATTCTTTCCAGTTACTCCGATATTAAACTTTAATAAATCGATTGAACCTGTTCCTATAGTTACATTCACTGCAAGCTACAGAAGATTTTCTGTGATGAAAAGAGAATTAGTATTGTTTAATTAATAAAAATTGTGCGCTCCGTGAACCAATAATGAAACTTTTATTTATTTTTGCTCATGTAAAGCATCTCCTGGTGGTTTGAACTTATTGTCATTCTTAGTTACTGGAATCGACTTTCATCATGAATTCAATCAAGTCTGTTCCACTGCAAGAAGAAGAAGAAAAAATCGGTCAAAAGAAATACTTTAATAGCTGAATACTTTTATGTCACGAAATACCCAGAATTCGGTTTTCTATTTTATCTGGTAACATAATTTAAGAACGGAATACAGCAAAAATATTTCAGCGCCGAAACGTTTCTCTGTTCATTCCGGAGTTAAAATGTTATAGATCATCAGTCAATTTTTGCGTGACATGTTAATTTACTTCAAAATAAGGAATTTTTTTCAGGATAATATGAAAGATATTTTTTTTTAAATACGTTTAGATACACTATTTATCTATCAACACAATTTTGTCTGCAAAATAACGTTGTTTTGTTAGTTCACGTTTTATATATGCGGAGACACTTTTTGTAAAACTTTCGGACATTATACGGCAGAAATCGTTGTTTACTTCTTAGGTTGGGGCACTATACAGGTGATTAACCCTTTCCTTACAGGGTGGGGTAACAAGTACCCAAAGAATACGGGCCCAAGAATGAACGAACACACACACAAACGAACAAACAAACACACACACACACACACACACACACACACATATATATATATATATGTGTGTGTATGTGTGTGTGTGTGTGTGTGCATGCATTTATTTTACTGGATTTATAGTAAACCTATCCAGGTTGACATGAACACGCAATGTAATGTTTTTAAATCATAAATCAATCCAGTTTTTAATATGCATCATCTGAAACACGGAAATATTTAACTTATAAGAGAGCCTATGTAATCAATATAAAATATTTCATTCTATAAAATACCTTGCATTTTATTAATGGAAATATAAGTGATTTATTGAACTAGGGGTGAAATGTCACTTGAAGTCAAAAACTTTTTAAGAGAGTGATAAATCATCGTCACATTCAGTCCAATGAACCACACATGTTCACAACTTTCCAGCGTTTCTTCTGAAACTTTAAATAATTTACTAATGTAATCTAAAGGTTACTTTGAAAGAATAGAAGCCGACATGTATTACGTATTCTCCATTATTTGGATTACTAACGAAGAATGCTTAAGAAGAACACGCATTAGTAAATGAACGTGTTTGAAAGCTATTCCGAACGAAACGTAAATTCAAATGATTATTAAAGTCCTAAAACATTCAGAAATATATGTTGTGACGGTAAGTTAAACGGAAAAATGCATAGATAGTTAGAGGGAGGGGACCATAGAAATAACGTCCATGAAAGTTATACAGAATGAAACGAAAATTCAAATGATTATCAAGCTCTAAAATATACAAAAATATATGCTGTGATAGTAAGTTAAATGATTAAAAGAATGGAAAGTTATAGGAAAAATACCATACAATTCACGTGTTTGAAAGTTATCTTAAATAAAACAAAAATTCAAATGGTTGTTAAAGCTCTAAAATATTCCCAAACATCTGTTCAACTGGCAAGTTTAAAGGATAAAGACGTGAAAAAACTATAGGGAAGTAACGATACAATTACTTTCTGTAATAATCTAAGCGTCTGAAATAGTACTTTTTTATTAATCAATCGCTTACTTCATCAATAATCCTAAATTATAAATTCCCTTCTAAAGTAAAGCACATAAATCTTTGTTAGGTTTATCATAGAGAATCATTGTTAAAATGTTGTTTTGCGTTTAGAATAATACATAAATCTTTGAGAGTTTGAAATATTTTTGGCACTCACTCTTTATATTTCTTTAAAGCTAAGGGGGAAATAGAGGGGGATATTTTATAATTTTTTTATCTCCAGTAGAAATTCATACTACCATTTTCTGTAATGTTTAAGTATATGCACACAAAACATTTTAGTTAAAATAAAACTATTTGTCATCTGATGTAAATATAGTTACCATAGTTAATTTGCTTTAGTCTCAATAACATTTATTTTATGTAATGCATACACAAGTCTCATGACAATTTTGTTATCATTTAATAACGTTTAGTAAAAAACATATATATTGAAAAGGAAAAACATACTATGTGCGCCTTCAAAACACTGAAAAATTCAGTTTCGATTGTAGAAAAAAAAACTCCTTTATTATGGATGTCCAAATTTACTATCGTATTATGTCATGTTTTATGAAAATAGTCATGTTCACACAAACAGTATGCATAAATATCGGAAAGACAAGATTAAAATTTATCAGGAAATAGCAAACTTTGATATTATACATACCGGGTGTCCCAAAAAGGACCGACGATTTGAAAAATCAATTAAAGAAAAACGGAGGGCGATAAAAATGTACGGTTTGCTGCATTCTGCTTAGGTAACCAGGGAATTTATTCTCACCAATTTTCAAAATTAGTTACAAAATTCGTCAACAGATGGCGCTGCTGACTGGGAAAACTATAAAACAATGTTTTCAAAATAACCACCGTTTGCATCAACAACGTGGCACAGTCTGAGGATAAAATTCACAGATGTCCGTGCAAACATTTCAGTTTGAATGTTCTGACAAGCAGCAGAGATGTATTGTTCCAGTTCATCTATAGTTTGTGGATTGTGATGATACACCTGGTCTTTCAAGTACCCCCGAAGAAAAAAAATCGCATGGCATCAAATCTGGCAAATAGGGAGGCCAATCCTTGCCAATTTGCGTATGCTTCTCGTAGTCAAGGGCAATGACACGATCACCGAAATGTTCGCTGAGAAAATCGAACACTTCAGCCGAACTGGAACAATAAATGTCTACTACTTGTCAGGATATTCAAACTGAAATGTTTGCACGGGAGTCTGTTAATTTTGTCCTCAGACTGCGTTACATTGTTGCTGCAAACGGTGGTTATTTTGAAAACATTGTTTTATAGTTTTTCCCAGTCAGCAGCGCCATCTGTTGACGGACTTTGTAACCAATTTTGAAAATTGGTGAGAATAAATTCCCTGGTTACCTAAGCAGAATGCAGCAAACCGTACATTTTTATCGCCCTCCGTTTTTCTTTAATTGATTTTTCAAATCGTCGGTCATTTTTGGGACATCCGGTAAATGGACACAGATACATTCATATATATATATATATATATATATATATACAGGGTGTTCCATAAATACCGCCCAAACTCTGCAGAGCCAGATTCCTCGTTGGGAGTACATAAAAAATGCCCAAAGAACTGTAACTGTACGACGATATCCACACACATTATAATTTAGTTAAGGGCTACTATAATTTAGTTTAGAAAACTATATAATGGCACCCTCAAAGTTTCTATTCCCTGTAAAATGTCACATTGGTTAGGTCTGGAGAGCGAGGTGGCCATGCAAGTGGAAAAAAGCTACTTATGATCCTTTCATCTGTAAATCGAAAGCGTAACAGATTCCGCAACAATCTTTATAGCCCAAAATACTGGCCCTGCTGTCGACTACGTAGTCATGAATTTGTGTTTGGATGTTTCACTAGCCTTTTACACAAATTCTCCGGTCCGCCGACAACAACTACGCCATATCGTCACCTATCGGCGACTTTTGGAAAACTTTTTTGTCATGGAAACTCTTTCTCATACCATTCATCCTTAGTCCCTCTGTCAATTTTGTTACTCCGACTGATAGATCGCGCTATAGAGGGCTCTGAGTAGTGTCAGTTAAAAAAAAAAAACACCCTGTGTATATATATATATATATATAGATAGATAGATAGATAGATAGATACATAGAATTCCCTATCCGGATAATACAGATGTATGTTATAAGGGTTAAATTATAAATAATACTCCAAAGCAGTAATAATTTTTTGTTATATTCAGTACCTCAAATTCCTAAACTTTGTCTAATATGGACGTATTTCTATTTATTTAAGAAGTAACTGTGTCCTGACTTTGTATCAGATTCTCAATTAAAGAGCATGGAATAAATTATCTATTGTTCGTGAGAAGTAGTACAGTCAAGTATAAATAATGCAGAGGAACTCAATTATTCTTTAGACACTTGAGCTGTATTTTTTTTTTGTTATTTGTTTTTTGTTTTCCCCCCATTCTTTACGTGAACGAAGTTTTCCAATAGTTTGACAAGAGGCTCTTGAATAATAATGGGCTGGGTAAAGCGTTTGGAAGAATCTGGATAATATGTTTAGCTTGGGAATTTGAATATGTACACTAGGATAAGCTTTCGCGGATATTGTCTAAAGTAAAGATGTGAACATAATCTCCTCTATCATAATTGAGAAATTTCATATTATAACAAGATTAATGGAGATTACTTCATTAAAAACAGCGAAACACCGTGTTAAAAAATATATATGGAAGAGAAAGGTGTCAGCGAGTCTATAAAGTTATAAAATTTTGAAAGAATACTAGATCAATATGACGAAGAATTAATTTTCGAGAAACATGAAATTTTTACGTCTTCTGAAATGTGGTATTTGCCTTAGGGTAATTACCCATTTTCTCTTTGAATTTTTATTTCGTTTTACACTAGATAAAGAATATACAACTAATAAAATATATACTTAAAATTTTTCAGGGTAACTGTAGGCAACTTATAATTTATTGATTTCTTGCAAAAAAATTAAATTAAATTGAACGCTGTCGAAGCAATCAACATATTTAACGAATTTAACAACAAAGATTTTTACACACGTCTTTATACAGGGTTAGCTAGAAATAGGTTTCCCACTTCAGAGGGCTCAAGAATGTGTTCGATTTGTCGAAATAAGATAAAATTTGAACTATAGATACAAATGATGTGCTTGATATTTATTAAAAAAAGTACAAATTTCCGCTGATAAGTGATGCTGTACCCTTGCATCCGGAAAAAGTGACAGTATGATGTGGTTTTACGACTACTTTTATGATTGGGCCGTATTTTTGTACGAGATAACTACAAATAGAATCCAAACCTGTTCCGTAACAGAACAACGGTACCGATATTTAGTGAGTGATTTTGTAAACCCATGACTTCAGCAGCGTCAATGTCTTCAGGACAACCTTTTTCCTGCAGGATGGTGCACCTCCTCACATTGATCGTCATGTAAACCAATTGCTAAGACAACATTTCACGGATGCACGCGTTATCAGGCGTCATTTCCCTACAGCATAGCCTCATCCTTCACCGACTATCACCCCCTGAAACTTTTGGTTGTGGGGTTTCCCGAAGGACAATATCTACCGTAAAAGGCCAGCATCTTTGCCGGATCTGAAGGACAGCATTCGGTGACATGTTCTAGATATTCCGGCAGACTCACTCCGGTCAGCTGTGGAAAATATGGTTCTGCAATTAGAGCTCATTCTTGATAATGAAGGGGAACATATTGAGAGGCTGTAATGGTACAATTGTATTATTATTTAACATTTATAAAGTATTTTTATGTGTAATACAGCACCCCCATCGGCTGAATTGTATACTATTTTTTTAAGTGAATGTCAAGAGCATCATTTGAATTATTTGCATTTCATATTTTATGTCATTTAGACTAATAGAACGTATTATAGAGCCCTCTGAATTGGGAAATATTTTACTTACTAATCCTATATTAAAACCACACACACACACACACACACACACACATATATATATATATATATATATATATATTAGGGTGGCCCTTATTTTTCAACTTTGTTTTTTTTAATGTTTCACCCTCTCAGATTTTTCTAACTGGCTTAAAACTAATGTCCCCAAAAAATAGGGTCATTCGCATAATTATAAGTGGTGTCGCAGAGGCTGTAAATTTCGCCATTTATATAAAAGTTACTGTTTTTTTCATAAGTTTAACAGAAAAAATGAAATAAGATTTTATGCTCGTTAATAAACTAAATAATGTCAAATATACAATAAAACATACTTTTGCATAACCCACCAGCACGTAGGACTCACGACAGGGGGCGCTGTGCATGCGACGTCGGCAGTCCTGGTTCCATGGTTGTCGGGAAAACTGACCACGGCGCTTAGTCATAATCAGTATTGTGTTGTCTTCCAAACGAAGCGGTAGCAAGTGGGTTGTTAAAAAATGACGCTATAGAGTAACTTTGCAATCATATATATCTGATTGAAAGCGAAACAAATCAAATATTAGGTAGCAAATTACCTTCTAATAAACAAGTAACGCAAGTGCTATTTGATAATATGAGATGCGTAAAATTAAGTAACCGTGAAAGTTCTCGTTTAGTAATTTCTGAAACTGTAATTTTTTGACAAAAAGCACGAATACCATTTAGAGAACCTCAACATTCGATTGTTCAACTGGAAGCCCTATATAATGGAGAATACCTCAAAAAAGTTTTAAAAGAAAGAGCGAAACCTAGAATAAAAAAGAACAAAATAAAAAATAAAAAACTAGAGGACCTATTTGATATTGCTCACTCTAATGCCTTGTAAATTATTACAATAGAAGAAGATAGACAATTTCTCATCTCCCAGAGGCTTTAAGGACGAATTGGTGTTTTAGGGAGCATTGATAAAAGAACTGATGAAAAGAAATAATAATTCTAAAATGTCTTAGTGTAGAAGGACAGCGACGAAAAAAAATTAAAGAGGATACAAAAATGAGTGAAACAATAGAGGACATGGACTTGGACATCGAAGAGTCGTGTAAGTAGAAACCATTAAGTATTTTTGAAATTTGTTTTTGACCAATTATTGCATTCTTAACGCAGTATTTTGTAGTATATTTACAAAAGGTTTTGTTTTAGTGTCAGTTTCGTCTAAAAGGGAGAGTTCATCTGAAAATGAAATTGACCGTGAAGATACGTTGTGTCCCAGAAATCAGTCAGGTCCACCGAAAGAATGTAAACGTGGGAACATTAATTTTATTTACACCGAGTTGGTAGCAACTCTTGATAAATGCAAGTTAAGTGACAGAAACTCTGTCCACATTTTAATGGCTACTGCAGAATCTTTGGGACACAATACTGAAGATTTAATTATAAATCGAACCTCGATACATCGATGTCGTCAAAAGCTTAGTGCCGAATGTGCTTCATTAATCTGAAATGGACGTCTGATGTTACAGTTAGAGTTCACTACCGTCCACTGGGATGAAAAGCTCCTTCCATCAATAACTAGAAACAAAAAGCTTGACAGGCTTCCAGCAATTATTTCCGCTAACGGACAAGAGCATCTTTTAGGAGTCCCTCAATTGGATTCTTGCAGTGGAGACGATATGGCAGAAGCTACTTACAACTTGCTTGCTGAAAATAAACTTTTGGATACAGTGCAAGCCTTGTGTTGTGACACCATTGCATCAAATACTGGAAGAATAAAATGTGCTTGCGTTTTATTAGAACAAAAATTGGGTAAAGATTTCTTATACCTACCTTGCAGACACAATATATATATATATATATATATATATATATATATATATATATATAATTATTGACGTCTGAAGATAGATTAGATAGTCTCGCTTCAAATTTAATCTCTGATAATTTAATAACAAAAAAATGTTAGTACATGCAAGGATATTAATATGTCAACTTTAAAATAACGTTCATTTAAAAAAGTAATTTAACTTTGTTAAATATTGGATATTATTGTATGGTGTCACAATACATTATGTGTATTAATTAAATTAGAAATTTTATTTTGGGGATTCTAATGATTAAAACCAAATATATATTACTTTATTATTTACAGAATAATATTGGTACGGATTAAACAAACGGGATTATGTCCTTAAAGGAAATATGTACTCAAAATTTATTCATAAAATGAGTCGCTATTTCTCTCAAAACATAGTAAAGATATTTAAAAATACCACTGCAAAAACTGACTGCAACAATTTTTCTCGAAAATGTGGATCACAGAACTAACATTTCTTTTAAAATTTCTGCATTATACTCTTTTTAGAAAAATCCCTCCCTGTCTATTTTTACAAACACATATAAAAATTTTAAAAACTGTTATGTTTTACACATTTTTCTCCTCCAACGAGGCTTTCATTCATTTGTTTTTTCCTTCGCTATTTTCGAACAAATTAGATGGGTCTCATTCGGGCAGTAGAAAAAACATAAATGAGTTTCGTGCTGAATTGTTTAAATATATTTTTCACAGTTATGGAGGCTTTTTAAAAATATATTTGTTTTAATTTATAATTTTTCAAAATCTTTCAATTTTAAATGACGCAAAGTACATTAGAGGCATAACTTACAATAATGAGTATGTATTTTTATTTTCAGTACAACATATAGAGCCTATCAATTGTATCTAAATAATACAGTTTACATATTCATAGTTCACTTTAACAATACTTCATATAATTGCCCACAAACTTTTTAGCAAAATTTATCTTTTAAGTAAAATTATACATATATATATATATATATATATATATATATATATCACGACAAATTTCATAGCGAGGTTGGTGGTTTGTAGAGGGATGGTTGAAGAACCGTTTCTTTTGTAACCATTGCTTATTTGTATAAGAACAATGGTGCCCAGGGATAATACAAAAGCAATTTCAAAACACTTTTGGGCAAAAATTTGGAGGTGGAGCCTAATACAAAAAATGGGAACATGAGATATGTACACGTAAAAAACCTTTGTAGACAATATTAAAATTAAATATGACACAAACTTGAGGAAAACTTGATATTTACATTACAAAAAATCTTTGTACACAGTAATTGACCGTGCAGTATCGACGTATCCAGGGAAAGAACTCTGGGCAAAAAGTCATTTTTTTTTCGATTTTTAAACAAACAATACTATGTGTGTCATTCTAAATTAACAATTCGTCAGAAGTCGAGAACGTAATCTTCAAAATGGTACCTTATATATCGATTTTGTTGAAGTATGAAGGGAGAAAAAGGGATCGTCACCGAAAATGCTCTTCTAGGAATAAATAGTACAGGGTGTCCGGGATAAAAGTATCCAAAAGTTCTAGCTTATTTTTAAAGAACTACCCATTATATTTAAGAAAAAAATATTTCAATAGAAAGAACATCTCACCAAGTTTTAACCCGCGAGAACTCGCACCGGGTATGACATACCCAGTTCATTTTCATTCAATGTTTTTGTTATCTTCTTCTTATCGGATTAGGCCGAAATTTCGTGTAGCTGTATTCAAGGTCACATTCTTTCAGCGGGGTAAAAACTAAGTCTGCTCAATAAATAGATTTGGAGAAAAATATTTCGACGGGTATGTCATACCCGTGCGAGTTCTCGCGTCAGTCAGATCTTTCCTTTTTTTCTGTTAGTTTAGTGCATCATGGCGCGAAATTGGAATTACGACGAGGAAATAAAACAATTACGACACCTTTTAGAGACTGTTTCTAGTGATAATGAAGCTTTATCCCAAGATAATGATGCCTCTGAGGATAGAGAATACTGTAGCAATCACGATTCTTCTACTGAAATTGAGACAGAAACCGAAGATAAAGGTTCACTGTCAACAGCCGATTTTTATATTGGTAAAGATAAAATTACAAAATGGCTGAAGAAAAAATACCGGCAAAATGTAAGAAAGCCTTCAAGGAACGTAATTATTTAGCTTCCAGGTAATACAAATTATTCAAGAGATGTCGCTCCTCCCGTAGATGCATGGAATGTTCTCTTCAATAGCAACATGCTAAATATGATGGTGCCTCAAACAAAGACAACTTATTCAATCCCTTCAATGGAACTGGAAATCACTAATAATGAACCGCCTGCAAAAAAACTCAAGACAAAATATAAACGATGTTAAATTTGCCCAAGTAATAATGACAGAAAAACAAAGTTTATGTGCCAAAAATGGGAAAAATGTCTGTGTTGAACATCAGTATGTAGTTTGTAAAAATTGTCTATAAAAATGTAAGTATTATTAAAATTCACTAAAAATCTTTAATTTATTATCTTATGTTCTTTAGTTACGTAAGGTTTGCATATAAACAATATTAATTGATATTTAAATAGCCGAAATGAACTAGGGTATGAGATACCCGGCGCTTGTACTTGTGTTCGAATTTGGGTGCGAGTGCTCTCGGGTTAATATCAGTCATAGATTTCAATTATAGTATCATAGATTTCGATGTGTGCACCTTTTGCAGCACGATAAACGTCTAAATGGTAATCCAGTTCTCTCCAAGTGTTTTGTAGCATATCTGGAATTATTACACGAATTGATTGAATTCTTCTTGAACTCTTCCACAGCTTTAATTTTTTTTCTTTATACACAACGAATTTAATGAATCCCCAAGCAAACAAATCCAACAAATCTTGATATGCTACGAAAGACTTAGAAAGAACTGGATCACCATTTAGACGTTAGTAATGCTCCAAAAGGTGCCCACATCAAAATCTATGATACTATGATCAAAATATATTATCGATATTAAAACTTGGTGAGATGTTCTTTCTAATTAAATATTGTTTTTTAAATTCTGGTCGGTAGTTTCGTAAAAATAAGTCAAACCTTTTGGATACCTTTAGCCCGGACACCCTGTATATATGATGATGATGTATGTTTTTAAATTTAAATGTTGGTGCTCGAGAGATGAAAGCAAAAGCAAATAAATAAGCGAACACGGGCTTGTCATCTAGCAATAAAGTAATTCTTTACATGTCTCGCGCACATTTTCTCATAGTGTTTACGTAAGAAATTTGCGAATTCGCAACGTATCAACCGTTACCCAAATCTCACTTTCTTTTCTTCGACTTGTACATTTAGAGATTAATACCTTTATTTTAATATTCCTTTAATTATGGGACAAAATAGAAGCTTTCGCTTTATAGCTTGGTAGAATGTTGTCATATGCAATTCAATTGTGTACATAGAATTGTATAAATAAAGTTAACTCTAAAAATGCAGAGCAAAGAAAAATATCACTAATTAAATGATCTTCAGAGAGAAACAAAATAGTTTTCAATCCGAAAGATTTATCTTTCCATGAAAAAATAATAATGTACACCTCTGCGGATGTTGCCAAGAAAGAAACTTATTAACTCACAGAATGATAATAAAAGCAGATTTCAAAATTTAAAATTTTAGTGTGCACGCCATCTTGCGGAAGAAAAAAAAATTGATAATTATACTTAGATTGTCAAACAAACAATATAATGCGTAATTCTAAAGTAATACTTAATCAGAAGCGGAAAATTTAATCTTTAAAATTGTACTTCATTTATAGATTTTAGTTAAATATCACAAAGAAAAGAAAGTCTTGTCTCATACCTAATTTGAATATTTTGAACGTTGAATTGCAAATAATTTTATTTCAAATATTTCTGAAATGTAACCTAACATTTTGCAAATGAGATTTTTTATTTCAGGGATATCAGAAATGTGACAGGATGTGAAGATTTTTTTACAATAGTCAATGTAACGACTCTATGTGATGTCTGTGACGGAAATAACCAATCGTAGCACAGGCATCAGCATTAAGAGGAAAATTGTGTTACTGTAGAAACAAATATATCAGATATGATGATAAATAGTTTGCTAGAGAAATTTACGGATTTGGTGAGTTAAGAAATCTCGGAGAATCTGCAGATTGTTTAACAATTGTGCATGCCACATTTCAGTGTTATGGTTAATACTCTTGGAATACAGAAATGTTAACGAATCTTATAAAATTTCATTTACAATTAACAGTAAATAAAATCGTTCTTACATTTAAATCAAGCAATAAAAAATAAATAAATAATAGCACGCTCTAGAAGACCAAATGTCTGCGTGGCATAATTAATGAAACGTAACAAATTATCTTTGTAAAATACACTGTGATTTAAATTTATACAAATTAATTTTTGGATAAAAAAAAATAACTCAAATGATAAAAAGTGAGTTATTATCTTCGCTATTTATTAGTTAAGCAGAATATATTTGACGCATCGTTATAGAAGGAATTGATTTCAATTTTATCCATTAGCTCAACATTTTAGAAAAATCACTCTTGGAATTCAGAAATTCTAACAGATATCGTATAAATAATATTTTGTTTTAAATGTGACGATAAATAAATAACTCGAGCTAGAAGACACCATATGCCAGCGTAGCACTAAGAGTATTTGACTTTAATTTTATCTCTTAACCTACCACTTTGGAAAAATCAGTCTGTATAACAATAACGTAAGTGCATATCTCACAAATAACTTTCATTTTTTAAACGTGACAGCAAATTAATGCACTGTTACATTTAATGCAGCTTAAAACTAAATAAATAAATAAACAAAAAATCACTCCAAATGTAATCGTAGCACCTTTAAAGAAACGTAACAAATTTTCTTTGTTTAAACAGACTACGATTTAATGTTAAAAGAAAATCCCCCTAGTAAAAGGACAGTTGCAAAATCATTAAAATGCTCGGTGTCCACTGTAAAGAAAATGATAAACGTTCATTTAAATCTTAAGAAAGCGAAAAAACGCAATGTGCATCGTCTTCTTCCAAATTATATCGCTGAACGCAGGAGACACTGCAGAATTATATATGAGAAACACTTATCCAAAGAAAAATGGAAAACAATTGTCACAATAGATGAATCACGAGTGTATTTAAATGATTGTAACAAAAAAAGAGCCATTTATTATCATAAAAGGGGAGAAAAAAACTTAAATACATGTTTCAAAGAATCGAAAGAAAGTTTTTCTGAGGGATTCATGATTGTTGCTGGTTTTTCTTAAAAGGGCAAGTTAAAAATAAAGAGAGTGGAAAAAATGTCACGATTAACTCCAAATACGATCGAGAACATATTTTATCGCCAATTTTTCTGAATGAAATACCATCGCTTTACCCACAGTGCCATCAATCTGTGAGACTCCATCAGGACAAACCTGGCAATCACGCAACAAATTGTCCTTCCTATACACCAGCTACGCAAAGTAGATTTAATTCATCCGTGCAGGAGCAATTGACTTCAATTTTATTTGTTAGCGCGCCCTCTTCGGAAAAATCCCTCTGGGAAATCAGAAATGTTCATGAATATCTCATAAATAAAATTTTTTCTCATTTAAATGTCACAGTAAATAAATACGATGGGGAATTGAATGCAATTAAAAAGTAATAACAAATCACGCTAGAAGATACAAAATGTAATCGTGGCACAGTTAATGAAACATAACAAATAAACTTTGTTTAAATAGACTACGATTTCAATCTGCACAAATTATTTCCTGGATAGGAAGTAAAAGAAAAATCTCTCAAATGATAACACGCAACAAATTCTCCTCGCCGTTCAGCAGTTACGCAAAGTAGATTTAACTCATCCCTCCAGGAGCAATTGACTTCAATTTTATCTCTTAGCCCGGCACTTTGGAAAAATCACTATAAATCCTCTCGGCGGAATCATTATCGACGGGTCTCGGGGAAACCCTGCTGGGGAATTGCTTTATGGGGCTTCCGTTGGCTCTGAAAGGAATGTTTCCCTCGGTAGACATCAATGCCGATTTGAATTACTCTGAAAAATGTAGATCACCTACTTTATACAAAAGGCTGTCCCCAATTTGTTTCAGAGTGTTATAACGACTGAGGTCTTCTAGCAGTTAAATGAATTTGGAATGGATTCTGAATATTTCATTTTGTGTTTCAAAGGTGAAAATGGAGTTATTGAATTTTTTACCTATACATTTATACAAAATGTGTATACATTCTGTTTTAAAGTGTTATAATGATAGATGTTTTTAGACAATTCAATGCATTTTAAAGGAATACTAAATGTTTGTTTTTTCATATCAAAGGTGAAAATGAAATTATTGATATTTTCAAGTTACACTTACTATAGACGTCTACTTTATACACAAGATATCCACAATTTGTTATTAAGCGTTGTTTGTCATAAGCGTACAGCATAATGACTGAGGTCTACTAACAGTTAAATGAATTTGAAAATAATGCTGAATATTTGATCTTCTATGTAAAAGATGAAAATGAAATTATTGATATATTTTTATGTTCACCTACTTTATATAACATGTGTTCTCAATTTGTATTAAAGCGTTATAAAGATTGATGCTTCATACTTTAAATGCATGGAGTAGAATATTAAGTATTTGCTTTTATATTTAAAAAGTGAATATTAAAATATTGATATTTTCAATGTGCACCTACTTTGTGCAAAGGCTGCCCTGAATTTGGTTTGCAGCGTAATTATAATGACTAACGTTTTCTAACAGTTAAATGAATTAGAAATGAATACTAAATATATGGCTTTATATTTCAAAGATGAATATGAAGTTATTAATAATTACAATGTACGCTTACTTTAGAGAAAAGCTGCCCTTAATTTGTTTTAGAACGTTATAATTACTGGAGAATTATAATAGTTAAATATATGAGTTTGTATAGAATACTAAATATTTGCTTTTCTATTTCAAATATGAAAAGCAAGTTATTGATATTTTCGATGTACACCTACATTTTACAAAGTCTGTCTTTAATTTGTTTTAAAGCATTATAATGACTAACGTTTTCTAACAGTTAAGTGAATTAGAAAGGATGACTAATATCTGGTTTTATGTTTTAATGGTAAAAATGAAGTTATTAATAGTTTAAATGCACATCTACTTTGAAGAAAAGCTGTCCTCCACATATTTTAAAACGTAATAATGACTAAAATTTTGCTAAGAAAGGAATACTGAATATTTGGTTTTATACACTGCTGGCCACCCAAATTGCAACACCAAAAAAAGACAAGAGATATCACAACAAAATTTATTTTGTAGATAACATGTTGACCAAGTATCAAATGATTAAATTTATAGACTTCTGTGAAGTGTGGTTCCGGCCAAAATCAGTAGCCAGAGTAGCCGCCATTGTTGGAGATCACCGCTGCCACACGCCTCGGCATTGATTCAAAGACACTTTGGATGAGTTCATGGGGTACAGCAGACGAAGCAGCTTCCACACGTTGCCAAAGTTGATCTGCTGTGGCAGCTGGGGATGGAATCTGGGTCAATCGTAGAGCAACCATGGACCACATGTTTTCTATCGGCCAAAGATCCGGAGGGCCAGGCGGCCAGGGAAGCAATTGAATCTGGCAATTGACGAAGAAACGTTGGACAATGCGTGCCACGTGTGGTCGCGCGTTTATCCTGTTGAAATATGGCCGTGGGCAAGCCCTGAAGGTAAGGAAGGACAACTGGCTCCAACACCTCGGAGATGTAGCGCTGGCTGTTTAAAGTACCGGCAATGCGTACTAGAGGTGTGCGAGAGTGATATCCAATACCGCCCCATACCATAATACCCGGTGCAGGACCAGTGTGGCGGTGCATAACGCGGCTGTTCAGCGTCCTGTCTTCACGGTGTCTCCAGACACGAATGCGACCATCGTGGTGTTGCAGAGAGAAGCGTGACTCGTCAGTAAAGACAATTTCATTCCATTCTGCCGTCCACATCCTTCTGTCATCGCACCATCGGCGGCGGAGACGTCTGTGGTTCTGCGTGAAGGGTAGACAAAGCAATGGACGTCTTGCGGACAGACCACTCTGCTGTAAACGGCGTCGAATGGTACGCGCAGACACTGGATGATGCGTTACAGACTGCATGTGCTGTGCTATGGTTCGTGATGTGACTGAGCGATCCGTCACTGCCATGTGCACAATTTGCCTGTCATCACATGAAGTGGTGTGCTGAGGTGGATGCGATCGAACACGCCGGTCCGCCGTACCCTCCTGCATCCAACGATCACATATCTGCATTACAGTTGTTTGGTTTCGTCCAACACGACTACCGATTTCCCTGAAAGATAATCCACAATCTCGGTAGGCCACTATCCTTCCTCTGTCGAACTCGGATACTTGATCAAAAGATTATCGCTGTTTTCGACGAGGCATAATTGATCGTTTTTTTGAAAAAAACACAAGAAAAACACAATTGCCGAACTTGAAATCGTCGAAATCTCCAAGCCTTAAATAGCGCTTTGAAGTGGCGCCACAGGCGCCCGTGATGTGCGTCTGCGCTGAAATTCTAATCATTTGCATATCTCACCTCCGCTAATGCATGTTGTAATTTCATGTTATTTGCATGTTTCCTTCAGGGTGTTGCATTTACAGTGGCCAGCAGTGTATTTCATAGGGGAAAATGAAGTTACTGATATTTTAAATGTTCACTTTCTTTACTCAAAATCTATACTCAATTTTTTTTAGAACGTTAAAATGATTGAAGTCTTTTAGCAGCTAAATAAATAAGTTTGAACAGAATGCAAAATATTTGCGTTTCTATTTGAAAGATCAAAATGAAGTCATTGAAATTTTCACTTACACATTTATTCAAAAGCTGTCCCAAATTTGTTGTAAAGTGTTTTAATGATAGAACTTTTTAACAGTTCAATAAACATGTAAGGAATACTAAATATTTGTATTTATACAGGGTGTCTCTAAAAACCATGACACATTTTAAAAATTTATAAAAAAAATACAAGGTAGGAACTGGAAATTCCCAGATATATTATCGCATATACAGTTTTCATTTCTGTGTCAAAAAAGTTAAATAGAGGGCACCATTTGTTCCGTGAAAGTGAAAGGTGCAAAATTGCTACTCCATCAGAGAAAGCGATATGTTTTGGCTGGAATTTCGAAACCGAATCTGTTACGCAAGTAAACTGCTAAAACGTCAGAATTCGGGGATCTGTAAACCTACATCATGTCATTGAACATATCGGAAACAGTCCCAAAGTGAATGTGTGGTGCGAATTAATGGCAGATTGTGTGATTGGTCCATTCTTATTCCACGAAGATACGGTAGCAAAATAAATTTACTTACACATGATTAAAATTTTTGCTGTCCAATAAATATCTTATTTACACCCCAAAATCATTTGGCAACAAGAAGGTGCACCGCCTCATCGGGGTATCATTGTACGATACTTTTAAAATGAGGAATTTCCAAATAGGTGGATTGGACGAGATGGTCCCATCCAGTGGCGTCCTCGACATTACACCTCTTGACTTTTTTCGTTGTGGATTTTTCAAAGAGAAAATTTATTCCACAAAAGAGGTCAGTCTTAAAGAACTCAAAAAACGCATAATTGCTGCAATTTCATGTGTTACGGAATCCATTTTGGAACACACTTGGACTGAAATGGATTATCGACTGGTTATTCTCCTTGCAACAAAAGGAAAAAGTATTGAAATTGTTTGATTACACTAAAAAAAAACTCTGATGTATAAGGTAACACGTATGTGAATTTCTTGTTCCTACCATGAGAATTTTTTTAATATAATTTTTTAAAATGTGTCAAAGTTTTTTGAGACACCCTGTATATCATAGGTGAAATTGAAGTTATAGATATTTTCAATCAACACCTACTATATACGCCTACTTTATTCAAAATATATCCTCAATTTGTTTTAAATCATTATAATGCTTGAGGTCTACAAATAGTTAAATGAATTTGAGAGGAATGCCAAATATTGATCTTATATTTATGTCAAAGGGGGAAATGAAGTGTTGTTTTTGGTGGTGCTAATGCCTCCTGGTTGGAGGTTCCATTCACCTGGTCCTAATAGGCTATTGAGCTGAAAGGGGGCGGCTCCTGTTTTGAATTAGCACCACAAGGATCGGAGTCCGACTTGGCTAAATGACCGATCCCATAATTTTGAACCGAGTAAAGTGACGCGACCTGAACACTTGACCCCGTACCTCCAGAGGTAAATTTGCGAACTTGGAGGAGATTGTAGTCACGACCTATTTTACGTTCCCCGGCCACCATTAGTGAACACGGCGGTGGATTTGCAGTGACGAGCATCGTACCAGAGACGTTTAGATGACTGGATCGCTGCTCTTGCCAACTGAGCCACAGCGCATGAAAATGAAGTTATTGGTATTTTCGTTGTACACTGACATTGTACAAAAATTACTCTAAATTTGTTTTAAAGCGTTATAATGACTAATGTTTTCTAACAGTTAAATGCCTTATAAAGAAATACTAAATATTTGATTTTATATGTCAAAGGGGAAATGGGCAAAAGAGGAGTTTTTAATGTTTTCAACGTGCACCTGTTTTACACACAAGCTGTCCTCGATTTGTTTTTTAGTGTTATAATGACTAACATCGATGAAGTTATTGATACTTTCACTAGGATTTACAACAAATAAAT
Organism: Dolomedes plantarius; assembly: GCA_907164885.2. Lineage (NCBI taxonomy): Eukaryota > Metazoa > Arthropoda > Arachnida > Araneae > Dolomedidae > Dolomedes > Dolomedes plantarius. The sequence continues at coordinate 118,542,449 of OU015492.1, forward strand.
TAAATATTGATATTCGAAAAAAATACGTAATTTATTTTGTTAATAAATTTCAAAGATGAAATGAGGAATAATATGCAACGTGATCTTTTTTTTTTAGAAAGAGTAGGACTTATTTTTCACTCCTAAAGCAATATTTACAATTTGTTTCAATTAACACTTTTTGTTTGTTTACAATGTAAAAAAAATACTTTTAGAAAAAAAGTAGTTTTTATATTAAAGTTGCTTACTTTTCCTTTTCTCCCTAAAATATTTATGCACAAGATGAATGATGAGTGTTTTTAAACCGAATTTTGTCCGACTGCATAACATCGCTTAGTGAATAAAAGAAAATTCAATTTATTACTATAAATCTTTGCTCTAGCCCTTAAAAATAGTTTTATAAAAAACATTTTTTTTTCGTACAATAAATACTTTGTCAAGTGAAGTGAAATATTTTGAAGAGTCTATTAGGAGCCCATAGTGTTATTCTAGGAGCAAATTCCATTAATAAATTTATAAATATTTATATAATTAACCGGAAAGTTTTGTCAAGGATAATCACACTGCTGGTAATGCCTCACTATCATTGTAAGATGCAATTTACATAAGATATCAAAAAATAATGTATGGGATATCATTGGCTTAGTTTTTAGTAAAAATGAAAATTTCTACATTTACCAGAAAAGATTTGTACTACCTAAAGTATTTTTGTTATAAAATTAATATATCTAGATGAATAAGAAAAGAAGGATATCGTTAAAGTTATTATTCCTCTCCCGCATTTTATACGGCTTTATCTATACATGTAGTTGTCATGTAGAATAGGGTGGGCTGTAAAAAATAATTTTCGATTTTCGATAATGGGTAGTGCAGAAAAGGTGCCAATGGTGGTACATAGTTGACACAAAAAAATTGAGATTTTTAGAAAAACTCCTTCATTTACCACAAATGTGTTGAAATTTTGATAAAACGCTGATTTTGGAACTTTTTAAGAGAGCATTTCCAGAAGTTAAGTTTAATTTATTTTTGTGGTATATACTTGTAGAGTCATGTTTAGTGTGCAAAATGCCTAAATAAGCTCTGATTACGTATTATTTAGTTTCTACATGCTTTTTAAATTATCCCATTTATATAGTCTTTACATGTATAGGTGGAAAAAAAAATTGTTTGAATCTTCCACCGGTTTTTCACATTAGTATTTTTAAGTGCCTTGCTCTACCTTCTTTTGTTCTTTTTGTTGCGTCGATGTGTCATATTTTTTGTTTGACAGACCGCTATACGCCTTGACAGCAGGTCTTCTAGGGCGGAGTGGTTGGGATGATGTTTGTTTACAGATTCAGGATAAAACCAATAAAAATATAGGAGGAAGAAAACCTTGAAGGGGGGAAAATTAAAAGCACATTCTTTATGGTTGAAAAGATAAACCGATCTTCATAGAAAAAAAGGCCACAAGCTGCATTGTCGAGAGAAAGACGAAGACAGTATCACAGTGTGGTTGAAACCTGGTTTGGAATATTTGGGACACTTGACACCTCGTTTCGGTCACGGCGAAGAAATACCGTTATCATTACAAAATTTTTTGAGCCAGAACAAAGTGGGTATTTCTGAACTGATTGTAGTCGGGTGCGATGGCACCGCTGATAATGCAGGAAAAAGCAAAGACGTCATTTCCTGTCTTGAGGACAAATTAAGATGTGAACTGGAACATTTGGCTTATATTCTTTATACGAACGAGCTCCCACTTAGACATCTACTGTCTTATTTAGAAGGAGGAACCACGGGTCCTAAGACCTTATCCAGCCCAATCGGATATAGACTAATGGGGTGCAAAAATCTACGTGTTTCGTTCTAGACTATTCCTGTGACACGGACACCAGGAATACAAAACACTCATGATTTGAGCACAGATCAAAAGTATTTATTTGATATTTTCGTAGCGGTTTCAACTGCATAGTGTTCTCGAGAGCTTCAAAACTGAAATCCAGGGCCAATTGTGCAATCGAGATGGATCACAGCTTTCTGAAATTTTACGCTTGTAATTTAGTACTTCGAATCCTGACGAAGATCTGAAAGATCTCGCGTAGTTTGTGATACGAGTTTATGCGCCAATATGGTTTGGCATAAGTAAACGGCCAGGTTGAATTGACGGACCTAGAAATGTATGGTAGATTACTAAACTCTCAACTTTTCTCTCGGAAGAGTTAAAGAAGACAGTGCACTCAGTGGTTTAAAATATGGACACTATGCCCATCCCGAGAATTTTTGGTAGCAATGACAATCGACGATAACCATGGCATTAGAAAATTAACATGGAGAAGAATTAAAAGATGCCCCAAATCAAAGAAAAATAATTACAAGTTAAAAATAACTTTTTATATACCATGTTTTAAATTTTCTGTTGAATCATATAAACTTGAGAATTCTATGTATTAATAAATACTTTAAATTTTTTTTGATAAATTATCCCATCAACCTGAAAGAAAATGAAGTTATTGGAAGTTAACTTACATTTAACTTTTCGTTCCCGTTCCGGCGAATAGATGGCTGCACCAGTCTACAAAACAAAATTAACTGAAAATAATTGAAAATTAATTTAATTCTGCTTAAAGATGGCTTAAAATATTAAAAAAATGCATTGTCATTGTGTTCTGAGCTATCCTAAAAGTTTCAAACGTCTAGCTAGTCGGGAAGTTAGTTAAAAATCGATTGCAAGATTTATACTTGACAAACACACACACAAACACACAAAGAGGAAAGCAAGTTAATAAAAATGGTAAAAACACCAACAGAGTGCGAGAGTTCCAGGTTTCAAAGCTGATTTTTAAGAAAACGGAGCACTATGACTTCATCGACTGGATCTCCACCGAAATAAACGAGCCCCCAATCACCAAAAGTCTTTTATCAGTGGAAGTTCAATACAACATGATTTCAGGATCCATGTTAGATGAATAATTTTTCTGCTTTTCAAGCCACTCCAAGGGTGTGGTCCATTCTAACGGTTCTTTCAACAGCGGAAAGAACCGTTAGAATTGTGACGGAAGCTGCATGGCAGATATGTGGGAATGAAGGAAGAGATGCCTTGATAAGAGCAAATTTTCAATCACGAAAGATGATGCCAAAGTTCATTTCAAAGAAGGACTTCGTAGCTTAAAAATACGCACATTCTGAATGCAACATTCACTGAATGGGAGGAATTCGAGGTACAGCATCCTCCTTGTGGTGAGTTCTGTGTTTTTTCGGGTTGGTCTCGAATGCAAAACAGGTTAAAAGCCTGTTTTTATATTACATAGCACCTAAATAATACATAATCAGAGCTAGCTTATTTAGGCATTTGGCACACTAAACATGACTATACAAGTAATTATGTACATCCAAACTGAATGAAATTTAACTTCTTGAAAAATTTTGCTAAACACGTTCCAAAATCAGCGTTTAAGTAATTATGTACATCCAAACTGAATGAAATTTAACTTCTTGAAAAATTTTGCTAAACACGTTCCAAAATCAGCGTTTTATCAAAACTTAAGATTCTTGCGGCAAATCAAGGAGTATTCCTGAAAATCTTATTTTCTTTTGTTACGTTAGTACCACAAATAGTACCTTTTTCGCACTACCCATGAAAATAGAAAAAAAGTTTTTTTTCGGCCCACCCTAATGTAGAAGTTCTGAAACAACATTTTACATTCTTGTATCCGGCTGCTCAATTAGAGTACGTTAAACAAACTTATGAATAGTAGTCTATGTACATCTGTACGAGAGAACTACTTATTAGAAAAATATGTAGTTTTTAATATGTTTTCATTATGAAGCATGGAGTTTTATCAAACGTGTATGAACTGTCAAGCAAAAGTAAATATTTGATGTAATGAAAGTGTATATAAAAGAGCAATTCAGCCCGGACCATTATTTTCCTTTCGCATATTTATTAGTAAATTAAGGATTGAAGGAGTGAACTTTTCAGCCCTTAAGACAAGAATATTAAAAGCTATATTTCATGAATTTTTTAAGTAACTAGTCCATTTTTTAAAAATTTAGACTTTTAATTTAAGATTCTTTTATGAAGTTAACTAATGTATATTTATGGCGCATGAATAATAACGAATTTCTCTTAAAGTTTACAAAAATAATTTAATATTAATTAAGGTATGAATGTGAAATTTTCCTCTAAACTATAAGGGTATTTTTTAATTAATTAATTTATTTTTATTTATTTACTATTTTTTGCATCGTGTAATTTATACGGATGTACTTTAAATGCATAATAACGAGTTTCTTAGAAAGTTTCAATATGTATGTACTGATATGATATTATCAGTTACTTTTGAGTAAAATATTTTATAGATTGTAGTTTTATTTCAGGCATACAGGTTCCTCTATTACCGTCTTTCTGAAATTAACTTTGATAAAATTCAGCTGAATAAACGGAAATTCAAATCAGTATGTCTCGGGGAAGACAATAAAAATATTATATTATTATTTTGCCATGATTTACCACGGCAAAAATATTTCATTTTCAAAATAACTGAAAGTACCTGACATTGAAAAATGTGATATGGTTTTTTTATTAAAATGAGACATCCGTTGTAATCCTGCAAATCCGTTGTAATCAAAATCCCCATAATTTATATATTGATACTGAAATTAAGATCACCATATTTAAATATAAGAGTCACAACTCACTTATATTTCTTCTGAATATGAAGTAAGATACATATTTATAAATTTTTGTTCACAGTTAGAGAAACTCGGATATATCTAGTTATTTCAATTTATCGCCCGTACAAGCGGTTATCCATAATGTTTTCACTTAGCTCCACTTATGGGAAGTCGTTATAAATCCTCCTCACGCAAGCCGGCGCAACGTGACTCAGGTTCCCCGCCATATTTCTCCGTGGACTTTCGTAACTCGAGAAAGAAATGCATCCCTTGGTAGGCATTAATTTCGGTTTGAATTGCATTCAAGTGTGCCTCACTTATTTTATAGAAATGAGATTATATAACCAATCCCACTTCATTGTGCCTAGGTGAGTTCTATTGCAATTCTTCTGCTCGTCCAAGCCAAGGAAATAAGCTGCAATATATTTTGAGGTTTAGCTACATGAGCTCCTCTTCTTATTAAAGGGGAGAAAAGTCGTTCAGTTTTACTACGTAGAAATATATAATATGAGTAAATTTTGTTTCTTCAATATCCTTTTGTAAGAAGCAATGTCAGATACGTATAATAGAGATAATAGAAAATGCCTGTACATTTATGTACCATCTAAATTTATATTTCTGTTAAGGTCGTTTCAGATACGAGTATATAGTTTTTATGAGAATAGATAATAGCTGCAAACGATTTGTGAGTCAGAGTCTTTATTGTAAGGAAACATATCAAGTGAATTTCCGGTTAATTTATCTCCAGATAACAAAACTAGAGGACGTGTTAATTCAAAGCACTTGAGAAAGGCTACTTATAAATAGGTAAATTGGGCACCTTTCGTATTTCGCAACAGGAAATGCACTAAGAAGCTCGTAGTTGTCCACGTCGAATGGCGTTGCTACCTTCCAAACAAGGCTCGGGTTCGAACTCAGACAAACGCAAGGGCATTTTGGTTCTATTTCCTTCTAGGTAGCAGTATTGATTCACCAATATGGTGGTCAAACATTAAATAACTACGGAAACTGAGTGGCTAATGGGAGAGTGTCTTCAAGACAAAGTGCTTTACGTGTTATAAACTAAAAGTGTATATCTCAAGATCAGAGGGACTTTCGTGCGAAATATGACAGAAGAGGATGTCCTATCTACTAGTCCATACGGATTAAAAAATATAAAGAAAAGAGAGTTGTTTCATCCGGTCTGCCATACGTTTTTAAATAAGAGGAAATGGGACATGCATTCACTTCGTATGTGGTAGGAGATCTGCAAAGTTTTGACATATGCCCTAAAGAATCTATCCTACATGCAACTTTTCCAAAGTAATCAAATAAATATTTAAAACCAAAAAGATTTTTCTTCTGTCAGCTTGGTTGGACAGAATTCGACAACTACTTCTTCCATATCTAAATCTGTGAACCAAGTATACTTTGCACTATGTGGCAGGAAGTTTATTGTATATCGTAGCAAAATTACTTAAGGTAACCTTATTATACTTTGTCTGTGTTGAAACATCGATTTTTATTCTACATCTTCATGGTAGTAAATAATATTTGTCACTTGGATTGCCACTCGATGATATGTACACAACTTTAAATCCATGCAGTGACATTTTAACTATTCAGTATACAACTTTCTTTCAGTCTCTCTTTTCTTGTATATATAGGGTTTTTAATTTGTGAAATAATGATAAATAAACACCTGAAAAGTAATCTACCTTCAACTGCTTTATAAATTTTAAAAATCATTCGTGAATAATGTGATATGATCTAAAAATACATGTTTTAAAACATAATCATATTATATATATCCATTTCTGAAAAATCGTATATAACTATATTTTTTGTTTAAGGATTCGATAGTATAAAATTGATTTTCTTCAAACATTTAACATTGACACTGGCATCAGGCAAATGGTATGAAGTAAATCAATAATATTTACATGTAGATATAGGTATTCTTAATCCTTAATCTTGCATGATATAAAAATTCATTTATTTATACTCTAAAATTAAGTTTATTAACTTGATTCTTAATATATTGTGGATATAAACCTTATTTTATCTATGTTCCGAGCGTGACATAATTTGTTTCATTTACGTATATTATCGATGCATTATTTAAATTTCTCTTTCGGCTGATATGAGTGTATTAAAAATTTGACGCACGGAATTAAATTATAATGTTTGTAATGTTTCTCTCTATTAGCTTAAGTATTTAGGAAAATCGATAAATTAATTAAATATCATACAGAGTCTGAACAGACACCTGATGTTTTTATTTCTTTCTGAAAACATACACATGTGTGTGTGTGTGGGGGGGGGGGGCTAATGTCCCTGGGGGATGACAACATTACACCCCAGTCCGGTGTACATATGAATATAAGACATAGAAACAGACAAATGACACAATCACAGAAGAATTTTATTAACAGACGATGACACCGGCGATGGACGATGGGTTGCAGCTCCCCTTTCTAGACGGGGTTCCAATTGCAGGCGGAAGACTGACCGGTTCCCCAGAATACAGCCAAGTCTTATGCGGGAATTGAACCCACACCCCCAGCGTGGGAGGCTGATGCCTTATCCACTTAGCCACTGGGCGACACACACGCATGTGATTTCAGCTATTGTCCTATTAACTATAATCAAGGATATTTAGCCATACGTAAAATAAATAATGTGATTAATGGTATAGTAAACGGAAGAAACGAAAATCTTTTTATAATAAAAAATTAATTAAACCCAAAAAAAACCCATTTTTTTATTTGCTGTCTGGTTACAATACTTTTTATCTTTTCACTTGATTTTGTTTCTAATTTCCTTGTAATTTACTAATTTTGAGATATTTTGTATTTTTCAAGAATAATAATGATTTTTTTTATAGATTACTTCTAAATCATTTATATGCATCATATACCATGGAAATTAATCTTGCATCCTTAATCTTGCATGATATAAAAATTCATTTATTTATACTCTAAAATTAAGTTTGAGGTATATCAAGGTAAGATTTAAAATGAATAGTGCTCCTATTTTGATTTTTTCTTCTTTTGGATTTCTTATATATATATATATATATATATATATATATATATATATATATATATATATATATATATATATATATATATATATATATATATATATATACGAGGGTTGTAAATAAAATTGTGGCAACGTCACCCAGAAAGTCGTAGAACATCGGGCATGCTCAAACAGGATATCGGAGGAGTGAAGTGGAGCTGTAGTCGATGTGTAGGATACATAAAACCGTAGATCCAGTAGAAGGGGTAGTTGGTGCGTGACGGTGAGCGGTAGAGACGGTGTCGTCTCTACCGCTCTAAATCATGTTTACAAAAAGTGATCAGCGGTCGGGGATTAAAATCAAGGTTGCCCGTGGCTACGGTACCATCTGAACCCGGGAGTTGTTGGAACACCCTCTGTACTCCCCTGACACGATCTCTTTCCTAAGTTGAAAGAACCCCGTCGAGGCATCAGATATTCGTGACGTGCCGTCTGTGATCCGAGCATTAGGGCGCTCGGTCGCTGACATCAACACACAAAACCTTGCCAACGGTATCCTACGGCGTCCTGGCATCTGGCAGAAGGTACATGACTTTGCTGGTGATTGTGTTGAAGGAATGTAATGTAATTTTGTTTGTACGCAAAAAAAGTTTTCCGAGTATGTTGCCATTACTTTATTTACAACCCTCGTATATATATATATATATATATATATATATATATATATATATATATATATATATATATATATATATATATATCCCCAATGTACATTGAATAATAAAGGAAACTTAATAATTTTGAAAATGAACCTTATTACGAAAATTTTAACCTCATTTTCAGTATTTAACTAAGTGGTGTAAAATATATATGAGGCTCAAGTGCGCTTTTTACTCAAAGTTATATTACAGAGATAATACTTGAAATACTATTGACATATTGTAAATTTAGTGAAATTGTATTCGTGAAAAGAATAGAGTTCATGTTTAAAACTAACTGCAGTGCAGGTTACGCTGATGGCACACTTTTCCGAAAATGTTAGGTTTTCTGGAAGGAACGTCGAAGTTTTGTGAGGAATCAGAAAATTTTATAGAATTTTCTGTATGAATATTATTACAACTATAAACGCCTTTGAGAGTACTCATTCATAACATTCAAGACATATATAGTTCTGGACAATTTCAAACCATCGCATTTTCGAAAAAAAAACCATGGCAGGTAATAGCTATTGAACAAATGGAACTCTCAGACAATATTTATGAATGAGAACCAAACACTTTACCACCATGAAGAAATTAGGTTCCTAAAGACTTCGAAACCTATTTACCTATTTACCTTTTTACCGATTACCTATTTTAAAATGGGAATTGTATCAATGAATTGTGTCCATAAAGCTATTTGTATTATAATCAGACAAGCAGGGACGATACTATATTAAGGTACATAATTCTGATCCAACGCCATTATAATCTGGCTAGATTCGCTCTTTCCGAAACATCAAACATGTGATACGTGATATAGATACAGCCGTGTGTTCATTACATTATCAAGGAGCACCCGTTTAGAATGCAAATTCTAATCTTAGATCAATTATCAGATTTATGTGCAAGACGGACTATTAAGTAATCAAAATAGTAACTAAGAGATTTGATAAGACATTTTCCTGTGATACAATTATTTCAATGCACTTAGAAATTTCCCTTTATTAAATAGTCCTTAATATCGATAAAGACACTTATCTATATGGAAAATTTCAGGTTCCAGTGAACAACACCAAAAAATTATTAATTAGAAAATTTTGAATTAATTCCGTAATTTTTTTTCATTTTTTACTCCTATCAGTTTTGTCTTTAATTCATTGCGTTTGTATTCAAAGATGCGTTGTTTAATTTTTGGAGTTATTTTTATTTTTAAACGCATTTCCATTTTTTATTTTATACTTTATTTCAATCCATGCTTATACACAACACGTATTTATTTCAACTTTGGTCGTGATTTGAAAAAGTTTTATTATTAACTCGCGCATCTCTGTGTTACCCTAACTAAATATTTATCAGTAAATATGCATTTTAAAAGAATTATCGATTGCAACTTAACAGAGTAAGGAATTGTTTAATTAAAGCCTTTTGTAAAAGCTGTAAGTCATCTAATTAAACGATTACAGAATATCTCGTGGTTCAAAATATTTATGCCCATGTTTTTGCATATCATAAACATGTTTACGTCCAGTGAGAAAAGAAACTTTTTTTAAATTTTTTGGTTTCGTCATAATATACTTTAGAAAATATTATTTTTATTATAAAAAATTACTGGGCAAAATATTTTACGAAGAAAGTTGTTTTTCTTCCTTAAGTGGAAAGAGCATTGTATAGTGTATTATTGAAAATCACGGCTTTCTTGTGGATTTATTCCTAAATCTTTTCAGAAATATCATATTTATATAGATACAGAATATTCTAAAATAATAAACAATCAGTTCTACTCCTCGTGTATCGAGTTACCTTTTCATTGAATGTATAGCTTCCACAATTTAAAACTTCTTGTTATAGATAGCTGTAAATATTTGTAAATAGTGCTCGTTTTGCTAAACCTTGGAAGGGTTTCGTATATAAAAATTTCGGGCTTGGTCGCGTGGCATCTTACAGACGCCGCACTATCTTATTTAGGTTTTCGTGTTTCTATTTGTAAAAAATAAATATTTATTATAACAGTAAGTTAGAGACATGAGGGATGTTAATGAAAACCAATGACTTTTTAACGTAATTTTATGTGCACTTTTTACAATAAAATAAAGCAAACGAAAAAAAGGGAATTTCTTTAATTATATATTCAATATTTACAGCAGGATTAATAAAAATAAAGCAAATAAAAAATTGTATTGCCATTAGCAATCTTTTCAAATTTGGTGAAAGGCCAATCGGGTGTTTTGTTCTACATCTGTTTACTATAAAAGAATTATAGTAACTGCAGTATTTTTTTTTCTTAGTGAAGACTCATATATAAACACTTCGAAGGTATTGCCATCTGCTGGGTATACAGAGCAATTCCATCATTACGTTAAATGTAAACTAAGTGCTATTGGTGTCTGTGAGAACCTAAGTAACCAGGATATGGTTGATTTACGTTTCTGTAAAATGCTCTTTAGTTACTGTGCTGTTATCGGGCTTTATATTTGAGTATGTGATAGTTTTGTGATATTTCCAAGAATTTTGGCGAGCTTAGCGATAAGTTTGGCTATTTTGGGCGGCGTCCAGTGAACCAATCAGATTTCACCTAGGTGGCGTGGTTATCGAGATATGTATTTTCCATTTCTCGAACAATCGAGAATGTCGCCAAATGTATATAAGGAATCCAATCTATGCTCTTACAGTTCAGATTCAATCCTTTGTCTGTTGGAGCTCTGCTGTTCTGCGTGAAATGCAAGTTCTGTTATTGTCTTTTTTATTGTGTCAAATTTCACACCCAAATGTGTTGATTCATCATGTATATTGGCAATTAGCTAAATCCTATTGATAGTCTTAAACATTACCTTTCAATACGCTTTTGTACATGAAATGAAAGTGTTCGATCCGTAAAATAAAATCTAAATTTAACTTCCAGTAATATATAATCAATAAACTACATATTTTTTTTTAAGTTGCAGTACTCAAATTTTAAACTCTAAATTTTTTATTCATTAAATAAATCTACTACTAACTAAACCAAGTTAAAAATCTTACAAATTAACTTCGAATGTACCTTTATAAGCAAAATCAAAGTGTTTGATCCATAAAATCAGATGTGCATTTAACTGTCAGTACTATACAATCAGTAAATTACATCTTTTGTATTGTTCCAGTACTGAAATTTCAACCTTTAATTTCATGATTCTTCACGTAGATCTACAGTGCGAAGAAAGAATATAAAATGTGATTGTTATTCTATAGCTCTATCTGTTTTATATTTCTTCGATTAAAAGTACTCAGTTCTAAAGGAATATACACTCGAAATAACCCGAAGAAAGTGCCGGATTGGTAGATTTTGGGAAACTGGGTCCACTCATATTTCTTTCATCAGTTAAATCCACCATTAAAACACTATAAAGACATTTAATGTTAAATATCAGGAACATGGAATGAGAAGAATAAAATCGCCTGACAGAAACTTACATCGTTAGAAAAATTCACAGTTGTGGTAAGCACATTTCAACCTCTGATTTGTAGATTAATCTCATAGATTTACAACAAAAAGCTAGTATACTGATGGCCACTCTCTCTCTAGCTCCCTCTGCCACGTACACCTCTGATCAACAGCTCGTATCTGATAAGAAATAAAGCCTCGATAGAAAGCTGAATTTACAAAGTGGTGAAACAATATAAATCGGGAAGCTGGCCTGCCCAGCTTTCATTCATCACTTGAATCCATCCATAAAATACTCAAATGGAATTTAATACTAATATTCAGAAACATAGAATCAGAAGTATAAAATCACATCACAGAAATTTTGATCGTCGGAAAAATTGCAACTGCAGTACCCACATTACAACCTCTAATTTGTTGATTCATCTCGTGATTTATCACAAAGTTATGAAACGGTATATATCAGGAAGCTGGACCTGCCCAGCTTTCATTCATCACATAAATCCATCCGTTAAAATATTCCAATGACATTTAAGGCTAATACTCAGAAACATAGAATTAGAAGTACAAAATAACGTTACATAAATTTTGATCGTTGGGAAAATTGCAACTGCATTACTCACATTACAACCTCTAATTTGTTGATTCATCTCGTGATTCATCACAAAGTGGGGACACGATATATATCGGGAAATTGGACCTGCCTAGCTTTCATTCATCACTTAAATCCACCCATTAAAATATTCCATTGGCATTTAATGCTAAAACTCATAAACATGGAGTCAAAACATGGAGTATAAAAGATCATCGTAAAAAATAAGAGCGCTGGCAAAATTTGCCGCAAGGGGGAAATAAAATAAAAATGAGCATTTATGACGTCACATAAATGTCCCTAAATGTGCTTTAATCCTGTCCTACACATAAATGTATTTCGTAGTTTAGAGGGATGTAACAAAAAAATGTTTTTCAATTTTTTACGACTATAAATAATGTTGACTTAAGACCTCTTCTTTTAAGAACATCTTGTTGACATGTTGTATTGCTCTCGGGGGAAGTGCGGACTTGTGCCCCTCCGGAGATAGTGTCATTTGTCAAAATATTCTCATTGTTGCCACCCGCCTTCTTCGGGAAATACATCTCGTTTGATACGGAACAATAGGTTCTGATCTTCTACAATGGAAGTACATGATTCTTGGGTGAAAGATCCTTTGTATATATTTGTATACATTTTAATGTGAAATGAACTTTGAGGCAGTGATATGTTGTTCACTAACTGAAATATAAGCCTTTATTCGTCAACCGCATTGACTTAGTCATGTTTTCTATTAAAAGATTTGAATAGACACATAAAGCCCGAAAACACAATTTAGGCTTGCTTTTATTTATTGCAAAATGTATACGAATTCCGAGAAACTCAGAAACTTTGAAACATAAATACAAGTTTTTTTTTTTTTCTCAGAGACTATAATGAACACAAATCATACATTTTTTTATCAGATACTTTATATTTTATAAAGTAATTCATATTACGAATTAAATATTATGCTAACCCATGTTAACTCTAAATTTTCAGCAATTATACAGCGCTCCCATATTTGGGTTTTTCAGTGACCATATAGGTGTATGGTATTTTTTTTTAGAAAATATATTGATGTGGTTTTTTCCCTAGCAAGTCAAAATTATAGGAAAAAATTAATGTATATTTCTTATCATAAGAATAATTTAATTAAGATTTAATAAAAAAAGACAATTTACAAAAAAAAAGGTTACAATGACATCAGTCTGTGTTTAAATGTAAAATTATTCAATGAATGTAAAATGATGTTAGTGGAGATCATTTCGATTGTATCGGATATATATCCCTTTTACGAAATCATCCCATAATTTTGGTATTTGTTACGTAACATCAAAGATGGATTCAGTAATCTCAAGTATGAAATCTTATCGAATTTCATGATCCATTTAACGATTCAACTTCACTCATCTGCGTGCGTAGATAGAGTTATTTTCTTATGTTAATAGATTCACAACAGAAGGCCCAAATTCAAATATAAATTGTTTGCCTCGAAATTTATATTTCTTTGACCTCTGACCTGATTTTCTTTTCCTTTGTAAGTTATCCATATGGATAATTGAGTGAAATAAAAATAATTTCAAAAGGAGATTATATAAACGTAATTTTACAGCCCAAAACTTCAAAAAATTTATATACTAAATTAATGTACTTTTGGAATCGAAATAGCCGATAAAATTTCAATTGTAGGTATATCCTACTGCAAGAATCACAAATAAAAATATAAATGAACAAAGAGTTGAAACAAAAACACCAGAAAATCACTGAGATAATAAGTCCAAGGCATGTAGTTTACAACTTCGCATGACATGCATGTCCTTTAACTTCGAATGTTTACTTTTTGAATGGAATCTATGTTGGGGATTGCGAGAGTTCTAATAAGAATATCTTCATGGAGGTTTTCTAAACGATTCAGAAAACTCCAAATTTTTAAAAAATAAAATTTAAAAAAAAATCGAATTTTTCAGAATTTAAAAGTTCTGAATCCCATTAAAATTGAAACCATAAACGATCGTAAGATGGCAATAAGTAGATATCGTCAATACTTTCTCATCTGGATGCCTAAAACGGAACTGGCACTAGGCGTAGTAGAAGGATCGGATCCACCAGTGATGTGCACTCTTTTTTCGACAGCGACCTTTTTTTTTTAAACAAACATCCCTCGATCCCTACGAAAAGTTTTTGGTAATAGCAATTTCTTGAAAGAAAACCAATAAAATGTTAACAAAAGAATAGAAAATAAATAAATATGCAAATTTTGTCAAAATATTTTAAGGATCGATGAATTGTAATTTTGGGGTACAATTTTACTCTGCATAATCACAATAAAAATGTATTCCTTAGCTTCTACCCTTGTTTTTGCCAAGTACCACGTGACTAAAATTTTATATTTAAAAATAAATATGTATTTGTATTCCAGTTAGGTAAAAATTAAAGAAAATTGAAATATAATAAAAAGAAAAGGATATCAAAATTAACACTTCTCGCCGCTCCACCGCAACTTAACTGTTTCGTAGGAACCTAAAATAATATTACATATAACGTAAAAGGATGGGGAAAGTCATAATCTATTGTACGTAATGTAACCATATTATAATCCGTATCCTTCCGGAACTATCTCTCTGTCTGTAGACAGTAATGGTTCGGGAATTATTGAATTAAACGTATCCGTCTTTAATCGGTTCTGAACGAAATATGGTTGTTGAATTGGGGAAGCAGACTAGAGATATTCGCTGTATATTCCTTATAATTTAACAATGTAAAGGTTACAATAAAAAATTTATTGAAGTTCGATATGCAACTGGGTCTATTAAAATTAGCCCAAACACTTTGTGTACTTCTATTTCATACGTAAGATAAATAAAAATTATTTTGACGCAAACAAAAACTAATATAAAAAACATAACATCATAAAAATTTTCTATGTCAAGAAAAAATGCAGATCAACATTTCATCATCAGAGACAGTTCAATTTTTTTTCCCACACAAATCTCGGTCTCCTCTAATTTGTTCCGAACCAGAGAACTTATGAAAAAGCTGAATTCAACTCAACTAACAAAAAAAATTGTTCCTAACAATGAAGATTTCTTTTTCATTAATTCTGAAGTTTCGAGAAAAAAAATTGCTTAGGGTTTCAAAGAGAAATAGAAAGGGACAAAGGAAAAAAGTATAAAATATAAATTCAAAAGAATGCAGTCGTAGTAGGATTCCGCTTTCATAACCCTTTGCATGGAAAAAAAGGTGGCATTTTTATCTGTGTTAACTTTTTCCTAGTTTTAAATTCAGTTATACGTTAATTGAATGAAAACAATGAAGAAAATTAAATGTGTTTATGTAAGTTTTAATACAACGGTTAACTAACAATTACTTATTTCTTGCATTTGATCACTATTACTCTTCTGCATTAAGTATATTCTTTATAAGTATTACATAGTTTTCTGAATGATTACTATTTGTAAAACATAATTTTCTAGGAATTTTTATAGTTTTGATGATAAACTAAAGTTAGTGCCTATATATATATACAAGGTGCACCCATAAAGTAACCGGAAATATTAAAAGATGAAACGATAAAATAAAAAAGTGAAAGATTACTCGGCTGACTTAAAAGAGTGACGTATCAACTCTTGTTAAAGCCAGTTGAAACTAATTATTTTGTTGTTTACATATCAAAACGAAGTAGTAATTTCCATTTACTGAGAAGGCATTGTACAAAAAAATTTGCTTCGGAATGGAACAACGTTGTAACATTAAATTTTATTACAATTTGGTAAATCTGCTACCGAAACTTTAGAGATGATTCGAACAGTATATAGTGATGCATCGCTATCAAGAACACAAGTGTATGAGTGGTACAATCGCTTTACATGTGGGCGAGAAAGCATTGAAGATGAACCAAATATAGGGCGCTCTTCAACTTTAAAGAATGAGGAAAATGTGGAGAAAATTCGTTCTTTGGTAAAAGCTGATAGACGAGTAACAACTCAGCAACTTTCAAACATGCTTGGGATAAGTAAAGTGACCTGTAGATTCATTTAAATTGAAAATCCGAAAATGAAGACACTTTGTGATCGATTTGTGTCTCGGATTTTGACAGAACAGCAAAAAGAAAACAGAAAAGCTTGCTGTGAATGTTTGCTGACTAGTGCGCAACAGGACAACAATTTCTTAAAGCGTATTACTGCAGGAAATGAGACCTGGTGTCTACAATGTGACCCAGAAACAAAAATACAAAGTGCATAGTGGAAAGGACCGTCTTCTCCCATACTAGAAGAAAAAGTACGGATGTCAAAATGAAAGACTAAGGTAATGCTGATTGCATTTTCTGATTACAAATCACTTATTCACCACGAATTTGATCCTGATAATCAAATAATTGATCAGTAGTTTTATAAGGAGGTGCTTTTCGATTAAGAAGCATGATAAGATGAGTTAGAAAGGAACTGTTTGATTCTGGGAAATGGTTTCTTTTACACGTCAATACTAGGCCACATACAGCAATTTCTGTTCAACAGTATCTTGCTAAGCATTCAATTACAGTGCTAAATCACCCACCATATTCTCTCGACTTATCGTCAGCTGATTTTTTCCTTTTTCCGAAGCTTAAGATGGCCATGAAAGGACAGAGATTTGAAAACGTCTCGGATATTAAATCAAATGTTACGCGGATTTTGCGAACGATTAGTTCCAACCTCTATAAACAGTGTTTCGATGACTTGAAAAATCGCTGAAAATTGTATAGACTCCTTTGTCGATTACTTTGAAGGAGATAAATTTATTTGAAGGTGAGTAATACTTTTCTTATTTGTAAAAAAATGTATATATATATATATATATATATATATATATATATATATATATATATATATATATATAATCATTGAAGGATATTCTTTCAAAAAATGTTTGCGATAACTGAAGTAAGTATTTAACCTGTTAAAAGTTTTTGTGACGTGCATTTCGTGTCTAAACAACAGTTTCCTTTTATGCTTTTTATTCTAGCTTTGTTTTTCTGTAGAAAGGGCTAGGGAAATATATTTAAATCATTTACTACTTATAGAATAATTGGTAATATAGAATAATTGGTTTGAAATAACTGTACCTACTTGGTACAGTTATTTCCTCCTTTGCTGTATCCTCCCTGCTTGTATCCTCCTACTTTGATGTGTGGGTTTAACTTTAAATGTCGGACTCTAAAATATTTTGAAATTCAATATGAATCTCAGTTCACTGAAACTTGTTAGAGTACAAAACATTTTATTCAACTCAATTTCTCATGCAAAATAAATAAAAACTAATTAGACACAAACAAAAACAAATGCAAAACATCTAACCTCATAAAAATTTCTACGGAATGGAAAAATATATATCAACAATTCATCATCAGAGACAGTTAAGGATTTTTTTTTTCCCACAGAAATCTTGGTCCCCTCTAATTTGTTCCGAACCAGAGAACAGAAAAAAAAACTCAATTCAACTCAACTTAAAAAAAAAAAAAGTTCCTAACAATGTAGATTTTTTTTTCAGTAACTCTGAAGTTTCGGAAAAAAATGTTTCATGGGGTTTCAAAGAAAAAAATAAATGAGAAAATGAAAGAAAGAAAAGTATGAAATATAAATTCAAAAGAATGCAGACGTAGTTGATTTTAGCTATTATAACTATGTGAATGGAAAACATTAGTGTTATTTTTATCACTGCTATCATTTTCCTAGTTTTTAATTAAAATATAATATAATTTAAAACTCGGAAATTGATATCAGTGATAAAAAAACAATGAAAGCTTAAACCTATAATGTCTGCATTCTTTTGTATTAATATATCATATTTTTTCGTTTTGCTGGATGATTTTCGAAAAGCCAGGACGTTGTGTGTTTGAGTCCCACTCTTGGACGTTCTTAGACGTTCGGAATCGTCTTTAAGCAGTAGGTCCCGGTATAATTAGCCCCCGTGTAGCAAAAGTTCACCGTAGCGCTCCATTCCATACTTTCCCTTTTAATTTCATGAATGCAGTGAAGACAATAAAATGTATTTGTTATTATATACCTACCATTTATCGTCCCCTTTGCAAATCAATACTGCAGATAATGAGCATGAATTTACGACCTACAAAAACAAATGCGGCATGTGTATATCAACAATTCCTCATCAGAGACAGTTAAGAAAGCTATTTCCACAGAAATTTCCGTCCCCCTGTAATTTGTTCCGAAATAGAGAAATTAAAAATAAGCTGAGTTCAACTCAACTTAAAAAAATAGTTCCGAACAATGAAGATTTTTTATTCAATAATTCTGTAGTTTTCCAGAAAAAATATTGCATGAGCTTTCTAAGTGAAAGAGAGTAGGAAAAAATGAAGAAAATATGAAATATAAATTCAACAGAATGCAGATGTCGTAGATTTCAGTTTTTATCACTCTGTGAATGGAAAATATGAGTGGCATTTTATCAGCGCAAACAGTTTTCTCGTTTTACATTAACCCTTCAGCGGTCGCGCCCGTGTATAAAGTGCAACATTTTCGTAATTTTGAATGGTTTGTGTTTACATGTAAGGTTTGAATGTTCTAAGCAGTTTCTATTTATAGCTACACCCTTTCTAACGCAGGTCAAATTTTCTGACCCTTGTATGCCTTTCCATTCATAGTTAGTCGTGATTTATCCGTGGTAAACCAGCGATTATACTGGATTGCAATATGATAAAAGCAGGAGTTCTTGTAGTCGATCAATAGTGAAACTATTACACGGTATCTCGCATATCACGAAAATGGTCAATCTCATTGTTTTTTAGGTTTTTGGACATGGTAGGAATCGATTCGCAAGTTTTCTTTAGATCCAATAAACCGAACAGTTTTGAAATAAGGCAATTGTGCCGGCATTATTTGGCCTTTAATTATAAATATATATCTATATTATAAATATTTTATATCTTGTCATAAAACGCATAATTATTGTTTTCAATTTGAAGGAAAAGTTTATTACAAAAGAAATAATCAAAGTTGAAAGAAACGTTGCACCTTTGTGCCACACGCGCCTGCTTCTGTTCCAAAAATTGGTGCGACGGGTGAAGGGTTAGACTCTTTATTAATTTCACGAGAGAAGTTAAGAAGATGAAATTTGAATATTTAAGTTTTTATTTAATGTGTAGTGGTGAGTAGTAAGACTTGTGCGTAAATAATATTTGTTGCGTGAAAATAACACAGTCATCCATGACAATGCTTGCGTAATAAAAATTTAATAAATGGAACCACCGCACCAAAAAAAACAATAAAATGCATTGTGACACTTGTGTTACAAGGAGAGCCACTTGCAGACTGCAATTCATCAGCAATATCTCCTCTCCGAAATTCAAGCAGGCCAAACGCAAATCGCACATCGCAAGCTCTGACGTAATCTGGTCGCTTTAAGTAATAGCTAACTATGTCTTGCATTGAATCTCTATTACTCTTCTATCTATAAGTTTTTACTGTATAATTATTACAAAATTATGTGAAAGATTACATTTAATAAAACTCAGGGTCCGCGGACTCTTTAATCTTGATTATAAAATATAAGTAATGCATATATATATGTATATATATATATATATATATATATATATATATATATATATATATATATATATATATATATATATATATAAGATTCACACCCTTGCTGATTCCTTCGTTATCACTGTTTCCCTGTTTTTGTCTTTTAATGATTTATTGAATTTTTTTTCTAATTTATCTGCTGTGGGAATGGTGGTCTCGAATGTTCTTACTTAGTCCTCCACTTTAGAGAAGTAGCCATAAATTATCTCCACAGAAGCGTTAACGTGGCTACCAAACCCAGACGATACCTCCCGTATCTCATGAAAATAAAATATCCCCTGACGGACATTAACGCCACGGCGAATTGTCCTCGACTTCTTTTCACCTACTTTACTGAAGTATTTTCGGAGCTATCAACTTTTTTTTATTTTCTTTCGTTTTGAACATGGACTTGTAAAAAGAGTCTTTTTTTCTACCCACAATAAACTGTACACAATTTTACAAAGATTAAAAAGGCAGACGGATTCGCATAAAAAAGTATATATTTACTATAAACATGCCAATTGGTGAAATAACATTAAGCGTGATATTTTATTTTTTATTTTATGAAACAACTGACAGACGGGTTACATTTAAAGCTGATGTTTTCTGAAGTAAATGAACTTTTAAAGGCTAATGGCTTACTCTATGACTTACTCTATGCCTAGCAAATATACGGAAAACCGACTCACAATATAATAAACGGGGCATTTAACGTTCCTCTAAGGCAGTGCTCCCCAACCTTTTTATCGCCGCGGACCGGTCAACGTTTGATAATTTTACCGCGGCCCGCTGAGGGGGAGGGGGCGTTGATTGTTTATATGTTAGATTGTTTTAATTTAATAATTTCAATTCAATTGTACTTAAACATGCCTTCAAAATAAAATGCAGTTACACAAAAAAATAATATAAAATGTTTTAACATTTTAACTCACTAGAACGCTAAATCAATGAGAACCCTGAGTTTGTGGCCCTAAGCTGGCGGCCCGGTACCATTTGATCCACGGTCCGGTACCGGTCCGCGGCCCGGGGGGTAGGGGACCACTGCTCTAAGGGATCTATTTTTACGATATAAAAATGTCCCAAATTCTGTTCAATACGAGAACAGACATGTCGATTCGAAACAATGAGAATGAGTCGATTGCATATGATGTTCGTAAACACTAATATACATACGCACACGAACACAGAAATATATATATATATATATATATATATATATATATATATATATATATATATATGTGTGTGTGTGTGTGTGTGTGTGTTTGTTTAACTTATAAAATTGAAACTGCTTTGAGATGTTTTTTAGCTTCCTCATGTGTTAATATTGTTGGAAGTAAAATTTTTGCTAATAAATGCTTTGGCATTTGAAAAGGATATTTTTATTTAAAAAATTATTGTTTAAATTTTATGGATGGAATTTATCTGCAATATGCTTTTATGCAATTATTGCAAAATGATTGAACAAAGGGGTAAGATATAAACGCCACTTGTGATAAAAATATATTATGTCAAAATATTTCAAATTGATGTTGATATGGGGATCTAAATTTTTTTTCTATATAAAAGGGATTTAAAAGGAAAAAAATTAATCGATTGTGTACATTTGACCAACTTGTGTTAACCAGATAACTTCAACCATGATAATTAGAACTACTAAATAACTGACTTAAACTGAAATTTTCTTTTTGTTTCAAGTCTAAAGAATATTATATAGAGTATTGTGTTTTAGCATATTAACTCGAAATATCTTTTTATCTTATAAGTATGAATATTCAGTTATTTTACTTACACCGTGTAGAAGATATAAAGTATTGAACCTATAGACTGTCTGTATAAAACAGCGATTTGCATTTATCATATACTGTACTTTATGAACATGTGGAAATTTCTTAAATATATTTATGATCTGAACTTAAAACACCGGTAATACATAAATTTTAATAATGTATAACGTATTTAAATTTTCAAACAGTTTCATTTCTCCTATGTTTTAGAACGCAATCCTCGGAAACACTCTCTGTAATATTCATACGAAAACTGCGATTCAGAGGTATTTTAATCTAGTGATTGAAACTTCACTGTTATTATTCATAGTAGGAGTGTCATGCATATTACATAACTCTTTTAATAATTTTACAGAGAACGTTGTCTGTTTTTTGTCCATGACTTATACTCTCAGCTGATTAAATGAGTAATAATTTGAAATGCAATGATTTTTAATATTTATTACTGAATGTAAGTTTAGTTAAAATAGGAACATTGAAAAACACAAAACCGGAATTTAATTATATTCTATGAATTTGTATATTACTGTACAGTAAGAGTAGTTCATGATATTCCTCACAAGTACTAAAATTACAGACTTTTCGAATGTAGCATGTACTCCGGCTACATTTAAACAAAAAACTTCAAAATTCAATTAATGTCAATTCTGAACACAAAATATTTGAAGCATAATTAGTTTACATCCTTTAAGTGTTGCAGTATAGCTGTCCTTTTTAGTTGATTTTTTTATCTTTCTAGTAACAGTCTGTCTATAAATACGTGGGTCATATCAAACGTTCGGGAAACACACAATAAATACCCCAATAGGGTCCAAAATTTTACCGATCTTACGTTTAGTAAGTTTCAAAGAAATGCATGCCAAGTTGTAGAAGGATTCGACGCTTCGCCTGTGACTGACATCCCTTTTAACTGCTAATTTTTGTGACTGCTCACACAGGTGGGCAAAATGAGTCTCACGAGTTGATGAAACATTACATTATCAAAAGGCAAAACGATGGCAAAAACAAAATCAGGACTTTTAGTGAAATATCAGGTAAATATTATGGTGAGTCCACAACTTCGTTTAAATATTATTTAAAAGCGGTTTGTTGATTTTTGTTGCAGACGAATTGGTACAAGTGACTTTTCTGGTCGCCACGTTGATATTTTAAGAAAAACAATATCATAGTAAGAATAGATAATCTCATAGTAAGAATAGGTGCCGCATTTTCTAACAATCGATCTGAAACAATAAAGGGTGAACACTTCTAAGCACATTTTGTAGCATTTTTAAATGAATGCAGATAGATTTTGGTTCATTTCGTAATAGTTGTTAAAATTTGCTTCAAATTTCACGGTGAATAGTGAAACAATTGTTATTTTTTGTGTTGTTTTTTCAGAGTTCGATAAGTCTTAAGATATGGACAGAATAAAAAAGCTTGAAAATCATAGGCAAAAATGTATAGTAATAAACTTAAGAAACATTTATGTTCAGAAGTAAAAATACAAAGATAAAAAGCTTTTTGTAGAATCATATAAACTTGACAATTCTATGTATTAATAAATACTTAAAAAATTTTTTTTGATGAATTATCCCATCAACTTGAAAGAAAATGAAGTTAATTGGAAGTTAACTTGCGTTTAACTTTTCCTTCCTGTCCCGGCTGATAGATGGCTGCACCAGTCAACAAAAAAAAATTAACTGAAAATGAATTAAATCCTGCTTAAAGATGACTAAAAATATCCAAGGAATGCATTGTCATCGTGTTCTGAGCTATTCTAAAAGTTTCAAATGTCTAGCTAGTCGGTATGTTAGTTAAAAATCGATTGCAAGATTTGAACTGGACAAACACACAAACAAACAAGAAAGCGAGTTAATAAAAACATGTAAAAAATAAACTCTTCAAAAATCTATTTTTTTTCATTCTTTCAAGGACTTAGAAAGCATCCTTCATATATAAATATAAAACTATATATCTTTATACTTATATATTCAACTCGACATATTGGACTTGTATAAATTCAAACGTGGACCAAGAATATTAGCAACAGTGTATATATAAATATACAGAAAGAGAGAGATATTCAGCTATAACTCATAACATGTAGACTGTCAATCACTCTATAACAAATTTAATTTTTTAAATAATTATATAATAATTTGAGGGTTATAAAATTTATATCACGAGTAATATCATAAAAAATCCTTTAAAATGGAATCTTTTTCGAAACCTTTACCTCCATTTTCTGATTTTTGGTGAATTTTAGAAGATTAAATTTTAGAATTTAATTTCTTAAATGCTAATCACGTGGTCTCTTTTCTTTTTGGGATACTTTAATCTAATTTTGTGTCACGTGCATAACAACTAAATAAATAGATAAAAAAATATTAAAATACAGTAAAACATAAAATTTAACCACTAGACTAATTGAGATGGAAGTTTTTAAAGAAGTTAATTCAAATTAGTATGGTTTATGGATATTAAACATACAAATTAATTGCATACACTGACCATTGTATTTAATTTGAATATTATCTTTTACATTATTTTTCGATAAAAAATATCCGTTACGATTCCTTTATAAATAAATATATATATATATATATATATATATTTATTTATTTTTTTTTTAAGGCATTAATAGCATTCGTTGACCGGTGTATTTTATTTGAATGTACTCCGTAGCGAAGCACGGGTATTAAGCTAGTATATATATATAAATATACGTGTGTGTCTTTTTGTTTTCGCGGATATTCGAGGTAAAATTCCAATGAAATCAAGCATTCGTTTGTCAAGAGATAAGTGTAACACCTCGACTCTATAATTCATTCTGAAATTTTGCTTACCAGGCAAAGAATAAATATGCCTAACATAGCAATACGATCCTATTTACTCTTTAATGGTTTTAAATATAATTGATAAAGCCGAACTTACAGTTTCTGTGGTGCAAAACGAATATTTTTACTTATTTCACATCCCTATTGGAGGAGCAGGTAAAGTTTGTTCAGGTTGATATTGGAAATCCATTGCGAACTTCGTTTACGACTTTGAACTTCGAATGAAATTGAAAAGAATGTCACATGCGTAACTAATGAATATTCCAGTAAGAGTCGGACAGGAAATCTCAAAAGATAATCGATTGTGCCACGCGATATTTTGTGTAAAATTCTTCCGGAAGTTTTCTGTGTCTTGAAATGGTGCCAGATACCATGTTGTTTTACGTGACCGAACTTCCGTGAATCGGTTATGCATGCATTGGAGATTTATCTAATATTTTGTGATACGTTGAAAAATATCGGGGAAGAATTTATGAATAATTAAAGCTAATGACACCAGGTAATGTATGATTAATGCTAATTGTAGTTTATAGAAATATGTAAAACACCTCAGAAATATCTGAAAGATTGCGATATAATATTTAATGGTGTGCTCGGATTTTTGGATACTGGATTTCTTTGGATGGGGATATTTTTGCAATCTGGATGTAGTTATCATTTCTCACTTGTGTTGTACGCAATAAAGAATACGGTTGGAAAAACCGTATGCTTGAGTGAGAAGCTTTTGCAACTCTTAAAAAAAGGGCATAAAACTAAAACGTTACAGAGGGATCGAAATCAATCATTGAGAAAATTTTAGTCCAACTTCATTGTGCAGAAATGCAGTTGTTATATCTATTACACAGTTGAGGGACATTACATTTTTTAATGAATCTAATTATTTTGGTGTGTATATGTGTGCTGGTGTTTTAGACAAACCAAAAATTAAATTCATGAGATTTTAGAAGAAGTAGCCTTTGCTAAACTTTTCATGGAAGATTACTGCGTTTTTTAATTATTTAATGCCCGCAATGTCCTTGAACAGGGAATCAAGGAATATATTTGCAAAGTCGCGGGTGCTGTGGCTAGGTTGGCCAAGGTGTCGAGCAACTGATCTGAAGGTTGCTGATTTGATGCCGGTCACTGACAAATACACCACGAGTACATTAATGGCTCCTGGTTCACTTAAAATCTGTCGGGGCTGCAATGTCCTCCAAGATCCCATAACTACCTCTGGAGGTTCGGGGTCAAGTGTTCCGTTCTTGTCAATTGAATAGGTTCTAAATTTCGGGACCGGCTTGTAGGGGATAGTGCTCGTCGCCTATAAGGTGCCCCCTTGAATGAATGGCCAGCAGTCTTGCGGTGTAAGTCAAGGAAGCCGTCAGGAAGTCGTCAAGGAAGTCGTATTGTTGAACACTACTGGTCTAGTGTCTGCAAGTCGTTGTAATCCCGGTAATTCTCATTCGGGTGAATGTCTAGAAACGACACATGCATCCGCATTTGAGAAATAAAATTAAATTTGCAAAGTCAGGGGGAGATGGGGGTAACGAGTCCTTCAGATGTCACTCCGGGGTTGATCGGTCAAAAGTGTAGTGGCACCTTCTGACGGTGTTGAATCACCCATGTTTTGACCCTATTAAAAAGAAAGCAAGAATAGAAACTTACAAGGGCTATGGACCAATGTAAAAAGATACTATGTATAATATATATATATATATATATATATATATATATATATATATATATATATATATATATATATATATATATATATATATATATATATATGTATATATATATATATATATATATATATATGTATATATGTATGCATGTACATATGTGTGTGCACGTAATTTTCTTAAATTATTTAAATTAAAGGCCTGAATGCGCACTTTATTACTACATTTATGGTCATTTCTTGATTAACTCTGTTTCTGAGAAAAACATGGGAGGAGAAATTCCTTCCCCCAAAGCACAAACTCAGCAGAGTTTTGAACTAATTTATTAATACCACTCGGCTGACGCTTATTTTAAAATCTAGAGATTGCTAACACACAAAATGAAAGGGGCCTCATAAATATCGCATAAGAACAGTAGAAAATATAAAATAATTATATACATTAAAAACGCTGAAATGATTGGTTTCTTATGAGGAAATTAAAACTGCATTCGATATTTGACACATAGCTTCTACTGTGGCACAGCATACTAAACAGTTTCTCTTCGACAAGCGGGAATAGCCCACGAAGTAGAGCGTCAAATTTTTAATGAGGTGTTTTTCGTCGGCTTCCACTGCAGTGCGGTTTACATAGAATATGAATGTAAATGAATGCGACTGAGGGCTGCCTATTTAAATTCAATCCATGTTCTCCAGAATGTCAAAGCAGTTTTGCATTTAACCTGAAGTCTGTTTCATGCATCAGACAGTGAATTATTAATAATCCCACTTTTTTTTTCTGTAATGTGATGTTATAAAAGTTAAGATGGATATTACGTCTTATACAACAAAAAATTTTTCTTCTAATTTGTCGCCTTATAATTCACAGGAAAGTGATAATACTTTACTCTCGGAAAATGATAGAAATTTGAATATATATATATATATATATATACACAGTTTAAATTTCCGTTATTTTACAAAAAATTAAAATTAGAATTTAAGTCTTATTATTTGAAAACAGAAATTTAAAGCTACATATTATTTTATTTTATATAGTATTTGTCCATGATTTCCTGGCAACAGTAATGGAACTCAGATTCTCCGCCCAAACCTGCATAAATATCCTCGAAATTCCCTTCGAGCCACTTACTTCAACTTCAGTGGCATAACGAAATCCTACAACATTTTTCTCTTTTCTTTTTTTCTTCAAAGAAAAGTAATGAGGAAGACAATCTTCAAATTTTCTAGATATTTCTTCTGAGCCAACTTAAATCTGCTCCGTTCTTATGTGCTGCTTTCTGAGCTATAAGACTCTAAAAGTTTTGTTCCAGCTCGCTCGATTAAACTTCTGATGGGAAATCCCCTTAGAAATGATATTACAACAATTTTGAAAAGCACTTGAAAAAAAATCACCGATTTGCAAGATGTTGAAAGGGATTTTTTTCTTGTTGGTCTGCATCTGTAAATATGTACTAGAATAATTTCCATAAAAATGTGTTTTCATGAGATGATTAGTAGTGTGAATATAATATTATACTGATAGTAATTAAATGGTGTGTTTAAAGATATGTTCATTTATATAACGATTATATAAAATCAGGATATTTAGTAATTATTGTATATGTATAATAAATAAAAGTTTCCCAATAGGGGAAATAGAGTAATCAAGGGCAGCTTTCTACTACGTTATCCTTTAAAAAAAGGAAGGGTATCTTATTCTTGGAATCGCTGAGGCAGCCGATTGTTTAGCGTGTTGGAATTCGGAGGGAGCTGAGTTTGAATTTTGACAAGCACATCTAAATGCCTTCGAGTATACGCTAGGTATGGACGAGAGCTGTTGCATGTCGTAAGTGAATGCGGGGAAGGTACAAGCCCAAGAGATATCGCCCTTGGAGGGTGCTTGTTCAAAATCAAGGTTGTACATGGGAGCAATGGTGACTCAACTGTATGGTGCTCCCAGATAAAAAAGAATTCATAATCCAAAATATAATACAAAACTTTCAGTCATATCACATTCAGGGTGATTGAGATTTCAAATCCCGTGACATGCATGAGTATTTGCATCCATGCAGGATTGGAGTTAAGCTGTCCGTTCCAGTTAGATAAGTCCTCGTGTTCTCACCTTTGCCATAAAAAATAATTCACAATTATGATGTGTATATATTCGCAAATAGCCATTAACGATACTCGTAAGGTAACGGAAAAGCGTTGACATATATTTTTACCATATCATAGTATAGCGTTTCCATACACTGATAGCGTTTCCATACACTCAAAGCTTACTCGGGCAACATCCATTTGAAATCAGTTCTTCTTCCTAATATGAATTTTACAATACTCGCTTCGAACACAGCAAAAGGGGCATTAATTGAAAAAAAGGATATTATACAGATATGATACATGAAAGTAAAAATTATGTTTGACATAGTATAACGTCCTCAATGTTGAAATAAACACCAGAGACAGAATACTTTAAAAACCACAGTTTGTATTTAAATTTCGTATATATACATATATACAAGCAGAGAGACTATTTTCGTCTGCATGTGAGAGATATTCCCAGGAACAAAAATAAACTTCCACGGAACAAAAATAAACTTCCACGAAGAGTCTCCACGAAGAGTCTTTTAACTGAGAGGTATCTCTCTAAGAGTCACTAAGACGCGTTTACCTTTTGAGCAGAGAAAACAAACGCCCGGTCAGCAACTGGGACTATCCCGTTCCAATACTTTCACTGAACACGTCGACAGAGACTTTCGGGCACTCTCTACTCTCACTCCCGTTTTTCTAGGGTCTGCGAGGTTCTTTGACTTTCACTTCGTCTGCGCACAGCACTCTCCCAGCACTGCTCTCTGCAGGACTGTCCGAGCCTCAACACCATCTGCGGGGCTCTTGTCAAGTGCCCTCCTTGTTTGTTCATCCGACGACAGAATTCCCGCGCTTTTCGCGGTTTCACAAGCTAGGCGGATTTTGCCGAACGGCCAGCGGATGTCCAAACGTTTCAGCCCACACGGGGTCAGCGTCAGCTTGACGGAGCCATTTTCAGCACCCCCCTCCCATGGGGTGGCGCCGCTAGACTTTCCGTTTTCTCAGAGGCGTCTCGTAGAAAAGAGAAGTGAGGTGGCCGTTGGTAATTAAAAGCCCCCCCCTCCCTTTTGACTTCTACAGGGATAGGGCTCTCAAATGTAGAGCTTGGGATCAGCCATTTTCCCAGGAAAGGGGGATCACGACGTTATGTCACATTTACACATTCTCGCTCGTGCCTCCCCTCGTCACCCGCAAGACATTCACGAGACATTCGTCACGTTCCTGCATCGAGTCGAGTGACCGTTCTCACATTCGCTCCTCTTGCTGTGAACAACACTTCCCGTCGCCATTCGCCCCTTTGACTCGAGCCAGAAAAACGCTCCCGAAGTGAGTGCTACAATTGGCGAGGGGAAAAGAGGGTTGAACGGCGAGCGCACCGTTTATACATTCGCCTTGCACCTCCCCCTCGATTCGTCTCGCCGCTGGCGCGACTGTGTAAATGCGGTGTTACAATTGGTACAGGAAGTTTGGCAATCGTAATGACGCCTTATTGTAGCTAAGCCTCCGTATGTGACACAAACGAATCGACATACCCTGCTACGACATGGGTAACGTTTAAACATCAAAAAGTTTCTTTTAAAATTAATAAATTACAAAATGTATTATGCTCGCTCTCAAATGCTATAGTAACAGCTAAAGAGCAAACTGCATGATTTTTATACTATTAATAATGATATAATATATTTATGCTATTAATATTGATAAACGCTATTAATAATGATATATGCTATTAATAGTGATATATGGAAGTCAATATTATTCGTGACGAAGGCATCGAAAGATTGATAATCGTAATGACGTCGAATTATAGTTAGGCATTCCGAAACGTCCTACAGTATCATGACAAAAGTATCCCCTAACCATTAAAATGTTTCTATTAAAATTAATAAGTTGCATATTTTAATTTCTAATACTTTATTACTCTAGTTACAGTCTAACTACGAGCTGTAATACATTTTAGTTATTAATAATGTTCATTCAGGTATCAGACATTTGTGGCCTCAGTAAAAGTCTGTAATTAAGGGCACGTATATATATGCAGTAAATATTACAAGATACGGATCCGAAGTAGCCAATCGGTAGCGTGTCGGCTTTCGGTACTGAGGATGTTCGGATCGAATCCCGACAAGATCAGTTAAATACCTTCGTGTCTAGATTGGATATGGGCATGTTAAATCCGCAGACTAGAAAGTCATTCTATGAGGTCAGTGGGTGCGGAATGCACAATCCCTCAGATTCACCCATGGGGTTGCTCAGTCAAAATTGTAGTGGCAACTAGCCAATTCAAACTCCGATCTTTTTGTGCTATTACAAACTGGAGCCGCACATATCAACCCAAAGTCTGTATGGACCTGTTTTGGAACTTCCGACCAAGGGGGAACTAGGAACAAATACGACTCTATAAGAAACATATCGGCGTTAATATGATTGATTTTAACCTTTACCTTACGAGTCCCATTTTACCGATTCCATCTTTAGAGCGGGAAATTTCATACCCCCTTTATAAGAGCGGTCATTAAAGGAGTTTTATATATATATATATATATATATATATATATATATATATATATATATATATATATATATATATATATATATATATATATATATATATATATATATATAGTGCTCCTTAAGCCCATATTCTTGGGGCACATGCTATCCCACCCCTGTAAGGAAAAAGTTAATATAATTTCTAAGAAACAAATAGATGTTAGTAAAATTATATGAATTTTTTTCATTTTAGTAAAAAAAAAAGTTATAAAATCTTTTCCCACTAGACTGTAGGATATTAAAAGAAAAATAAAGGAGTTTTTAAGTATTTTTATAAAAACAAAATCGCTGTTTCTAAAAATTAAATTACATTTATTCAAAAGGGAAATCATAGAAGAAGAGGAAAATAATGCTGACGTCTAACCACTTCTAGAATTTCTATCAAGTAAGACGAATGCACTCACGTATAAAATTATATAACTGTTTGGACTTCAATTTTGAGTAGAAAGAAATAAATCCAATTGTTAAAACTCTTCCGCACACTCTGTATTAAAGCGATACCTAGGAGTCATCAAAATTTGAATCACCCTTGAAATTTGCTTTGGAATATTTAGACAATACCATGAAATTTGTGATTTAGCTTAACATTTATAATTCTATGTTTCTAAAATAGAACATTCACTCAAATTACAATACTTCATATTATTTCGTATGAAATTTAACTTTTTGGTGCAGTTAGTAGGGGGAAATCGGTTCATTTTTACAGAAATATTATACCAATAAAATATTCAATAAATATCCTATTTTACAGGCTTTATATCCTCGAAAGCTGCTTTAAATTCCATAGATAAAGTATTTATTTTTTGAAATGCAATAAAGTATAAATGGGCAACGATTCGATTTTTTTTCTTTTGGAATGAAATCGTGGTTTCCATTTTCAGTGTATAATTTGCATTTCAAAGTTCCGTGTTCTTTTTCGTAGCTTGATACTTTTTACGCACTCTTCATAAAAGGAATGGGGAAATATTCTTGACATTTTTATTTCAATTTATGGTCTAAGATTTAGCACTTGACGAACCCGAAGAGAAAAACACATTTTATTCAGCTTATATTGCATTCTCGTAAGCGAACCTTTGTTTAGACTACGGATGTAATCGTAATTTTCAAATGCTCCACAAAATACCCTACCGTTATATTTCATCCAAGTTTATATGTACAATTTGTGGCGTATATTTCAAAAGTTACTTTCATACGGGAGGTTAAATGCAGACTTAAACGACTTTTTGAATCTTTTCGCACGTTCTTTTCCAGCCGGTATCGTAATTCTTGCAAAATCGAGTTATTTCAGGAAAACTCTATTTTTTTCAGTATGTTTTTGTAGTTGTGATACAATTTAAAAGTGTGCTCTCGCTATAATAATATTTCACATAAAGTTACCATCCATATTAATCTACAAAGGAAAGTTTTATGATATGGTAATTCTTAATTTTTTGAAAGTGAATTTAAAGGGGCACTCAACTTCTTTTTATATTTTTAACTTTGAACCCTACACAAGAAATGAGAATAATTTTCCCAATCATATATATGTACACAGATGTATGTATGTATAATCTTTTGACAATGAAATTCTTTTGCAGTGCATTGTGGCTTTCCTGTGTTAAAGTTGTTGCAATGAAAACATTAGTAATATGTAACCGTAGTATCTATTGCAACAAGTTAATGTTAGTTGTCTCACAAGATATTTGAAGTGAGTATTACTTTCAGTTAACAAATTTAATAATTTGTTAAGGGGGTTTAATTAAATTTTTCTCTAATATGCTTTGTATGAAAGGTGAGCAACATTTTTGAAGCAGAGAGAAAAGATATAAATGCCTCTGATGCAAACATATTTTTTTTTTCAAAACAATTTAATCTTTGTGTGTGATATGGTTTGATTTACTTTGGAGCACTAGACTCAATTTTTTGCTACACGAGGACTAAATTAGACCGGTACCTACAGTGTAAAACCAAACGATTCCAAACATCCGTGCCAACAGTGGTTCTCGAACCCACAGGATCTGAGCAGCATGCCAGCACCCCAATCATGACCTGGCGTGGGTGATATGTATTTTATTGATAGTTAATATGAATTTTATTTTATATAAGAACATACATGTATTCAGATGTATACATTTAATCACAAATAATTTTACATTTACCTTATAATCTTAACCATAAAACTCAAAACTACTGAATAGCTGACTTATTCTGAAAATACATGTTTATTCCTAGTCTTAAAATTACTATTCAAAGTGTCTTTTTCTAGTATAATAATTAAAAGTATCTCTTTATTTTATAATTCTGAATACTTTTTATTGCAAACACAGAAGACGTTTAACTACAAAATTGGTTTTTCGTCTATACCCCACAGCACTCAGACACAGAAATCATTGAATGTCTGACATAAGAATCTAGCTCTCCAGTTTCGGTCCAAAATTGCTCACTGCTGCAGAGTCACACATTTTATCATGCTATCATAGTCCCAAGAGTTGCACGTTATCTCAAATCTATGCACGTGTTCAGCAAGGCACTCTTGCCCCATGGACTGTCAGAAAGCAACAATTGCTTTTATTTTAACCCACTTTGGTAAAGATTCAATGGGATTTCTTCATCAACAAAGTCTTCTTCGGTCATGCAATCTTTCAAGGAACTCTTCGGTGATCAAGTGCAGAGCAATTTCGCTCAATACTTTTAGATTGTGTCTGACCGTCGACATCGCCCACTTCAGAAGTCACAAAAAGTTCCATTATGAGGAGTCGTTCTTCTTCATCTGCAACATAATTGGCAATAAACTGCTAGTGTGGTAAGCTGCGAATTTTGATATTAGCCGCCCGAAGACGTTCCCAGGGTTCACAACGCAGAGGAGAGACTATCCACTGTACCTCAAATTTTGAATACTGAATTATTATTTTTTTTTTGCAGTGTCTAGAATGTACAAAAAATGGAATGCACAGACAGCCTGTATAAAACGGTGATATATTTTTTTCGTTTATGATGTTTTACGAAATCTCCTTAAACTATAGCCATTCATTTTAATTTTAGACATTGGTTATACGTAGACAAATAATACGTAACAAAATTTGGAATTTTATATAATAGTTACAAGTTTTAAACCACAATTCGCGAACTGCGCCCCCTCTATTATTCATACAAAATATGCTGTTGAGAAACATTTTTATCCAGTGATTGAAATGCCAATGTTATTTCCATATTATGAAATTGGATAACTCTTTCAGAATAAATTTATGCAGAACATGGTCTTTTTATTAATTTAATTCATATATTTTCTAAGTTGATTAAATTAGTAATGATCGAAAATGAAATGCGAAGGTTTTTAATATTCATTTATGAATATAACTTTAGTGAAATGCGGAGCTTTCCAAAACATAAAACGAGAATTTACTTTCGTTCCATAATCTTGAATATTCCTATATAGCAATAATTTTTCCGGATACTTTTTATATATTGATATTTTTATTATATATACACAAAAAACATAAAAATATAGGCTTTTCAGATATAGAATGTGCTCAGGATATATTTTCACAATTAACGCTACTTAGGAAACTATAATTATTATCATTTCTCAGCATAAAATATCCAAAGCTAAATTTTTTACTTCCATTTATTTTAGTAGAGTAATCGTTTAAGATCGCACTTTTTTCTATATATCTATCGGTCGATCTATCGGTCTGTCTCTCCCTCTGTTTCTCTCTCTCCCTCCCCCTCCTTCTCTCTCTCTCTCTGTATATATATATATATATATATATAGAGAGAGAGAGAGAGTTAGTTATGAAATTTTATGAATCTGTGGTAATTTTGCCAGATATGAGAGTTATAGCCAAAGTGGCGATGGATTTGGTGACTTACTTTGGTACCCAAATTCAGCAATAGTTTTTCAAAATTTGGCGATATGGGGCCAAATGGTCGCCAACCTTTAGGACCTTTCCAGAAAGTTCTGGAACTATCTAAGTATCTGGAACTATCTGGAACTATCTGGTTGACCGTTAGAGGGCATTTTGGAAGTCTATAAATATACCTGACATTGGCAATCTGACAAGTTGAAATACCTGAACCTGAACATGGAACTCAGTGTTGTTTTCTGCTGAGAAATGAATGTATTGAAAGTGCGTTAGGTGTGTATTGTATTGAAAACTCTGTTATCCTGACTTCTGTTTTTAGAGTTTACTGCTATATAGAAGACGGTTGTTACGTGTTTTCTGTTTGAATTTGTGTATGTGCATGAAGAATTTACAGAATAATAAATTCTATTTTGTTTGTACTTTCTGAAGAGTGTTTTTTAATCCTAACGAACCCAGGAAAATGAAACTATATATATATATATATATATATATATATAACTATATATATATATATATATATATATATATATATATATATATATATATATATATTTATATATATATATATATATATATATATATATATATATATATATATATATATATATATACAGTAACCACCGCTTATAGTGGTCAGTGGTTATAAGAATCAACCGTTTATAAGAATCAATATCGCAAAATCAAAAACAAATGTATTATTTCCATGTTAAAATTTTCTCTTTAAAGAATCAATCCACCGGTTTTAAGAATCAGTTGCCTAAGTGATGCCTAAGTGATGCAACTTAATTTCTAGACCTATAAGTAGATACACATGATTATAGTAAGAGAAGAAAAAAAATCCAGTATTTGTTACAACATACCCGCTTAACAGTTTAATATTTCAATTACAGGAAGGGTGCAAGAAAAAGTTTTCTATGGTAGTTTGACATAATGAAGTTTTCTGGAGGGTGTTTATACCTCTTTCAATACCAATAGTCTCAGACCAAGATTCACCTTCTAACTTACGTTTCACGTTTTTATAACGTGCTGAATCTAATAATGCCACGTTTGCCTAAGTGATAGCTTAGGCAAACGTGGCTTTCGCTTTCCTTTGGCATTTCGCTTTCCTTTCATTTTTCCAAAAAAGCCACTTAAACCCTCAAAAGACACGGAATTCTTTCTTTCTTTTTTTTACAGAAAGAGTGATAAGATGCTATGGACTACAGTCGTAAAATGCATCCCTTTCATTGTTAATCATAAAATAACAGTTTCCCTTTAAACGCTTTAGCTAAACACTGTCCTATTAGCTTGACCCAGTGGCATCCTAACCGTCCGGATCCGATTACACCTTTCTGCACTCACAAACAAAGATAGGGACTCTTTTTTCGCCACCTCCCACATCCTGGTTGCGGCTTCCTGGACCTTGAAACACATAAAACTTCGGCGAAGTGTCCACTATCACTTAGGCAAACGTGGCATTATTAGATTCAGCACGTTATAAAACCGTGAAACGTAAGTTAGAAGGTGAATCTTGGTCTGAGACTATTGGTATTGAAAGAGGTATAAACACCCTCCAGAAAACTTCATTATGTCAAACTACCATAGAAAACTTTTTCTTGCACCCTTCCTGTAATTGAAATATTAAACTGTTAAGCGGGTATGTTGTAACAAATACTGGATTTTTTTTCTTCTCTTACTATAATCATGTGTATCTACTTATAGGTCTAGAAATTAAGTTGTATTTTTAAAATTATAAAAAATAATTTTAATAAAAGATAATTAACGTAAATTTAAGAGTATTTTATGGTAAATTATCCCATATATGTATATATAGGTGTGTGTGTGTGCCTGTCCAAAAACCCAAATTTCGGCTATAAGAGTCAACCGCTTATAAGAATCAAAAACAGTAATAACAAACGTGATTCTTATAAGCGGAAATCACTGTATGTATATATATATATATATATATATATATATATATATATATATGTGTGTGTGTGTGTGTGTGTGTGTGTGTGTGTGTGTGTGTGTCTGTCTGTGTGTGTGTGTGTGTGTGTGTGTGTGTGTGTGTGTGTGTGTGTGTCTGTGTGTGTGTGTGTATGGGTTGATGTCACAATTGCTGATAGACATTAAATTCCAATAAAATTAAGCATTCATTTGTCACGATACAAATGTAACAACTCGATTCTATAATGAATTCGGATATCTCGCATACCACTTAAAGAATAAATATGATTAACATAGAAATACGATCCTATTTACACTTCAATGTTTTGAATTTTTATTTATTAAACCAAACGTACAATTTCTATGGCGCAAAGAGTATATTTTTACTCCTTTCACATCCCTGTGGATGGTGCAGGTAAAGTTTGTTCAGTTTGATATTGGAAATCCATTTCGAAACTCGTTTATGAATTTGAACTTTGAATCAAACGGGAAAGAGCGTCACATGCTGAACTAATGAATATTCCACTAACTGTTGGACAGGAAATCTCAAAAGTTAATCGATTGTGCGTCGGCAATATTTTGTATAAAATACTTTCAGAAAGTTTCAAATTTCTTCGAATAGTGACGGAATCAGTGTTGTTTTACGTCACAGAATTTCCATGCATGTGTTATACATAAATGGAAGATTTATCTAACCCACTGGAATAGGATGAAATGCCTCGAGCAAATATTTGTGAATAACTAAATCTTGTGTGTATTCTAGGTAACTTGTAATCCATGCTAGTGCAAGCATATAGGAGAATGTGAGTTTACAAAGAAATATTTGGCACCCATTACCATATATATTGCTGTGCTTTGTTCTGCGATATTTGGGAATGACGACAATAGGTAACAGCGACGCAAGACTATTTGATTTTTTGCATGTTTTTATTAACTCGATTTCTTGTTTGTTTGTGTAGTACAAATTTTGTAATCCATTTTTAACTAACTTTTCGACTAGCTAGACACATGAAACTTTTAGAATACCTCAGAACACGATGACAAGGCATTCTTTTGATGCTTTTAGCCATTTTTAAGCAGATTGAATTCATTTTCAGTTACTTTTGTTTTGTAGATTGGTGCAACCATCTATCAGTCAGGTCGGGAACGAAAAGTTAAACACACGTTATCCAATTAACTTCATTTTCTTTCAAATAGATGGGATAATTCCCCAAAAATATTTGTAAAATGTATTTATTAATACATAGAATTGTCATGTTTATATGATTCAACAAAAAATTTAAAAACATGGTATATAAAAAGTTATTTTTATCTTGTAATTATTGAACTAACACATCACAAATATAACAAAGAGTTCCTTAGAATTACAGCGAAGTTCAGCTAAAAGAATTCATATTTCAAAGAACACTTACAGTTCGAGTATATATATATATATATATATATATATATATATATATGAAATGAACATTTCTGAATTTGCAGCCAACTAAGAAAACCTTTGCAATTGCAGCCTTCTTACTGAGATGTTTTAGTTTACTGAAATTTGCAGTACACAACTCAATCTATGTCTTTCATATTGTGGTCATTTCCTGCTTGTATCCATTTAGTACCTGTCGATATAAGACTAAAAAATCATTTTCTCTAATTATGAAGCATTACATATTTTAAATTTTTTATAAATACGTTCAATAATAGTTTTAGAATAATTATTAAAAATTCTCTGCCGTATGAATGACTCAGACTACGTGTTAAGGCAAAACTGATTTAGCATATTGTAGGACATGCACTGAATTTTAATAAACAGCCCACAGTCGCATTCGTTTACATTTATATTCTATTTAAACCTCACTGCTGCGAAAGGCGGTAGAAAACACTTCATCAAAATTTTGATGATACATTTCATGGGCTATTCTCAGGTGTCAGAGATTTACTATTTAGTATGCTGGGCGACAATACAGGCTATGTGTCAAATATCGAAGGAGGGTTTAATTTTCTCTGTAGAAACCTACAATTTCAATGTTATTTGATGGGGTATAATTATAATTTTTTTCCATTATTATCATGTGATATTTATGAGATTTCTCGCAAGTTGAGAGTTAGAAAATTCTATAATTTATCATAAATGTCTGCAGACGAGTTTTAATATATAATTTTAAAAAATTAAAAAAGAATTCTTGTTCTTCTTGAATACATTCTTGCATTTATGTTTTCTCGACACTAGAGTTAATCAAGAAATAATCATTATAGTAGCTTATAGTAGCTTAGACAGAGTTTTTGTCTAATTTATCTATGAAAATAGCTTAATATATATATATATATATATATATATATATATATATATATATATATGTATATATATATATATATATATATATATATATTTTTTATATATATATATAATGCATTCGTGAACTTGCTGCTAGAAGAATCTTAAAGGCAAGACAAGCGATTCATCATTGAAAGTTTCCTCGTGTTATTGAGATCCCTATAACAAACTTAATGTTAAAGGATACACAGAACTTATAGATGAAAAACATATGTATCTCCAACTTCCCATTCTTAGAGACGTCAAGGATGAAGATTTGCTCTCAATCGACCACTCCATCATCATCTGAAACTTCCTTGGTGTCTAATTAATCAACTGACAATTCAGAATCATTTTCTTCATTCTTAATTCTCGAAATTTCTTCTTCAGTTATATATTTATGCTTCATGCGTGCCATTTTGAAACACTCCTAACTGAGCATGCTATAAAACTTTCTATATTGATTCAAATTGTTTTTACATGATTAGTGCTACCATCTATAGACAGAACCAGAAATCTTCAATTATATCCCTCAATTATAATATTACTCTAAATAAACGTGGTTGCTTTCGAAATTCATACTAAATTTTTTGTGAAATTAATTAAAATGTATGACTATAATGAATTTTTTATGTATGTATGGAATGTTAAGGTCTAAATGATAAAAGTGAATTTTTTCAGGATTTTAGAGATCATACAGTAATCAGAGCTGTTTGACAAAAACACAGTGGGGTGACTGGTGACTCCATGGTATTAGAAGGGTTAAGATTTCTATGTAATGCCCAAGACGTAGAACGTTCAGTAAATACATCAGAGGAGGTTTTTATGCAGGTATGTGATAAAAAGTCTAGAGAATGTCTTATGAATTCCAAAACTGAGTCAAGAAAATAGATGCCCAAATTCGACATCAAACGTGACTTTAAAGTATCCTTTGACTAGTTTTATATATGTTTTATGTTTTAAGTAAAGCTTTTTTTTAATTAAATTAGTTAAATTTTGTTCTTTGTGATATTTTTAATTCTTAATAACGAATAGTTTATACAGAATTTAGAGCAATATGAGGTAGTGATGGTAGAGCCTCTGATGAAATTCAGAGAACTCTGATCACCAAGAAGAAAGAAGGGGTTGTAGAGGAGTTGCTGACGTACGAGTTAGCCCCATACCCCATGTTTCTATTCGCCGAGGGGATAATGAGAAAAATAAAAAAGTCAGCACTGTATGATGCTTTCCCAAAATGTAATCAACTGATCAATGTGAAGAACAGTTTCACGGTAATCAATGGCGGCTTCCTGCTTCAGAGAGTAAAGTGGAACACCAACACCACCTTCGCCTCCATCTGCGATCAATATGTATCGTGCATAATCAACTTTTATGGCAGCAGTTCAGCTGTAGTTTTGATGGTTATGACGAACAACATCGGAGAGCATCAAGTAAAACATCAGCGGATATCGACTTCAATAAGGACCTGGTGGCTACTGTTCATCAGGAAAACTTCCTTTCCAATGAAAGGAACAAAACCAAGCTCATTACTATGTTAGTTCTGGCCTTGGATGCAAGAGGTATACAGTCTACTATAGCCAAAGGAGATGCTGACTGCAGTATTGTCAGAGGTGGGTGGCAAAACACCTATGATTCAACTGTGGTGATAGTAGATAGGTAAGACCTGCTCGTATTACTTGTGGCACTCACTCCACGAGACACGAATGTGTTTTTCATAAAGGCCGGACGGGGCAAAACAGAAGACAGGCTCTACTCTTCCCAACATCTTTAAGTCTTATCATTCAGCCAGTACATTCTCTTCATCCATAGTTTCACAGGATGCGACACTCCGTCAGCGATTTATGGTAAAAGCAAACCAGCAATAGTACAATGTTTCCAGTGGTATGCCAATGAAACAACAAACATCGCCATAGTGTTTTATGACTCCGAATCTTCACCAGGAGACATTGCTGGAGCTGAGGAATGAATGTTCCTGCTCATGTTCCAGGCCCCACCAAATGAGCCCCACCAAATCACCACAGGTACCTTTCATTTTTCTTTGCTCGTACTGACCCCATTAAGTAAATTTAATAATTTATATAATTCATTAATATTCAATAAATGTTATACACTATCTGGCAAAAAGTATCCGGACACCCCCCTAAAGAAGTGGATCTAACAGCTGACGTAATTTGATGCGTAACCAAAAGCTATAAAAGTATTGGCAGTGGTTTGTCAGGTCATATTTATGCGTTTGTGAGACGATGAGTAAGTCAAAGGAGCTTAGTTACTTTGATCGTGGCATTATAGTGGGATGCCACCTTTGTAGAAAATCAGTTCTTGAAAATTCGGACATTCTACAGAAGCTAAAATGAATACTATACGTATATAATTAAACAGCATACAAAGTGATTAAGAGAGTTACAGACCATGGAAACGAAACTTGAGGGACGAGCATTTTACATGCCAAATGTTGAAAAGTACCCCTAAACTTCAAAATGCTTAACTATTTACCTGGTGAAGATAAATTAACATAATTATATACAATTTTGAAGGAAATTTTTCCCTCTATAACTTTCGCTATCACTAGTTTTCAGAGAAATGGAAGGGGAAAGAGTTAAAAGAGGAAGTTTGACGAGATACCTGAACCGCTAGCACTTCTTTTGAAAAACTTTCATATTCAACGGCTCATATCTCGAAAACGGTAACACTGGGGTACTAACATGGATATACCATTTGGAAGGGAATTTTATAAGCTTTAATTTTTTAATTTGACAATTTTCTGTGTGACTAACCGTTTTCGACATAAACGCCGACAACTGAAAAAAGTGACCTTTGGATCCCCACCCCACCCGACCCCGTGGCGCCTGAAATTGAGGGGACTTTATTAGGCGTTGCTCAGGGGACCAACCCTTACACATTCGGGAAAAAATCTCAGCCCCCTTCCTTTAATACATGATTCGCCGCCATTTGGAGCTAATTTGACTGGACTATTACTATGAAAGAGTAGTTTTGAGCAATCAATGAAAAGCGTAAACCTAATTAAATAATATATGCAATCAGAACCAATGGGGGGGGGGGTTATAACCCCCATCAACCCCCCTTGCGTACGCCACTGAGAATGGGACATTTCCCAGAGCAGTTCAAATTGCAAAATCAGATGACATGACGCAATCCAGGCTGTGAAGGAAAATACAGAGTTAGATGCATAAATGTAATATATTTTTGTGCTTGCAAAACAGAAAAGGCTTCTTAGAATTCCATAAGAAGTAACTGATTTTTATTTGTATATAAATCCATGGTATCCATTTGGGTACCACTTAAGTAATGCAATTAAAAATTTTGAATTGCATTTTTTATACACTGCTGGCCACCCAAATTACAACACCAAGAAAGACAAGAGATATCACAACAAAATTTATTTTGCAGATAACATGTTGACCAAGTATCAAATGATTAAATTTACAGACTTCTGTGAAGAGTGGTTCCTGCCAAAATCAGTAGCCAGAGTAGCCGCCATTGTTGGAGATCACCGCTGCCACACGCCTCGGCATTGATTCAAAGAGACTTTGGGTGAGTTCTTGGGGTACAGCAGACCAAGCAGCTTCCACACGTTGCCAAAGTTGATCTGCTGTGGCAGCTGGGGATGGAATCTGGGACAATCGTAGAGCAACCATGGACCACATGTTTTCTATCGGCGAAAGATCCGGAGAGCGAGGCGGCCAGGGAAGCAATTCAATCTGGCGATTGACGAAGAACCGTTGGACAATGCGTGTGGACAATGGTGTGGTCGCGCATTATCCTTTTGAATATGGCTGTGGGCAAG
Organism: Dolomedes plantarius; assembly: GCA_907164885.2. Classification (NCBI taxonomy): domain Eukaryota; kingdom Metazoa; phylum Arthropoda; class Arachnida; order Araneae; family Dolomedidae; genus Dolomedes; species Dolomedes plantarius. The sequence goes on from OU015492.1 coordinate 118,585,115, forward strand.
CCCTGAAGGTAAGGAAGGACAACTGGCTCCAACACATCGGAGATGTAGCGCTGGCTGTTTAAAGTACCGGCAATGTGTGCTAGAGGTGTGCGAGAGTGATATCCAATACCGCCCCATACCATAATACCCGGTGCAGGACCAGTGTGGCGGTGCATAACGCAGCTCTTCAGCATCCTCTCTTCACGGTGTCTCCAGACTCGAATGCGACCATCGTGGTGTTGCAGACAGATGCGTGACTCGTCAGTAAAGACAATTTCATTCCATTCTGCCATCCACATCCTTCTGTCATCACACCATTGGCGACGGAGACGTCTGTGGTACTGCGAGAAGTGTAGACAAAGCAATGGACGTCTTGCGGACAGACCACTCTGCTGTAAACGGCGTCGAATGGTACGCGTAGACACTGGTTGATGCGTTACAAACTGCATGTGCTGTGCTATGGTTCGTTGTATGACCGAGCGATCTGTCACTGCCATGCGCACAATTTGCCTGTTATCATGTGAAGTGGTGCGCTGAGGTGGATGCGATCGAACACGCCGGTCCGTCGTACCCTCCCGCATTCAACGATCACATATCCGCATTACAGTTGTTTGGTTTCGTCCAACACGACTACCGATTTCCCTGAAAGATAATCCACAATCTCGGTAGGCCAGTATTCTTCCTCTGCGCGAACTCGGATACTTGATCAAAAGATGATCGCTGTTTTCGACGAGGCATAATTGATCGTTTTTTTTTTAAACCACAAGAAAAACACAATTGCCGAACTTGAAATCGTCGAAATCTCCAAGCCTTAAATCGCGCTTTGAAGTGGCGCCACAGGCACGCGTGATGTGCGTCTGCGCTGAAGTTCTAATCATTTCCATATCTCACCTCCGCTAATGCATGTTGTAAATTTCATGTTATTTGCATGTTTCCTTCAGGGTGTTGCATTTACAGTGGCCAGCAGTGTATATTTATTTCACTTAATGTTATTTATGCTAGATAAATTTAAAAATTGTGAATGAAGTGTATTATTTTAGGCTCGGGTCTCTAGAGGATAATTCTGAAGCAATCCGGCAGGGGCATGATCTTTCTTAAGCTTCTGTTTTTACTTTAACATGCTTTGAAAAAAGAGATTAATAACACAGGCCAACGATGAAATAACTTTTTGGAAAAATTTACCTTATTCTTGTGGTTTTTAATGTGCTGAAACTGAATATAACAATAAAAAAGCCGTATCACCCACCATTTTGTTTCATTTCAATTCTCAATATTTAAAGAAATGACAGCATAGCTTATGGCGTTGAATTCGATAAGCTAATCGCAACTTAACGGAGATATTTCGCCACGGACATGTGTATGACTAATGCACTTTTCGTTCCCACCTGCTGTAGGTCATGTGATCTGATTTGCGTAGCAGATGCCTATTCGTCTCGAACTTCCTAGATTGTAAAAATGACATTAAACATTGGCTAGTCGTGGTTGTAAACACTTTCCTGATAGTTTTTGTTATATTTGTGGTGCGTTTGTGATTAAGGAACATCAAAAGAAAATTTCAAAGTTCGTTTAAAAGGCGTATTTCTCATACTTTGGAATTCATCTTGGTGATCAGGATAAGTCTTGGGCGCCGCATAAGTTATGCTATGTGTGTGTTGAAGATCTTAGAAAATGGTCAAAAATGGAGAAACAAGCCTTTTGATTCACTGTTTCAATGATATGATATCCGCATTATGATTTCAATGATATGATAACCGCATTGATAAGGAGCCAAGAAACCATTGTAACGATTGCTACTTTTGTAGCGTTGATGTTACTGGTTACAACTCAAAAAATAAGAAAGTAATAAGGTACCCTAACCTTCCGTCTTCCATTCGGCCAGTAGGCCATGGTTCAGATCTTCCTGTCCCTAAACCATCAGAGGTTATTGATGATATGATCCGGGATATTTGTAGTGATGCCTAGTCTGATGTAGATGAAGAATCTGATGATGAGTTTCAATGTATAGAAAATTTAGAACATAAGTTGTTTATTCGAGCCGAGCTAAACAATATTGTTAGGAATTTGGGTATATCAAAGGAGAAAGCGGAACTGCTTGGCTCTAGGCTCAAAGAAAAGAACTTGTTGGCAGCAGGAACAAACATTTATGAATATAGGAGAAGAGAGAAGAAATTTTTCTCGATTTTTCAAACAAGAAGATGATAAAGCCTGGAGAGAAAAACATTCTGTTCAAGAACCTCCTGGATCCGAAAAACATTCTGCTGCGACCTCTAAACATAAAATTAGGCTTAATGAAACAGTTTGTGAAAGCCCTACCCAAAGATGAAGAATATTTCAATTATCTATTCGAGAAGTTTCCTCATCTGTCAGAAGCAAAATTAAAAGAAGGCGTGTTTGATGGTCCTGACATCCGAAAAATGATGTTCGATCCCAACTTTGAATCAAAAATGACTTTAAAAGAGAGGAAGGCTTGAGCATCTTTCAAGCAGAATTGTGACCAAGTTCTTGCGCAACAAAAAGAACCCACATTAAATTTAAATTGTATCCAACATACTGGAAAAGTTTAAAAAGTTAGGCTGTTTGATGAGCCTTTTTGAACAGTCACCTTGATTTTTTCCCAGATAATTTGGGTGATGTCAGTGAGGAACAAGGTGAGCGGTTTCATCATGATATTAAATTGATGGAAAGACGGTATCAGGGCCACTGGAATACCAATATGATGGGAGACTACTGTTGTTCATTTCACCGAGAAGTTGAGCAAGCGATTCACAGGCGAAAAGGAAATATCAGGAGCTTTAAGGAGAAGAGGGGAAGGAAATATAAACCAATGCACATATAAAACCTATGTAATAAAAAGGTATTTTCATGTTTATACTTGAATAAAAATTTTGTTCATATTGTAACACTTTTTAGTTTTTATTTCCTATGGTATGTTCGGTTAATTTTCTTGTTTCCAACGAACTCACATTGTGACGGAACTGTGGTTGATAGAAATAAAATGAGGTCAGATACGGATTCAGCACCGAAAATTACATAAGAATTAGCTATTAACGTTAAAAAAGTTTTCAAAAAGTTATTTTTCGTTGACCTGTGTAATCCTTAATGTTCTCTGCTGCAAATTTCTTTTTTGTTAAATAAAACAGTTGGAGTTAAAATATGGAAAATGCTGTTTAGTCTCAAAAAGGCTTTTAAAGAAAATATGCAGGGGGTAGAGGCGAACAAAGGATAGCGAAAACCATTGAGGAGGATCGCAACTCGAAAGAGGTTAGGAAACTCTTGATATAGATAGATAGATAGATAGATAGATACATAGATGAATATACAAACATCGATGGTAAAATACCACTGTACTACAGCATTTTATGGAACTGAAAGTTTTATAAATGAAGATAATTGTAAATATATATTTTGAGTACACGCTACATTCGGGAAGTATATATTTTAATGTTTCAGCACATAATTATGTTGAATCACTTAAAGAACAATTGTGATTTAGGACTGTGCAAATTCATGAAAAATAATTAAATTATGGTTTTCCGATTTGTAACGTATGTCATTTAACTAAAGTTACATTCAGTAATGAATATGCAAAATCTCCGCATGACATTTTAAATAATTAGTGATTTAATCTGATGAGGATACATGTTATTACTAAAAAAAGACAACATTCTCTGCAAATTTATTAAAAGAGTTATGTAATATGCATGAGTAATATAATATGAATTGAATAATGAAAATTCAATCACTAGATTAAAATATTTTTCAACAGCAGGTCTCCTATGAATAATAAAGAGAGTATTTTCGAACAATGTCTTCTAAAGCTTAAGAGACTTTAAACTATTATACAAAATTCTGAATTGCGTTATATATTATTAAAGTTTGTGTATAACCACTGTTTAAATTTAAATTAATGAAATGAAATTTAAATGTATTTAATAAGATCACATAAAATATCGTAAACAAAAGTAGTACGTAAATACAAATCCCCTGTGCTTCTTTATTCAGACTGTCTGTAATTTCAATTTGCTGTACCTTATAGGCACTGTAAAGAAAATCCCTCAGTAATCAGAATTATAATATGAAAGTATATTTTTAACTATTAAACTAAAACAAGTCACTCTGAATAGTAGTTTTAAGACTAAACACGAACAAAAAATGACAGTAGCTTTGAGTATTATGGTTAACGCTATCAAAGTAATATTGAATTAGTTTTGAATACATGTCTAAAACTTATCCATGTATAACACTTTAGTAATGTATAAAACTTTAGTAATAAGTGCATTTTTTACTTGCTTTCCTATTTTACGAATGTTTATAATTTTTCGTTTTTTACTTTGCCTTATTTATTTGTTACCGTAAGATGGTATTACTTTGTGACGGATTTTAAGTTTACTCCCATGCTAGACGATCCGTTTTGAAAGCAGCCCAAAACGAACAATTGCAAAACATTGATGCATGTTTGCATTATGTAGTAATGTGTTGTGCTAACCCGGATCTTTAATTACCATTGAGAAATTAAAGTTAAAATGTGTCACAAAGTAGCCCCACTTGGTTGGGGCAACTTTGTGACATCTGTGTTTTGGCCTTGAAATCCAAGAAGAAAAATTACTTGATACCAAGTTAGACAGTAAAATGCTTATAAAAAGCTTGATGCACAATTATATATACCTATTACAAATATTGGATAGCTGTTTCTATATCTTTGAAATCCAAGAGACCTCGGATGCCCAGGGCAGCCATCATTTCTTTGAAAAAATGAAGAAATTCGTGTTTCGGTCCCTTCTGCTCCTCCAGGTAGTTTTTTTTTTCAGATAGTTAACATTTCTTTCTCTCCAGTGGTATTTCAGAGAACGTAAAAATACAACATCGAGCGGCTAGATGAGGTGAGTCCACTTTGTGGGGTATTTTGAAACAGTATGAATGTGTTACAAAGTAATCCCAAAACCTTTCGATATTTAGGTTATGTTGTCATATCTTTCGGAAACATCACTACACGATAGTTATACAGATCCACAATCTAACCAATATATTGACAATCAAAAATATTTACCTGTAGTAGTTGGTCGTATAGCATGTTAGCCTTCAGCACACAAAGTTTCCGAAGTTTGAGTCAATATCTCGACAACAGGTTTGGACAATATACTGGCCAGCAAAGACAAATGGCGCTCAGAAGCTTCGAACACTGGTCACTAGTTGTCTCTGTAAGTCGGACAGCCTGTTGGCTCTGTTCTTTGCCAGCCCGGTATTACAGGCGCGGCGCAAGTTCAGAAATACCAAAAGATTACCACGTGTCACAAAGTTGCCCTTGCAATCACAAAGTAACCCCAGTCTTACGGTATTTTAAAATCTAAATTGAACATGAAGAGCAAAAAAGTATTGACTAAGGAAGAAATTTTCAAAATTATGGAAAATTCACACGATATAGATCACAAACCATATGATGATGAATGTATGTCTTCCTATGAAGGTGAAGTAGATTATGTTGAAACATGTTATGAAGCTTCTGGTTCCTATTCAGAATCAGATAATAATGACAGTGGAGGAAATGTAACGTGCTCCTGTACTTCGTATAGTACTTTTGTTTCCAAAAATAATATACTGATCAAAGTTATAAATTTCAGCCAATAAGAGAATGATTCGAGTTGTAGAATTTTTTTTCTTATATTCCGAATTGCTCTATGACTGTCGATGAGCAGTTAGCTGCATTTCGTGGAAAATGCCCTTTCCAGCAATACATGCCATTCTAAACCTAGAAAGTATGGATTAAAATTCTGAGTTATTTGTGACAGCGTAACATCGTATACTTGGAAATTGGAAGTATATACATGCAAAAATGAAATAAGAATATCACACCAGGGAGGAAATTCAGTTAGAAGATTGGCAAAGGAAATTGAAAATTCTGGTCGTGGTGTCACATACGATATATTTTTTTACGTCGTATGCATTAACAATGCACCATACCTCGAAAAGTTTGTCTTTCATAAGTAGAATTCGAAAAAATAAACTGGAATTATCCACTTTGATCCCAAATAAAAAAAAATCGTGCTGTATTTTCTACTTTATTAAGATTTCAAGAAAAGCAAGTATCATCTCTTACTGTTCCAGAAAAGGAAAAGTTGTTACTTTTTTAAGTAACTTTGTAAGTTGTACAATGAATAACACTTGTGATGTGGACACCAGTTAGAAAAAGAATCCGCATATAATCCTAGACTCTAATAAAACGAAGGATGGTGTTGACATGATGGACAAAATGGTGAGAACTTATAAAGTGATACGCATGACACATCGGTAGCCTTAGATTGTATTTTTTAATATGATAGATATTAGTGCAATGAATGCTTACATAATATGGTTGTCTTTAAATGAAGAATGTAATCAGAAATTAAAGAAAAGACGGAATTTCCTTATTCAACTTTCAGAAGAATTAGTATGGTGTGAAGAGAGTGTAAGAGTCTCAATGCGTGTTTCAGAAGAGCTTCGCAGAGATACCTCTTAACCGCCACGTAGAAAATCAAGAGGCCATGTTTGTTCCTCTATAAGACATCGTAAAACACGAACATTCTGTGCAAAATGCATGAAAAATGTTTACTGAGAACATTCCGTCGTCATTTATACTACATGTACTGAATAACTCAAATGTAATGAAAGGAAATTTTATAATCATTGTAACATTTTTTTTTTACTTTTATATATTATTTGAAGTATACTAACTATACACATATTCATTTTAAATCAGTGAACGTTTCGTATATTTTGAAATCCTGTATATTTTGGATACGGGTCCAATGGCCCAGAGTGGTAATTTTTGCAAAATCTTATTTTTCTCTTTTTTTTTTTTGGTAGTCTGAGGACTAAATAATAAGGTTCATGAAAAAAAAACAATACTCATAAATTTATTGAAAAAAATTATTACTCAGCTCAAAAATCTCTCTACATCAGAATATGGCGCACAACCAGCCTTAACGTTCTTCAATAGAAACCACGGTTCCCCCCAAAAAGTTCTGTTTGCAACATTATTGAGATTTTTAGCAAATATAATTTTCGTGCCCAATTAGAGAAATACCCTATCCTTTCTCCCTTCGATAATAGATAGAAGATTCATCTATACGTGTGGAGCAAGAACAGCCCCCACCCAGAAACAAAGAGAGGGGAACAAGATAATCATAGAGAGTCAGTGTAACAGTGTAGGTGTACATGTCGAAGTAGTTTAGTGTTAACAATGTTATCAAGTGTGTATCCAGGGTGAGTTCTTGTATAACTATGATAACTGTGTGCGTTCTTAAAATATGTGTTTGTCCATTGTATATATGTTCTGTATGTGTTTTGTGCCAAGATGTCCTGTGTAAAACAGTTTATATCCAGGTAGTCACATATCGTTATTTTCTCAAACTTGGAAATTTGTCATATATATATACACTCAAGAGCCAAAACATTATGACCACCTGTCAATAACGAGTTGGCCCACCTTTGGCGCGCAACACAGCTTCAACCCGCCTTGGCATGGATGCCACAAGCCCTTGGTAGATGGCCGGAGACAGATTGTACCAGATGTTTAAGCAACGGTCACGCAAATCCGAGATATTGCGAATTGGTGGTCTTTGAACTCTGAGCTGCCGTCCCATGACATCCCAAATGTGTTCTATGGGATTGAGATCCGGTGAGTTAGGCGCCAGGACATTAACTGGAATTCAGCATCATGTTCCTGGAACCACTCCAACACAATTTTAGCCTTGTGACACGGGGCGTTGTCCTGTTGGAACATTCCATTTACAGCTGGAAAACAGAGGTCATGTAAGGGTGCAACTGGTCCGCAATGATGTTCAGATACCCTGTAGCAATCATGGTCTGCTCTACCACAACCACGGGTCCCAGAGACGTCCAAGAGAACGTCCCCAAAGCATAATACCGCCACCACCGGCCTGTGTATGACCTACTGTACATTGAGGGAGCAACAGTTCGCCTGGAAGACGGCGTATCCTGACACGGCCATCGGCGTGATGAATGACAAACCGTGATTCATCTGACGAGGCAACTCTCTCCCACTGATCCATGGACCAGTCGCGATGTTCCCGGGCCCAGCGCAGGCGCAAATGGTGATGACGCTTGGTCAGCAAAGGCACACGAGTGGGACGTTTGCTGCGTAGCCCCATATCCAACAGTGTCCGTTGAACAGTGTGCTGCGACACTATTCTACTTGGCCCCGCATTGTATTGGGCTGTCAGCTGAGCACTGTCTGGCTCCGGTTTTGCTTCACCATGCGAGATAGTCTCCGACGACCTTTTTCTTTGATAGCGTGTGGACGTCCAACACCATGTCGTCTACTGCTGGTTTCACCGTCATTAATCCACTTTTTTTAAGTATTAACAACTGTAGGTCGCGAACAACCCAAGAGTCGTGCAGTTTCGGAAATACTTGTTCCGAGCCTTCGAGCCATTACAATCTGCCCTCTATGAAAGTCACTTAGATCCGCAGCCTTTCCCATCACACACAGAAGTAAGTGAAAGAATGATTCTTCAGACTCTCCAGCAGCAGTTAAATACCACTTCCACCTGATCACGTGCCTTCCACGTCATCCAGGCGAATTCATTGCAAAATGTAGGGGTGGTCATAATGTTTTGGCTCTTGAGTGTATATATATATATAGTTAATTCCACTCTAAAAGTTAAGAACGTTTGCTTCTCTAAACATTTTTATTCAAAATAATGAAAAGAACTTAATTTACAACATAATTTGATATGTTACCTCTTTTTTTACGTAGTCGCCGTTCAAATTGAAACATTTGTCATAGCGCTGTACCAGCTTTCCTATGCGTTCTGCATACTCACTTGCCGCCAATCTTTTGAAACAGTCACTAACTTCCTATTTCAGTTTGTCATCATTTACATAGTGGTTTTCGTCCAAAAAATTCTTCAATTTGGGAAAAAGAAAGTAATCACTGGGGACCTATTCCGGGCTATAAGGCGGATGTACAAAAACTTCCCTGTTAAATTGCTGAAGCAATTCCTTCGTCAACTCAGCAGCATGCGGACGAGAGTTATCATGGAGAAGCAATGTCGTTGGACAACAATCCAGGCCGTTTGTTTTGAATGGCACCGCGTAGTTGGTGAAGAGTCTGGCAGTAGGCCTCGGCATTTATGGTCTTCCCTCTACGCATGTAGTCGACGAGTAGGACGCCCTTTCGATCCCAAAACACTGTGGCCATAAGCTTTTCGGTACTCAGAAATTTGTTGGCTCTTTTTGGTTTTGTTGGGAAATTGGAATGATGCCTTTCCATTGAATGGCGCTTTTTCTCTGGAGTTTTATACGAAATCCACGTCTCATCACCAGTAACAATGTGGTTCAATAACTTCTCGCCATCCTTCTCGAACCTGGTGAGAAAAGTCAGTGCTACCATTCGTTGTTTTTGTGTTCATCTGTCAGAAGTCGAGGAACCCACCTGACACACACTTTTTATAGCCTAAATCACCGCTAACAATTTGATAAAGAACTGTTCTTGAAATTTCAGGGAAAAACAAGCTCAGTACACCAATAGTGAAACGTCTATACTGTTGACTTTTTTCCTCGATCCTTGATTTGAGTTCGACATTCACAACTAAAGGTAGGCCTAGTCATTCTTCCTCATGAACATTCGTTCGGCCACCTTTAAACATAATGCACAATTTTCGAACTGAGGCTTCATTCATAACATTTCCATAAACTTCACTTATCTGTCTGTGAATTTTTATAGGACGGGCTTGGTTTGCATTTAGGAAGCGTATTACGCTACGAACCTCACACTTGGTGGGATCCTTAATTTTTTCACACATTTTAAAGGCGCAAAAATAAACAATAAATGATGCTCAGTGTTAATGTCAAAGTGGCGGGAACGAATGAGTAAGTCAATTTGTAGACAGCGTGGGTGGTGGGAGAATTACGCGGCTCGTCAGATCTAAACGTACTTTACTTTTAGAATGGCCCGCGTATATAAGCGGAGAGTTTGCATCTTTTTTTTATAAATATTTGTGAAAATTTTATGTATAATATTATCATAGCGGAAATAAAGTTTTAAATTGCATCACATAAAAGAAGTCCGCAAAAAAAAATTTGGGAAAGATTCAAGAAAATGGTTTTACGACCATATTTAAATTCAAATTTGAAAATAACTTTTGTAACATATTCTAAAAACTGTGCACATGAATGGAATAAAAGTTAAAAAGAAATTTCGAAATATTTGAAAATTATGTTAATATTCGTAATGTAAATAAGATTTCGGTTACAAGAATGCAATATAAGGTAAATAAATTATGTTTTTCCTTCGATTAATCCAGTACTAAATCTTAGAATATAAATTGAATGATTATGTCAAGATTATTTCCATATTTTTCTTTTGTTGAGAGATTGACATATTAAGATACGTAAAAAGAACAAGAAATTTTGTAATGCAAATTAAACACTGAAAACAGAAATCTCGCGTTCAATCTCAACAAAAAGCGTATCGTTTCCCCATTTATACTTTATTGCATTTCATAAAATAAATACTCTACCTGTGGAATTTCAAGTGGCTTTCAAGGATATAAAGCTATAAAAATATGATGCCTATTGAATATTTTATTGGTATAAAATCTTTGAAAGTGTGGGCCGTTTTTATCCTAGTAACTGCAAAAAAAAAATATTTATGATATGAAATTATATGCAGCATTCTAATTTGTATCAATGATCTCCTTTAAAAACCTAGAATTAGTACGTTAAACCAAATCACAAATTTAATGGTATCGTCTAAATATTCCACTGCTAATTTCAGGATAGTTTAAAAATTTGATGAATCATTCAATGTTAAGTAGTAACATAAAGAGTGATATCACTAAAACTAAGCATACGTAAGGATTAAAAAAAATTTAGTTCTTCGTGCTGAAAATTTGAGTCCAAACAGTTATATAATTTTAAGCGTGATGTATTTCTCTTATTTTGTAGAAATTCTAGAAGTGGGTAGGTATCAGCATTATTTTCCTCTAACGTGCTTTCCTCTGTGATTTTCCTTTTGTTATAAATGTAATATAATAAAACATAAACGCAATTTCTAATATAGAAATTAAAAACTAAAAAATGTATTTCATTTCACACAGTTTACAGAAAACAGTGTTATAACATATATTTTCTAAAATGAAAAAGAATGGTTCATTATATAAACAACGATTTATTTCTTAGATACTACATTAACATTTATCATATTAACATGGATATATTTCTTAAACAATAGTTTTTACTGTTATGCACGTGTCCTTAATTACAATCAATTAAAATGTCTAAATGAGTGGAAAACTAAGACATGTACATGAATTTACATTAATGATACTTGAATGTGCTTGATTAAGAGAACAATTATATTATGCTCGCCGTTTTACTAAAATTAGAGCGAATGGCAATAGCAAATAATTATAGGTAATTAAATTAGTTTTTTGTGTCATATGAAAGTCTGGCTACATAGAATTATGTCGTTGACTACAATAAATGAATCTTTAAAGGCTTACTGAGACTTACTCTATGTTAAGTAAACATTATACGGAAAAGAGAGTCACACCAACCAGTCATTAGATAATAAATAATGCAATTCACTTTTCTTTCAAAGATAGAAATATTATATATATATATATATATATATATATATACATCCTTTTCATAGCTTTGTATCATTTATATATACACTGCTGGCCACCCAAATTGCAACACCAAGAAAGACGAGATATAAATTATTTCAATTAATAAGGTTATACAGGCCTTTCTTGCAAGGGGTCAAAATGATCCCTCTCCGTAGTTCTAGATATATCCGAAATTCCGTAGTTCTAGTGTTAAAGGGTATCGCGCCTCGAAAAATTTTGGGAAATACTTTTATAGATGTACCATCACCATCCTAACATGGGACGAAGTCATTTTCAGGAAGATGTTTCAATCAAAACTGAACAGCTGAAATAACGTTAGTAACTATCCGAAACAATCAAAAATAACGTGGAGCGAAATAAGGAAAGTAAAGAGACAGTGTCATGGTTTTAATACTGCATTTTGTAAGAAACTATTGACACAAGAAGCGAATGTACAATGCATTTCATTTCTTATCTCTAAAGATCTTACCTCCATTGCTTGAAGCAAAACGCAAACTAATTTTTTTTTAAAAAATCTGTTCTAAAACGAAATTTGAATCGACTATCGCGTTATAAACTTTAAAAAATAAATTTTTCCTTTATTTATAAAAGACTTGTGCAAATTACACTTTTCATAGCTGGCAACTAGAGAAATAAAATGCTCCCATTTTTTATGGAATGCCCTTTCTACAATGCCTTTGTATCTAATTTATATGCTCGTTATGGGGATGAACATATGATTATATGCATAAATTTACTATGTTCAATTAAATATATCTGCTTATCAATTAAACATTGATAAGCAGATTTCATGGAAACACAATTCTAAAGAAAATTGTATAGAACATATTAATAGATAGTAACCGAAGAGAAAAAAAAATAAAACCTTTGAACATCTCGCAAGTCAGTGAATTTTTAATAAGTATTTTCCAAAATTGTTCCAATATCACTTATATGGGGATTTACCATCAGAGGTTTAATCGAGCGAACTGCAACAAAACTTTCCGAGTCTTATAGCTCAGAAAGTAGTACATAAGATCACAGTGGATTTAAGTTCGCCTAGAAGAAATATATAGAAAATTTGAAGATTATATTCCTCATTATTTCTCTTTGAAGATAAAAAGAAGGGAAAAATGTTGTATGATTTCGCTATGCCACCGAAGTTAAAGTAAGTAGCTCGGAAAAAGTTTCGAGGTTTTTATGTAGGTTGGACAGAGAATGTCAATTCCACTACTACTGCTGTGAAATCAACGACAAATACATATAATAAAACGAAATGTTGCTCTGAAGTTTTGTTTTCAAATAATAAAATTTTAAACTTTTTCCATTAATTGTAAGTTGGCTAATGAAAATTTAAGCTGCATAAAGAAACACACACACACACACACACACACACACACATATATATATATATATATATATATATATATATATATATATATATATATATATATATATATATATATATATATATATAAGAACTTGTCTGTTTGTTTGTCCGCTATAGAATCATAGACTGTTTCACTCACAGAGACAAAATTCTGCACAGTTAATGTTTAGGATCCGAGAAACTTAAATCAGTAAAAACGAAGTTTGGGTCTCAATTAGTTTTTTAAAATTAATTTTTTAAGGATTTTTTTGTGCCCTTAAGTGGTGCGAGGTACCCCCTGTGGATACAGGCGTTCAGTGAAATACGAACCTATCCCTCTTCCCCCGCACGGGAGAAGAGGGGTGCGCGGGGGGGAGGAGAGATTCATCGTAATAACCTTTGGCCTTTCCTGACTAACTGACAGATAACTCACAGTCCAAACCGTTGGACATAAAGAGCTGAAATTTTGCATGGTGATTCTTCTATAGTGGAGTTTATAGTGGAGGGGTAAACTGAGAAAGATTATTGAAAAATTCTTCTTCGATTTTTTAAATTAAATTTTTAAGCTGTTTTTCTGATTTTTTTAAGTTTGCATTTAAAATGATAATCCGAGGGTTATAAAATTTATATCACGAGAAATATCATAAAAATTCCTTTAAAACGAAATCTTTTTCGAATCTTTACCTACTTCCCTTTTCTGATTTTTGGTGAATTTTTAAAGATTAATTTTTAGAATGTAATTTATGAAATGCTGATTACGTGGTTTCTTTTCTTTTTTGATACTTTAAATTAATTTTGCGTTACGTGCATAACAACGAAATAAATTGACAAAAGAAATATTAAAATACGTTAAAAGATAAAATTTAACCACTAGACTAACTGAGATGGGAGTTTTTTAAGAATGCACTTCAAATTAGTATGTTTTAACACAACTTTCCCGGCTCTGTTTTTGTCCTTTGTTATTTGCAGTTTTTCTCATCGCTTGAACCGATTTACAATTTGCTTTTTCTACGGTTTTTGGCCTTAGGAAAATTAAAAATCGAATTATAATTCGCTTTTTCAACGGTTTTTGGCCTTGGGAAAATTGAAAACCAATACGGTTTTTGGCCTGTCGACAATAAAAAACCGAATCACCAAAGTAAGGAAAATAGGCTTCATGTGAAATCGCGCCTTACTTTGAATAAATAAAGGAGATAATGCATCTTCCACTTTACCTCTTGGGTGATATGGAAAAAAGTGCGTCTCTTGGGCGTTGTGGAACAAACTGAGCTTTTAAGGGAAAAATAAATAATAAAGGCAAATGTAAATTATAAAACTTATTTCTAATTAAACAGTGGATCAAACAAATCTAATTAAATTTAATTAAACAGTATCTATCAAATATAATTAAGCAGTAAACTTATTCAATCCAAACGTGCGAATCACGCAACACTGTGTTATTAATTCTCAATAAAATCAGACGTATAATCAGACGAAGGTCCGCAAACTCAAAGTTTCTTTCTTTTTATTGTTTGTTTATCATTTCAGTAGAAACGCGCTAACCGCAATTTGTCTAGACAGATGAAAATGAAGAGCGGGGGGTGCATCCCAGTATTTTTTTGATGGAATGCATAAAATTTTTTATATCTATATATCTACCCGGGCATCGCCGGGCAATAATGCTAGTATATATATATATATATATATATATATATATATATATATATATATATATATATATATACTGTTGTCCAAAAGTTAAGCATAATTGATGTTTATGTGAATATTTAAGGAAATCTAAGTCAGAATAGTGGGAAATGTGATATGCGAGTGTAATACGGTTACACCATAAGAAAACAATGCAAATGAAGGATATTAATCACTTTTATTATCCAAAGAAACAGTTTGAAAGAAAACAGGGAAACTAATAGTTTATAATTTAGTGAAAACAATTAAAGTAAAAAGGATATTTGTCAGTTTAATAATATGTGTGGTCGCCTCTGGTAGCCACGCATGCTGCACAACAATTATCCATACGTGCTATGAAGAGTGGGGATAAGTTGTGGTGTCAAAAAGTTCCAAGCATTGAGGAGAGCTCTTTCCAGTTCTGGAACGGAGTTTGGTGGGTGCGAAAGGGCTTCAATTTGTCTACACCGAGCGTATCTCGCGCATGTTCAATAGGATTAAGATCAGGAGAGTGGGCGGACCACTGAATGCGCTGGATATTTTCACTTTCAAGGACGTTGTTTACCAAGATCGCACGGTGACAAGACGCGTTATCATCCATGATTATGGGTCCAGGACCAACAGCATCTCGAAACAGGCGAACATAAAACTCAAGGACTTCGTCTCTGTACATTTCAACAGTAACAGACCCCGTGTCAAAGAAGTGGAGATCTGTGTGGTCATACAGCATTATGCCTACCCACACCATGCCTTCCATTGAAGGAAAATTAAGTCTTTCTGTGATGTTTCTTGGGTGAAAACGAGTTCCAAGTTATCTCCATATCGTTACCCAACGAGAATCAGTCTTCAGAGTAAACCGGGACTCGTCACTGAACATCGCATTGGTCCACTGTTTCAAACTCCAGTGCTGATGTTTCAAACTCCAGTTTAGACGAGCGTGTTTATGCACAGACCTGAGAGGAATGCAAACGGCTGGTCGTCAAGCATACAGACCAGCGTCATTGAGTCTCATGTAAACAGTTTGTCTCGAAACTCGCACTCCTATGGCGACTGTGGGCGCTGAACCGAGCTATCTGTGACAACCGCCCCTATGATGACGTGCAGTTATTGCCAAATGTCGGTCTAGACGAACGGTTGTTACTCTTGGTCGACCTTGTACTGGTAGTCTGGTAACATCTTCCGTACTTTGAAACCTCTTCCACAGTCTTGAGATCACACACTGAAACACATTCAGAATTTGAGACACTTCGGTTTGAGATCGTTCACATTGCAGCATTCCAATAAATATTCCTTTCAAAAACATGTCCATTTGGCGTGTTGTGCCATCCTTCGGCCTTTTTGATCATTTAACTCACTCCTCAGCACAGCAATTGTACATAACCTGCCTAATCACCGTATGGCACGTGCACCGGTTTTATACTCGTTCTGATATGCGCAAGTGTTTTGCGCATGCCGACGGCGACTGAAATGTTTTGAATATGCACACTGTTTCACCTTCAAACAGACATTCTTCACAACCGATTTTGATCAATTTGACCAATGTATACTCACGTTCTTCCACATTTTACGAATTATGCTAAACCTTTGGACACCAGTATGTGTATATATATATATATATATATATATATATATATATATTTAATAAAGTTGAAAGAGAAAAACCAGTATGAGCACTAAAGCTAATACAGCCAGGAACCAAAAACATGAAAATATAAGATCGAAAGAGGTTTTAGATAATATTCCATCTCAGCGGTGTCAATACTGTCTAAAACTAATGGATTATTTCAGATAAGTATGATCTATACAATAAACATACTCAGACACCGTACAATCCATGAATAACTGTAGAATTGAATGAAGATACATATATATATATATATATATATATATATATATATATATATATATATATATATATATATATATATATATATATATATATATATGCGTTTACTTTGAATTTACGTTTCAGCTAAAAAAGGCATTAATTTGATCGAAATATCCAGACCAGATACCTTATCCTAATCTAAAATTTGTTTGATTATGAGAAAAAATATATATATATTCATTTAGTACTGTTAGATGTCTATTAAATCACTTGGATTGATTCAAAAATAAAATAAACTTGTTTTATTTATTTTAAAATTCTAATGTTCCCCAGTTGAACAATAAAAGGAAAGACTATAAATTTGCATTTAACTCAGAATTTCGTTACGGTTGCAACTTTCTTGTTAAAGGGATTTAATTCACTAAAAATTTTAAATGGAAATGTAATCTTTGTATTTCATATTTATATCATATTTCCTATATAGATTATTAACTGCTTTTGAATAACAAAATGTTACATAAGATAAAATTATTTTCTCTAGTGTAGGGAGCAATTAACACACGTTTTAATTTCTGTTAATATACGCTTTAGCAATAAAAGCTAAAGAATTTATTGAAAATTCACTGTTGTATGACTCTGTCTTTATGTTTAATGCAAAACGGATTTGCGTTCTGTAGAAGACGCACTGAATTTTAATAAAAATTCCACAATCGCATTCATATTCATTCATAGTTAATTTTATCCTCAATGCACTGAAAGCACTGGTAAAAATTCTCATTAAAATTTGACGTTCTACTTCGTGAGCTATTCCTAGTTGTCTGCAAATGACTGTTTAGTATATTGTGACACTGTACAAGCTATGTGTCAAATATTAAATGTGGTTTTAATTTTCGTAGTGCAAATCAACCATTTCAATGTTCTTAATGAGGTTTAATTGTTAAATATTTTTTCTAGAATTCTCATGTGATATTTATGGGGTGTCTCACGAGTTGTGTGCTCGCAATTTCTAGAATTCATAATACAGGATTACAGTCTGGTAATTAATAAATCATTTCAAAAGAGCTGAGTTCGTATTCTCGGGGAAAAGTCTCGTGCTTTGATGGTCTTTAGATGACCAGAGGTTATCCAGTAATGACCATTTAAGTTGTGATAAATTTCATAGTAAGCGTTTGACACTAAATAATTAGTGAAAATACTATCTGTAGATATATGTATGGTTACAAGATGCAGACACTTTCATTAAGAGGTATATAAAGTTTTCCGCTTCCAATAGCTGATAAATTTTGGTTTTCAGTTTGAGTAAAACACATACACAACGAAATATTTAGATTTCAATTAAAACAAATTTTTAAAAATTCGTGAAAAAAATCGTTTTTTATATTTTTTAATATTGTGAATCCTTTATTTTTCCCCTTTCGAATGGTATATTACTTTTGTTTCTACGACAACGAGAAGTTAAAAAATTTTAAGTAATTCAGTTTGTTTACATCCTGTTGCATTCGTTAACCACACCCATATAAGGCCTAAAAATGTAAACATCGACATCTATTGCGATCTGCAGCTAGCAGGTGAGCCTCAGATTTCTTTTCTCCATGAATTACAACTGATAAGTTATTTTCCGGTTGTACTGTAACTGTGACTATCACTTTGTTTTGAAAATAAACGCAGCGTGGTTAGTGTTTGAAGTTTGTTGCATGTGCTTTTGTTGCTGTGCTTGATTATACGTTGCAGAGGTTTATCTTTGATTATTTTTCTTAATTTTTCTTTTTTTACGATTTCTACATAATGCCAAGATCAAATACAAATGTATTTAAAAAGCGAAAGGGTAAATATTACCCGAGAAAAACGCTGAATGAGTCTTGTTATCAGGCTAGTGCTGCAGGATCTGAAAGCCAAACTGATGTTTCTACTTGTGCCACAGAAAATAAATTAGGTGATTTGGATGAAAGTTATTCACCATATTCAGGAAATAGAAGCAAAAATATTATAATAGAGTTAAATATATTAACTTCTATTTTTGAAACATGTGTTAAATGTAAAATGTGTGATTGTTATGGATTATCACTGAATGTAAATAATAAGATTGCTGGTTTGGCACTGAAATTTGAACTGTCATGTAATAATTGTTATTACAAATTTAATTTTATGAATTCTAGTGTTAATAAAAGTGACAACGAAGAGTTATATGCTATAAACACACGATTTATGCCCTTCGCTCTATTGGAAAAGGAGCAGAAGCTGGAAGTCTGTTTTGTGGTGTTATGAATCTGCCAAACCCGCCGACAAAATTTTCTAAATACAACAGACTACTTTTAAACGCAGTGAAAGAAGTATGTAATAATACAATGCAGGAGGCGGTTGAAGAAGCTGTTGAAGAAAATAATGGTTCTAAAAATATTGGAATTGCTTTCGGATGGTACCTGGCAAAAGAGGGGCTTTTCTTCGTTGAATGGTGTTGTAACCCCAACAAGTATTGACAGTGGAAAAGTTATTGATGTTGAAGTTATGTCAAAATATTGTACGTGCAAGAACACAATTCTCATGAATAAAACTGCAAAAAGAATGTTGATGGTTATAGTGGCAAAATGGAAATGGATGGTGTTTCTTCTATATATCAACGTTCTTTAAACTATGGCATTCGTTATGTAAAATACTTGGGGGATGGTGATTCAAAGGCATTTAATCACGTAAAAAGTATGAATATTTATGACGATGAATACCCAATTGTGAAATTTGAATGTATAGGCCATGTAATGAAGAGAATGGGAGCGCGTCTTTGTAAACTGAAACTGTCTATGAAAAATGAAAAGCTAAGTGATGGTAAAAAATTATCAGGTAAAGGTCGTCATAGTGATAAAGCAATTGATCAGATACAAACTTATTATGAATTAGCCATAAAGAGAAATGTTAGTAATTTAAAAAAACATGCGCCAAGCTGTATGGGCTATCTTCCTTCACAAATTATCCACAGATGAAAATCCACAGCATGGATTTTGCCCTGATGGAGAAGAATCGTGGTGAAAATTTAAAAAGTCGAGGCTTTAGAAGAAACTTTTAAACATAAAAACAGTCTCGCAGTGGCAGTCGTTGAAGCAATGAGACCAATATTTCGAGACCTTTCTCATCCAGATCTATTAAAAAAGTGTCTTCATGGAAAGACCCAAAATCCAAATGAGAGTGTAAACAATGTTATTTGGACTCGTGTACCTAAAAAGACATTTATTCATCTAGAATGCTTTCAATTAGGTGTTTATGATGCTGTGGCCTGTTTCAACAAAGGGAATTATATTAAGATGAATCTGCTGGAAAATTTAGGTATAGATCCAGGCCTATATTGCCAAACGACTTTAAAATGTCTAGACCGTGAACGTTTGTTGAGAGCTAGATATGGCCATTTACAACAAACTAGAGAAAAAAGAGTGTTAAGAAGAAAAAGACAAGAGGAAATAGAACAAGAAAATAGCAAAAATAAATACTATGGAGCAGGAATGTTTTAATTAGGTAAGTTTATAAACTTTTAACTGAATTTTCTCAAAAGTTGTTTTTTGAACTTCGATGTACTTTTTTATAGAAACTACTGCATATTATTGTCTGTTATTTTGCTTGAATATTTTACACATATCACTGATCAATCTGAAGTGAACTTGAGTTACTTACGTATGTAAAAAAAATATTAAGAAGTTTTTCTTTGGACAAATGCCTGTTTTTTGTTATTTAAAAGTGGTTTACATTCCAAATTTAAAAAAAAATACTAAAGAATATATATTTATAAATTTCATTTCACCTTTATTAGAGAGAAAACTATATTATATATATAAAAAATTTCAAATGAATATCTTTGGTAGTTTCTGAGAAAAGGTGCATTCATTTAACATGGCAGGTATAGGGCCTTCTACTGCCCCAAAGGAAATAGCAAACGGATTTCTGAAAAGCGTGGCTTGACGCAGAGGTTACTGAATCGCTGGATTCGACCCTTCTTTTGTGAGTTATTCTAATTAACTTTCTTACACTAGTCGTATTATCATCTGACTCAAACAGGGATTGTCTATGAAAAATCATTTCTATTACCATATTCGCTGTTTCGAACAACACAAGTTACTATTGATAAGTGCATCCAACATAAAAGACGTTTCCCATCCAAGAAAATCTCATATCGAAGAAACTGAGTACACCACCAAATAAATATACGTGGTGCCGTTTATAAGACAACGCTTATAAGATATTTTTATTTCAATTTTTTGAAATAAAATTTCAATAGGCATAAATCACAAAATTATCTTGAGTCATAAGTTTTAATTATTCATATATTCTTCACAAAATTTAATTGTATCAAAAAGTTAGATAAATCTCCAATGCATGCATAACTGATTTACGGAAGTTCAGTCACGTAAAGCAGCATGGATTATGACACAATTTCAAGAAACAGAAAACTTACCGAAGTATTTTGCACAAAATATTGCGAAGCACAATCGATTATCTTTTGAGATTTCCTGTCCGAGTCTTTGTAGAATATTCATTAGTTACACATGTGACAATATTTTCCTTTTGATTCGAAGTTTAAAGTAGTAAACGGAGTTCGAAATGAATTTCCAATATCAAACTGACTAAACTTTATCTGTATCCTCAATGAGAATGTGAAAAAAGTAGAAATATATCTTTTGCGTCATAGAAATTGTACGTTCGGCTTAATCAATTGAATTTCAAACCATTCAAAATTAAATGGGACCGAAATGCTATGCAAAGCATATTTATTCTTTAAGTAATATGCGAAATTCTCGGTTGCATTATAGAAACGAAGTGTTACACTTGTCTTTTGACAAACGAACGCTTAATTATATTGGAAATATTTCGCTGAATATATGCGACCGCACACACACACATGTTGTTGAGATGCTATATAACATTTCAGAGCAAAATTTTTAGCTATTTCAAAGTAATACAGGTGAAAATATATATATATATATATATATATAATTTTTTTTTCACCTGTATTTCTTTGAAATAGCTAAAAAATTTTGCTCTGAAATGTTTATTCGTTCATGTTTGCGATCCCTTAATCGCATGCGGGGAACCCACCTTGCCTACTGAATGAACATTATATTCAAATATTCATGCAAGACTTTACGTAAGAACTTTAATAAGATACCAATAGGCTCGGAAATTTCACTCAATTTTTATCTCCTATCCTTCTTCACGATGTCATGGAATTTTACCATAATTTCTGGTGTAATGATCTCAACTAGGTGACAAGAACTTGTAGTGTCAATTATACTCATTCAGCTGCAACGTATAACTTTAATTAGGGACGTATAACTTAAACTGAGGTGCAGGCAGTATCTAGCAGGGATTTAATGCATGCCTGTGTTTTACATTTCTAAAAACTATTTTTTTCTGCACACGTGGAACTGTTTTTTTTTTACCATGAGAAAAGTTGGCTGACTAAAATGCCTGATAATTCTTGACTAAGGTTAAAATGTTTTTACTATTGGACATCCGTGCCTTTGCATCTTACTAAGTGTGACGTCGCTAATATTTTCAGTGCAGTTGCTGCAACTCTCGGAATTTCTAATCTCTTATTAAACTACCCCTGTATATATAAATATTTAGAGATATTGATAGTAGACAGGTAAAGAGGAACTCTAAAAGACCACTTTACTACAATATTTTATGGATGTAGAGGTACCCATACATTGAGGGAATCCTTGAAGTTTTAACTGCGAAGTCCAAATCTAGAGGATTTCTCCGCCGCGTGTGGACAAGCTTTGAGAACGGTGGCGGACTGTACAGTCTTTGAATTCCCGATTGGAAGAAATTTCTCTATCTGCCTTTAGGTCGGATCTGTGTAGTTTAAACCCGAATTGTGTGCACTGTCGTCAAAGCGTGTTTTGTGCGCAACATACAAAAAAAAAGTCTGCAGGATTTCCACTACGGTTCTGCGAGGTTTCCGCGATCCTCAATGAAATCCTTTCCTTGGGAATTTCGTTCTCGTTTGTGGCCAATTTAAAAGAATTAAACTGCAATTATTTTGTTCTGAGGACTAATATTAACTACATTTTCGGAAGTTGTGAAAATATACAGAGTGCATGCTACGTCCCAAAAGGACATTTTTGAAGACTTCTATAGCAATTAATCGTATTGAAATTCTGAATTCTAAATTTTCTCTCCTTTCACCCACTGACATATTTGCGAACCTCCTTATGATAAATATTTTGAACAACTATTACTCTATAGAAATAATTCTTAACCGGTGGTCCGGAAGACCCCAATAAAATGTCCGTGAAGTGTACAACCATAAAAATATTTCTTTCATCATCTCAAAACGACCGCGATGTTGACAATTCCATAGAATTGGGATAAATTTTTTATTTTTATTTTTTTGCTTAGATTTCTTCGTTCAGATTTTAAATGTTTAGGTATTTCTTCCATTTTAAGTACGAAAAAATATTCCTAATTTGCTGTACTATTGCTATATTTGCTATATTTTCTGTAACGCTGATTTGAATTGTCACAATTTCACAAAGTCGCAGAAGTTTTAGAGCTCACACATGTCATCAAATTTTTAATATTTATAGGCTATCGTATTTTCAATTAACTTTACTTTTACGCAAAAATTGTTATTTTCTTTCAGTTTATTTGTAACTTTTTTTTCTTCAGTACAAGTGGTACCTACTCAGGTTAAATCCACTGTTCTATAAGGCTATAGAAATTCACGAAACATAATTAATACTTGTTTTATGTTTCATAATGTTCCTCGGTAACATATATCTACATTCCGAAAGGAATATGAGAAATCCCTGCATTTAATTTTAAATTATTACTGAACTAATCAGCTTGGAGTACATGTTATGATTAAAAAACGGGCAACAGCGTTCTTTTTTAAAAGATTGATATAATATGGACGGAGTTCATTATATGAATAAAATAATTATTTTCAATCTCTAGATAAAATTGTTAGAGAAAAGCATTTTTGGTATGAATAATACAGAGAGTATTTTCAAAAACTATGTTGTAAAACTTAAGATAATTCAAATTATGATACAAAATTTTGTATTCCGTTATATATTATTAAAGTTAATGTATTACCTGTGTTTAAAATTTACATGATAACTATATTTAATAAACTATCGTAAAAGATAACAAACAAAATAAGTTGATAAATACAATTCTCTTATCATTGTTGTTCACAGGCTGACTGTAGATTCAATATGTTGTATATCGTAGACACTAAATATAGGACAGAATGCTCAAAAATATTTAATGATAAGAAATGTTTAACTGTTTTACTTAAACATGACACTGTATAAAGATTTTACGATTTAAAATGAAGAATAATTCAATGTAATTCAGAATTCAGGAGTTTTTATTTTCATGGTTGATATTATCTAGTTAATATAAATTATTTTTAGAGTAATTGCATGTACTATAGAGTACACGTATGTTTTTATATTAAATGCCTTTGATATTAAATAGCGTAAAAAACCATATGACCCAAGAAATTACACTATCTCTAGATGAAATTTATTTATAATCAGTGACAATTATATCTTATCAATATGATGATTCGATCATCTTGCGCATCTTCTATGTAAAGCCCATTACAGATAAACTTCATTACAGAAATCTTAAACATTAAATGTATCAAATGATACCAAATTCAATATCCTAAGCCTCAAATATCTTTCTTCGTCAGAGCACTTAAAGGAATTATCTTGAACGTATTGGATTAAAAACCACGGTCCACTACACGAGAAATGTTTTACTTGCATCAATACTAACACACAGGAAAGAAACAGTGCATACAGTTTCATAGTCATAATTTACACACAGACCCAGATAAATAAATAAATATATATATATATATATATATATATATATATATACACACACACACACTCTGTCACAAAAAAATATATGCACCCAGAAGAAATCGAGATACTGTCACGAAACTTGGCAGGTATGTAGTCTGGTAATGATAGGCAAATGATTAAAATTTCGACGGCAGTGAGACAAGGGTAAGCGCGCTATACTCATACGAATGTATTATCTATATTTGAGTATATTTGCAAATATTTGCAAATGAGAGAGGTAGATAAAGAAATATATATTATGATTATATATCGGTCATCTGAGAACACTCGATTTTATGAAAATATTCATGAGCATATGACCATACAGATAATATCAGAAGTAGAAATAACCCGAACATTATTAGACAACTGGTTTAGAAATAATCTGACTTGTAACCATGAAGTATAAACAATACCTGTTTTTTTGTTTCAAAATTTTTATTTATGTTGCTCTCGTGATCTTTAAACTTAAAGCACGCAAATTCACTATCAAAAAACTCAGATTTATCGTACCACAAACCTACCCATTTTAGATAAATATGCGTGGTAATTTTATTTAAATTATTATAGCGAAAACACATAGCAAAACTGCAACAAAACTTAGCATACATACTCAAGAAATAGAATTTTTCAGTGATAACTTGATTTTGCATGAATGACGATATCTGCTAGAAACAAAGAACGCTTGAAAAACTGTTTTAAGACTATATTTAACCTCCGCTATGAAAATAACTTTTGTAAGATACGCTACAAATTGCTCATATAAACTTAAATGAAATATATGTTAGAATATTTTTCTATGCATTTCAAAATTACGCTGGTATCCGTAGTCTAAATAAGGATTCGCTTACAAGAATGCAATATAAGCAGAATAAAATGCGTTCAGTACATCCAGAACTAAATCTTGGAACATAAATTGGAATGTAAATGTCAAGAATATTTCCCCATTTCCTTATTGTAGAGTGCGTAACATATTAAGATCCGAAAAAGAACACGAAACTTTGAAATGCAAATTATACACTGAAAATCGAAACCACGCTTCCAATTCCCACAAAAAGGCGTATCGTTCCCCCGTTTATACTTTATTGCATTTCATAGAATAAATACTCCATCCATGGAATTTCAAGTGGTTTTCAAGGATATAAAGCTATGAAAATATGATGTTTATTGAATATTTTATTGGTATAATATTTCTGTAAGAGTCGGTCGTTTGCCTCCTAATAACTGCACCAAAAACGTAGATTTCGTAAGAATTTATATGCAGTATCGTAATTTTGCATGAATGCTTTCTTTTAGAAACGCACAATTGTACATGATAAACATTTTCGGATGATAATTTTAATGGCATTTTCTAAATAGTCCAAAGCTAATTTCAGGAGAGTTTCAAATTTTGATGACTCCTAGATATCAATTTAATAATGTACGGGGGATTTAAGAAATTGAATTTATTTCTTTGTTCGAAGAAATGAATGCCAAATAATTATATAATTTTACACGTTTGTGCCTTCTTATTTTATAGAAATTTCAGAAGTGGATAGACTTCAGCATTATTTTCCTCTTAAATCCTTTCTTCTATAATTTCCTTTTTTTATAAGTGTAATTTAATTTTTAGAAACCCCGTTTTGTTATATAAAAAATTAACATGCATGGATAAGTAAACTAGTTTTCTTACAGCTGTTTTTTGCTTGCTTATTACCGTCAGATAATAAATATTGTTCTAACGAGGACAAATTAGAAACACTTTATCAAATATTTTTTACTGTTTATATTGAGATAAAAAGAAAGGATAAACGAGATTAGCATTTTCAACTTTTGTATATTTTAATGTTTCCTGATTTACATCTCTAAATTATTTCATAATATTCTTAACCCTTTTCCACCACGTAGAAAAAAAGGCTTAACTGACTGGAATAACCTAGTTGGTTTCGCGAGCCTTTACCACGACCAGGTCAATCCGCCAAAATTGATAGAGGGACTAAAGGACAGCATGGGAAAGTGTTTCTATGACAAAAAAAGTTCCAAGAGTAGCCAATGGGGAAGATATGGCGCTGTTGTTGGTGGTGCACCTGAGAATTTGCATAAAAGGCAAGTAAAACATCAAAATGCAAATTAATGACCACGTAGTCGACAGAAGTGCCAGTATTTTAGGCTATAAAAATCTGTTCGGAATCTGTTGCGCCATCGTTTTACAGAAGAAAGGATCATGAGTCGCTTTTTTCCACTTGCATAGCCACCTCGGTCCCCGGACCTAACCCATGTGACTTCTTTTTTTCGGGTTATTTAAAGTCTAATGTGTATCTTGAGTCTCGAACTTGATGGCTCTAAAGTACAACATATCCCGGACTATCATGAACTTTCCTGGTGACATGTTACGCTCGGCCGTTGAGAACGTAATGTCCAGGCTGCAATATATAGTCTGCCAGAATGGTGGTCACATTGAAGGAGGAAGAAGTGAATTTTCTAAATAAAGCAGTGTTGCAGAGAATTTCTTTTTCTCCATTTGTTCGCTTATTACTAATTTTTCGGTATTCAATCCTTATCTTTATTAACCGAAAAAGTGGCGCTGTTGCCGACTACGTAGTCGTAATTTGCATTTTGATACTTTACTTGCGTTTTGTGAAAATTCTTGGGTTCGCTGATAACAGCGCCATATTTTCCCCTAGCGGTGACATTTGGAACTTCATTTTTCTTTTCACGTAAACTCTTTCCCATGTCGTGCTAAATGACATGGGAAATTCCACCAAAATATCCCTTGTAATTTTGGTGGAATTCCGGTTGTTAGATTACGCTACAGATGGTTCTGAGTACTGTCAGTTTAATAAAACTCACCCTGTACTTTGAATTTAAAACTTTTTGATGCCTCCTTCATTTTCAGCCCTTGCTTTTAGAATCCGACGTAATCCAAGCTCTTTTCCATAACTGAGATCACTTACTGGGTAGGCATGCTTTGCATAATGTTCGATCCCAAATAATGAAAATAATGGAATATTTAGTAAAGTATCCTCCAATATGGTCTGTGACCTTTCTTATTTAATTAATGATGACTCATAAATTTTTATATGTGAATGACGCATAAGAAAAAGAAACTTAAATGTACGTATATACTGCTGTCCATTAAAATTACAACTTCACGAAGGTGGGAGGATCAAATTCGCATAAAAGGACAACGATTTTCAGCTATGCAAATAATTAGCATTTAAGCGTAATCGAACGACGCAGGAGGGAGAAATGGCATATATATCTCTGTAAAAATGGAGAGTTATGCAACTGGATTCTCATTCGGAAATCGAATTTGAATGTTCGTTGTTTTTAAGAAAACTGTGTTGTGCCCCGTGTAAGAAGGTGAAATGGCTACCAGCACGTGTTGGAACTAGACAGCAGCAGTATCGTACCCCAGCGAGATTGCGGTTTATCGTTCCGGGATATTGCTACTCGCATTGGCCGGAATCCAACGACTACCATGCGAATACGGAATCGATGGTTTCAGGAGGGTCATACTGAACGCCATGCAGGATCTCAACGGCCTCCCGACACTAACGCCCGAGAGGACATATATGTTGTCGGGTCGGCCGTGCAAGATCGTATAGCCACATCACCGGACCGTGAGTCAGGAAATGGACTTGTTTGCAGCATGAAAAGTATTCGCACGGACAGAGCAACGACGTCTGGAGCAGCACGGACTGTGTGTACGGCGGTCATTATTGGGGCTTACCTTGACACTGAAGTATAGAGATGCGCGGCGACAATGGTGCGCCGAAAGACAAAACTGGACACAGAAGTGGCAGGATGCCGTCTTTTCAGACGTGTCCCTTTTCTGCGTGCAGCATCATGATGGACGTATCTGTGTCTGAAGGCACCGAAGAAAACGTATGTGTCAGGAAATTATGTGTCAGGCCTGCATTCGATATCGCCATAAGGACCTTGCACCTTGTGTCATGGTATGGGCAGCCATTGTGTATACGACAAGTAAATCTCTTCTTCGTGTACCGGTAATCTGAACAGCAAGTGTTACATTTCTCTGATCTTAAGGCCGGAGGCTGTGCTCTATCTTTGAGGCCTCGTCGATACCATCTTTCAACACGATAACGCAAGACCACATGCTGTCCGTCGTGTCCTGACCTAGCTCGACAGAGAGGTTGTTCGATTGTTCCCCTGGCCTGCACGTTCTCCAGATCTCTCACGCATTGAAAACATATGCTCAGGGGTTGCTTAGAGACTGCGCTGCCACCGTTCTCCAGCTACTACGATTGATGAAGTGTGGCATAGATTTGAAGCAGCATGGAATGACTTGCCCGTACCTGTCATCGAAGCCCAGTTCTATTCGATGCCTAACAGGGTTAGGGCCGCTTTATCTGTCAGAGGCGGCAGCTGTGTGTACTAATTTCGGATCCTGTATACTCCTAAATTGCCTACAAATTTAATCATGTCTTCTTCCTACTATGCTGTATATGTACAATAATAAAAGTTCTGTTATTTGCTTTCCCTTATGGTGTTGCAATTTTAATGGCCGGCAGTGTATTTTAATTTATCTAACCATAATTCTACTTTCCGGTACTATGTTAGGATTTAATTAACTTCTTGAGAGAAATACAATTTTCGAAAAATTTTTGCCCGAATTTTTCTCACTTGTTTTTGATTAAAGTATACTGAAGTTTTATGTTATTAGTATCTCAGTATAAAACATGCTGCGCAGCATAGAGAGTTAAAGCAAAATAAGGAAATATGTATTTCTCACGAAAAGCTTGTAAATTTCTACTAATAATTTTTTTTTTTGAATTCCTTATAAGTTGGAAATTTATCAGTATGGACATTATAACTACATACCTAATAATTTCTTTAATACATAATATTACTTATACAGAATACATAATACATGCAATGCATACAATATGTACATAGAAAATATTCATGTACAATGCATACATATTACATAAACATTTCACGTAAATAATAATTTCACAGTCCATGAAAATCATTTTATTGAGTTTTATAAGACTTCTTTTCAGATTGAAATTTATTCAAAATACAATTTAAACGTCTAAGTAGAAATCATGTAATTTAACTTCAGTAGTTGAAGCAAATGAAGAAAAACGTGCATCTCTTGAAAACTTTTTAAATGTCTAAACACTATTCGCAAACTGTTGTTTTTTTATGCTTTTTTCTTCCAAGTTACTGATATTTTTACGTTATTTGTTCTTTACCACGTGAAAGGTAATTTACAACAAGCGTCGCAGGTATCTCACGAGAGGGAAAAAAAATAACGCCACTACAAGCTCAGAAAATTGGATGAACATTGTATCTTTCTCTCTAAACTAGGTACCAATACTAGTGTCCAAAAAGACATTGTTTCCTTCCACTTTCATTAAAGTGGTTGGGACATTTTTAAAGTTCGTTTTACGAAACAAAAAGTTTCATCTTTTATTTCAAGTGGCAGAATTCTTTGTTTCCTGAATTTCTCTGCAAAAACTGCCATGAATGTTTACATCTAGTTATGTAATTTCCCAGTTATAGAACATTTGGTAGGTTACATTTGAAACATAAAGGATTTAAATTAAAAAATGCGCATGAAAAAAAATCATGTCAGGTTTAATATACTGTTAAAATATCTTAATGATATTTCTACTAAATGTATATTCCTGTAAAATTTAACATTCGGAATAAATCCAATTATCTATTAAATGTTTAGTCTTGAAAAGAGTAATACTTTTTCTTTACTTTTGTTCAGTTTTCCTGGGTTCGGTAGGATTGAATAAAATCTCTTCAGAAAGTACACGCAAAATAAAATTTATTATTCTGTAAATTCTTCAGGCTCATACACAAATTTAACCGAAAACACGTAACAACTGTCGTCTATACAGCAGAAAACTCTAAAAATACAAGTCAGGATAATAGAGTCTTCAATACAATACACGCCTAACGTACTTTCAATACATTCAATTCTCATCAGAAAAGAAAGCTCAGATCCCAATGCCAATGTCAGGCATATTTATATATTTCCTAAGCGCTCCTATCGGTCGCCAGCTAGAAATCTCCAGAACGTTTGAGAAAGGCCTAGAAGGTTGGCGACCATTTGGAACAATATCGCCAAATTTGGCGACCAAAGTAAATCTCCGGATCCGTAGCCAATTTGGCGATAACTCTCATATTTGGCGAGATTACCATAAACTCCTAAAATTCGTAACACTTTGATGTTATCATCTCAATCATTTTGTTTTCAGCCTATTCCACAGAGCTTATGAAAACGAGAATAAGTTAATACTTTTGAAGTTTCTATAACAGAGATATTTACTCTCATATCTCCCCAATAAACGTTATACGTTTCACTATAAATAGTATTTGTTTGCCACAAAGTGTGTTGTCATAGGGACATGACAGTAGTGTCACGGCCAGGGACAGGGGAATTGAAAAGTAAAGGACGAAGTAAAATAATTGCTAAATGTAAGAAAGAAACATGGCAAATGACGGGCAATAAAAAGAGAAGGGGAGAAAGCCAGCAATATACCGAAACGAAATTTAGAGATTGTGCTTGTAGCAAGAAATATAAGATAAAAGTTCAAGAGAGTGAGTTGCACGAATAGAAGAAAAGAAGAAAGGCAACACTAAATTTATGATGGCTATAAAACAGACCACTCGGAAGCCTTCAGCATGGGAAAAAGTTAAATTAGAATGATAATTTTATAAATCCCGCCCTCAATGCGCATTGGTGAAAAGGGGATTGAGAAGAGGCAGCTACGGACGAATGGCGATGGCATGGTAATAATATGACAAGTGGAAATTGTAAGAGGCGGAGTCAACATTAAGAAGAAAATAATATGAAATGAGAAATAGTGTGAAGGCACAGACACTTAAGAAGGAGAGTTAGCCAGAGGTTTTTGAAAATAGAAGTAGTGCCAAGGCACATTCACCTATGAGGAGAGTCAGTTAGAAGTTTGGAGATAGAAGTTGTCGAGCGCCCTGTGTCCCGTGCCGAGGGTCTGCAAGGAGTGAAGGAGTTAGAGAACCAATGATGACAGCGCCCAAGTGTCCCGTGTAGAGTGTGTGCCATGATTGACGGAGCCTTATACCAGACGAAGAAAGTGCCCTAGTTCCGTGCGATGATAATTACAATGAAGTTCGTCATTACGAGTGCCGGCTGCCCATAGTGATCCAACAGTCATCTTTCGATGTACCGACTTTGCGTTTCCTTTTTATATTGCTGTCATTGCTTCTCAGTGTGTAGCCTTAATAACTAATATAGAGCGCGATGAGTATATTGTTTGAATATAAGATGTTAAGGAGATGACCGATAATTCGTAAAAAAACAATTTAATTAATATGATGTTATGCTTATATATATGAATTAATTTAGTAGTAATGAAGTTGAGAGTAATATGTGTAGATGAAGTACGAAAGATTGTCATAATAATTGAATGAATTAAATATATGTGTCGTAGTAATGAAGTTGAGAGTAATATGTGTAGAAAGTGTAGAAGTTGAGAGTAATATGTGTACGAAAGATTGTAATAATAATTGAATGAATTAAATATAGGTGCTGTGGTGAATTAATTTAGTAGTAATGAAGTTGAGAGTAATATGTGTAGATGAAGTACTAAATATTGCCATAATAATTGAATGAATTAAATATATGTGTCGTAGAGAATTAATTTAGTAGTGAAGAAATTGTGAGTAATGTGTAAATGCAGGAGGAAATATTTAGTAACTTGTAGCATATTATTTATGTGTTTTAATAATCAATAAATTAATTTGTCAGTGTAAACCAGAGTTCTTTCCATTATTTGGGAATCACAATTAATCAATGTACTAACCACAATCATTCAACAAAATTATAATCAGTATTAATAGTAAAATTAATTTCTAATAACCCCAACATCTAACTTTACTTCTCACTGCCACATGTGTGCTTATATAATGAGAAAAGTGACCTAAGGCAACACATGACAATGTATTATAAATGTGGATGGTTAAATGTTATTGTGTTAGCCTCAATAGGTGTTTTTTTCCGTTTGATTGATACTGCATATTTTATAATATGTATGCGAAAATAAATTTTCATATAAAAGGAAATTAAGCAACTTAAATGAATTTATTTTTAAGATTAGATTGCATAGCATATTCATAAACTGTAGGTCATAGCCATAGCCACAACTGGAAAATTTAATGACGTCATTTTCATTTTCAGCATTTATTCTCCGAAGCATGTTCCTAAGCTATAGATAATAACAGTAGCCATGATTAGCAAGTTTAGTTGTGTGAGTTTTCAAATAAGCGTTTATGCCCCGCAACATATTTTAAACTACTAGATGTGTATTACCCGGCTTCGCTCGGGATTCAGTTTCTGTTATTTTTTTTTCAATGATTAGCCTCATGTTATGATGTTCTAAAGTATTCGCTAAAGTTCTTTTGCAGTAGCAAATAGCATTAGTTTGTTGTCGGTGCTGTCGCTGTTCATTGCTTTCCTCCCCTTTCAATGTTGAAGCTCGAAGACAATCATGTGTTCGACGTGTTAAAAGTTTATTCACCAGTCTCACTGCTTCGAATCTCTAAAATTCGAATTCTGTTGCCTTCGAACTCTTGGGAATGTTTTTTCTTCAGATTCATGTGTGCGTCTAACTGCATTTCGAATTATGTTGGCTTCGCGCTCTTCTGTTTATTTTTTTCATCACATTGCTCATTTCTCAACTATCTTTGACATTTTGCCCTTACTTCTTCAGGATTAAAAGTTTCTCTCCTCTTTTTGGGCATTTTTAAGCTTCAATTTACAGCTAGTCAATAACGTTTGAATGGATTTATTATTATAGAAAAAAATCAATAATGTTTTAATGGATTGAGATCACATTCAATATTAAAACACAGCAAGTCTGATAATTATTATAGAGAAAGTATATACGCGTATTTCATGCTCGGAATTCTTTCTCAAAACTAAATCGCCTGCTACGTTTCAATGCTACTTTCAGATTTTCTTTATTATAATATACACGTATTTCATGATTGTAATTCTTTCTCCAAACTAAATCATCTGCTTTGGTTCAATGTCACTGCAGTTATATAAATCATCGCGCCAAGGCTAAACGCACGTGTTTCTAGCTAAGTGAACGTGTCCTTCAGTATATTTGAGTTTGAACAGGTAGCTTGGGATAGTTTCAATTCATGAAATGGATAGATAACGCAGTCATTGAAAATTAATGACTTTCCATCCTTATATTTTAATTTTTAAAAAGGAATATTCCGACGTTACCACGTATATGAAAATAATATATCAAATTCCTTCTTGAATGCGCCAATATATGAGTAAATCACATTTTTAGATCATATCTATTTATTTTTTCGGAAATGTTATAATTTAATTGGCAACAATGAAATGTTACAATGGCTTTGAACAAAAACATCCATTCCTACCACAAAAACCTGTTCTAACATAATTCGGGAATGGAACGTTGTAGCGGGATGAAAATAGTCTATAACCTTAGCGCAAGTTCAATCAATAAGTTGACCAAGTTTTATCGCAATCGGATGAACGCTACGGCAGCGCATAAAATATGAACAAACATTCATTTATATATATATAGTTAGATCATTGCAGTTGTCACGACTGGTAAATTTAGTGGTGTCGTTTTTCATTTCAGAATTTCCACTCCGTAGCATATTCGTAAACTATAGATCATAGCAGTTACCATGAATGGCACGTTTAGTGATTTCGATTTTCATATCAGCATTTATACTACACAGTATATTCATTCTCTATACGTCATAGAAAAGGCCATGGCTGGCAAATTTGACGATGCCATTTTTCACATCAGCATCTATGCTACGCAGTATATTTATAAACTATACATTCTTACATTAGTAATGACTGGCAAGTTTAATGGTGTCGTATTTACCATCAGCATTAAAGATCCGTGGCCAAATTGTATTCCCAGAAACAGTGATTATCTATATTTCACAAAATCAAAAGGAGGCAATGCCATTGAATTTGCAACAATTAATGAAAAAATAGAGATCACAATCTTCTATTTTACGCTTAGTTGTGTGGCTTCCCAAATGAGACTGTCGTGTTCGCTTTAGTCCGTGGCAAGAAAAAAAAATTGAGTTTATACATATACACAGCTTGCTATTGGATGTAGGGTGTAGAATTTTTGGCTTACATATTTCTAAGCTTACATAGTCAAAAGATTGAAAGATAAACCCATATTCTTTATAATTCTTGAAGGAAATATCAATTTGCCACAAAATATGTTGTGAAGGGTCAACTGTCTTTTATTCATACATAGAGCATTTTGATAAATAAAAAGTTCTTGGAATTCACGATTCTGTTGTAAATGACTTATAATAGCCTCAATTTGATTTACGTTTTATATATTTCCAAAAGTTTAGGTTATGATTTTCGTTCTGATTATGAGACAGTGTGTACGGGGCTTTTCATTCATAGTCATCATTGATTTATCAAGAAAATACACTACAGCTTTCAAAAGATATTTACATAAAATGATGATTTTAAATTTTTTTTTCAATTCATCATAATAAATCCTATTGATATTTATTCACTGTGAAGGGTTTAAAAAAATATTGAGATTTACTACGACTATAGGTCAGTATTTTTAATCGTCTAAAGAGTGATTTAATAATAACGAACAATTTTAACAACCTCTTAAATTTGGAAGTTTTAAAATTGGAACTTTTATGAATATTTCTCATGGTAAAAATAGCATAACAAAATCAATTCTAAAAGCAGTTTGGAAAAAAATTCCCTAGGTAGGCTTTACATTACTTAACATAAAAATTTATGACTTTATACTATAATTACACGTTTCAAAATTTTTAAACATTTTTCATAATAATTTAGCAATAAAATATTTGAAACAATACAGGGTGGCATTTATTTTTTAACAGAACATATCTCTTTTAGTTTACACAGTTATGAATAAAATATTTACGCGCATAAGTTTGAATACTTTAAAAATATTCAATGAACAAAAAAATAAAGTCACATATAAAAACAGACATATTTTACTTCTTTCCCATAAAAGTTTTCTAGTGTTCTGAAAAATAATCTGTAAAAAGGAATTTTAAGAGTCATACTGCGCAGACTTTATATTCAAGTGTCATTCACGGTTCTTGATTTCTAAAAATATATACCATGCAACAGTTAATGTTTTATTTTAGATGTTGGCGGAAAATATGAAATCTTAAAGGAATTTTTCGTGATCTATAAAGTATTTTGCTTACTTTTAGTATTTTATGAGCTTTCAAACTAAGCTACTTTCTTGAGTAAATAATGTCTTGCAAATAATCCATAGTTATTTAAATATAAATATAATTTTTAGAATTCTATATTCAGGTTTCTTTCCATGTGATGTTAATAATGAATTTAAATATGTCTAAGTTTGATTTTTCTTTCAAAAGAAAGGTTTGAAGGACCGGAAATTTTGGCAAAATAAGTGTTTACAAACTATTTTTTTTTGTTAACATTCAAGTCATTTAAGTAACTACATAGGTAAAACTGCAATTCTTAAGAAACATTTAGGTGCCCTCTTTACATCCGTGGTGTAATAATATTGTAGTTACATTTTTTTCGGGCATTTAATGTTATATCTGAATATCTATTGTTGATTCATTCCAAACATGTGATGGATTATTCAACAAAGAATATCGAAATAATGCCTTAGAAAACATTCTCTTATGTTGGTAGATTAATCTTATTTTATTAGTGGTAATAGGTATAACATATAACTCATAACTGAGCTGCTTGCTAAGAAGGACTGCAAGCAGAACTCCCCATTAGACAATTATCTCCCTGCCTAAAAAATATACTCTCTTTATAATCATATAACCACCAAAATTGGATTGTCCCTCCACTACATGCTTGATATCTGCAAAATACCCTGGTTTTTCTTTGTTGTACAAACAACTCAAAATTAAGCTGTCAAGACTCAAAAGTGAACACACTAATCATATGACTCTCATGGTTTCCATCTTGCCGCTGCTCCTGTGTGACGACATCACTCTGACACATTCTTCAACGTATAGGGGCCTCTTCAGACCAACTCTCAGACGAAAAAGATACTGTCTACCTATGCACGAAATGGGTCCCGCCATGGCTTCATAGGGGCTTTCCGAGTATGGATTCTCTTGCGTGGGGTTAGATCGCAGACAATGACTGCTCAGCGGACGCACCAAAACAAGCCCACGGCGACCTCACATCAAAAGACAGTCTAAGCTTGAACCGCTCAAATCAGCTATCTGAAAGGCCATTTAAGTTGGCAAGAAAATAATTTGAAATAACACAATTTTCTAAATCATAGCCTAAAATGGATGCTCAGAGACAAGAAAAAAATAAGAACCCAACGACGCACAACTAGTGAGGTTGGCGCGGAAAAGTGAGACCTAAAAAGAAAACACAAGAAACAAAGATAAAAATTTGCAGTATCCAGTCTTCGACTATCTAGGAACAAATTCAGTCTAAACTAGTAACTGGTTAATTTTCAATGCGATAGCATAAACCTCGGGCCAATTTCTCGCTTACTCGCGATTTAGTTCATCGATACGAGTCGTAGCCCGCCCCTGCGTTTTTCCCCCATGAAGTGGCATACTCAAAACTCCTTCGAACTATCGCCTCGTTCTCTGAAAAAAAAAAACTTCAAGTCATTTAACTTGGGAACAAAATTAAAGGGAATGACTAATAAAATAAACAAAAGAAACACATAAACAAAACAAGCCGTTCCCACGCTGCTATCGTCGAGCTTTGCCAGAACGCAGTGCGCTAACACGTGCCACTTCACTAATCATAGCAGAGGAAAAGATATGGTCGACCAGCGACTTTCACATAATGGTCTTTTGGACTTGGCCTAAGTTGTTCCTGATCCAAGGGGCTTAAAATCAACTGCTTTTACAGTTGAAATAAATGTAATAAATCGTTGACTGTGATCGCAAAAATCATATTATCTAAATAAATAATATTACGCAAAAATACCATTCCGAGTAGATCTTTTGTCGGCGGTCCGTACTGAAAAAGACCTAACCAGCGAACAGGTAACCTTGGACCTAGGTTTTGCCCTTCTTATGGCACCTATCTACAAGTGGAATTGTTGGAGAATTTAAGAAAATTGTCTTATTAAACAAGGGCGGTTTAGTGATGATTATATAGACTTCGAAGTCATACGCACCATTCCCTCTTGTGGCAAGAGGGATACTTATATTTCCCATCCTATGTATCTTTAATAAATAACTAATTACGTAATTAAATTCGTCATTTTCTTATAATATTTTCTTCAAGGAAAGATATTAAATATTTGCATATTTTCGAATTATAATAAATAGGCAATTTACTTATACATGCCCCAAAATTATATCTTCTAAATAACATTTTATTTTAATAATATGATTTTAAATACCCCTCTTTGTTAACCCATCATTGGTCGCGCTATGAACGTTTCTCTCACGCTTGTCGTATAAATTTCACGCCTCATTTGAAATTTATACGACAAGCGTGACCCTGTCAAGCTGACCTCTAAAAGTCAGCTTGACAGGGGGTAGTGTCCCTCCCTGGGGACACTACCCCCTGTCAAGCTGACTTTTAGAGTCTCCTCAACAATCTTTTATCAGTTCCGATAAGAATCAGGGCATGCTTGACCTCAAACAGCCTGCTATTTGCTTAGGTGTCCTTTGTGTGAGCATTTCTCTCATCGCGCGGCCACTGTCGTTTGCATCACATGAGAGCGTTTCTCACCAAGAGACCACCAGCGTTTATGTTGTTTTTATAGATAACGCGATGACGTGAGTACGTTTAACGCCTAATTTCATTTACATATTTTGTATGTTAGTAGTGCTAACAAACAAATTATAAAAAAGAAGTGTCACCTATCTTTGTGAGTACAAAATATAGGGACGAAATAA
Source organism: Dolomedes plantarius (assembly GCA_907164885.2). Taxonomy (NCBI): domain Eukaryota; kingdom Metazoa; phylum Arthropoda; class Arachnida; order Araneae; family Dolomedidae; genus Dolomedes; species Dolomedes plantarius. The sequence continues at coordinate 118,623,305 of OU015492.1, forward strand.
GCAGTATGTTTGCGTTTTCGTCAACTAGCACTTTAGTGTCTTTATTCCAAAGAAAGGCAAAAATGTTCTTCTTTATTCCTCTTTCCACAATGATAACGAAAGAGATGAAGATTCTGGCGTCCTCTCTAAACCAGAGATTATTACTTTTTATAATCTCAGTAAGAGTGGTATCGACGTAGTCGACGAACTCAAAGATGAGTACTAGGGTGGAGCGAAAAATGCAATTTTGCCAAATTATTTCCTAATAGCGAAAATAATTTGACCCAACCGTTCAAAAAGCGTATCCTAAAGTACTTTAAATTTCTTTTGAGTCTATCTACCGGCGCATTTGATTTGAATTTCGCCAAATCTGATCCAATTTCTCTTTGCAATATCATTTGTAACCGCGAAAGAGCGAGAAAGCAAATATCAATTAAGTAGCCAAAGAGTGGGTTTTTTTTTGCAATCATATATGTGTGTTCGGGTCAATGTCCTTGGGCGGTCATTATTCCTCTGCCCGTGTGCATGTGCATGCACATGCGCCATACACACTTCTTTGGTCAGAATCAATGATTTTGAACGATTATTGTTCACAGTTCGGTCGTAACTAGAGTTTTGTTTGCTAATTGTTATAGAGTTGAATATAGATAAAACAATAAAAGCTTCTAGTTGTTGTATTTTTGGCAACGTTGAATAGGTGAAAGGTAATATGTTACCTACGTATAAGGAGGTCATGAAATTTTATAATTTTGTAAGATTTCAGCTAAATCTTAAATCGGATACTCGAAGGGAGCCAGCTGTTTTACATATAGCAGAAATTGTTGCGGTGAGAATCGAAACTATATGCTTCAATTCCAATCGTATCCCACACCCGCATTATACAGTTGACAAAAGCTTACCATTCGAATTATAAAAAATTGATAAAATCTTGGAAACGATTGACTGACGAAAAAAATATTTCCATACTCGTAGTAATAAACTATTTGATATCTGTTCTTGTAAGTGCAAAGATTTTCTACAATGTAAGTGTCCAAAAGGAGCAAAAGTAGAGAAAGAAGAACAAACTTCTTTGACTGATCAGAGGACTGAAAGAAAAATGATTATTCGTGGTATAGACTTTTCTTACAAACGAAAAAAATACAAAAAAGAAATGGTAGAAACAGAAAGTTAGAACTATATTATGCTTCTGTGACAAATACAGAGAAACGCAAGAATATAGAACTTTCTCCATGAAGCTCTGTTATATCGAACGAGTCAGAAGATACAATTGATATAGGCGATAGTTTAGAACCGTGTTCTTCAAAGCTCCAAGTGTCCCAGAAAAAATCAAATCTCAGATTGCCCTCTATGTCAAAAACATGTGATCGATATGACCTATCTGATAGAGCTGGTGCAGCAAACGCGTCTGCAGTTTTTCATGACATTAAATCAGATGTCGAAATAATAGACAGATCAAAATTGCGCCGTGAGAGAGCAAAAGAACGCACAGAAATATTAGCTAAACATCGAGTTTTCAGTGTTACAGCTTTATTCTTTGACGTCAGAAACGATAAAGTTTTAACGATAGTGAAAAAGAGTGTCAAAAAAATTCCGCCATGTGATGGTAGAAGAACACATTGTAGTTATCAAGGAACCATACTCTGTTTGTGTCGGCTACGCTGTTCCAAGTACTGGGACAGCTAAAAGCATAGAACTTGCTATATGTGACTTGCTTTCTTCTAAAAACATTTCAATGAGAGAAACTGTAGCGGTCAGATGTGATGGAACAGTTACAAATACAGGAAAAAAAGGTGATGTTATACGGTTGTTAGAAAAAAGCTTGAATAAGCCTTTACAATGGATCATATGCCTTTTACACACGAATGAATTGCCTTTAAGACACCTGTTTTCATACTTAGATGATGAAACTACTGGGCCTACTTCCTATTCTGGTACTATTGAAAGATTACTAGAAAAATGTGAAAACAATCAGGTTGTACAGTATGAAAAGATAGAAAGCAAGTTGCCGGATATACAGTCAAATATCATCAGATATCTAAGTTTGGATCAACGTTATTTGTATGATATTGCTTCAGCTGTAATTAGTGGCGAGTGTTCTTCCGATCTAGAAAACAGAGCTCCAGGAAAAATGTCGCATGTTCGATGGTTAACGAAAGCCAACAGGATATTAAGGCTATACATTTCGACGAGAAAACCGCTTGAAAATCTTAAACATCTTGCCACGTTTGTTGTTAGAGTTTACGCGCCTGTTTGGTTCCAAATTAAAATGCATCCGCCATGCAAAGATGGGTCTAGACGTTTTTGAAAATTGGCTTCAGATTCTCAAAACCTTCCACCTCAACTAAAAGCAAGTACTCGATCATGACATTCAGCGGAACAGCTTCTTTGCACACTCTGAGAATGTTCTATTATCGATGGTCTCAGATCCTGAAAACCACGTTCGTGAACTTGCTGCTAGAAGAATCTTAAAAGCAAGACACGCGGTTGATCATGGACTGTTTCCTCGTGTTTTTGAGGTTCCTAAAATAAATCTTATGCCAAATCTTACACAGACCTTATAGATTGGCAACAAAAGTATTTCCAACCTCCCATTCTTAGAAACGTCAAGCAGGAAGATTTGCTCTCGATGGTGGAAAGAAAAGGAAGTAAAAAGATACCTTTTCTAAGATTTCCATGTAATTCGCAAGCCATAGAACGTTCAGTAAAGACACTAACGGAGGTTTCTATGCAGGTATGTGATAAAAAGTCCAGAAAAGGTCTCATGAATTCCAAAATTGAGTCAAGAAATTTGATGCCCAAATTCGACACCAAACGTGATTTTAAAGTATCCTTTGACTAGTTTTATATACACTGAAGTGCCATTGAATTAGGGATACCTACCTAGTAACGAGTTGGGCCTCCTCTGGCCTTGATAACGGCTGCTACACGACGAGGCATATATTCAACATGTTTCTGGAAACGTTCCACGGGAATGGCTTGCCAAATATTGGCTAAAGCTGTCCATAATTCAGTAAGGTTCTTTGGTGCTGTGTGATGGCCTTTCACACCTTGTTCCAAAACATCCCAAAGATGCTCAATAGGATTTAAGTCTGGGCTTCTAGGTAGCCAATTCATGACAGAGAAGTCAGAGAAATGCTCATCCAAACAGCCAGTAGCCAACCGGGACTTGCGAGAGGTACAGTTGTCTTGCTGGAAAACTCCATTACCGTGCGGATAACAAAACAGCATAAACGGATGGAGGTGATCACCCAGCGACTCTACATACCGAATTGCATTGAGGGAGGTTGGTACACGCACCAAAGATACCAAACTGTGCCACGAAAAAACACCCCAGACCATGATTGAGCCACCATGCCCTTGTACAGTTCCAGCCAGGCATGCAGGATCCATGGCTTCATGAGCCTGACGCCATATTCACAGCCTCCCGCCGGCGTTAAGTAGTCGTAATCGAGACTCATCACTCCATGCTACTCGTTTCCAGTCCTCTACACTCCAGTCTCTGTGCACTCTTGCCCAGGCAAGACGTGCAGCATGGCGAGTATAGAGCAATGGTACTCTCGTAGGTCGACGGCTCCCGAAACCCATACGGTGAAGCGAGCGTTGCACAGTCCGTTTACTGACTGTACGACTGGCACCGTCATTAAACTGGTTGGTAATTTGAGCTAATGTTTGGCTTCGCTGGCTACGTACAATACGCCTGAGCCGTCTCTCACCACGCACTGTCAAGGCTAATTGTCCTTTGCAGTTTTTTTTCCACCATCCATGTATTCTTGGTATACTCTTGACACTGTCCTCCTTGAAAATCCTAGCTGTCTGACGATTTCGGAAATTGAATGGCCCATGCGTCGCGCACCTACGATTTGTCCGTGATCATAGGCGTCTAAATCAGGCAGTTTACCCATACTGGCAATTCCAACAACTAATTCAGAACAACCACAGTACGCGCTATATATGCAGTTACCACAGCGCCCTCACTTGCACATACATGATGCACAACACTACACAATTTGCATAGGCTATGCTATCCCTAATTCAGTGGCACTTCAGTGTATGTTTTATGTTTTAAGTGAATCTTTTTTTAATTAAATTAGAAATATTTTGTTCCTTGTGAGTAGTTTTATTCTTAATAACTAATAGTTTATATAGAATTTAGAACAATATCCTCGTTCAAGTTTCATCTGCATGCCAGCAAAAATGTAAATTTTCAAAGCAAATGTGCCGGTAAAAGGAAAATATTAATAAAAAAATGTAATATATTTTTTGTTCCTCTATAGGTAGGTCAAACTTTTATCACTATTAGAAATGAAAATTTGAAAAAAACATTTTTTCCTTATACGAGCGCTTCACCCTAATGAGTACTCTGTTTCGAGAAAAAGTCTCAGATGGCCATTGACATTTTTTCTTTCGATCATGAACATTGGAGGTATCGACAGCCAAATTATATATGCTGCATATACAAACAATACGATGGCTAGACGAGCCTTCTTGAAGGAATTAGCATTGGAACTGGTGACACTTTATTCAGTTCCAAACTTGTCACCCGATTGCGAAGTGCAATTAGCCAAAAAATAGGAGTTTAAGGCTCTTCAAGAATCAAACGCAGCATGTGGAAACCGGCGGATATTGTCCATTCTGATTCGAAGAAAAAATAGGAAGTCAAAAAACGGCTGTGCTACCTGTGCGCGACCTATTTGTACCGAACATTCAACTTACGTGTGCCCCGAATGCTGTGTTAATAAAGACTTCTAGTATAATATTTTATTTACCAGGTCCTTGTCGTCTAATTTATAAAACTTGCAGTTGACGCTCTAATAAAGTATAAATAATATGCTTTTTATAAATTTGATTCATAAAGTAGGTATGATTTTTTTAATTTCACTTTTGCTATTAATTTTCCTGAATAATAGCTGTAAAATAATTATTTTAATTTCCATATTCGTGATTATTAAATATTGGTGTAATTCCTTGAAAATAAACAATTTTGAAGTGGTATTATTGAGTAGACAACTTAAAACAGTGGAAAAGGGTAGTGTGAGAAAAACTCTCACGCTCGACCACTGGCGTTACTCAAATTGGTGCGACCAACGACGGGTTAACCGAATGATATGTAAATATATCTCTCATTATACATGTTTCTGGCATAAACACTCCTACGTTTACATTACTTTTAACACTTAAAATTTTACATTTGGTTTTCACTGTTATGACGTTTTATTTTCTTGCACGATTTTTAAAGACCGTAGAATTCACATGAAATAATTCCAACAGCTTAAAATAATTCAGCTTTCTAATATAACTCTAAAATTATAAATGAGTTTTAAAGCAATGCAAACAATGCAAGGGTAAGTAGAGTAGTCAAGAGTATTATATAATAAATTATATATATATATATATATATAGCAGTGTCAAATGAATATCAGGCTTACTGAATCTAATACAATATGTTCTTGAGTTTGATAGAATATGTTAATTTAAATACTGGTTATTAAAACTTTAAAAATGATATACATACGTGTGTGTGAACAAATTTAATTTAAGTTTATAAAAGACAAATATAAAAGTAGAACACGTGTTTTATATATTTTTAATATCAATACACATGTTTACTAGCAAAAGTCCGTTGGTTGCTCTGAAATTGCAATGTTTAGACACCAATTTCATATTAATTGTTGATAAATAAATCATGTGCTACAGTACCGTTAAATTGTCCAAAATATTTCTTCTTTTAATTATTTTTCATTTAGATAATTTTTATTATGCATAAATCATAGCTACAGAATATAAGGGTGGCTTTATATGCATTTTAACGATAAATGAAACAATTTGACGGACTTTCCTGGAAAGACAATGTCTTGCATTAAAAATACAGTTCTTTTGATGTAGACCAAAAACCCGCAAGCAATAATGAAAAAGAAAATACATTTTCAAAAGCATTTGCGCTCAAATTAGCTTTGCTGAAAACGTTTCAATGTTTCACATTCTCAGTGGAATTCTTCATAACTGGAATGCAAATAGGCATAGAGGAACAAAAGATTCTCTAACGAGATTCCAACTTTCATGCCAATTATTCCAACTGTTTCTGTTCATATTTAAAAAGAATAGTTCTTACTGCTCCTACTTTATTTCGGAACATCAGAGGAAAATGTAATTATTATAATCCCAAGACAGATCCATATAAGATAAATATAAATGGATTTGCTACGCATTAATAATTTTTCAAACACGAAATGTATAATCGGATCGATGATTTGATGTTTCATGGAAACACCAAAAATTGTCTTTTGAGATTTGTATTAAGTGACAGTTTAGTACTAGCAATATCGAAAAATTTCAAATGCATCTCTTTTATTTTCGTTAAACTGTAGTCGGGTTTTAATGTTATAACACGTGGTTTTCTTTGTACGTTCAAAGATATGCTAGTAGAACATACCATGGAATATTTCCAGCAACTTAAAATAATTTTGCATTCAGAAACAACTTGAAAATTATAAATTATGTTTAATACAGTTAATGCAAGCAACACAAGCATAGTAGTCTAGAATTGTTAATCATAAATGATATATGAAACGGTGTCAAAGGAATTTAAGGTTTGCTGAATCTATTGCAATATTTGGTTGAGTTGAATAGAATATGTTAATTTAATTGCTGATTGTACCAGTTTTAATACTTATATACATTCAATGAAAAACAAAATTGTTTAACATGAACATGTTTATTGTAAATGAAAGGGGATAGCCCTGTTTTTTAAACTTTATTTAAAGTTAATAACAGATAAATCTGAGAGTAGAAGAAAAGTTCTATACACATTCTTATATAAATGAATCTATTTATTATCAATAGTCTATTAGTTGCCCTAAAACCGTTACGACTGATTTATTTTCAATAGTTATTAAATAGAACATTTGCTAAAGTAGATTTAAGTTATAGAAATTATTTCAAGTACATAAATTATACTTTATAGAAGTTTTCTTGTATGTATATATGAGTTTTATAGAAAAGTTTTATATGTACTTTAATGACATCTGAAATTTTTTGACCGACTTTCCAGGAACGACAATGCATTGCTTTTAGAAATACAGTTATTTTGATGCAAAAGGAAAACCGCAAGCCATAGTGAAAAAAATGCATATTCAATACCATTTGAGTTCAAATTAGCTTTGCTGAAAACGTTTCAACGAGGTTCCACATTCTCAGAGGAGTTCTTCATAACTCGAATGCAAATTGGCATAGAGGAACGGAAGATTCTCAAACGAGATTCCAACTTTCATGCCAATTACTCCAGTTGTTTCTGTTCATATTTTTAGAGAATTGTTCTAACTTCTCCTTCTTTATTTCGCAAGATCGGAGGAAAATGCAATTATTATAATCCTAACACATACCCATAATTGATAAATACAAATGGATTACTTAAACATCAATAATTTATTTTTAACACGAAACATATAATCGGATTGGTGATTTGATGTTTCTTGGAACAACATAAATTAAAAGTCATATTTCTACATTTGTTGTAGGTTACAGTTTAGTACTTGCTATATCTGAAAATGTCAAATGTATTTGGTTATTCGCAAAACTGTAGTTAGCTTTTACTCTTATAACATTTGGTTTTCCTTGTAGGTTCAAAGACATGTTAGTAGAATTCCCATGGGATATTTCCAGCAACTTAAAATAATGGAGGATTCTAAAACAACTTGAAAATTATAAATGATGTTCAACACAATTAATGCAAGTAACACAATCGTAGTAGTCTAGAATTATTAATCATAAATGACATATGAAAGTGTCAAAGTAATTTAAATTTCGCTTAATCTATTACAATATATGCTTGAGAGGAATTTAGTATATTAATTTAATTGCTGATCGTACAATCTTTATTACTTACCTTTATCCAATGAAAAACAAAATAGTTTCACATGCATATCTATATTGTAAGTTAAAGGGAATAAACATGTTTGCAAAAGTTTATTTAAAGTTAATAATAGATATATCTGAGAATTTCAAATGTATTTTACTATTCGTAAAACTGAAGTTAGTTTTTACTCTTATAACATTTGGTTTTCCTTGTAGGTTCAAAGACATGTTAGTAGAATTTCCATGGGATATTTCCAGCAACTTAAAATAATTGAGCATTCTAAAACAATTTTAAAATTATAAATGATGTTTAACACAATTAATGAAAGTAATACAATCATAGTAGTCTAGAATAATTAATCATAAATGATATATGAAACAGTGTCAAAGGAATTTAAACTCGCTCAATCTATTGCAATATATGCTTGAGATGAATTGAGTATATTAATTTAATTGTTGATAGTACCATCTTTATTACTTACCTACATTCAATGGAAAACAAAATAGTTTCACATGCATATCTATATTGTAAGTTAAAGGGAATAGACATGTTTGCACAAGTTTATTTAAAGTTAATAATAGATAAATCTGAGATTAGAAGAGACGTGTTGTACACGTTTTTATTTAAATGCACCTGCTTACTATCAAAAGTCCATTAGTTGCCATAAAACCGTTACGACTGATTTAGTTTTAATATTCAATAAAAAGAACATTTGCTAGAGTAAAATTATTGAAAGTCTTTCAAATATATAAATTATACTTTATAGAAGTTTTCTTGTATGTATATGTGAGTTTTATAGAAAACTTTTATATGTACTTTAATGACATCTGAAATTTTTTGACTGACTTTCCAGGAACGACAATGCATTGCATTAGAAATTCAGTTCTTTTGATGCAGAAGAAAAACCGCAAGCCATAATGAAAAAAATGCATATTCAAATAGCATTTGCGTTCAAATTAGTTTTGCTGAAAACGTTTCAACGATGTTCCACATTCTCAGTGGAATTCTTCATAACTCGAATGCAAATAGGCATAGTGAAACGAAAGATTCTCTAACGAGTTTCAAACTTTCATGCCAATTATTCCAGTTGTTTCTGTTCATCTTTTTGGAGAATAGTTCTAACTGCTCCTACTTTATTTCATAACATCAGAGGAAAATGTAATTATTTTAATCTCAAGACAGATCATATTAGATAAATATAAATGGATTTCGTACGCATTAATAATTTATTTTTAACACCAAACATGTAATTGGATGGCTGTTTTGATATTTCATAGAAACATTAAAAAATTGTCTTTCGAGATTTGTAATAAGTGACAGTTTAGTACTTTCTATATCTGAAATTACAAATGCAGTTTTTCTTCAAAAAACTGTAGTCGTATTTTACTCTTATATCACTTAGTTTTTCTTTTTTAGGTTTTCCAAATATATGCCAGTAGAATTCCCCCGAGATAATTCCAGAAGCTTAAAATAATTGAGCATTCTAAAACAACTTGGAAATTAAAAATGATATGTAACACAATTAATGAAAGTAACAGAAGTGTAGCAAAGTAGTCTAGAATAATTAATCATAATTGATATATGTAACAGCGTCAAAGGAATCCAACACTGTGTGTTCTTGAGAGGAATAGAGTAAGATAGTCTATTTAAAGTTGATTTTAAATTTGATTTAAGTTCTTTTAAAAACATATATTCGTATATATTCAATGAAAAATAAATTTCAACCTTCCCGCCTAAATTGTAAGTTAAAGGGGATGGTAATGTTTTTGCAAATTTAGTTAAAGGCAATAACAGATAAATATAAAAGTAGAACACGTTATACATATTTTCAAATAACTACACTTGGTAATTTGTTTTCACTGTTTTGCAGCTAACTTCAAATTTGCATGTGAAATAGGTAGGAATACCGTATAAACTATTTCGCACATATTAATACATGATTCTTTTGATTTGAAAAAAATGTTGGCAAGGAAATTGGATTCATTTCTCTTTCTTAACATGCCTGTTGTTCACTTCAACACGTAACCATGTTTTTCGTTCTTTCAATGGATCTCACATATGGCAGAGACCGAGACCCTAGCTCTATACTCAAATTTCTTTAAATTTAGTTTAGTGCTCCTCAGTCGACAATAATTATACAGAATACTCTAACGGACATTTGTTTAAATATCTACTCTATCCTGGGAATGAATCCACCTGTCTTCGAGCGGTTGAGAAAATAAATCATCATTAATTTCGCTGTAAATCTTTTGCAAATGACTTTTAGAGCTTTTTTTCTTTCGAACTACTTTAAAACCATTGAATTTTTGACAAAATGTATAAAGCATGCCAAAGAGGAAAATTTAAAAGTTAAAAAGTACTTTTGGAATATTATCATATTTTTCTCCTACAAATTTTGTACCACAATTCGTGATAGACAATGGTTCTTTTCTAAGTGGCCTGGTTGACTTCCCTTTGTCAGTCACTAGTAAAGGTTACAGGAATCCCGTCTTACAAATCCCTTTCCCTCCAGCATGATCATCGTTTATGGCTCAGTAGCCGATAATAAAGCCCAGACAGAGGTCCAAGTCTAGCTATACGCTGGATATATATATATATATATATATATATATATATATATATATATATATATATATATATATATATATGTATGCGTGTGTGTCGTGTTATATGTGTGAGCGTGCGTGTGTAAAAGCGACAAAGGCATATGTTTTATATAAAACAGTAAAGGATGAAAATTTTTATATGATAAAAATAATTTTTTTACCCTAACAGTGCACTAGTAAAAAAACAATAATGTGACGCGTAGTATAAGAAAGATATAACATTCAGCAAAATTATCAATATAATTGAATGTCTTTTCTCGAAATTAATAATTTTGACATTGGCCCTTTTAGTACAAAGCCACAGATATATACAGGTGGTTATCAAAATAATAGAAACACTGAGAAACATCATGAAAACTTTTATTAAAACGTCCCAGGATCACCTTTGTCATGTAATATCACCTGATTCACCTTGGAATTGATTATACAAGTCATGAATAGTGTGTGTGTGTGTGTGACTTATTTCACCCCCGCTAGCCGTAGGCTAGACCAGGTCCAAGAGGCCAAAAGTTACTATGAAATCATTAACAAGCAAAGGGTCTCTATAAATATCCTCCTTGGCAAGCCCTAGGCAGTTTAGAGTAGTCATGAATAGTGGTTTAGAATATATTATACCATTCTTCAGCGAAAAATCCTGAAATTTCTTGTAGAGATGCTGTGGTGGAAATCGATATCTGGTTCTATCCGCTTATACATATAACAGTGGTTGGATGATATATAGTAGTGGGGATTGTACAGGGCAATATAACTTATTTGACTTCTTTTTCATGCTCTTCAAACCTATACTTGATAGAATTAGCTGAATGTATAGGGGGAATATCATACTGGAGAACGCCATCTCCATCAAGAAACAATGGTTGCACCATAAGACGGACTAGTGAGCTAAAACCCTGATAGATATGCCTCCAAGATTGACAGTTGGGATGGGAGAGCCATAATATTACGCTTGTGTAGGTGTACTCCAGACATACGCACGTCCTGTTACGAGGAACAATAAGAACAATGATTCGTCGGCCAAATACCATTTCTTGACATATTACTCTACCAGGATTTGCGCTCGTGGCACCATTGTGGACGATATTTTATATCTGCATCTATTACAAGTGGCTTGGGAATAACTACTCTTCCGTGAATGCTTTGTTTGTGAAGTTCCCTTCTACCTCTAAAGGTTGATACCGGAACATGGAGATGCAGATTGAGCTCTTATTGGTTGGAGCTCTTATTGGTTATTTTGGTTGGAGTTCTTTTCTTTCTTCATGTCATAATCGGCTTCAATATTTCGTCCGTCTATTTCACTCAGCTCTCCCTTTCGTCCACTATTCTGTAACGAATTTGAAAGTTGGAGTAAAGTGGTTTTTCTTCAGCACACCGAGACTTCATGGCTATTTTTAACGGCTTTAATGTGGTTTTGCCCCGAGATATAAATGCACATTGGTGTTAGTACTCCTTGAACGATACAAGATGGCACTGGTAACTCATTTTTGTAAAAAATGGTTGTAAGATGGTTTTACCCCTGAATCCTTCATATAGCCGTCCCATAAGTGTCCAAGTTTATGACGTCGGTATTAGGGATAAAAAAAAATACATTTCCTGTAACCCTTTTATGAAGTGATATGTGGAATTCTGTTGTTCATAATACCTCCTGGCAGGAAGTTCTAGACCAGATCCATATAGGTTTTGGACACAGTGGTGCAGCTTTGGTTCATAACACCACCATAAAGGTAGGAAGAAGTTGGACTAGGCTAGATTCCAACAAAATTTTGACCCAGCATCTTCAGGGGCGACATCTGAGGGGGATGGTACCTTCCCAACACAAAGCTAACGCGATACATATAAGCTACGCCGGGCCCTGATATGTGAAATAGATCTACTGACATATATGTGTATAAAGCTGAACAATAAGAAACTGCGGTAATTATCTGTAAAACATGTTAAACATAACACTGTAATTGAAAAGAATGCTGAAAAGTTGAGAGAAATTTTCTTTTTAGTACTAGAAATTATTTATTCTTATTAAAAGTTTACTCCACGTCGTTGAAAACTAGAACAACAGATCCACCTCTTAATGGGTGTTTTGTTAAAGCATACAAGTGAGGAGTTTTAGAAATTTAAATCATAGAACTATTAATGAAAATTTGCTTAAAAGTCCTTAGAGTTCAAAAGAAGCGATACGTTTAATTACTATCACTTCAACTAAAAGATAAATCTCAATTATAAGATTGAGTTTTCCTCCTGATATTACGCCATATTAATAAATTCCTTAAAAATATTAATTGTATTTTAAAGTAAATGAGGTTTTCTCTTTGAAATCATCCCAATACTTATAGAATTTTCCACACCTTTATTATCACAAATAATCCATAAATTATTAACTGCACCGCAAGGGTTACTTTTGAAAATAAACTTATAGTTTTCCAAAGTTTTGCGCTCGGTAAGAAAACCATTTATTCCCGGCGGAAAAAGATGGGTTTCTATAAATAATCTATGTTGCACGCCAGTTTAACTGTAGCCGCACAGGGTGAAATCGTTTGTAAATAATGGCTTTCGTCTGTCCTCAGATAAGATATAGTTCGTGGTTAAATGAATAAATTGAATCTTAAGCCAAATTCCGTAATCAAATATAGGATATCGGAAAACGCTACCGAGACAGTATTGCATTTTACCTCATTTATTCCATATTTTATTGCGATAAAATTTCACATGTCGGATCAGAATGAAAAACCAATTTTTGTTCAGATATAATATACATCGTAAAATGAATTATCATTTATATACATTTTATAATTTATATATATATATATATATATATATATATGTGTGTGTGTGTGTGTGTGTGTGTGTGTCTTTGTTTTGTATGTAACTTCATGCGTACTTGTTAAAAAAACTTATAAAACCATAGATACTAAATAAATTTCTTGATTTAAATTTTCAAAGAAATATAGTTATTAGTGAAATGTGCCATCATAAGACCAAATACACTATTATAAAGACAAGCATCAATTCATCCTGATAGCTAAAATTAAAAGACCTCTGGTAAAACTCCTCTGGCATTTTTCTATACATCAGTTTTGGAATGTTAAAAAATTCTCTACCATCGTTGCAGGTTGTCAGATTCATCTAAAATTATGAAAATGAATGCCTTGACATATAATATGATTATATTAGACTAAAATATTTCATACTGTATCGTGATTTTAACTTTCAGACTGTAATTGACATAACAACCAACGGCAGCTCTAAGATAGAGAAGAAAGCTTTGTGACACGAAAATATTAAATATTTAGTTCACTCCACATTTTAAACGAGATCAGAATGATCTTATATTATATCCTCCGTTAAGTGTCAAATCAAAATGGATGCTGAATGAAGGTCAATGGCTGCTAAATGAACATTTTTTAATGGTGGACATTTCAAAGCGATTTTTGAAATTTTTACCTCAGACATATGAAGTTTTGCATATATATATTAAAGTACAACTATATATAACACCTTATAAAATTTTATAAATACAAAAAAAATTGTATTTTAAAAATTGAAAATTTTAGTATGTTTTCAAAAAGGCTCCTTACGATCCAATTTTTAACTCCTCCCCCCCCCCCCCATAAATTTGCATTTACATTGCTTATAAATACGTTTTGAACAGAGTTATATATTACTTTTTGCTTTCGTTGAAGAGTTAATCTTGAGTAAATATTTTTATGCTTGTAATCTGAATTTTCTTGAAATTTTTGTACTTTTCTACACTTAAGTTAAACTTTGATAATCTGAAAGATGTTGAAATCTGAAATGGATACATAACTTTATTTTAATGTAATAGAGGATTCGTTATTATAAATTTTGTAAAATTTCGTCAAAACTTATGACGCAAGGAACATTTCAAAGACTTGCAAATCTAGAAATTACTCATTTTGAGAAAAAGCCATTTAAAAGATATTTTTCACCTACCTTAAATATTTACTTTTTTAAGTTCACCAAGTTTTCATTTTACTTTTCCTTACATAGTCTTTTAAATGTATTTTCTTCCAATATTTACATATCTTTAAAATATTAATACACCCCAAAAAAATTCCACTTTTTGTTATATTTTACGTGATTTGAAAGTCCACCATCCCCTTAATTAGACTTCTTTTTTTGTGTACACCCCAAAATATAATATTAAAGAAAAATAAATGGCACGAAAATATAAAGAATTTAGTGGGTTTGCTTCTCTCTTCAGAATTAAAACACGATTAGAATGAATTTATAACAGTTACAGTAAAAAATTCATGACATGAAAATGTAAAATACTTTGTTAATTTGTTTAACTTTTTAGACATTATACGCGATTAGAATGATCTTATATTATGTCATACATTAAGTTTGAAATCAAAATGGATGCTGAACAAGAGTCAATTAGATTTTATTTTTCAATTAGATTTCTTTTTTTGTGTACTCCCTAAAGTATTATACTAAATATAAGTAAGTGACATTAAATATAAACAATTTAGTTGGTTCGCTTCACTATTCAGAATTAAAACACGATAAGAAGGAATTTATAATATTTTACTGTGAAAAATTAATGACATGAAAATGTAAAATACTTTGTTAATTTGCTTAACTTTTTAGACATTAGACGCGATCAGAATGATCTTATATTATTTTATGCGTTAAGTTTGATATCAAATTAGCTGCTAACTAAAGGTCAATTAGAGATTTTTCAATTAGATTTCTTTTTGTGTGCTCCCCAAAATATAATATTAAAGAAAAATAAATGACACTAAAATATAAACAATTTACTTGGTTTGTTTCACTTTTTAGACTTAAAACATGACTAGAAGGAACTTATATTATTTACTGTTAAAAATTGTTAATATGAAATTATAAAATATTTAGTCGGTTCGCTTCACGTTTTATACCTAAAACACGATCAGAATGACTTCATATAATTTACTGTGAAAAATTGATGACACGAAAACGTAGAATTCTTTGTTAATTTTCTTGACTTTTTAGACTCTAAACGCCACCAGAATGATCTAATTTTACTTACGGCATTAAGTCTGAAATCAAAGTGGCTGCTGAACGAAGGTGATTCTTTGAAGAATTTTTTGCGTACTCCCCAAAATATTAATTTTAAGAAAACTAAATGACACGAATATTTAAAATATTTAGTTTGTTCGCTTCACTTTTTAGACTTAAAATGCGAAAAGACCTTATATTATTTACTGTGAAAAATTAGTGACACGAATATATAAAATATTTGATGATTTGCTCCTATTTTTAGACTTAAAACACCATCATAAGTACCTTATATTATTTACTGTGACAAATTACTGATATGAAATTATAAAATATTTTGTGGGTGTGATTCATTTTTTAGACTTAAAACACAATCAGAAGGACCTTATATTACGTACTATATTAAGACTGAACTCAAATTTACTGCTGAATAAAGGTGATTAACCGAAGGAGAATATTTCGCGTTCTCCCCAAATATTATATTAGAGAAAAATAAAAGTACTGTTCCCTTAGTTGTATGTTATAAAATATTTTGTTGATTCGTTTCACTTTTCAGACTTCAAACGCGATCGGAAAGATTTTATGTTATTAAATGTCATGGGTCTGAACTCAAAATAGCAGTTGAACGAAGGTGATTAATTCAAGTAGAATGTTTTGCGTACTGCCTAGAATATCATTTTCAACGAAAAATAAAAGTATTTTTCCCGCAGTTGTAAGCTATTTTAGAAAACTTATTAAATGGAAAGTTTTCAATTATTTTCTTTATTTTCAATTAGATATCTCGATTTTGACAAATGAAGCAACTTAAAGAAAAGTTATCCTCGTATGTAAAACTTACTTACGGACCTTAAAAATGATTTTTCACTTAAGAATGTAAGAAAAGTAATTTAAGCTGCGAAATGGAATAGATAAATGAACGAAAAATAAATAAATAAATAAAAGATAAATAAAATCTCCCGAAGCTGAACTTCTGAAAGATCCCTTAAGAAATTGACAATTCCAATGCACCAGGAAATTAATTTCTTAATTTTTTTTGTGACTCGAGTTATTTTTTAAAACATTTAACTTACTTTTCATGTGTATAACTTTTTCCGTTTATTCAACTAATTTTTTTTTCAAACGAAACGCAATATTTCCTGGGGATTTTCGTTACACGATGAAAAAGTGCTTTTGCCTCGTGGCCTTAATTTTTTCAGTACGTTCCATTTCTAATTAACCTGGACTCAGAAAATCCAATAAAGTGTTTGGATGAACGTTTTCCTTAAGATTAGTATTTTTCGGGTAAAAAGTCAAACTTATTATTTTTCAAGCTATTTGATTAGATCTACAGTTCCCCCCAGACAAACATTAAGAGATGGATAAAAATACACTATTATGAAATAAGGAACATTATTTTCCTCTATTACAGTTATTTTCCTCTTTGGGCGCACATTAATGAAACTTAATGTTTACGAAATTGGAAAAAATATTTTATAGATTTTAAGTACAATGATTTTATTTAGTCCTCAATTAAGCGCAAATAGTTGTAATATAACATAAAAAATACACAATTAGATCGTAAGATGAATTAATTATATATATATATATATATATATATATATATATATATATATATATATATATATATATATATATATATATATATATTGTCAGACTCCCGTCTACCATTCTAAAGCGGGATTGATGAAGGTGAGTAATATCACCTTCAATAAGCCCAAAAGAAACTCAAACAGGTGTCGAAACGATATACACCTTTGAAAATGCTCGACAATAGGTGAGGTAGTCAGGTCATTTAGAATGATTAGTGAAACCCGTTAGCGGCGCACTTCCAAGGGAATAGCCGTGGACAATGAAATTCACCAATGATCTGCGTAGCGCGGATCCGAAAAAGGTCTGTTGTGGTTCGAGGGAGATTGTTCGAGAAAGAGAGAGAAGAATGCATAAATACAGACGGAGTAACGAACGACGACAGATTAGATTTGGACTTTTGAAAAATCACCACGCGTGCAGGGAGACGGGAGTCTCGTTTTGAACTTTGAATAATGAACCCCGCGCTCATGACTGTATCGACGTTCTTTGGAACGAACTTTTGTAAATGATTATTTAACTAAGATTTTAATGTTTCAATAAACTAGATGTAAGTAAGAGTTGTTCTACAGTTATGATTAATTCTACAAGATAATGATTTGTCAGATCACGACGATATAAAGTTTTACACATATATATATATATATATATATATATATATATATATATATATATATATATATATATATATATATATATATATATATATATATATATATGTGTGTGTGTGTCACGTACAAGGGCGTAAACTATATTTGACTATATTTAACTGGATCTAACAGGGTTAAAATTTCGTAAACTAGCGCGAGACAGTACTTAAATAGTGGATATTGAGAGATTAGGGAAATAAAGAGTCATACACATGTCGATACATGTCCATGTCTTGACTAACAGATTACGACCTTGGACTGAGATCACCGAGGGGGATTACGATAGCGAATTTCTTGGGTCAGCAAAGAATCTTCCAGTTTGTTCGAAGTACAGGTTGAAAGGCTTTTCGATGTTCCAGGAAGAGAATTAGGCAGACATTGAGATGACTCAATTAAATAAAGACTTCAGCGAACTCGCTCCGTGGTACGCGATGGCAGCCAGCCATATTAATGATGTTAGATCTGAGTGGTTCACTTTGGAATTGGATAAATAAACTAATTTAATTTACTGACGATGTCTTTACTCGGCTACCATGTAATGCATCAACCACGACACGATGTAAAAATGAATTGCTACGAAGCATAGGAATAGTGGTATCTACTTTGTCGTGAAAGAATTGATGTGGATTAAGAACCATGTCATACACACGCACACGCACACACACACACACACATACACACACACATATATATATATATATATATATATATATATATATATATATATATATATATATATATATATATATATATATATATATATATATATGTATATATATATAATCTTTTTCATTACAATTTTATTCCTTACTAAATGTTGAAACCTTATAGAATAAAAATGACAGATGCTCGATATTTTTTATTTTACAAATTGGTTAATATCATTATATGCAAATGTGAGATTACAATTATATTAACTAAAACCTTTAACCAATTTGTGTTTCTGTAAAATGTGCGTATAAGTTGTCTTATTGTTTATTTAAGAATTTTATTTTTCAATTTATAAGTAAAGTTTATAAAACTTAATTAAATTTCAATTATTAGATATTCAGGTAGCCATCCTACAGCACGCCATCTTACAACACGGTTTCGCTCTAACACGATAGGATAAATTGCGGGAATCTTCGTATAGCACTGCAACCTGTAATACGGTTTCGCTTTAACATGATTTAAAAAATGCGAAAACCTTTGTACAACAATGTACTTCTACAGCGCTAGATATGATTTTTGTTTAACACATTTAAAAACTAAATTACCTTAAAATAATGACCGGAAGAAACAATGAACTATAGTGGCTTTACATGAAAATGTATACACAAATTACAATTTATTCATTAATAACTCTATAAAATTGTAAGAATACCTAAGCTTAGCTGAAAATATTGAATAATTTTTACTGAATTCAGACCCTTCCGCTGAAAGAAGCCTAAAATTCAAAAGGGAGCTGCAAAATTGTCTATCTCTGTACCGTGAAATTTACAATGACCTCGTAAGAACTAGAAAACAAACCAAAATTACAGATTTTTTAAAGGGGATAGAAGGTGAGAAAAGTCCAAAAGAAGAAAAAGGTTCTGGAAGTGAATATGACATTGTTCAACCTAAAACATCTTCTCCTTTGATTGTGTTTAGCAGTGATGAGGAATAAATTTATTAAATTAATGTCACATTAAATTAAAATAATATTTTTTGTTTCTTTTTGTTTTGTGATATACATACATTTATATTTTTAATAAAAATTAACTTGCTTATAAGGAATTTTAAAAAAAATTGTTTTTCATAAGTTTTTGGAATGTAACACCCTTTTTTGTACTGTCTCTGGCTCTCATATAACAAGGTTCCACACAACACGGCATTTTCTAGGAACCTATCTACCATGTTTTAGGAGGGTCACCTGTATATACAAAATTATTTCGAATTACATCGATGGCATTGAATTTTTTTCACTGTGTAATTAAAATTAGGAAAGAAAGAGAACAGCTTATAAAAATATTTTTCTAAGTCCTATTAACAAATAATCCTAACATATGCCTTATAGACCATTTTAAACAACGTTTTTCGCAAGTATAACTTAACCGTAATTTCTCCGTCATAGATTTACAAGAAGATAAAACCGAACATCTGAATTACAGTTATCATTTTTAATTAGCCCTTTTCACGAATTTTTCCGTGTTGGGAAATACATTGAGAACGTTTTGTTTTATCAGATCTGCAAATGAAAGATAAAATATGCATGATGAATTGCCTTCAATTATTAAATACGGTAAAATGAACAGCACTTTTCATTGTTCTATCACGAAGATAATTTATCTTTTATTCAGTACTCCGATATCTCCTTTAATGCAAAAAAAAAAAGAAAAAAAAAGTTCCAATCTGTTCTGAACTGTTTGGTATTTACTTTAAGCTCTTGTAAAGTAGTTTGAGATTTATTCGTGTGTATCTGTCTGAAGGACTTGATTTCGTTTAACTCTAGTATTTCTTAGAAAATACGTAATTAGTGAGAATGCGTATCTAAGCAAGTGAGGCAATATAAAGAGGTTTTTTTCTTTCTCGCCCAAACTAGGTGTTTTTTCAGATATAGAATATATTTTTAGCATGACTACTTCACCCTCTATTCAACGTGCATTATATATATATATATATATATATATATATATATATATATATATATATATATATATATATATATATATATATATATATATATAAGCATTATTGGCCGGCGTTGCCCGGGTAGATATATTGATATAACATTTTTCATGCATTCCAGCAAAAAAATACTGATTTGCATGCCCCGCTCTTCATGTTTATCTGGCCAGACAGAATGAGCTTAGCGCGTTTCTACTGAAATGATATATAAACAATAAGAAAGAAAGAAACTTTGAGCCTGCGGACCTTCGTCTGATTATACGTCTGATTTTATTGAGAATAAATAACACAGTGTTGCGGGATTCGCACGTTTCGATTGAATAAGTTTACTGTTTAGTTATATTTGTTAGATACTGTTTAATTAGATTTAATTAGATTTGTTTGATCCACTGTTTAATTTGAAATAAGATTTATAATTTACATTTGCATTATTTTTTATTTTTCCCTTTAAAACGCAATTTTTCCACATCACCCAAGAGACACACTTTTATCCACATCACCCACGAAGAAAAGTACAAGATGCGTTATTTCCTTTATTTAATCAAATTAAGGCGGGATTTCGCATGAAGCCTAGGCTCAAAGTTTCTTTCTTTCTTATTTTTTGTATATCCTTTCAGTAGAAACTCGGTAAGCGCATTCTGTCTGGCCAGATGAATACGAAGAGAGGGGGGGGGGTTGCATCTCAGTATTTTTTTGATGGAAAGCATGAAAAATTTGATATCTATATATGTACCCGGACAATCATTCTTTAAAAATAATTTCATTAATTTTCTTATGCCTTAATATAACTAATGGACTAATAGTTCGGATTGAAAGTTTTGTGTCGTTATGTTTCTCTGTTTAAAGAGCTTTTCCTCCCACTGCTTAAAACACAACAAAACTCTAAAAGATTTATCTTATATGATTTCACGGAATAATTAATTCAAATACATATCGTATGTTAACTTTGTTTCGCAAACTTAGGGGAAAAAAACCTGTAGAACTCTAAAACTTCTTCCCATTTTATGATCCTCAAACAATTAATAAATTTCGATCAACAGAAAGTTTCCAAAAACTGGCGATGAGACAAACTTAATTTATTCTTTTTTCTTCCGTTTTTTTCCAAACTTTATTAAGATCTATTAGCTTGTACGCCTTTAACTAAAATTGACTAAAGCAGCGGATCTCAACCTTTAGAGACCCACGACTCCACTAAATGTAAGAAAAATAAAATAAACACTTCGCTCCCCCCCCCACCGTCACCCCTAGACCAACGCTCTTCTGCCCCTCGCATCGAATTTCCTTGATAACACAGCGCCCATCTTTTAGCGTGCAGAAATACTCTTCTTGGTGAATAAAGTATTGTGGGGAAAGGGCTGCATCCACATTTAAGTGGTACGCGCACCTATGAAGGCACAAAAAATCTTTAAAAATTTTATTAAAAAAAACTAATTGAGACCCAAATTTCGTTTTTTCTGGGTTAAGATTCTCGGGTCCTAAACATTAACTGGGCCGAATTTGGTCCCGGTGGGTGCAACAGTCTAGGATTCTAGAGCGGACAAACAAACAAACGAGCACTTTTATATATATATATATATATATATATATATATATATATATATATATATATATATATGTATTAATTATAATATTAATTGTCCTACATCTAACGCGTATCCTAAATTTTTCTCAATACAACCCAGCCCTATATCAAAAATGAAATCGAAAATCGAAATAACCTCTTTAATGCACACGATGGAAAGTTATTTTTAGACTTCCGTGATCTCGATCCCCCTATACCACGGATACCACATGAAATACCACATGAGAAAGAGAATACCACAAATAAGAAATACCATCGGGGTCAGCTAGTTAAAAGAATTGTTAGCCTAGCGGCAAAATCAGAAATTACTCAGTATAAAAGTTGAGATAGAGGATTTTCGCGAGCTCTGATTCATTAATTCATTCCTTGCTGTCCGGGTATTTCTTCCAATGCTATACCATAATTTTAAGTCTAAATTTCCAAACCAAGGCAGCCGGCCTGAGTGCCGCCAGTATTGTTTGTGTGTGTACTGCTGAATCCGGAATGTTTTCGTTATGTGGAATAATAAAAATAATATGTATCATATCAGTTTTGTGCGTCTTCATCAGTGCCTCTCCTCTCTGTGGTTATTTCCTCCCCGATGTGTTTTGGCTCCTCAAAAAAGGAGTTCGTTTCTGGATCTCAAGTGTGTTTCCGTTCCTGCTCTTTCCTCGAATGAGTCCACCGCAACGTGTACAAAATTGTGAATCCCTCACCTGTACCGGTCTATTAGAAGTATTACCATTCTGGCTACGTCTACACTGTCGTGTTTCATCTCCTCTACACATTTAAAGTTATTCGTGCGTGAAAGTACCCGCTATCATTATATATATATATATATATATATATATATATATATATATATATATATATATATATATATATATATATATATATATATATATATATATACAGTGATTTCCGCTTATAAGAATCACGTTTGTTATTACTGTTTTTGATTCTTATAAGCGGTTGATTCTTATAACCGAAATTTCCCTTTGGACAGGCACACATACACAAATATATACTTGTACATATATATAAACACACAGGCACATATATACATAATTTACCATTAAATACTCTTTAATTTACGTTATTTATCATTTATTAAAATTATTTTTTATAATTTTAAAAATACTCAATTTCTAAACAAAGACTATAACTCAATTTCTAGACCTATAAGTAACAACACATGATTATAAAATCAACAAGAGGCAACTTCTCTTTGACTACACTTTGGAAGAGCATCATATCTAATTAACAAGTTCTGTTTTTTAGAAAAACTAAGAGTTTTCCTTGTTTTTATCCTATTTGAATTCGACTATCGAAAAGTTCTAACACTAACTGGCAATTTTGTTAGAAAACTAAAGTGAATACTAGCGACGTATGCTTATTACAGTCTCAGACGAAGATTCACTTTATAGCGTACGTTTCACGGTTTGATTCTGAATCAAACCGTGAAACGTTTGCTTCAGCATCTGGTTCAGCTTATTCAGCAAAATGGATCCGTTTACGTTTCACGGTTTGAAGTGCTGAATCCACTGTCCCGTTTGCGTAAGTGATGGTGGACACTTCGCGGAAGATTTATGTGTTTCAGGGTCCAGAAATCCGCAACCAGGAAGTAAGTGGTGGGAAAAAAGGAGTGCCTGTCTGGATAAAAGTGAAATCGCACCCGGGCGGGTTAGATGCCCCTGGGTAAAGCTAATAAGACAGTGTTGAGCAAAAACGTATAAGGAGAAACTCTTATGTTATGTCTAAAGGAATGTATTTTACGACTGTTTTCCACCCCAAAGTTTTATCAATCTTTCTTTTCAAAAACTTAAGAAAGAATTTCGTACCTTTTGAGAGTTCAAGTGGCATTTTTTGGAAAAATGAAAGGAAGGCGAAGATTGTAAACTGATTCTTATAACCGGTGGATTGATTCTTTAAAGCGGAAATTTTAACATGGAAATAATACATTTGTTTTTGTTTTTGCGATATTGATTCTTATAAACGGTTGATTCTTATAACCACTGATCACTATAAGCGGTGGTCACTGTATATATATATACATACATACATACATACATACATATTCACACACAAACGGCCTGTATATATATATATATATATATATATATATATATATATATATATATATATATATATATATATATATATATATATATATACAGGTCGTTTTGAGCGGTAGCCAGCTAGTGAAGTATAACTGTTTATATGGTAAAAGTGAGGTGCAAATAGTTACATCCTATTACTTTTTGTAAATCTTAATGTAATATTATAGTATAATCTACGTTAAGTTCATTAAAAGGTACAGGAACGTTTGCTTACTACATTGGATTTAGGGTTACACCTCCTTTCCAATTAAAATTGGAATAAAATCTTAGTTTGTAGGTGACCAGGGTAGCGTATTGGTAGCTTGTTAGGCTTTGAATGCGGGATGGTCAGTTTGAATCCTAACAAGCACCATTAAATACATCTGTGTCTAGGCCGAATTTAGGCACATTAAATCCATGAATTAGAGATTTCTTTAATTAGTTCAGTGTGTGGGGAAAGGTATGAACCACCCAACATGTTACCCCTATCCATCCTTGATTAGAAGTGAGGTGGTACCAAGGGATCAGTTTTGAATCACCTGCATGTATGTACGTACATACAGGTGTTCATCCAGATAAAATGTGGTCCGTAAATTCCGCTGTTTACATTGGGCAAGTCTCGGGAAAAGTGCCTCGCTATTGGCAACCTCCACATTAGTTAGCCAATCCCCCCCCCCTAAATAAAAAAAAAGTTTGTATATAAACAATTATCCAAAAAACTCTTAGGAAATTTCAGTTTATCTCTTTTCTTGAATTTCAGTTTATCTGCTTTCTTGAATTTCAGTTATTCTGCACCCTATAAATTATATGGAAGGCTACTTACAGGTTAGACTCATGTTCGTGAAATATTTTTAGCATACTTGAATAGTAATGACATATTTATTCTTATTTACATTTAAGTTTAAAAATTATTCAACCGTTATTAATTTATGATTACAAGATCTTGTCTTGTGAATTATTACTATCCACATCTATTTGGTTCTTTATAGTTTCATGTCACAGCTTCGCATATCACAAATATATGATACTAGCATTTTGCGTTGCAAATATTTCATGTCAATTTAATGAAACTAGTTGGTATCTGTCACAACATGACGGCAAGATAGTAAATAAGTTCACTAATACACAAACTATTCTCAACACATCATTGCCAAATGTTGAAAATAATAACAATGCGCAAAAAAAAATTAATGTGTTTAAGCGGCCTCGTGCTTAGTGAGTATGTAAAGCCAGATTTAAAAATGTCACTGAGCGTGCGCAGAAAGCAATTTTTTTTAATTGTAAATTATCGCTAATTAAACAGCACGAAATAAACAATTTCCATCAGATTTAATCTTATATTTCACAAACATAATTATCATAAAAATATAAATGGTAAAGAGAGTTTATCATTTAAACATGTCACTGAGCATACGCAGGAACAGTGAGTTTCTAAAGTCAGATTTCAACATGCCACTGAGCATGCGCATAAATCACTTTTAAATTGTAAATTATCGCTAATTAAAAGACATTGTGGTTACAAAAACCAAATTTGACAAATCTACAGATTACAATCTTTCGTTTAAGACCAAAATGAAGTAAATTGATGCAGTAGTTTTCTCTCACGGACTGTCCAAAAAGTCGGCTTAGCAACTTAACTATATAGATATTTCATGTCAGTTTAATAAAATGTCGCATCAAATTGAGAAAGGGGGCACTGACAACAACGATCGAAATGCTATAAATATTTTGCGTATTTTATAAAAATATATATAACACGAAACTTCAGTATGAGTGTTACAAGTGCTGACAGATTCTTACGTTGTACAGGGGAAACTTTAGTCGGGGGTAGATAAGGAAATTGAAGTAGAGCAGCTTGTCGGCTTGTCCCTTACGTCGGCTCATCGGCCTTGGAGACCGCTATTGCACCTGTGCTGAAGGTACGGGTGGTGGTGGGGGGGGATCAGACTGTTGAGGGTTTGTGAGCTCTTCAGTCGGGTCCTGACCTTCAAGTACAACACATCGGAGATTTTCGCCCGCTCGTATTTTGTCGGTAAATTTAATCTTTGTAAAACACAGTCGGTCTTTTGGACCGATGAATCTTGAACTAATTTAAATATTTGCCGGTCTGGATGACCGATAAGCCTTGAACCGTATTAATTATATGTCAGCCCGCATGCATTCTATTTCTAAGATCTTTGTTTTATAGTTGTAGCTAGCATGGAAGAATTCCTCCTGTTTCACAACGAACCAGACATATAGTCTCTCTCGCACTATCACAGATTGAGGAACCGGATTCTGACATTTTTGTTGAATAATCTATTTTTCATTTACCCTTTTCAAGAATGATAGGTGGAAGTAGTTTTGCATTAATGACTTATAACTGCGAAAAACTTATAAAAATAGGAAAATATCCTAATTTTTATAGCATGGTGGCATGTGAGACCGATGAGCTGGGGAACAGTATAAAGACAGATGAGCCGACGTAAGGGTTATGTCAGGTGACCAAGACGTTGTGAGAACCTCTACGCATGAGAGAGACATGTGCTTTTTATGTTTCATTTAGATAAATTTTAGGCATGTAACTTTTAAATGTGTATCTATTGATGGTTTGAATATCCCTTTTACAGCTCAAATTGTAATACAGGGATTTTAGATAAAAATTTCGCTTTTCCTGATTAACTATTTATGATTATATTATAGAGTTATTACATTAACCCAGAACAATTAATTCGCCAGCATCTTCAACTTCATCGCATAACATAATATTTATTCGAACAATTTATTTTATAAGATAACAATTCTAACTTAATATTAGGTGCTCTAATAAAATCTATAATTTAGTGAAATTTTTCCACGTATGAAAATGATTTACGACCTCATATATTTTGAAAGTTTATGTGCTATGCATTAGAATTTAGACACGAACCGACCGAAAATTTCAAACGAAATTGAAAACAATCTCTTTTGGAAACACGTTCATTAAACAGAAATTTTTAGTTTATAAAATATTATATTTATATTAATTTAATCACAAAGCTACAATATGATTCTTCATGAATGTTTACAGAATTGTTATCAATCCTTGTACAAAACAAATATCTCTATTGAAAGCGAATTTCACTTTCTACAAAGTGCATTGTTTACTTTTCATGAATTCTAATCTCCTTATCTCTATTTACACTACAAAATTTAGAACTAGCTGTTAAAAATTACTCAAGCACTATAAACAACGAATGCAGAAAAAAAAACGCGAAATAATTTTAACTTTTCTCTATAGGATGAACCTCTTTTTTTAAAACTCTAGAACGAAGTACGGATCGATTTTCCTTGCAATAAATATCTTCCACAAAAGGATGTATTGTCTGCCAACATTTACACATTCTACTTTTGCGTAATCTTATCTCGCTCAAAAATATCAATATTTCCTAAAAGGAAACCTTTTGATTAATCCGGTAAAGAAACACAAATGATTTTGCCAAAAAAACTCAAAAGCGGAAACCTTTTGATTAATCCAAGCAAAGGAACACAAATGATTTTGCAAAAAAAGTTAAAGTAAGTGAGAACATTTTTTTTTAAATTCCTTCTACTGTGATTGAAAAAAAGTAAAAAAACACAATGTAAACTCATTATATTTCAAAACTAATAAAAATAAATTGTTTTCTTTTCATAACCTCATCAGAAAAAACACGCTCTCTCTATTGTGGGTTTGACAACATGTACTTTTAATAAATTCAGACTTGAAGTGTTATGCCCCACTTTTTACTATCTATTGAATACTCTTTGCCATTTCCTGTCATTTGGTTTCTTTTTAAGCGTTTTTCATACCGAATGCTTTTCTCAAAAATGAGAATTCAAAATTTCGTCACAAGTCCCAACCACAAATTGAAGTTTTTTTTTCTCTTTTGGTATTTGAATTATACTGATTCGGAATGATTAATAAAATTTGGTGTCATTAGCTTTTTTTATTAAAAATGTAATTGTAACATTTTTTTATTGAAACTAAAGAGCCAGTCAGCGACTTTGATTTTGAATATTTTATACATTTTCCATTTCCTGTTATTTAAACTTCGATTTGAATTATTGAATCGAATAATTGCTAATTTTGAAAACATCTTCTTTTCATGTAATTCCAAATGATAAACATATTTTCCTAATAGTTTTCCACAAATAGATTGTAATTAGATATTGGATTGTAAATAATTTAATGTCTATAATAAAATTCAATTGAAGGCATGGTTCACGTTTGGTGTCTTTTTATATAGAATCCGTATAACTAGCTAAATATTTTGCAGTATCAAATCCTTCGATTTTCTTTAGAATGATCATCTGTTTAAAGTCGGGGTTTGTCCCTCAAACAAAAGACACAATGAGTTTCCTACGAGTATTTCTATAAATATATTCAAAGGAAGGTAGACTTAACATTCTTTCTTGTTATATACAACCCAAATAACTACAGGGTGCGACAGAATAGACTCCCATATTTCAAAGAGTAATAAAAAGTGAACGAAAAAATTTACAGGATAAAAATATACGTATTTTTGAAACCTACATATACTGAAGTCTTTTTTTCTAGGTTTAGAAAATAACATCACACAGGTGGCACCGTTTTTTTATGATGCAAGGCTGAAGCCGTTCTCTAAAGTGTTCCATCACTGTGTTGGTCATCTGTGGGGGAACGGCGGCAACTTCCTCAAGAATAGTGGACTTACGGACTCGTTGCAGAATTTCTGGTGTTCGAATGTTCCGATGATGACCACGTGGTTTCCTTGATAACACCCTCCTGCTCTCAGGTTTGAAGCCCATCTCAAGATTGTTTTACGATCAGGATCGGCATCAGTTGCAAAAAGCCCAATCCTTAATGCCCATTGTATCACGGTTACAGAATAGTTGTTTTTAAAGAATGTCTCGATAACGAAACCTCCATGTTCACCGGACCAAATCACGGTATCTACTGACAACTAGAAAAGTCGCCCTAAAAGTTGCCACCTAATGCGCCTCCCTACCAACAAAAATTCTTTACCAGTGACCTTCAGAAATGTTGGAGTTCATTCTGCTTCACCCTATAGTATAATATTTTACTATACAAAATCCTTTAACTTTCCATAGCATGATCATTTGTTTAATGTTGTAATTTACCATTTCTTACTAGAGACTTAATGAGTTTCATACAAGAATGTCTATAACATTGTTCATCTAAAGGGACGCTTCACGTACAATCTTATTGTATACAACCTAATTAAGTAGTATAATATTTCTTAGTATCAAACACTAAAATTTTCCTTAAAGTTATCATTTGTCTTTTGTAGTATTTTACCACCTCTTACTCGACAAGTATTGAATTTCATGGTAATTTCATCCATAGTAACATTTTCAAAACAATTTTCTCTCTTAAACATATCCAGCATAAATAAATTCTTTCCAATCTTAAAATACGATGACCCCACAAAAAGGGAGACAATGCTACATTTACAATTTTTTTCCTTGCTAATCAGGAACACACAGATTTTGAATTCGGGTTCTGATTTTTTTTCTTATTCAAGACATGATTATCTCCTACCATCTGTTACGTAGTAATTAATAAGGGATTCTTATAAAAATAAAATTTTTGCTTAAAAAATGATTTGTTTTCATTCATGTCAAATTTTTATAAATAATAGTAAAAAGACTTTTGATTTTAAAAAAATAGTTAAATAGAATCTAGTCTTAAAAATGGGTATTATAAAACCATCGACAACGTAAAAATATTGAATCACAGATTTTGTGGAAACTAATCAGTAATTTTTCAAACACCAGAATTTGATAATTAGTTTTTATTCCAATGATATTTTAGAAAAATGCTGCTTCGTCTAAAAATCTTTGTAAAGTTAAAAATCAACAGGAAATTAAAAACCGATGTCTCTCTTAATATCATTGGAACATGCTTTTATGATAAAAATACGTGGTATTTGTCTATCTATCAATTCCGATTACATACTCATAATTAAGGAACTGCTCCGTTCCATACGAAATTTTGAAAAATAAAGAAAGAATAAGACTAAACTTCTTTAATACAAAATTCTCATGAGGAATGTGCACCACCATGTTTGATCTCAAGAACCTCAAAGAAAATGTGAGAAAAGTCTAAAAAACATGTTATAGTAATCAGTCAACTGTCAACTTTGAAACATAATTTTGTCCATAGTCTCAATGGACATTTGAGATTTAGACGTACTTATAACAAGTTTAAATGTTAGGTAATAATCTTAGCAATAAGCTTTTGAATCAAGCAATGTTCAATGGAGAAGGAACATTTACAGTGCTTATTTATATATTTTTTCTTGTTAGTTAAAATAAATTATTTCCGCTGTAAATCTATTCTCGGAAGGATTTCTGTTGGAAATGTTCTCACTTGTCCCCTGCTGAACTATATATATATATATATATATATATATATATATATATATATATATATATATATATATATATATATATATATATATATATATATATATATATATATATATATATATATATATATATATATATATAATTTATTTTTTCAATTACTTCGAGTACAGAAATTTTAATCGTCCAGGCATTGTTCAATGTAATAAGAAATCTTTCCTTATCCTATTATTTTTGCAAGCAGTGTATACATACTCCTTAAAAGTGTTATGTTATCATATTTTTCATATGCATTTTTCTCATTAAAATATAATGTTACTGCAATAAGATATCTTTTACTGCAATAAGATAGATCTTCTTATTAATAAAAGAGAGTGTTTGCGTGTGTGTGTGTGTGTATGCGGCCCCCAGGCGAATCTGTGAAACTTACAGCAGTGAAATTTGGCACAGGGGTAGTGCAGACTATGGGAAGGTGCACCTCGAAGCCCGAATTTTAAATTTTATTCTAGAAATTTTTTTCTTTTTTCTTTTGTGCGATAGTTTATGTTTTTTTAACTTCAGATTACGATATCTCGGCAAAAAATGATCGTAGAATTTTGATCTTTGTACAATCTAAGTCTACAGACATTTCTCCTTCTAACAAGACCTCATTTGTTTAAAAATAATTTAAAACAGACTACTATTTTCATCAAAAGAATAAACCCAATTTTTCGAGAAATTTACTGACTTTTTATCATCTACGGTCGATGCTCTTCGTTTTTTTATCTTATAAAGAAAATATTTACATCATCTGGAAGATGAAAGCTTTCTTATTCATATAAACCTCATTTCAAGTCTCTATCTTAAAATTTCGATTTTTAATTGAATTGTAAAGAACAATACGTCAACGCAAATTCCCCGCTTGAATCTTCAAGCGCGGTTTGGACGAAGAACCATTTTTCACCCATAGGCGAGGGGGAGGTTGAGAAGGCTCGAAGAAAGAATTTTTCGCCTAT
The DNA here is from genome assembly GCA_907164885.2 of Dolomedes plantarius. Classification (NCBI taxonomy): domain Eukaryota; kingdom Metazoa; phylum Arthropoda; class Arachnida; order Araneae; family Dolomedidae; genus Dolomedes; species Dolomedes plantarius. The sequence goes on from OU015492.1 coordinate 118,654,641, forward strand.
TCGTGGAGGGTTGGACCGAACGAAATTTCTTGCTGGGAGGGAAAATTTTTCTTCTGGCTGTGACTGTTAGCAGGAAGTGGAATACGTAGCCACAAAATCTAGATACCTTGATTCGTTGTTTTTTAGTGTTTCCATTCTCTGACAATGATTACTGAAGGGAGCTTGTCCCTAAACCGACCGGCTAGAAGGGCGAAGCCCGTGTCATGGGTTATGTCACAGTATAAATAACATAGAAAATGTCAATTTTTTCTATGTTATTTATACTTTAATCAATTTTTAAATTGATTTTGGTTAACAAACATTCTTAACATCCCGGGCAAAGCCATCTGTAATTAGGAATACCTCCAGCTTTTCCTTTCTTACAGAAAAAAAAAATTTATTTCGGAAGTTTCATTGAAGGTAAAACGAGTAATTTCTGTTATGACATCTGAAAAGGTATTTTAAGTAAACAATTAAACTTTGAAGCGTATTCCTATCTTTAACATTACAGTAATAAGCATTACATCTTATTAATAAAAGCCAATGTTTTCTCATTAATAAAAGCGAATGTTTGCGCGTATGTGTGTGTGGGCGGCCCCCAGGCGAATCTGTGAAACTTACAGCCGTGAAATTTGGCACACGGGTAGTGCAGACTATGAGAAGTGCACCTCGAAGCCCGAATTTTAAATTTTTTTCTAGAAAATTTTTTATTTTATGTTTTGTGGAATATTTTATGTTTTTTTTAACTTCAGATTACGATATCTCGGCAAAAAGAGATCATAGAATTTTGATCTTTTTACAATCTAACACTACAGACATTTCTCCTTCAAACAAGACTTCATTTGTTTAGAAATAATTTAAAACAGACTAATATTTTCCTCAAAATATTAAATCCACTTTTTCAATAAATTTATGCACTTTTTAGCATCTATGGTCGATGCTCTTCGTGTTTTTATCTTACAAAGAAAATATTTACATCATCTGGAAGATGAAAGCTTTCTCATTCATATAAACCTCATTTCAAGTCTATCTTAAAATTTCGATTTTTAATTGAATTTTAAAGAACGATATTTCAACACAAATTTTATGTGGTTCTTTCAACGCGGTACTTTAGGCGTTGGAATCAATTATTCATAAGAAATGCGCTGCGCACAAGGAAACGTTTTATTTACTTTTGCCGGTATTCACTTTTTCTGTATTCTGTCAATTTTTGTCTAATTTAGTTACTTTTTTGCATATTGTTCCTTTTTATGCTTCTTTCTGAAACTCTGGAATATTTTTTATTATCATTCTCATACTTCGAAACTTAACAATGTTTACCAGGGGTATTTTAAAACAACTGTTAATTATGTTTGTGTTTAGCTTTGAGAAAAAATAATTTTATAAAGGTTTTTTTGGTCTTTTATGCTAAAATAGCACTTACAAATCAAAAGAAGAAACAAAAACTTACCTGTAAATAGCATACCTTTTTTATAAATTGATCAATTTGAAGTAATTTTTTATGAAATTTAGCTAAAACACCTATCATTCTGCACAAAATCCTAAAGCTAATATTTTAAACTAATTTTAGCTTTTGATTGTGGAAATTTTTGATGTTATAACATGTTAACAATGTATTTCATATGCATTATTTTGTACGTCAAATATAGTTGCACATTAATTTTATAGAAATGTGTGGTATGACTTTCTTAAGTAGCATGATTTATTTTTTCTCCATGATATCTTTTTCTTAATTGTCATATTTTTTGAACATAACTTTTTTAAATTAAAAAAAAAATAACAGTTTAGGTTGACAAGAATTATTGTCAAAAATTATATTTCACATGATTGGACAAGCCACAGGTCAAGAAGTGTTGAAATTAATGGAGGTAAGGATAATTTTTTTTACATGCAGTAATTTTTTCATGTCCTGATTCATAAATTAGAATCGATATCTGATTTATACCTCATTTATATGTTTAGAATTTAATTTCTTACTTCTGTTTTAACTTTCCTTTCTATTTTGCCATCAGGTTTTGTTTTGCTATTATTGAAGTTTGTAAAATATTTTTCATTTCTTACTACGATTTAAATTTTTTTTTTTGTATTATTGGCCTGAGCATATCTGCCCGCAGCCTGTACTTTTTTATTCATACTGTTATTTTTTCTACGTTATTTATACTGTATTTAGTTTTTAAATTGATTTGGTATTGTTTACTTTTCAGCTTTTCCCGAATGATTTTCCGAATCTTTACCCCGGAAAGAGAAGCGAGACTGGAAGAAATTAGACAACAACAGCAAAGAATAGTTGGACAAAAACCACAGGATCGTCATGATTTGTTCGCAAGAGTGTTACATCAAAAACAAAAATCACTTATGAGTCTCATCACAAAGGCAAGGATTTTTGGAGAAGTTAGGTGTCATATGTACACCATAATTGCAGTTTTGGCTGATTTAAACTGTAATTTTTACCCTGTATTCTCACTTAATTTTTACCCTGTATTCTCACATTTTGATGTCCCTGTAGCAGTAGTGGATTACATGGTTAACTGGAGTTACTAATTTTGTTCCATTTTAAAGGAATTTGGCTGTGGTTCATATGGGAATGGCGTTTAGAAACATACGGCGTATGAGGCAGATATTACGGATCAAATAATAGCCAAAGATGACACCACTTCAGTCAGTTGTCACAAAATAACTATCTCTGTCCACATGTTGCAGAAGCCTCCTTTACACGATATCTTCATTTCGGAATGGCGTTTAGAAACATACGGCATATGAGGCAGATATTAGGGATCAAATAATAGACAAAGCTAGCAAGTGTCTATAGCCAATGCGTGGATTGTCCCGTATTGCCCTCTACTAACCACAATTTTCAATGCCCATATAAATGTAGAGTACTGTAATTCAGTTTTATAGTGTTGCGTGTGAGTGGAACACTGGTGTGTGGTTTCCAAATGATTTTAGCTTTTACTGGAAATCAGCAGAACATTAGCATCCAAAACAGTAATCGTTTGGAAAATTTTTATTTATATACACAACCTACTACCATAATACTCTTAAAATTTATATTTTAACGCATTTCGGTTACTGCTGTTGTTTTTAAACATACGATCTTCATTGCCATGCTCATTTCAGAAATTTCTCATTGAGATGATGCTCATTTAATGCGTGTTTTCAAAAGTGAAATATACCATGTTCTGTAAATGCCCCGAAAATATTTCTATACTGGAGATGTAGACAGATTAAAGAATTTAAGTAAACTTTTGTGCAATTTATACATTTGTGTGTGTTTAATTATTTAAATTAATAGATTTATATTTTTTATACGTTTTATTCTTGCATTCTTTTAGGGGTTTATAGTGTTGCGTGTAAGTGGAACACTGGTGTGTGGTTTTCAAATGATTTTAGCTTTTATTGGAAATTAGCAGAACATTAGCTTCCAAAACAGTTATCGTTTGGAAAGTTTTGAATTTAATTTATTAAATGCTGATCACGAGATTTCTTTTCTTTTTGTGATACTTTAAATTAATTTTGATTCACGTGCATAACAACGAAATTAATTGACAAAGAAAATATTAAAATACAGTAAAAGATAAAATTTAACCACTAGACAAATTGAGATGGAAATTTTAAAAAATTTAGTTCAAATTAGTATTTTTTATGGATATTTAATCAAATCTATATATAAAACAGTAATTTCCTCTCAAAATATGCTTCGCCATGACGATAATTAAGTCCCAAGGCCAAACTTTAAAATATGCTGGCATACATTTACGAGAAAATTGTTTCTCGCACGGTCAGTTTTACGTAGCTTGCTCACGCGTAAGTTCGCAGACGAGCCTGGTAATATTAGTTCCACCCAATGAAGAAACAAAATATATTGTTTATAAGAAAATCCTCTAAAAAGCAATTTCCCTACTTTTTCATCGTAATTATCCTAAAATGTACCCCGTAGCGAAGCACGGGTATTCAGCTAGTATATATATATATATATATATATACACACTCTGTCAAAAAAATATATGCACCCAGAAGGAAACGGGCTACTATCAAGAAACTTAACATGTATGTAGCGTATGAGGAAATAAGCAAATGATTACAAATTCAGAAGATCAGACCGTTTTAATAAGAAGATATAGCTTGAAAAAGGTTACAAATCAGTAAGTAGCAAATCCATATCTAGCAGCTATACAAGCCGAAAAACAGCGTGGCATCGAATCAATTAGGTCACCTATGACCTCCTACGGAAGATTATGCCATAATCTTTATAACTGGGCAGTTAATTAACCAGTTTTCCGGAACGACTACAGTTGCCTACCCAGTACGTCCCAGACGTGCTCTATTGGCGTGAGGTCTGGTGACCTGGCGGGAATAAGTCATATCCTGGAAGACATTGTTGGGAGATTCCCGCAGTATGTGGACGAGCCTTGTCTTGCTGATAAATGACACCTGGGTGACTTGATAACATAGGCAGCACAACTAGCGTTGAAAGCTCGTCCTCGTAACTGCGTGCCGTCCAAGTGCGTTGAAGGACGACTACAGGTGATCGTGAGTCTCAACAAATCGCTCCCCACACTGTCACACCTTGTGTAATAGCCGTATGCCTCTCGACAGCAAATGACGGATCGGACCGGTGGTATCTTACCTGTACGGATCTGATTTCACTTTTCTCCACTGACAAACAAAGACAGGGAATCTTTTTTTCCCACCTCCCACATCCTGGTTGCGGCTTCCTGGACCCTGAAACACATAAATCTTCGCCAAAGTGTCCACTATTACTTAGACAAACGTGACATTATTAGATTCAGCACGTTATCAAACCGTCAAACGTAAGCTAGAAGGTGAATCTTGGTCTGAGACGATTGGTATTGAAAGAGGTATAAACAGCCTCCTGAAAACTTCATTACCTCAAACTACCATAGAAAACTTTTTCTTGCTCCCTTCCTGAAGTTGAAATGTTAAACTGTTAAGCAGGTATTTTGTAACAAATATTGGATTTTTTTCTTCTCTTACTATAAGTATGTGTATCTACTTATAGGTCTAGAAATTAAGTTATATTTTTAAAATAATAAAAAATAATTTTAATAAAAGATAATTAACTTAAATTAAAGAGTATTTTATCTAAATTATCTATTATATGTATATATAGGTGTGTGTGTGTGCATGTCCAAAAACCTAAATTTCGGCTATAAGAATCAACCGCTTATAAGAATCAAAAAGAGAAATAACAAACGTGATTCTTAGAAGCGGAAATCACTGTATGTATATACATATATATATATATATATATATATATATATATATATATATATATATATATATAGACAGAGAGAGAGAGAGAGAGAGAGAGAGAGAGAGAGAGAGAATTTGCTTTGGGGCACTCTATTTGAATTTGATACAAACACAGTTTATACATGAAACAATGTTTATTGAATTCGTTGCACATATAGATTTTACTTTTACAGGAAATAAGCATACGTACTACTTGTACGGAATATATATTAGCATTCAATAAAACTACATTTTGCATTACTCACAACCTAGAGAGTCAAACCAGCAGTTCTGCTACGTAAACTTTGGGCCTGCTAAGCACAAGCGCCTGTTAACACACGGAGTTGCTTACCTCGTAGCTCCCTTTCGCTTATCTATCAACTTTAACAACCTTTTTACTGAATCAAGCTGCTTGGTATTTATACCAAGAGCGTATGCCGAAATTAGCATATCTCAAGCAGCTTCTTTAATTCATTCACTCAAAAGTTCGATTCTTGTGAATCGAATCTTATGTATACCTTACATATATATACATACATACATGCATATATATATATATCTCTATATATCGATATATATCTACCTATCTGTCTATCTATCTATCTATCTCTCTATCTATATATATATATATATATATATATATAAATATATACACACACACACACACACACACATATATATATATATATATATATATATATATATATATATATATATATATATATATATATATATATATATATAATGTGTGTGTGTGTATAAACGTGTGTACATGGATTAAATATTGTTGTATCTAAAGTGAGAAATGCTACTTTTTAAATAAAACAATAATTTTGTGTATACTGGTTATGAAATCCCACAAGCATAAATTTCAACACTTTCCTTTTCCTTCAACTGAATATAAATATTTTCTTTTCGTATTTACACAGACCTGCTTGTTTCATTTCATAAACATTTTATTTCCTTTTGAATGTTTGTCCCTTTGTTAAACAATTCTGCATTAGAATTTCTTTCATTTTCATTTTTCTAAGATTATTTTAAACGAACAATATGAATATGTCTTTTTCGCAAGTTGAACTATCCGGCATTATTCTCATAACAATTTTTATTTATAAAACAGTGTTTTGTATTTGCATTAAATATAAATCTTCCTATTCTGTTTATTCTGCGATTCTGAAGACATTTCATTTGTGCTTACATGCATATATAACGATTTATACTTTTTATATTATTTATCCTTGATAAAAGAATTACAAACCTGAGCTCAATTTAATCAACCAAACTCTCTATTTAATGCATTCGATGTGGGAAAAAAATTAAGAGCAGTTCTTTGAGTTTTCATCCTGTTTGTCATTCTTGATTCCATTCTTGTTTCGCCAAGAATGTAAGTATGCTTTTAATAAAAAGACTGGGGAGTAGAAACTGGAGTTAGAAATATAATTTAATTCTTTAATTTAACACATGTGTCCAAAAATATGTAATTATTGCAATACTGTAGTTAGCTATATCCGTATATTTATATTCAGTGCATTCCTTACAGTGGAATAATGCATGTCTTCACTAAATCAGTCCAATTTAAAGTGCTTTGCATGTAAAAACACAGTAAAATTCCTGGAATTTTCAGTAGAATACTCCAAGTATGGCCCTTGAGTACTGAAAGTCTCTCGAGTGTGCTTTTGTTGCTATTTCTTCATTGTTAATGCTAGTTCAGTCTTCATAAAATCCTTACTATTTTTATTTTTATTTTTTGAATAATTCATTGTAATAATTGTTTCACTTTATTCATCATATTGTTTGTAATTTGTATTGTAATTGTATTTCTTGTCAATAGATGGCATCACTATGCAACTTTTATTTAACTTCAAGTTAAAAAAAATTTTTATTCTGTTGTGTCACATTCGATTCCGAGTAATGGCAAGAAAATGGCTAAAAAATGTTCAATCAGTTTTGGTGTTTATTCTGTTCTAAGAAATGTCATGTAAGAATTAAAAAATCGCTATGTTGGATGCGATTCCGTTTATTCTTTTTTTGTTAGAGATTCTGTGCAGTTTATTATTAAATTTTTTTGACATATTGAAGTCAATTATTCATTTTGTAAAACCTAATTCCCAAGGGTTATTCAGTATCTCATGAATTCAACAGTTATGTGTTAAAATGAAGTCAATATTAAATGCATTTGAAGGATACATGCATGGAACTAAATTTTGTATTGTTGACTTATTATTCCAGTATTATTCAGATGATGTTAAAGGGAAGCCATTCCAGTATTACCTTTATTAAAAGAAGTAAGAAGATTGATTAGTTTCATTTAAACAAGAACATTAAATATTTTTTAATGGATTCTAATAAAATCCACTAAGATATAAAATTATAATATTAAAATAACTGACTCCACAATGGTCAAATTTCCCTTTTCTTTTGTTGGGTGGATTAAACCGCATAATTTGCCTCATACCTAATTTTCTGAAATAAAAAACCTTTCACAAGAAAGTAGATTTGATGAGGCTAACTAAAATGCCTTTATTTTTCTTATTTTACATAAAAACATAGTAAAAATAGGGATCGATTTGATCCAATAGCTTGGAAGAAAAATATTTACAAATCTTAACCATTAAACAAAAAAGAATACAGATAAGCGTGTCATGAACGGGCGAAAATTAACCTACTTTAATTTTGAAAACACTTCTTAAACTGAATGGTAAAGCTTGGGATAGGTATAGGAAGAAAGAAGGGATACAAGCCTAATGGTTCGACAATTCGTCGCAAACACATCTAAATATCAAACTTGCTGCGAAAACAGCTACTAACAATATGGCTGAAAGCCCCAACTTACTCGCAGAATAGTTACAGATTAAAACCCCCACTTGCTTAAAAAAAAGTACATCTTAAATACTTCTTGTATTTACTTGTACAAACCCCATTGGCTGTGACCGGAGAGCTTCGTAATTCCAGTCCTGCCTTCAAAGTTGAAAAATCTGCATATTTATTTTAACCATCCGTTCATGACACGTTTTTAAATGTCGCGTTTTTCTATGAAGGGAAAACAAATACTACATCTTTTTTCCTATTGAAAATTTAACAGTTAATCTAACTTTGAATTAAGAAAATGTTACACGCTTATCACTTCTTTTAAATGTTATCTCCAATTTCCATCGAGTTGTGAACTACGTCCAGATCTCATTCTCAAACGAAATATTTTTTAACACCCCTGTCTGTATGTGAGATACTTTTTGAATTCACTCCATGAATTTTACACATATGTAACAGAAGAGCCTAAACTTTTCACGTTGAATGAAATGCATATAAAAATTAAGAGAATATGGTAAAGGTTTGAAAAAGGTCATAACACTTCTTTATTGCAACTTTACGAAACATTATATTATTTCTATTTCAATCCTTCAGTATAAACGTTCCAAATAGTAGTAGTTCAGAAGAAGATCTGTGATCGTTATGATCAACTGCGTTCACTAAGCTGTTATGAAAAAGGCAAACTTCATGTTTTCAGAGCTGCAACCTAAGATGCAATTAGAAAAACAATTCGACAGCCATCTTATCTCTTTAAGAAATCAACACTAAGAATAAAGAGTATTCTTAAATGTCGTTGAACTAACACATGTAAATCCAGTGATTATTCTAGTCAACTGCATCCAGTAAACTGTTGCAAATAATACACACTGTGTTGCAAATAATACACACTGTGTTTCGAGCTGCATATTTTGATGTACTTAGAAAATCCTTCTCCTGTCTCTATAAGAAATCAACAATATGTAAATCAGGTATTGCTAAATGCCGTTGGACATACGCAGATTTTTCTCTCTTCCGAAATCGAATAAACATTGCTGTATTAATCTGTATTCAGAATTTAATCTGTATTCATAATTCCCTTGATAAGAGGACCTTTATCACCGACTTTAGAGAAAATATAATGGAATGGAATATGTAGAAAATATTATGATAATTTTATAGTACAGATAAAAAAGACGAAATGTAGAATCGTTACCTTTGATATCGTACTTATATACAGAATCTGACATTCCACTCAAAAATAATTAGATTTACACAATATAGCCTTCAGTATAAATTTAAAAAAAAGAATTGTTTTTACTGTGACGTTTGTTACAAATGTTTTTTTCTAATCCTAAGGAGATAATCCTGAGCTTGTAATGTTTTTTTTTTTCTAACATCAAACTCCTGAACCCGTTAACGTATAAATTATTTTAAAATGAGAATTTTTTAAAAATATTTTTAAATTACATTTCACATATCATAAATAGAAAAATTATGAAGAATTACTCATTTATCGTAATTAGCAGTTGAGATAACAGGTGATCTATAAATAGATCGCTAGGTGCTTCTGGTAGTAAAGGAGCAAGTAACTTTCCTCTGATCTTAAATTTAGAAAATTACGAATTTATTTACAAAAATGGGTTTACCCTTATGAAATTGCTTGAAAAAATGATAGCCGTAATATCTGATCAACACTCTTCATCAGTTAATTTATCTACTTCTGGCGGTAAAACAATTGTATATGACTCATTTCTCTTAGAAAGCATATATTCTAACGCTGCTTTGAGGGTGTGAAACACTTTACGCCGAGACATCCTGGAAGAAATTAAAAGGGGAAATCACGATATTAGTTGCCACTAACGCCCAGCGTTCTATTTATATATCAGAAAATTTAAAATTAAATTTTAATAACAAAAATAGTTATTTTTCTAATATAAATAACACAGAACAATTACAGAGGTATTTAAAATGTAGAACACATAAGAAAAGTGTAACTTACTTTTAATTTTTTTTTCGTTGGATACAAAATTGAAAGCTGCACTATGGAGCTTCAAAATGGCTAACTTCAGACGTTATCTGCTGATGATCGGGAAAAAAATGTTTTAAAACTCATTTGTGGCCACAAGTGTAAAGAAACCAACCAATGACAATAAGAAGTGATTAAAAGATATCGTTTTCAGAGGGCGTTCTGAAAAGTAGGTGATCTACAAATAGATCCCTGGGGGGTAACAGGTTAAGATGTAAATATGTGTCTAAAAAAATTGCATGACAACTACGTTTATGTCTAAACACACAATGTCCTTGCATCTACTCTCATAGTTACTTCTAAAATCAATAACTTATTTTTAGGTCATGAACTTTAAAAAGGTGATTCAATAAATTTTGTTCCCATATTAGCTCCAAAAGGTTATGTAAATATTGACGAAACATTCATAATATAGTATTGAATTACTTTAAATATCGTATTATGAACTGAACAATGCGTTTATTCTACTTTTACTAACGCTGTTTTAAAATGTTCATACTTCGATTGGAATGTTATAACGGTAGCGATTCCTAGAATTCATTAAGAGATACATTAAGTAATTATTTATTCATTTTAAATTTTAAATTAGCAAGTAGTTTGGGATGCCGTTTGTAAAGTAATTAGTGTTCGGAGGAAAGAAAAGACAAAAAATGCAATAGAACTTCAGTGTGATTAACTGAGTAACTGAGCGATATACTCAGTTAAAATACTGAGTGCGAAAGATATGAATTAATATCTAATTGGTCATCTAAACCTGAAACACTGTGGTGGCGCTTCAGGGGTATCGATCACATATGTGACTGCTGATGAAACTCCTTAAGGTGTAGCTTCTCTCATTTTAGATTTGAAGTGACGAAACTACTGATAAAGCAACAACATATTTTGCAATTTTCCCTTTATACAGTCCTGCAGTACTTTATGCAGTACTGAGCGCTCCAATTGTTTTCTGAAACTATTACGATTTTATTTTATCTGTGAGTTTCAAAACCTCTCTGACACAGATATTAATTAGAATTTCACTATTGAATCACGGATTATGTAATGTATTACTATTCTAATGATATTTACTAAGCTGAGAACATTTTGTATAGAATTATTTAAGTTTATTAATTTAATTATGATGCTGCTAAGATAACTCTGACATAGACACCTCGCAGATACAGATATTAATTAGAATTTTAATGTCTTATTATGGGAAATGCAATTGTTCAGTAAATTTCATACAGTCCACTTGTCGATTGGCGCTGCGAGCGCTTTTTCATGTTTGTTTCTTTTCTCTGTAACCGTTACTGGGCAGAGCGTTTATGTTTACTTTCTGTATGGCTGTGTTCTGTTCGGCGTCGGTGACTGAGATGAAGTACAATAAAACAAAATAATGAGTAAGTTGTTTTTTTTCAATTCCAATTAAGTTATGAACCATTCTACGAAACATTCTATGAACCATTCTATGAAACATTCTACGAACCATTCTATATACATTATTTTGGCCATTCGAGCCGGTAGCCTGAATCATTCCCTTGTAACGTATCATGAAATATCCAGAAATTAAGTTGAAAAGAATTAATAAGAAAGACTAATTTATTCTAAAGTTATATTGTTGCTGGTAATTAACTGCTGTGTCTGCCATTCTTGATTTGTGCTCTTATTGAACATCAAACGTTGAAACTCCAATTCGTCAATTCTAACGTTGGTTCCTTTCTGCATATCGAAAGATCGTTTGAACTGCAACGTTGGTTCCTTTCTGCATTTTCGAACGGTTGATTAGAACGTTCCCTTGTTATTGAGTGGGGTGTTTGGAAGCGTTTCGCTTTGCGTTGGTTCCCTTCTGCAAGTGTCAAACGGCGGCGTCCCCTACGTTTTACGAGTGGGGTTGAAAGGAGGAATTTTTTCTTGTCGTATCTTGGGTTGTAAGATGGAATTCAAAACGTTACTAAACCAAAAAAGGAGTGTTAAATCAAGCATTACGCGCCTTAAAACAAAGACCGAGGGTGATATTCAAAATTTAAATTTGGCAGAATTAGAGATTAGAAAAAATCGTTTTGTCGAATTAACAAATGAAATAAAAGGTATTTTCAACTCAATAATAACTAACTGTAAGGATGAAGAAATAGACGATTATTCTATTGAAAAGGATGACCTTTTGGACGTTTTAGAACAGATGCTTGCTCTTATTGGTACAAACATTCATAAGAGTCATGGAGCTGAGCAACAAGCTAAAAGTTCAAATGTTAAAAGTTCTGAGTCAGCAGATGTAAAACTTCCTACGTTATCCTTACCGACATTTTCGGGAACAATTGAAGATTGGTTAACGTTTTCTGATTTATTTCGAGCAGCTGTTTCGGACAATCCAAACTTGACAGGAGCTCAAAAATTGCAGTACCTGAAGGGTGTTTTGAGGGGTGATGCACAAAGGGTTATACATTCACTACCCATTTCTAACAGTAATTTTCAAATTGCCTGGGACCTTCTAACCGAAAGGTACTTTAACAAACGAGAAATACTTTCCTCAATGATGAAAAAATTCATTAACATGACACCAATCCATAATGAATCATCCACTCAAATGTTAAATTTAATAGATTCAACGAAGGAATTTGTGAGAACTTTAGAATCTTTAAAATTCAAAATTGATCAAACTGCAGACACCTTTCTTATGTTTTCCATATTATTCAAACTAGATTCTAATACTAGAACTTGGTTCGAAAGAACACTTAAAGTTGATGCAATACCTAAGTTAGATGATTTACTACAATTTCTTTCAACTCATGCCAGATCAATCATGACAGCGAATCAATGTGCAAAGAGAAATTTCCATAAAAAGGTAACATTAGTAGCTTCGAACATACAGCCACAGTGTCCGCTCTGTCATAAGGAACATACCCTAAGTAAATGTGAAACATTCTCAAAAATGCAAGTTCAGAAGCGTTGGGAATTTGTTAAATCAAATAATGTTTGTTTCAACTGCTTAACACAATTTCACAGCGTTCAGGCTTGTAGAAGTAAATTCAAATGCCACACGTGCAAAAAACCTCATCACACCTTGCTTCATATTGAATTTGTTAGTGGAAGAGGCAGTCAGGGAAATATGTCAAATTCAGGTGGGCTTTCTATAAATGCTCCCGTGTTTTCGCCTACTTCTGTTCCCGGAGCAAGTGGTTCTAATGAAACGTCCGAAAATTCACGAACGGTAGATATTACATCTTGCATTTCAAATGTTGGCCCTAGTGTTCAAATTCTGCTCTCCACAGCCGTCATTCGTGTAAGAGATATATGGGGCAATTATCAATTATGCAGATGTTTATTAGATAGTGGTAGTCAGGCGTCACTGATCACAAGTGAGTGCATCGAAAGGCTGGGTCTAAGTAAACAAAAGGCCAATGTTCGTATTTCTTGTTTAGGCTCCGCAGACACTCGAACAAATGGAATATCCCAAATTCAGTTCAGTCCACATTTTCCATCTCAGAGTTCCTTTTGTGCTAACGTGTACGTGGTGAACAAAATAGTGGGCGTGCTTCCGCACCAAGATTTGGATGCTTCATATTCTGAAATCTTTGGGGATCTCACGTTAGCTGACCCAACGTTTCACAAAAGTAGTCAGGTCGATATTCTTCTTGGAATCGATCTGACACTACCATTGTTGAAGGGTCAGACGTTGTCGATGGGGGAGGATAAGCCCTTTGCAATTCGGTCAGAACTTGGTTGGGTGATAGGTGGTAGAGCTTCTTCATTCAGTCAAATTCTTCATGTAAATAATATTCAATTAGTGTCGGATGATCTAATTCATAAATTTTGGGAGTTGGATTCTGTTCCTCGAGCAAATCCTCTAACTTCCTTAGAAAGATCTTGCGAGGAGCATTTTAAAGAGACACATTCGAGAAATGAAGATGGCAGATACACAGTTAGGTTGCCATTTAAATCATCTCCTACGCAGTTAGGGCAATCTAAACAAACAGCCATTCGTAGATTGATTGGTATAGAACGTCATCTCAGGTCTGACCCGGAAAAATACAACCAATATAGACAGTTCATGAATGAATACTTAGCGCTTAATCACATGGAAGTTGTTCCAGAAGCCGAGTATGATAAGGCTAATTCTTACTACTTGCCACACCATGCTGTACTAAGAGACTCTAGTAGTACTACGAAACTGAGAGTAGTGTTTGATGGATCCAGCAAGACATCATCAGGACACTCACTAAATGACCTGCTCATGACTGGTCCTCGGGTTCAACCAGAACTTTACTCAATCCTGATTCAATTTAGAACGTTTCAAATCGCTGTCTGTGCGGATGTTGAAAAAATGTTCCGACAGATAAAAATACATGAAGAAGATGCTGATTGGCAACGAATTCTTTGGAGAAATTCACCTGAAGATGCTATTGCAGAATATCGTCTCGTCACTGTGATATACGGGACCGCCTGTGCACCATTCCTCTCTACAAGAACTTTAAAGCAACTTGGACTTGACGAAAAGGAAGAGTACCCAATTGCATCTAAGGCAACACTTCACAATTTTTATGTTGACGATCTTCTTGGGGGAGCTGCTACAAGAGAGGAAGCTATACAACTTGTAACAGAGTTGCAAGCAATGACGAGCAAGGGAGGCTTCCATCTTCGAAAGTGGCATTCAAATGATCCTTCTATTTTTCGTGAAGTTTCAATCGACTCCACAGAAAACGATCTCGTTCATCTAGATGACAAAGACTGTAGTGTTCTAGGAGTCAAATGGTCACCCAAGCTAGATGTTTTCAAATTCGCAGTATCACCAGTTGAGATAAAGGATACTTATACGAAACGAGAAGTACTATCTCAAATCGCCCGAGTGTTCGATCCGCTTGGACTCTTGTCACCATGTGTAACCTTTATGAAAATCTTACTTCAAGAATTGTGGCAAGGGAAATTCTCTTGGGATCAACCTCTTCCTGATGAACTATGCACTACGTGGAGAACATTTCTGGAGGAACTTCATCTCCTCGAACTTTCCACGTTTCCTCGATATGTACTTAACTCTCATGCTGAAGTAGAAATACATGCCTTTTGCGACGCTTCAGAGAAGGCATACTGTGCAGCGATATATGTCCGATGTATCTCTATTGATTCAGTACAAGTCAACCTACTGACATCTAAAACTAGAGTGGCACCGCTCAAAGTACAATCCCTTCCGAGACTCGAGCTCTGTGCCGCACTTTTGTTGTCTAATTTGCTACATTCAACACTCTCGTACCTGAACATTCCGGTCAAAAATAAATTTGCCTGGTCTGACTCCAAGATAACTTTAGCCTGGATCAACTCAGAGCCGAGAAGATGGCAGCCGTTCGTTGCAAATCGAGTAGCACAGATTCAAGAGCTAACGTCAAACGTGCAATGGAACTTTGTTTGTGGACTCGAAAATCCGGCTGATTGCGGCACAAGAGGTTTATCGCCATCAAAATTTGTGAACTGCGAGTTGTGGTTGAATGGGCCGAAGTGGTTGAAGAATCCTTCGCTACCTAATTCCAGGGTTGAGGAAGACAATCTATTATCACAAGAGTTGTCGAAAGAGGAAAAGAAACAATTCAAAATATCCATGCTACAAACGGTAAATGACACTTTCAAAACCGAGTTTTTTCAGAGATATTCTTCTTGGCACAATTTGAAAAGAGTTTTTGCCTGGTGTCTTCGATTCGCCAGGAACTGTTCTATACCTGCTGAGGAAAGAAGGAAAACCTCTTTGACAACTGATGAATTGAATGACGCTGAAAAGACAATTGTGAAGATCGTACAACAAGTTCATTTCGGCTCAGAAATCTCGTGTTTGCAGGCTGGGAGGCAACTAGCATCCAGCAGCAGAGTTCTTCCTTTAACACCGTTTATCGATAAGTCTGGGTTACTTCGTGTGGGCGGCAGGTTGAAAAATTCAGTGCTTCCAGAAGAGCAGAAGCATCCCCTTCTTCTTCCTAAAAGTGACCATATCGTCGAGTTAATCATTACTCACTATCATCTCACCTTGCTACATGCTGGACCAGAACTACTTCAAGCAACGTTAAGAGAAAAATACTGGGTTCTTTCAGCTAGAGATACTGTCAGAAGAGTAGTGAGAAAATGCATTCCTTGCTTCAGAAATCGTCCCAAACTAGCGGAACAACTCATGGGAGACCTTCCAGGGTCCAGAGTTTGCCCTTCAACAGTATTTCAAAATACCGGTATTGACTTCGCTGGACCGTTTTTGACTCGAAGTTTCAAGGGAAGAGGAAGTCGGAATACCAAGTCCTACATCTGTGTATTCGTGTGTCTTGCAACCAAGGCAGTTCATCTAGAAGTTGTAAGTGACTTGTCAACCAAAGCATTCATCGCTTGCTTAAAGAGATTCATAGCACGCAGGGGTAAGCCTGCAGAAATATTTTGTGATCGTGGCACTAACTTCTATGGGGCAAGTAGAGAACTCGCAAAAGAATTTCGAGAATTGATGATGGACAACTCCATCTACCAATTTCTTACTATGGACAACATCAATTGGCGTTTCAACCCTCCGGCAGCTCCACACTTCGGAGGCCTTTGGGAATCCGTTGTTAAATCGTTCAAGTTCCACCTGAAGAGAGTCATAGGCACCTCGAGTGTTACTTTCGAAGAACTTACTACCGTAACGTCCCAAATTGAAGCGTGTCTGAACTCCAGACCTCTTAGTGGAATTTCAAGTGATCCCAACGATTTACGTGCTCTTACACCTGGACACTTTCTAATTGGGAAACCATTAACATCTCTACCTGAATTGCCAATTCCAGACAACATCAGCCACTGTGACCGTTGGCGTATGCTTCAGCGTATGATTCAACATTTTTGGAATCGTTGGTCAAATGAATATTTGACAAAGTTACAATCCCGACCAAAGTGGCGCATTTCACAACAAAATCTGAACGTTGGTGATCTGGTATTGATAAAGCATGAGAACTTGGCTCCACTTCAATGGAAGTTAGGCCGAATTACAAAAACTTTCCCTGGAAAGGACAACAAGGTTCGTGTAGTTGAGTTGAAAACTCAAACTGGTAAACTTTTGAGACCAATCTCGAAACTTTGTAAATTACCAATTTCCTGAACATTCGAACCTATTTGCTTCAGTGCATAACATGTTTAATTCTTATCTTTCAGCATTGTAGTGATTATCTTTCATCTGTACTCATTATTAATTTAGTATTGCACCTTTCTTAATTTTTCATAGTTCTTGCATGTTAATTCTAAGTGATGTTCTAAATGTTTTCATTGTTGAAACCCCCTCCGAGGTTCCAAGGGGGGCGGAATGTTCAGTAAATTTCATACAGTCCACTTGTCGATTGGCGCTGCGAGCGCTTTTTCATGTTTGTTTCTTTTCTCTGTAACCGTTACTGGGCAGAGCGTTTATGTTTACTTTCTGTATGGCTGTGTTCTGTTCGGCGTCGGTGACTGAGATGAAGTACAATAAAACAAAATAATGAGTAAGTTGTTTTTTTCAATTCCAATTAAGTTATGAACCATTCTACGAAACATTCTATGAACCATTCTATGAAACATTCTACGAACCATTCTATATACAGCAATGTATTATTAAAATGACATTTACTAACCCGAGACTATTTTCTATAAAGTTATATATTTGTATTAATCTAGTTGAGGTATTTTTGGAATAATTTTATGTTATCAGTCTAACATATTTTAATTTGTTCTTCCGTCTACTTATTTATAATTGTTTCCAATATGAATAACAACCGGCTGGATTCCTAGATATAATACAGATCTAATTTGTAGGTCAGCATAACCAGAGAATCGGGCACGTGGAAGATATCTTTGATTTACACACATTTTAAGAACATAAAAGTACATCTACAGTATGCAGGTAGCCTAGCATCTGGGTTCTAGGTTTCTCACTTGCTATAGGCTTCTGACCAAGGCATAACTGATGACTACGATGGAGGGAAAGGAATTCCTAGTGCGGAATTTCTTTAAATTATGTAAGTAATTTGCAATAAATATTACAGTTATTTCTGTAAATAATTTACAGAGACTACAATATGAATTCCTTTCCCTCTTGCGATCCTCCCTCGCAATTGCGATTTCCCTCTTGTGTTACCCACACACACACACACACACACACACACACATATATATATATATATATATATATATATATATATATATATATATATATATATATATATATATATATATATATATATAATATGCCAACCCAGTCCCATGTGAACAGAGCCAGTCCCATGTCACAGCTCAAAAACTTGTTGTCGTAACCAGAAAGACGATTCTCTTGATTTAACAAATGCGTTTATTTATCCATTTTTTAACATCGATGATGGCGGTTAAGTAGGCAACAGAGCCATGCCAAAAATCCCTCTCCTGGAGGCATGCTTGAGCTTTTATAACTTTACGAGCATCTTGCCATGTGATCATGCACAAGAGCAATGATTGGCTACCCATGACTCTGATGACAGAGGTCATGGGGTATCTTATGTAAGGTTGCGCGAGAAATTGGGGTTCTAGAGGGACGCTACGCCGAATCCTTTGTTCTTTAAATTGAACTGCTTAATTAATCCACGACCAAAGAAATTTTAAAAATTTTCGAATTTTGAAAGGGTTTTGGGGTTCTTTATGTTTTATACAAGGTCTGACAATAAAGTTCGGTGAATAGTCCTGTAACATTAACGTAGATGAAATATTAACGAAAATTACCTTACTGTCCTTCGAAATAGTCACCTCCCATAACTATGCACCGCTGACATCTGCTATACATGTTCTGGAAACTTTGCAAGAAGTTTTCTTTTGGGATAGAGTTCAAAAGCCTCGTCACGTTTCGTTGGATGTCAGGAATATCGTCAAATCTCTTTCCTTTCAAAGCGAGTTTGAGTTGTGGGAATAGGAAGAAGTCTGGAGGATTGAGATCTGGCGAGTATGGTGGATGTTCAATTTTCACCACCCCCTTTTATGCCAGGAACTGTTATACGATATTAGCTGTGTGAAGGCAAGCATTGTCGTGAACAAAAAACCATGAACCTTGTTGTGCGTACTGCGGTCGTACCCTGCGTAGATGTTTCATGAAACGGGTCAAAATTTCAATGTACCCTTCAGCATTCATCGTCTTTCCCTCAGGTAGAAATTCCTTGTGGATTATGCCTTGACTATCAAAAAAGGTGATGAACATCGTTTTGATGCGTGATTTTTCTGCTCTGACCTTTTTCCGACGAGGTGATGCAGGAGAACACCATTCCATGCTTTTCAGTTTCGTTTCAGGGTCGTACCTGAGACACCAGGACTCATCCTCAGTGACAATACAGTTCAAGAAGCTTGGTGTCGAATCCGCCGTTTCGACAAAATCCTGTGAAGCCTCTAAACGTGCCTGCTTGTGATCGTCATCCAAGTGATGTGGCACAAGACGACAACACGTTTTTCTCATCCCGAATTTCAGGGTAACGATTTGTCGCACGGAACAACCGCACTAAAGAAGCACTTTGTAAAACAAATCTTACACGGAACACAAACGACGCTCAACTGAACAACGGTGGGGGTAGATGGTCAACACCTACCGCTACACAGGTGCACCGTTTTGTTTGGCCAGTGTTGCCAAATCGGCCGTTCTGACTTCATTCACCGAACTTTATTGTCAGAGGTTGTATATATATATTCCTTTAGCTCCCCCTCTTTGGTTTGGATTGGTTTGGAGCGCTACTGTCATTTTTTGCTACCCGAGATCTAATTAGACCGATACCTACTGCTTAATGCCGATTCTAAACGGCTGCAAACATCCATGCCAAGAATGGGATTCGAGACCATTGACTTTGGTACCGAATGCCAGCGCCCTAGCCATTCGACCATCGTCCGGCCCCACTCTTTGGTATGCTTCACGCATTTTGTTACATACACTTTTAGTCCCATTAAAAACTATGCATATGTAGAGGTCTATACCTCTTTTCCTCTCTGTTGGGGACAAACTCCACAACGTAAAATAACAAGTTCTTTTATAAAAGATAACATATAATGTTTAATTAATATAATAAGTTTATATTTGCAAACTTAATAGCAACATTTCGTTCTGATGTCTTGCCACTTCCCTGCAACTCGCACAGGAAAACTCAAAGGCTGAATTATCGGTAGTGTGTGGATGAGGAGGGGGGAGGTTGGGGGTTGCTTCTAGTCGAAGCCGGCGTCAGCAGTCGCTTCCTGCTCACTCGTTGAATCCGACAACACGGGTAAGGAAGTTAGGGCCTGTTCACATAGAATCCGTAAGCGTTACCGTTACTCTTATTGAAATATTTTTAACCGATTACAAACCTCCAAATGATCAGCAACGAAATTCTTAAGGCATGTGATTAGTTTAAAATATGCCAATACGAGTTACGCTGTCTCTGACGGATTCTATGCTAACTGGACCTTACAAGCATAATGAAGCGTCGCCATCTGTTGTCGTCTCCGGCTGTCTGCGAATCTGTCTTACACAGCCTTTCACCCACACGTCACTTTACATCATGCATGTAACTGGTCTCTTCTTCACCTAATTCTCTACCCGGGATGTGATCCGTCACACATAGCTACTTAATCTATCTATATATATATATATATATATATATATATATATATATAAATAACAGTTACGTAACTGACTGACTCACTGACATACAACGCACAGACCAAACGTTAAGACCTAAAGGGCTGAAATTTTTCTTGGGTATTCTTATAGTGTAGGGGTGCACTAAGAAAGATTTTTGAAAAATTCTTCTTAGATTTTATATAATTAAATTTTTAAGCTGTTTTAGTAACTGTTTTTAAGAGTTTACATTTAAAATAATTATTTGAGGGTTATGAAATTTATATCACAAGAAAGATCATAAAAATTCCTTTAAAATGAGATCTTTTTAGAATATTTACCTCAATTTTCTGATTTTTGGTGAATTTTTAAAGATTACGTTTTAGAATTTAATTTATTAAATGCTGATCACCTGATTTCTTTTTCTGGTACTTTAAATAAATTGATCGTCACGTGCATAACAACTGAATAGACAAAAAAATTATTTTTTTTTCTTGCTAATGCGGCAGACGATTGGACATTGTCCAAAAGAATAACAAAATGCAATAAAAGATATGTTCTTCAAACTGGACTATATTAATTGTTCTATACTTTTTAGTATGTCCTATTACATTTAATTTGAATATTTACTTCTACATTATTTTGTCTATAAAAATATTCCTTACCAATTTTTTATAAATATATTTTTTTTGTTTTTTTACATCAATTGTACACATTGACAGTCGTATTTATTATATATATATATATATATATATATATATATATATATATATATATATATATATATATATATATATATACAGAGGCTGTTCACACATTTTTTAGATGATGTATATTGTATTCACAAAACTAAATTACATAAAATTCTTGTGTTTTAAATGTTCTATTTGACATCCCTTATTCTGAACTATCTTTCGACACCGCAATTTCCAGGATAATAATGCCTTTTGAAGTGTCAGAAGAGGTATTCTACCCCATTCCTCCTGAACAGCTTTCCAGAGTCCTGTAAGGGTTTTGGTACGACGTTTGGATAATGCAGATTTTAAAAGTCCGAAAGCACAAAAATCCATAGGTGATACATCGGGAGATTTAGTAGGGATATCAGTGAAGGGTATGGCCTTGATACCAGTTTTTTGTTCCATTTTTTTAAGGAAATTTACAGTGGATTTTGATGTGTGACTGGTAGCTTTGTCCTGATGGAGTCTCACTGATTGAGTGAATTGTGGGTAAAGCGATGGTATTTCATTCAGAAAATTGGCGATAAAATGTGTTCCTGATAGTATTTGGAGATAATCTTGACATTTTTTTCCACTCTCTTTATTTTTAACTTGCCATTATAAGAAAAACCAGCAACAATCACGAATCCCTTAGAAAAACTTTCTTTCGATTCTTTGAATCATGTACTTAAATTTTTTTCTCCCCTTTTATGATAATAAATGGCTCTATTTTTGTTGCAATCATTTAAATACACCCATGATTCATCTATTGTGACAATTGTTTTCCATTTTTCTTTGGATAAGTGTTTCTCATATAGAATTCTGCAGCGTGTCCTGCGTTCAGCGATATGATTTGGAAGAAGACGATGCACATTGCGTTTTTTCGCTTTCTTAAGATTTAAATCAACGTTTATCATTTTGTTTACAGTGGACACCGAGCATTTTAATGATTTTGCAACTGTCCTTTGACTAGGGGAATTTTCTTTTAACATTAAACAACGTACCTATGCAATAGTCGAAGATGTCCGTTTTTTCCTTGGATACTTGTTTGGAATTTTTGTCCCACTTGAGGCTCCAATTTGACGTTTTTTTTTTCCTTTCTTGTTGACGATATTACCTATCGACGCTTTAGATATCACAAAACCATGACTCTCACATCGTTTTTGGATAACGGAGTATGCATATTTCTCTTCGGAAAGATCATAAATGTAGCCTTCGAACCACTGCATTGTTAAAAACGCCATTTTTAATAAAAACAAAGCTTTCAAGCCGCAGAATATAATTTTGACTTTTAAAAACATAGTACAATTGCAATTATTTCCTTTGCAGCAAACGATTTTTTTTATTACCGCTTACCAAAATCGTCTAAAAAATGTGCGAACAGCCTCTGTATGTATATATATATATATATATATATATATATATATATATATATATATATATATATATATATATATATATTTCAATGTAATCCGTCGCGAAGTTCGGCTTTTCAGCTAGTATTTAATAAAATTTGAAAGTGAATGTCTTTAAATGGAATTTTGGATACTATTCGAACAGGTGGAGCTCGCATCAGTTTCCTATTTCTGTGTTCAATAAACCTTTAACAATGCATGCAAATTCTTTTCTTCTAAATTGCAATCCAGGATTCAGAAAAATTATGGTGGAAGTTTTTATAGTAAAGGTTGTTATTGTTGTGAAAAGCGGAGGTTTGTGTTAATATCACAATATTGCATCACCTGATAACGTTTTATATAAAGTAATTACTAAAAAAATATTTGGATCCACTTGCTATTCCACAAGGTTTGCTACTTGACGCAATTAGAAATGGGGAAATACTGCTGAGTAATCTGAAATTCGCATAAAGTGTAAAACATAGCCGACGAAGTTGCGCACGTATATTTAGAAGATCATTAATTTGTTGTTCGCGATACCCCTTTGATGCTCTTATAGTTGTAATGACAAAGGTGTATCTAAAACTTAAGGCCTCCTCTTTTGAAACATTTATTTCCCAATTCTTTGTTTCTTATTCATAATCGATATTTAAGGATTTTTACTACGTTAGAATAAATTGTTTTTTAATGTGAAATGTGTAAATAATTAATGTGAAAATTTCTGTCATTTTTTTTTTTGGGGGGGGGGGGGATATAGCACAAAAATAGGAAAACTAAGTAAAAAGAATCATAACTATGCAAATATATACTGAACAGAATAATTTGGGTCAAAATTATAAAATTATTTCATAAATGGCTTTAGCTCAATAAAGCAAATTTATGTACATAACATTACTTTATTTTTACCATATGTGTGTAAGACACTCGTTAGTGTAAAGAACTAAGAATATATCTATATTTTAAAATTTTAAAAATACAGGTGATTATATGCTATTGCATATAAAATTTCAGTAATAATGATACTTTTTTTAAGAATACAGCTATTAATCAACATGTAATATACCTAGAGCCTAATCTCTAGTGCAATGCATTGTAAATATTATGATAAATATGCTTCAATAATATCATAGACATATCATGATCATATTTCGAGTTTTCAGTATAGTCGTATAACATTTTTGATGTAAAACAAGTTCTTCAGAAAACACAATAAAAGTTTTCATATTGGTTGATATTGCCCGCTGCTGGTCTTTGAATACTTCACTATAATTCACAATAATTCTCTATAATTTAATTCCTACGGATTTCACAGAAAAAATTAAAGGAGATTTAGAATATGAAATTCACATCCTTTAAGAGGGATTTTTAATTTTTTTAAACTGGGAATTTTCGTCTAAATCAACGTGTTAAGCGTATTCATATGCATTAAATAATTAATTAATTAATTATTCCTTTACGAATAAAATTTCTCGATCGCAGACTTCCCTTTATTGAACTTCAATCTGACCCGTTCTCATGACAGAGCATTATATATATATATTTTAATTGATTGTCCGAACCCATAATAATAACATATATTAATATACTGATATATAATAATACACTCCCTTAAAAACAAATTTCTATTATCTCTATCCCTTCACAAGAACTAAATTATAATTCGATGCATAATATAATCACGTTTTCCAAGCCAATTACTTATATGATATCATCAAAGTGACATTATAATAAATATGATAACATATCCCATATTCACTTGATATTTTAATTGAAAAACTAAAAACTGAAAAAAAAATCTATATATTTTCATTTCTTTTCTGTCAGCGTCATAAATTCTTTAATCAGAGAGTTTTTACGATCGTTAGGAAAGCCTATGGCTCGTTAGAAAGTGCGATATTTTGAAAATTTTCATTATAAAATATGTTATAAAGGTGAGTTTCACACTCTGGAAAATTTAATGTTGTGTTGGTCTTCTCCGACACACATCCCAATTTCTATTTATGACGCCAGAGTCTATAAAAAAGAAACTTCCCCAATTTTCAGAGTAAGGAAGCCCCTTTATGTACGTCATAAAAGAACTTTACGGCGATTTCAAATGTTGGCATAATGATCTAGAAAATAACAGGCCTGCTTTATCGTAATATAAAATATCAGTTTCCTACGGATAATCAGTTTGTTAATAACTTTCAATTAAAAAAAATTACATGTTGGAGCTGTAGATTGAAATAGCTAATATACAATTTGCAAACTCATTAGTACGATTATAGGTGTATATTTAATTTTAAAAAGATATCAAATGGACGAAAAGTATGACTACTTATTTCATCAAAACCGAGTTTCATTTTCTTGTAAGATTTATTGATGCATCTGCATACGTTAAAATGATTGTTTTGGTAAAAAATTTCAAAATATTTCTATCGTTTCATTTGAAAACGGCAATCTCTTAGTATTCTAAAATTCCTTCCCTTTTATTCGTACGTTTATTAGGAGAGAACATATAGCCAATTTAATAAACCAGATTGATTCTTAAAAGTCCGGAAGTAAAATATTTTAAAAGGAATCTTTAGAAAACATATTTTTCAGTTATTTTCGTAAAAGATAAACCTAATTTCTTAAACAAGTTTTAAATATATTTCAATGAAATATTGCAACAGTAAATTACACATTGCTAACTATATTTCTAAGTAAAAGCTAAGCACTATGCGTTTATTTAATCATTTTACAGGTACCTCCACAGAAAAAAAAGATTGTTTGAAGAATCTGATTTACATATTTTAATATATTTCAGTGGTTTTCCAGACGTATTGTAAAATTTTAAGTTCTTTGTACAGGAAAATGTCACAGTAATACGCGGCATAAAGGAAATAAATATATGTTTAAGTGAATTACTGTATGGCGTCTAGTGAAAGTATTTATTTTTTCTAAAATCTTTGCTAAAATTTTGCTATATTTCATGATTTTTAAAATGCTATGAACATTTTTACTAGAATTTTATTGATTTCATTATTTTATATCAAATTTTGGCTTAAAGTAAATCTTTTGAGTTAGTATTGTATATATTTCTAAAAATAAATGCTCCGAACTTAGGCAGATAGTCTAATTGCAGGCCACTAAGTCAAGATAATGTACACATTAATATTTACTCTCATTCTTAAGCATTTTTTTTTATATAAATATTTCTCAGAAAATTTTAAATATTGTCTCATTTCTATTACAGATTCACTCCACTTAAAGTTGCTTAAAATGTTCAATAAAAAGTAGAAAAATTTCGAAATTGATATAAAATCAGCCGAATTGATTTATATATTTTATAAATTTCCAGTATGTTTTAGCCCACGTATAACTGGTATTATTAGTATTTATTATGACCGGACGAATAAAACTTATGCCATTAGAATATGTTTAAAAGGGCGGTATTAACTCAAAAAAATACTGAAAATCAATTTTCATTCTCAGGAATGCGTTTTCAACAATTATAACTCAGTTAATAAGAACGGGAATTAATTTTCTGATAAACAAAACATGGATGAAGAATATTTTTCAAGGGAATAACATATATGTAAGAATAAATTAAATATTGCTCATATTATTTTTTGAGAAAAATGATTTCTAGAACATTTTTGGTATATATTGCCACTTATTCTCGCAAACAAATAATATATATATATGTGTGTGTGTGTTAGTTAATATAAGATATGTATTACATTTTCTTATTTATTACATTTTTTTAATATTAGTTTATGGGCCAAGAACTTCATTCTATCTCATATGAAATGCCGATGCTCTATTCGACAAAAATCTGACATGGGTAGTTCAACGCTACCAATTTCCATTTTGCGTTGAATATCTAACTTTAATTCATAATGAATTGACCATGACATTTTCCGAATTCCACAGAGCCTTCAGTTACTTTGATGAAAAGAAGATAGTAATAATTTATCATTGGAACTAAGAAATTATATATATATGCCATAATTCATTAAGATTCCTGTTCTTCTAATTAAATATGAAAGTATTATATTTAAAATTTCAACAACATATAAAATGTTTTAAAATTAAATGTACAATTTCCATGTTTCGCAATAACTTTTGACAAGTTTTAGGATGCACAAAGTATTAATAATTTCAGTTGTTGAATAGGCGTGAACCACAACTATTATTATTCTTTGTACAATATTTAAAACTTTTCAAGTATTCTTATTTTAAAAAATCTTTAATTGAGTAATATATATATATATATATTTATACATGCATACACACACACACAGACACATATATATATATATATATATATATATATATATATATATATGCATATATATATATATATATATATATATATATATATATATATATATATATATATATATATATATATATATATATATATATATATATATATATATATATATGTTTAGTTATTATTTATAAGCAGATACTGGAAGCGATATAATTATAGTATTATTATTCGCATTTTCCTTCCGTTAACTAAATATTTTTTCATCATAAACTAATCAAAGTCCCATTATTAAACAATTATAAAATGGAAGAATACTTACATAGTTATTTTAAAGACATATTTATTTCTTTTTTTTTTCAATTCGAAAACGGATTTTAATTTATCGAAAATTTTAAATAAAAGACAATCTTTGAATCATATTTTTTTTCCTTCTCAAATTTCCCAACATGGAAAACTTTATACCCTCCGCGCATAAATATTAATTCAAATTCCTTCAAAATGAAATACATCCAAAACCTTTTATTCAGTTTAATCGAGCAATCTAATGAATCTAACGGAAAAGTTGGTTTGACAGCTTCAGTGCATGACAAAAGTATTGGATTTTCGGGGGAAAATTTTAATTAACAGTATTGAAATAAAGTGCATTCTTTATTTAAATATCTGCCTTTTTAAGGAAATTAGATACCGAATTAGGGAGCATGGATTTAGTGACCAAAGAAGCGGAAGGATAAGAGAGAATGTAATTGATTTCGGTAGGTTGTGTTACTAAAATTAAATATACATATTTATGTGCATTCGGTACAAATTACTCATGTCTTAGCGTTTTTTATTGTATATTTATGCGTAGTAACTTTATTTTTTGGAAATGACTCCGTTTGAGTTGTTGATTTATGCAAGTAAATATATTTTGAATGAATTAATATTTAATATGCTTTTTAGTTTTAAAATAATTTACATTTTTTCTTTTCTTTTTCAAAAACAAAAAAGTCAATAATCATATATTCTTTCGTGTATGCTATGAAAATTCGTACTAAATCAAACGTATACGATTTTTTCTTCCTTTAGCGGCAAGAACTGGTGTTGCTTACAGAGGGCATTCCATAAAAACATAGAGTGCATTTTCCCGAGTTTTCAACATTGCAAGAGTGAAAATATGAAACAGCAGACAGGTTTATGAATTTAAGACGAATCTGTTGTAACAAAACCGTAGCAGAACATCCTTTTTCGTCGTTGAGCAGTTGTTGAAAATACCTTTGCGTTTTCCACACAGCAATGGAGGTGAGAGATTCAGAGTTAAGAAATGAATTGCTTTGAGAATTCTCTACATGTGTTGAGCTATTTCTTAAACAATGGAATATTAACACAATGCCAAAGTCTCTTGACTGTCCTGATCTCGCTCCGTAAAGGATTTCTGGTCGTTTCCCCCAAATGTGGACATTATTTCAGCTGTACCAGGTTCACTAAAGCAGCTTCCACAAAATGTCTTCGCCATATGTTCTGATAAGAGGGCTGAGCGAAGTTATCGTTGCACATCTTCTGGTTGATGGCACTTTCGGATTTTGTTTTATTTTTGATGTACCTGTATATCTTTATTTTTTGGGGTTTTACTCTCAGTTTTGAGAAACGCAATATAAATAATAACCCATCAATACCATGACTTTTGTTCGCTTCATAATTGAGAACACTATGTAGGGGAACCGTTATCGTTCTCTAAGAGGCAATATCCCCAAAATATCCATACTTTAGTCGGAATTCAAACCAAAGTTCATGCATACCCTGGCAGGTTTCTCGGCCGTTAGAACTTTACGACCGGGGAGCATAGATGGGAAAATAAATTACGTTATTAGATATATTTATATAATATTTGGATCCGTTTTAATGAACAATTAAACCTTAGACGTTTCATAATCAATAAATAGCAGATATACATATCCAATATTTACCTTAAAAAACAATCGATTGTTATCCCAACAATTCAAGATTTCAAAATGGAGAATCAATTTTATTTAAAATCATTAGATAAGGGAAATAGCCACATACATATCATTGTTAGAAATTAAACATATTATGGGGGGAGTTTACGCTTGTTGATAAAATTCTTTGAGCTATCTAAATGTTTGAGTGTATATTAAACGTATAGGTTTCATCGATTTCTACATTTTATATGTCAAATAAATCCCGTATTTATCAATTTATCAGCTTTTAAAAATATCACATAAAACTATTATTGCGAACGAACGAACGAACACACACACATATATATATATATATATATATATATATATATATGTAAATTTAAACTTACGGCGCAACAGTCCAATGTGGACCAGGGCCGGCGGTATCCATCTCCGCTTTCGTAACCGTGGGCTTGGGGTGCCATACGTCTCATTCAGGTGGTCAACATGACGTGGGACCCTCAAAGTTTAGTTCCCGAGCATGCTTGGTCCTCATTTTATCGACCCACTGAAAGGATGAAAGGCTGAGTCGACCTTGCCCAGACACAGGGTTGAACCCTAGACCTGTGGGATGGCAGCTTGGCGCTTTTAACCACTACGCCACCGGGATTCATATATATATATATATATATATATATATATATATATATATATATATATATATATATATATATATATATATATATATATATATATATATATATATATATATATATATATATATATATATATATATATATATATATATATATATATATATATATATATATATATATATATATATATATATATATATATATATATATATATATATAGGCAGCATTACAACTCGGGAGTTCAGTGATTTTGAAAGGGGAGAAATCGTAGGATGCTATACAAGTGGAAAGTCTATACATGTCCTTAGCGTTGAGTTTGAGAATACAAAATGAAGACTGACCAATGTTATTTGTACGAGGAAACATGTTGGTATTACTAGCGCCACAAAGCATCCAGGTAGTAACAGACGGATTCAGGAGGGGGCTTGTTAAAACACATAACCAGATAAAACCATCGCAAATCGACCGAAAATTATCCAGCAAGAATTCCAGAGCAGCACTGGCACTTCTGCCTGTATCAATACGGTCATAAAAAGCTTCATTCACTTGGATATCAAGCCAGTCTGGCAGCTTATAAGCCGCTTATCACAAAACCACGATTAGCATGATGCAAATCGTGCAAAAACTGTACAATTGACCTGTGGAAAATAATCTCATGTCGCGAAGAATCAAGATTCTCATGTGTCCAGAAAATGTATGAGTCTAGAGACAGCGTGGAAAGCGTCTTCTACTGGGGAGTGTAATACCAATTGTGAAGTTTGGCGATGGTGGAGTTTTTGTCTGGAGCTCTTTCTGCTGGTGAGTCTTGAACCACAGGCTGTTGACGGGTGATTGGAACATTGATATTCTAGACAATCTCGCCCTTCCACACTATTGCAGAAATATGCAACTGGCGATTGTCTCTACAAGGGGGACAATGTCCTACTTCGCACAAGTGGAGCCGCTATGCAGTGGTATATATATATTTATCTCGATCTATCTATCTATCTATCTATCTATATATCTATCTATATATATATATATATATATATATATATATATATATATATATATATATATATATATATATATATATATATATATATATATATATATATATATATATATATATATATATATATATATATATATATATATATATATATATATATATATATATATATATATATATATATGTATATACCGTATTCCTTCGAATAAAGCCGAACATCGATTCTAAGCCGCACTCCAAATTTTCAACACGTTTTTGTGAAAAAATAAAAAAATAGTGTAAAAAGGTTTATCGATATCCGATATTTAGGAAATTATTTTAAATGAGAGCTAGTAAGAAGTAAATAATTAATTTATTTTACCAGTATTAAAAACTTTTAAATTCGTACATGAACCTGTAATTGCTCTATTCGTCAGTATCATGTTCCGAAAATGATACGTCATTCCCACTGTCAGAGCTGACTTTGGAACTGTTTCCGGCGTCGCCATTTTCCCACACGATGTCGTCTTTCGTGCCATCCAATGCATTTGTTATGCAACATTTTTTAAAAGAATGTATAATAGTCTTATTGGAAACTTTTTTCCAGGCAATAGATATCTATTCTGCAATTTTCAAAGTACTTGCCTTCTTGATTTTCCCAAAAGCAGTTAAAGGGTGGTTTTTTAAATGCAACCACTTTTAGTACTCTCTTTTTACGTAGTCCTTAAATGGCTTAATGCTTATGTCAAGTGGCTGAAGCTAGCTTGTCATACCGCCCGGGATTATCACCATATCGCAATTGTTTCGTCTCAGTTTCTTTTTTATAGAGTCTGTCAAATGACCTTTAAACGCGTCCATGATAAGCCTATTTCGAGGATTTCGAAGAGCTCCTGGTCTTTTATTCCACACTAAATCAACCCAATCTTCCATAATTTCGGCGGTCACCCATCCGTTTTTCTGAACACGTACGATTACGTCTTTGGGAAATGTTTCGTTTTTCGGCACTAATTTCCTCTTAAGAATCAAATACGGAGGTAATTTATGGCCGTCTGCTGTAACGCACAGCATTACAGTGATACGTTTTTCCCGTATCCTGTACTCAAGATTTTCACCTCTTTCTCACCCTTTGGATTTACAGTATAATTCCGTGGCATATCAAACTACAGGAGGGTTTCATCCGCGTTTCCAATGTTCTTGAATTCATACGTATATCTTGTCCGCAAACCGATGACGTAGCGTTGAAACTGCACTAGTTTATCTTCGAAATCTGCAGGAAGTCTTTGGCAGATTGAAGTTCTCCGTCTCAAAGAAAATCCTTCCCTTCTCATAAATTTTTCACACCAGCCACTTGATGCTTTAAAATTCTTGATTCTAAATTTTTGAATGGCTTCTTTTGCCTTGCATTCCAGCATTTGTCTTATAACTGGTAATGCTTTAGATCGAGCGTCACGTACAAATTGAGCAACACTATCATCTACATAGGATATCTTCCTTCTTTTGGCCCAGTGAAAGACTTTGTTGAAGATTTACAAGCAAAAATCATATCACGTTGTTTACGCCATTGACGTATATTTGTTTCATCAGTATCAAATTTTCTGGCCGCTGCTCTGTTTCCGTTTTCTTCTGCATATAAAATCGCCTTCCTTTTCACACTTGCATCATAGTGAACTCGTCTTGATGCCGTTACCGACATCTTTGATGTTTAGGTGATTAAAAAATTGCGTATACAAAAAAGTTCCTAAATACGTGCAGACAATGAAGTTCAGGATAGACTGAATACTGAAGGTAAACCGCGGAATGTGATGAGTCATCGATGCAGGTGGCCAGAATGGACTGTTACATTTTTCCATTTGAAAGGGGTGGAAATTCAAATTGCCCATCCAAAGAATTTTTTCGCCATCGAATCTAAGCCGCACCCGATTTTCAGCAGCATTAACATTGGAAAAAAGTGCGGCTTAGATTCAAAGCAAAACAGTATATATATGTTTCAATCAAAGGAATAAATAGCAGCAACTGAAATTAAAAAAAAAAAATTGGTGTTCATTACTGCGACAGACTTAGTTTTCTTTATTAATGCAAGGGGACGCTTTCGGCTGTTACTATTACAATTAATCTAATTGTTCGTACATAAATTGATATTCCATATAAAAATTATCAATTTTTATATTTTTCTAGACTAGAATAAATATGTCTATATCTGAAGAACTTTTTATTAAGGAATAAAAATCTTCGTTCAATCAATTCAAAAAAGGTGTTGTTTTCTTTATTTATAGAAAGTTTTAGCCACGCTTCATTTAGCAAAATATATCCTTATCTCCAAACTCTTTGATTTTTGTCACATATTCTTTAAATAAATCAAAAAGGGTGTATCTTTAGATTTTGTCAAAGATTATTTCATAAAACCCCCTTTGTTTCATTGGTAAGTATTTAATTCCCTTTCTATACCGTGCCGTAAACATCAGAACGTGTAACGAAACGAAAAAATCCGCAAACTGCCTGTAATGGATATGGTCACAAATCCACTGAAAAGGAGTGCAAAAAAGAATAATAAATTACATGCCTAACTTCCCACTGAAAAGAACAAAGAAAAAATAGTACACTCTATTGGATTATACTCGAAAAATAAGAGGATTTTGATGCTACGCTCATTGCTCCCAAGAAATACACGAAACTGTAACGTGGATGGGAATGTTTTGTTTTGTTAATCAGCTTATTCACCTGGCTGATTACAAAGACCCGGTGACGACTAACTGCTCATGTGGAAAGCTTAAGATGAACTCTGCAGTGGGAAGTTTGCGTTAAATTACGAGGTCCTACACGTAACAAATACATATAATAAATCTTGTCAGTTTTTTTTTTCGCGTGAGAAATAGAAATTCAAATAAAAAGCTTGCACAATTTAAAAAAAATATTATTCACACATTGTTGACTGGCAATTTTATTTAAATATATACGCAAGTCAACGGTAAAGTATGGCCTTTTTAATTTTCTGAAATTTATTTTCTTTAAATGGTGGTTTGAGTTTAACAGTTTATATGATAATATGTGAGGATTTACCTTAAACACATTCAGGTCATAGTAAAAGCAGCTTTCGAGCTAATCAAAGTTCAGTTGATAAAATTTTTTTCAATGTGACATCAATTTTTCCCAAATTGTCTTCAACATTTCCATGGTGGCGTCGTTGCCCCACAACTAAACTTCACGCTTCGCAAGAGGTTGTTTTCAGAGAGAGGGAAAATATTTTTGCTAGAGTTAAGCCTCTTTGTTAGTTTAATTGCTAAATCTTATTTACATGTATCGGTACAACACGTTTTCGTACATCTTCTGATCTTCACCATTAGGCAACGAATGTCGTGCATTATCGCGTAGAATAGCAGGTCTATCGATCGTTCCTCTAACGATGGCCTCCGGTGCTCTATCAATCTCAGAACAGTAGCTCACCTGTCTGTCTCTTGTCGTTCAATCCTCCTCAAATCATCTTTGTAATCGGGATGGACTTTTTAAGAGCCTACCAAAACTTCTCGAACCATCTTGGTTCTTCTCAGAAACTTCCGGTTGTTCATTAGAGACTTTTCCACGGGGTTTAATGATTCCAGTGACTTTAATAATACTGAGGCTGGACCGCACAGCACTACATCCACAGCGCATATTCCTGTAGTGAAAATAACTATGTACACCTTTATCTACCGCTTTAGAGAATAGGTCTGGTGGGTCAAGTTTGGGTTATAGCCCGGTTGCTACAGAGTGTAAAAACACGAATTTATTCCGTACTAGTCAACAATATATTAAGAGAGGAGTATTAGAAGAAATACCAGTGAAATGAGGCATTTCGTTATAATTATACAAGTGCTGAGAAAACAGACTACATCTGGATTATTTTCAAGTATCTGGGGCTTCAATTCAGCTATCCCTTTATTTGCAATTTTTTAATCGCTTTTTTGTTCCTTTTTATTGTTAATCATCATATCACTATCGCAGTTTTCACTAAAAACCGTAACTGGAATACATTATTTACAACATTTCATTAATAGAGAACAATTTAAAATATTTAAATGAATATTACAAAATAATTTGATATATTTCGTTATAATTCTGGAGGGTCTTAAAGCTGATGTGTACTAACCCTATTGGATTCGTTCACCTCAGTGTTAACCTATGAAGAAAATTTGTCTATTGTTTACAGCTACATAAATACTGATAATCAAGTAAAAATGTCATTTTCAGATAGCCTTAATTTTCTGCACCTTGCAACAAGATTCATTTAACAAATTTAATCCACCAAAGGAATTTATGAGTGTTTAAAACACACTATAACAGATTCTTCTCGAATATTTAAAACTTGCAATTTTTTTAAAAGAAAAATTCCCCTATGTCTTTTTCTATTGTGGAGCACAGTTTTAAAAAAAGCTCTTAAATCCATGTCGGCAATCCTTTTACAAAATTTTCTCCATAGGTTAACATTGAGATGAGCGAATCCAATAGGGTTAGTACACAGCAGCCTTAAAAACAAACTACAGCTGTGTTATTTTTAAGTATCTAGGCCTTCAACTCAATATCCATATATTTACATACCCTATGCCTGTCAAATGTTTCACTAAAAGTCGTAACTTGAATGCACTCTTTGTAATACTACGAAAAATTTAAACATTTGAAACGATTATAAAATATTGTTGTATATACTGTTGTAATTCTGGAGGGGTTTTAAAAACAAACTGCGCCTGGATTATTTTCAAGTACCTTGGGTTTCAACTCAAATGTACTTTTATTTATTTATTTATTTAATTTTTTTTTTTTGGGGGGGGGGGGCTTTGGAACTTCCCTCATTGTTGTTATTCATCATATTACTATCAAATGTTTCACCGAGACTCGTAACTTAAATATTTAGTTTTCTAATATTTGATTGGGAAATTTATTTTACACAAAAATTTAAAACCATGAATATTATTAACGGGTATACCGCATTTTAGAAAACAGAGAATGAATGGATTTGAACCATGTGTTCATGTGTTTCATCACTTCCTATATAGTCTATTGAACTCAACAAGTAAAACGTTAATCATGCCATTTATATTCTATTGGTGATAATGTTTAACTTGAATTTCAAATCTCGATTAAATATATGAACAAAAAAATACTGTAAAAATGTTGTCAATTATGTCGTATAAAGCTTTGCTCCTCAAACTTTCTTTACCTTCCTTTTACACACAGCAGTAGTCTCGGGTTAAATGTGTTTCAGTAGAACTTTTATGGCTTTTAAAAATACATAATCGATTAGATAACAGGAATTATGCTAAAAAGGCACATTATCTTTGCGCAGATTGATTTTAATGTGCATTTTTGGGGAATTTCAAGAGTCAAGTTAAGAGGGATTTAAAAAATCATATTATAAATTGAATATATTTAATTACATTGTCAAAAGAAAAAGGGAATTTCAATTGTCAAGTTATAGTAAAATTTACTTCACAATAATTCTGGATATGCATCAGATCTAAAGAAAGAAGCTTTTGCGCATTTTTCAGGCATTTTGCTTTAACAGGACTCTATAAAATATCTACATCTCAGTTTTTATGTTTCTCTAAATTTTAATATTTATATCTCTGTCTATTGTTCCATTTATAACGGTAACTGGATATTTTTTTTTACTTTAAGAATTTAATTTATTTTACACCAAATAATATATATATATATATATATATATTATTTATTTATTTACTTGTGCATGTGTGTGCAACTATGTAGCTAATTCAAACGTACTCTAAAAAGAAATAAATTTAAAAAGGATTAAGTACTAACTCGTTCCAGATTATATGTTTATATTCAAGCCTTCTCATTAACTTAAAACTTAATGAATTTTAAACTAATTTTAACTGAATTCAGTTTGTTTCAAGATATGAATAGCATCTAACAACTTTATTCAAATACTGAAAATTCTCCGAGAACCGGAAGAATACGATTAAGCTTAGACAACGAAGGGGAAGACATTAGTAATCAGGTAGAAAGATTATTTCATTCATAAACGTAGAGATAAAGTATCTAAAGAAGAAATATTAAAATTACGACCATTACACCACGACGCGCTTTTGGGCGAAATGTTTACAAGATGTATCGCATATTAACTTCATCTTGCCTGAAACTGTTGAGATAATGTCTGCACGCGTCATAAGCAGATTTGCTTTCTTTAATTAGAAATTGCGTGGTTAAAAGTTATGAATCGAAGGTCAGAGAAACAAGTTGTAAATTCAAAATGAAAATTCGATAAATTTGAGTAAAACTACAGAAATTTTTAAATTTTCGGAGACATTCAACACTCACATACAAACTGCAAGAAATATGCAATGATTAGATATAAAATTGAGGGTTACTAAAGATTGTAATAAATATGAGAA
Source organism: Dolomedes plantarius (assembly GCA_907164885.2). Classification (NCBI taxonomy): domain Eukaryota; kingdom Metazoa; phylum Arthropoda; class Arachnida; order Araneae; family Dolomedidae; genus Dolomedes; species Dolomedes plantarius. Next base: position 118,691,486 of record OU015492.1, read on the forward strand.
CTCGGGTGGATTTCCATTAAGCCCCTAAAAGTATGGATTAGTGCAATGGGTGTCAAATTAGGACATGCTATAGCTTGCCATCGTTTGACGCGAAACATTTTTCCGTTACATCTAGGGTTTTCAGAACCCGAGTAAAATTTCAGAAATGGGTTTCGGTTATCAAATCTTTCCCAGAGACAGACACCCGGCTATTACCTGGCTTTGAATAATACGTGAACACCAAAACATTTGATATAAATATTAATTATTAACAGCGTTTATTTATAATATGAAGAATTTTAGTTTATTGAGTGTAAGTAATACTGCAATAAATAAATTTTCATTCGAAATTTTTATATGAAATAAATTAATTAAAACTAATGACTCTCGATGGCATACCTTTTGACAAGAAGAGGGGACTGACTTTCCAAATTGGGGAGAATGATCTAGTAGTTGGATACACCGTGGATACAATTAAGACGAAATGTTCCAAATATCTACTTCTGAATCTTCGTAAATCTCCATGCTTTATCCTCATTAAAATGTTGTTTTGAGAACCAAATATTTACGATTTTCGAATACTCGGATCTTCAACCATTAGAACCCGTTTCCGGTTTCAAGAGTTTCTCCGAGTACCTGGGTATCCTGTTCATCGCACCATCATTTCCTAGTTACACTATCCAGTCAAAATTAGGATGTCAAACAGAAAGGTATACTATTTTTTTTTGAGTGCATAATGATGAATTTTTTGGTTGAATTAAAAATGTGCATCGACATGGAACTTTAACCCCGGCAAAATCGCAATGTGGAGATTTTGTCTCATGCATTACGGTTTACATAGACTAAAACGTTTTTAAAAGGGCAAGACAGATCATAGAACGGTCATACACGTTTTTTTCTCTGTTACAGATTTTGTAGATAATATCATAGGCAAATAAAAAGAATTTGCGCATAGTTCTGGATTGCATTTCACGTTGATAAAGATAACAATAGCTACTGGCAAAATAAACACTAGTGCGTTTTTCCAAGCATGACATACATCCCCACACCTCCATATTAGCGTTATCATCAGGAAAACGTAGATTTTTGCTTCTGAATTGTCTTCATGGGATTCACTGACAGCCATACATATAAGTCCAATAAAGAGGTTATTACATGTAAGTTAGTTGAGATGCATATACAGACAACCGGAGACATTCCTGGAAAGTGGCCTTTAAAATTTTCTCAACCGCATGTGGAGTTGATCGCAAAGATGGTAACAACGTTAAATAGTTTGTCTGTAAATATTTTATGCCGTATTTTATGAATATGTTGCTAGAAAATTCGCTTTTATATTTCTAGTATTTCAACTGTAAAGGATTTGTACAAATAATTAGAAGGAAAGTACATATAATAAATTCGAAATAATCGTCGGTATCTAAGAAACAAGACATTATTTACTATATATAAATGAAATTATACAATATTTTTAATTTATTGCAATGTAACAGTATTGTAACATAAGTAGAATATACGAGTCCCTGTGAAATTTAACGTGGAAAAAACACTGAAACGGTGCAAGTGTAGTTTATCCTCATTTTCATTAAGCCCTTCAAAGAATTGATTGCTCAAGTTCATCTAAGCATTTATTACAATCGATACCTGCGTGATATGAAAAACTTTCAGAAAAAAGGTAAATGTAGCAATGGATATGTGAGATTGTGAATAAATGACATATTTATTTGGAAACCGCTATTTTTGTAAAATGATCCCAAGAGAATTTTTTTCTATTTCAATTTTCTTTAAAGTATGACAGATAAGCTAAGATGAAAACGTATTTCTGAAATACATTTCTTAACATTGAAAAGAATAAACAATTTTTGTGCTATTATATATCGGTTTTATACATTTTCTCAGAAGGAAACAATTTCCTTACACAGGGTTTTCTAACATGGAAACTCTTAGAATTTCTACAAAAAGACTAAGAAACGTATACAATGGTGTATTCGGAATCCCATTATTAAAAAGTAAAATCAAAAAGTTATATAAAATCTATACATGTATAAAATATGAAATTCCATGTTATTAGAAGTTTTTTTCTTTTTTAATTCCTGAGTTTATGTCAATATAGGAGGAAAGTAAATTACTCTACAGACAAAAAATTGTACAATTGATAATGGTTATAATGGATCGATAATTTTTTTTTTTTTGATGAAATAAATTATAAAATTTTAATCGTTATCTTAATATCTCATTCATACTAATTTTATTTTTCATTCATTGGCTATAAGTTTACTGTTAGAAAAAAATTGCATGACCAATAATTTGTCAATGAATCTCATTGAAACATTATATTTAAACTTCGTTAAACCCATGTCCTTTTTCCAGAAATGTATATTTAAAAAACTACATTAAAGCCTTGAAAATTTGACAAAATTTAAAGAAAAAATTTGCATGCGGTTTTATTACGTTCTTACCTAATTTTTAAAGAAGAGTTCAAAGTTTTCGATCGATTAGGTATTACAATAAAATGATACCAATTAAAAAGAATATTCTATAATGTTTTAATCTACTATCGTAATTTATTTCCTCCTTTAATAACAGTAAATTGGAATACAACACATTTATATATTATGCACATTTATATGTACATTTATATATTCTGCCGTAGATGAAATGTTTTTTTATAGTTTTATAAACTAGCTTAACCAATGAAAACCAACTTTAACAGAGATTGTATTCTGTTTTCGTATTTTTCTGCCGAGCATCATTTAATGTCAGTTCCTTAAAACCCTGTTCTGTTGAACCAGTTCAGAACGTTAAGTTAAAATTGAAATAAAAACAAGTAATATAAAAAAAAATTAAGTCAATTCCTACTTAGGTCAACAAAGAAAAATTAGAGTGTGAACTAATAGTAGGAATTGAAAAAAAAGGATTGCCTGCCAGAACCTTACCTACTGTGCGAGATAAGGAGGGGGGGGGGGGAGAAGAGAGAGAAAAACCTTCTCAGGTTGGGGATTCGATCCCGCAACCTACAAGACAGAAGAAGCCACGGTACCATTTACACAGTAAGAAGAGGGAAATTACCATTCAAGAGCAAAAGATGCTCTAGGTCTCTTCCTATTAAAAGGGCTCCCATATAAAACCAAAATTGATCAATTAAATTTAATTAATGAATTAATATTTGAAAAAACTGTATTAACATCAAGTGTCATCCACTACAAGTTTAAAAAAATGTATTTGAACTTGAGTGGATGAATAAAAACACAAGATATATATATATATATATATATATTGAACAAGATATATATATATATATATATATATATATAGGGAGAGTGTGAACTAATAGTAGGAATTGAATAAGACAACATTGTAAAAGAGGGGTATTACCCGCAATCTTAAAACATAGAGGAATAATGGCGTCAGCTACTAAATTAAAAGACAGGAATTAAATTTTTAGAATTAATTCCTGTCCTTAAATTTGATTAAATTTTTTTTTAATTTTAGGAATCAAATTTTAATGATTTTGAACAAATTTTAAAAACAAACAAAAAAAATTGACACTCTTCCACGGTTTCATAAACTTTCGTACTACAAAGGTTAATAATTAATATATATATATATATATATAGGAACACATGTAGTATACGCAACGGGCCTATTTTTGGCGACTTTTTTTTGTCGCCAAATCCCCGTGTATCTCCGGGGTTCTAAGTTTGGCGGCCATCTTGAAAATCCGTAAAAACACGGTTTTTTGTAATTCTTCAACTAAGCTTGAAATTAAAAAAACCCATGTTTTTATCGGAATTTTTGCTAGATCCCCGTGTGTCTCCGGGGAGTCTAAGTTTGGCCGCCATCTTGAAAATCCTCAAAAACACGATTTTTTCCCCCCAATGATTCTACAAAGTTTGAAATTTAAAAACAAAAAACATGTTTTATCGGAAATTCCCGGCAAAAACCCGGCCGAATTAAAACACAGAACAAATCAAATTTTTTTTTAATTTTAGGAATCAAATTTTAATGATTTTGAACAAATTTTAAAAACAAACAAAATAAAATGACACTCTTCCAAACCACCCAGGAGGAACGTGTCATAGGCTCGTTTTTTTATGGTTTCCCCAGATAAACTGGGCCTAGTCCACAGACAAACCATCAAAAATCTGGGGCATTAGGCCAGATGTTGATATGTCATTTTTTCATGTTTTTGGCAAATTACAAAAATTAACTTTTGTTGTGAAATATAAAATCGTTCAATTAAGTTTTTCAATCCAAATATTCTCTAGTTAATACTCATATTCAACCCCCAGCATATGGCTGGTCTTCAATGAAAATTTTGAATTTGGGACTAAAATATTCTATTAGGTATCAGGTATTACCTCTTTTATACATAACAGCATTTGCAAACAATACGAATAACTTAGTATTATTTCATAATTCCACTATCAGCTTTTTCCACATTAGACATATCAACTTAAAACATAAAATTGAATTTTTCGGACATATAACATCTACTGGAGCCATAACGTCACAGAAATATATAAAAATAAATAAATAATCTTGGATAAAAATATTTTTTTGTTATAATAATAAAATCTTGACTAGAATAAAAGTAAATAAATAATCTTGGTTAAAAATATTTTTTTCTGTTATAATAAGAAAATCTGGACTACATATAGACATGATAAATTCTAGACTAGAAAAAAAAATGTCATACAAAGCAAGTGGAGACTTTTTCTTTTCATTTCATGGATTTACTTTTCATTGCAGTTACATTTTTAAATTCCTCCCATTTAATACCCGCCACAATTTCCAGAAACCTATTAAATGGATCAACGTTTGTTTCTTCGCAAATTTGCCTAAACATGTACATTGCTAAGTAAAATTGAAAGTCAGCTTGTCGGTTGTATGCCGACAAGCTGCTTTTAACGTGTCTTCACGTGCTTTCTATAGTATTTGTGTGGCATCCACTTTTAGGATCCACAAAATGCACACTGTGATTTACAGTTAAATGCTGGTATCCCTCCTCGCCCAAACTATTATAAGCCTTCCAACAATCTGAATAAATAGTTGTACCTGGCAAAATCCATTCATTAATTACACCCACTAGCGTATTAGCACTCCTATCACCTACAACAACCAAAAAAAGCTTCCCACTGCCCCTCTCAACTCCCCCAAAAACCCATTGACCCTCAACTGCATGTCCCCGATGATATTTCCTCTTCCCAAATTTCGACTCGTCAATTTCAACTATTTTGCCAGATCCCCCAATTTTCGCCGAGGATACTTCTATATAATCTGAAAAGCACTCGTTGACAAACTGCCTCCAGTCGCAAAAAGTATGACTATTAAACCCATACTCCTTCCAAATTTTGCCCGACTTACTCCCATCCAAAATCTCATAAGTCAAAAATTAACTTCCTGCAATTTTAATCGACAATTTGAAAACCAGGATACTACCCTAATAGAAGTATGCTTATTGCAGGTCTTACCGTTAACATTCCTACGGCAAGAATACATATCCCCATCTGAAATTGATGATTTAACAGATAACTTCATTAATCCCGAACACCCCTTGCATAACACATTAACTTTCAACAGTCCCACTTTCCTAAGAAAATTTACAAACAGCTCCTGATTGTCCGCTAAATGGATAAAAAAAAGTTATTCTCAATTCCTGGAGGTCCTATTGTATGTCTACCATTCGAAAAAGAGAACCCAGATTTTGAACCCATAATTCCCTGATATTTCCTAACAACATCACTAACACCCAGCATTTTAGACATTGTAAATCAAAAAAGAATAAAGAAATTAATATTTTAAAAAAGAATTAATATGAATGTAATTGTAAAAAGAACAAAAAAATAATAAAAATTTAAAGCAATGAGAACAAAAAATTAATATAAATTTAAACCAATGAGAACAAAAAATTGAAATCTATGTAAAGTAATGAGAACAAATATTAATATAAATTTAAAGCAACGAGAACAAAAAATTCATATCTGTGTAAAGTAATGACAACAAAAAAATAATATTTATGTAAAGCAATGAGAACAAAAAATCCAAAAATATAAATCGGTAAAGAATTAATATGTAAAGCTAACACGAGAACAAAAAAACGGGCAAAAAAGGCTATAAAACATATATTATAATAAGTAATATAAAGAAAACTAATATAAAGTAATTTAAAGTAAAGTAATATAAAGTAATTTAAAGTAATATAAAGAAAAAAGTTATACAAAATGAAAATTTTAACCACGTGCAAAAAAATAGGCTTAAAAAATACGAACCACGACCTCCGACCTGCAACCTGTGAACTCAAGACGCAAATGATTTTATTGGCGTCAAAAAAAACTTAACTAACCGTAAAAACAAAGGGATGACCCAAAAATTTGGCTTGATTCCATATTTGGCGTAAAATCGCGCGCAATTTGGTGTGATTTCGTATTTGCGTAAAATCGACACTGCCAAACACAATAGGTTTGGCAGAAAAAAAAACCCGGCAAACAACTATCAGATTTGGCGAAAAATCACCCCTTGGCGTTCGTTGCGTATACTACATCTGTACCATATAGGGAAAGAAAATATATATATATATATATATATATATATATATATATATATATATATATACAGGGTCATCAAAGAAGGTTTGACACATTTCGAAACCTCATAATTCTAAAATAAATTGAGCAAACGCAATAATATTCTTTTCAAACAACTTCGAAAGTGTCTAAGATTTCTAAATGTAACTGGTACGCAACCGTTGCGTTGAACGTTGCGTAGAGCCGATGCAAGATGGAAAAAGTCTTCGTTCAGCTTTCCGTCAATGCAATGGCGACCATTCAGGAGAAAGCTCAAGCGGCAGTTCTTAGAAATAAACACGACGGTAATTTCACTGAACTGTATTAACAGATTTGTACTCCGCTAAACACAATACACATTGAGCTTTCTCTTGAACGGTCGCCATTGCACTGACGGAAAGTCGAATGAAGACCTCTTCCACCTCGCATCGATTCTGCGAAACGTTCAACTTCACGGTTCTGTGACAGTTACATTTAGAAATCTTAAACACATGGAAAGTTGTTTGAAAAGAATCATTATTGCGTTTGCTCAATTTATTTTAGAATTATGAGCTTCTGATATGTGTACAACCTTTTTCGATGACCCTGTATGTATATATATATATATATTATTTATAGATACAGCATATTTTTAAAAGAAAAATATAAGAAACAAAATTAAATTACGGAAAAGCCCCACTAAACACTCTAAATCAAGAAGTAAGCCTGTCAAAGTAATCTCTGTACCACTAATAATATTAATTTGTTTATCTATAACAATAACGAAGGCTATATTTTACTATTAATACTGAACTGTAGAACTTAACATATCGAATATTAAACGTCCCTCAATCCACTTGTTTGCTGCGATACTTTTATAATATTTTCCTCTAACTATACAACAAAATGTTTTATTTAAATATTTCAAATCTGATCTCACTATAAAAATTTATCATTTATACGAGTTCCATAATATTCTTGTTTGCACAGATATTACATTAACCCTATAAATGAGTTAATACAACATTTAGCTCCAATATGTTCATTTTTAATGTTTACCTTGTACGAGTATGAAAAGAAAAATAGCTGATAGACACGCAGGCATAGAGCAAATGTTTTAATATCCATCAAATAACATAATTCTCAAATTTATCATTTTGTTGATCAGCATTTTTGCTGCCGTACAAAATTTCATAAATGAAACAGTGTTTTAAAATGAATCAATTTATTTCATCGGTATTTCATTTCTCTAACTGCTTAGCAAACTTAACTATTGTATAAATTTTAACTCTATATAATTCTAATTGTTTTCCTGAAAATTGTATATATATATATATATATATATATATATATATATATATATAATTCAAAACAGACACTAAATTCAATATTCCACGACCTACTATTTTTAAAACCAATTTTAAACACCTCACAAAATGATAACGATTTAAACTGATGAATGACCAAACAAGGAATATCGGAATAGAAACTTACATACCTGCAAGTTATCGATTTTATATACAATTTCTTAAAAGTCTCATAAATTTGTGAGAAATCATAAACCTAATAGTCACTGGTGTAGAATTCTTCTTATTTTTTTTCTTTTTGAGCTATAAAGGGGCGAGTAATAAGAGTCACTTTGCGAATAAAGTAAAGTCTGATTTATCCCCTCTTAAGAAAAAATAACTGCTTTACCATAGACGGAAGCTTTAGGAAACTGTCTCGTCTAAGGAACCACTTTAAAGAAATAAGCATAAATCCTCTCGACGGAAGCATTAGTGAAATGACTATGGGACTTGGCCTGAGTGTCTTTTCAACAGCTTCTGAAACTGGTAGAACAAATGGGCCTCTTGGTAGACATTAACTCTGCCTTCCAGGTTAATTTATGATCTCCATTTGATTACTTAGATCATAAAGAATTTAGATAATTGCACGGTTACTTAGGAACGGTGCCTCACGTTCTGTAATAAATGGATTAAATTAATTCAGAGTGAGAGGGTGGATGAGAGTTGATAAATTATTTAAGGTTAATGAGGAGGAGCCCTTACCTTATACGGTATACTAATAGATTAGGAGCATTTTAAAGCTCGGGAAGTTATATATTTAAGATTTCCTTGTGTGTACAAGATTATCTTATTCACTCCATGCTTTGGGAAGATTTTGTCTTCTTTTAGTGGTGTAGAAATAACTCATGCATCCCTGCACACACACAGATATGTGTAAATACATAACTCACACACACATATATGTGTATATATATATATATATATACAGGGTCCTCGATAAAGGTGTCTGTGATTTCAATTGTGCCCACGAGAAACAATTGACCGATCGGATTTCGTGTAGCAGCAGATGGTGTGCTAAATATGGGGTTTTTATTTTTCCATGCTATGATGACCGTGGGCAGGGTCATGAGCCGTGGCTGTGAGGTCGAGCTTCCTTCGATATGGGTTATGACGTTGGATAGGAAGGGATGGTCCAAATTTTTGGGACATCAACAAGCCCAGATTCGACCCCTATAGACTTTTTTCTCTGGGGATACCAGAGAAACATTGTGCAAGCTCAGAAATCCGGGACTTCGCTATATCGGACGGAAACACTCTGTAATAGCGGCTGCAATAGCGTACCTGGATGGATATTGACCATCGCCTGGATGTGTGCCGAGCGATGAGGGGTACTCATATCGGTACCTACTAGGTAATGTCCAAAATTTGATACGTTCCTGTGTCGTTTGGGAAAAAAAAACACTATGATTTTTATTATATGGTTCTTTACGATTCGTTATTCATATATATATATATATGTGTGTGTGTGTGTGTAAGTAAGTTAGTAAGTAAGTGAGCTGTATTTCTTTTTCTTTCTTCTTTATATTTTCTTTTTCAATTCATTGTGTGACTGAAATCTTTGTTTTGAACACGAGAATTCACACGATGGCTGTTATTGTAATTTTGAGCAATCTATGAACAAGGGATGTTTTCACACAGGTCCTATGCTCAAATTTTTAAAATAATATTTCCAAATAATCTTAACAGCCAAAAAAACCCTCAATTTTTAAAATTAATAAATTGCAGCGATTTCACCTCTGTACGTTTGTCAATATAATCCTTTGAAATGCAACGAAAAATTATTATTTTTCCCTAGCTATTTTTTTTGCTTAAAAATTCACAATTTAATAAAATAAACCCTTTTTTATCTTCCATCAAATAAAATATTAAACAAAAATCTAAATTTCTAGAAAGAAATCAAATTGCAAACTTTTTTACAGTAGCATTTAACCGAGTTTATCCTTATAATTTATTATACCAATGTTTAATTAATAACCTTTCTCTTCTTTGAAGAAATAAGCCGTATATCCGAAACGACCAATCTACAAAATATACATTTTCTTTTCAAATCAAATAATTGCGGACAGTTGCGTACAGTTGCACCAGAAATGCCTCTCCTGTAATATCTCATAAGACAGAAAGCAGTTTTTTTATATCCCCTGCAAATAACATAATAAGAAATTTGTTTTAAAATCATATCTGTGTGTTTCCACTCTTTATATGCTGTAATTTCTGCTTGAGATTTTTTTTTTGTCAAAAATCAAGACAAATATTTATTTAATTCGTTTTTTTTAATGCAAGCAAAATGACAACTTAAGCATTTTGAGGTGACTTCATTAATATTAAAGATTATATTTCTAGCTGAAAATGGTAGTCATTTAACATGACATTATCAGTTTTTAAAATTAGTATTTAGTGTCAAGAAATTAAAATAAATATACTTTTTTCTGTAATCAAATATGACATTTTAAGGAAGATATTTCTTTTCTATGTGTTGTTTTTTAAGAAATCAATGGTGGGAAAAAAACAGGATTCTTAATCTGTCACAATTTTTTCTTTTTAGAAATTTTATCAATCTAGTAAATAATATTTTAAAAATTTCACTGAATTTTAAATAATCTATAACTTTAAAAAAGGTAAATTTTTCAGATATAAATTTACTCGTTGCATAGCCATGAAATGTGACAATAAAGGTTTGGTCTAGTGGGCTACAGTATTTTTTTTTACTATACCAGCATTCTTTAGACCGGTTGCACACACACACACACGCACACACACACACACACACACACACGCACCCACGCACGCACGCACGCACGCACACGTGTGTGATAATATTATTAATAACCTTTAACCGCCCTTTCTGAACTTTCATTCTCATCTGGTAACCTTTCCGACGCCTTGGCGAGATGCTCCGCTTTGCCAATACTAACACTCTCCGACAATTCCTGGCAACCTCTCTTTGACCTAATTCTAGATTCGCCTGCTACGCAATCAGCGGGCTGCCTCGATGCGAATAACATGGCATGACGCTGCTGTAGTGAGATAAATTATTTTCTTCGGGACTCCAACTTTTATTATTTCGGCCATGATGTATGCTTTTCTTCAAGAGATGACCATTCGGGACCTCTCTTGAAGAAAAGCGTATATATATATATATATATATGTGTGTGTGTGTGTGTATACAGTGGAATCTCGATCTATCGTTTTTCAAAGGACCGACTGAATTGAACGATAGATGCGAGAAAACGATAGATGCGGAAATATAACAAAGAAATATGATCATCAGGACTTAGTGAAATAAACGACACATACGGGAAAACGATCATACGGAGAACGATCGATCGAGATTCCATTGTATATATATATAAATCTAAAATACATATAAATAAATACATATATATAAATCTAAAAATGGGAAAAATTTGTCTGAAGGATAATAAGAGAAAATAACTGACAATAAGAAAAGACGTGAAACACAAATTCGGGAAAATGTCTAACAAGCACAGATATCCCTAATTACTTATTTAAAAACTACATCTGAATATTAAATAAGTTACCACTCTAACTGGTACAGATTGATTTTCTAGCATTTGTAGTGGAAAATCAGTTGCTCGAAGACAAATTATTTTGTTTCATTTTTCAGTAGAAGCAGTAAGGTGTTTGAACTTAACCTTCTTCATGAAGATACTATGCTGAAATTCCTTGAATATTGGGCAATTTTACTCTAAAGAAAGAGTGAAGATAAGTGAAGCACAAAATAACAAATCATCGCGATTCGTACCCCATAAAATCTAACAGTCATTGCACCACCGAAAACGTGTCCTGCAAAATAAATTCTGCACAGATATTAGATTACAGTAAAGCAAAATTTTACAACATTTCGAACTTTTTATTGGGTTGGAACAACATTTCCTTCGGTTTTTAGTAAGGTGGCACTAATACAGCTTAGTTATTTTTAAACCATTCGAAATAATTTTGTTAGATGGTATTGTGACACATCTATCATCGTGCGTATAAAACCTATCCATATTGGTGATATATAATTGGTGAAAGATGGCAAAAGACAGTGAAACAAGATGGTAAACATGTTGTCCGATAATGTTGCTGGTGAAAATCAAATATGTGTACGCAGTGCGGAAGTATGGACTCCCACTTTTCTGCAGGTTACTGGTAAGGGAGTGGTGGGAGTAAAGCATCGCGGGAGGTGGCAACAGTTCGGGAGGATTCTTAGCTCTCCGTAGATACCATGAGTTGGTCCAGTGAACATCGTGGATTCTCTTTAGAGGTGCTCTTTAAAAGCAACGATTACGTAACCACTGTATAGAGGCATTTAAGACGCACTTCAAGTTATCTGCACATGGTGGTCGATTCCTGGTCGAAAAACACCGAATGCTTGCCGAATAGCTAGGTCTCTCGCCTTCGGTACCAGAGTCTGTGGGTTCGAGTCCCACTCTTGGCATGGACATTTGTAGGCATTCGGAATCGGCTTTAAGCAGTGGGTCCCGGTCATATTAGCCCTTGTGTAGCAAAACACCGTAGAGCTCCAAACTAAACCAAACCAATCCTGTTCGAAAAAAATCTTACGATGATTTTCAAACTCCAGTAGCATGAAAACGAAGTGGTCGTCCTCGGAAAATTCGAAAACCTGAAATTGTGCAAAGAGTACTAAGTCGGCTTTTCTCGAGGACATTACCGCTATTCCGCCATATATGACCAAGAGAGTGATGGAAAACTTTAGAGAACAACTTTGGCAGTGTATCTCAAATAACGGGGGCAACATGAGGGATGTTATTTTCAAAACATACAGGTAAAAAAATATATAATTTCGGAAAGCATTAACAATATTTTTTCTGTAAATTATCTCTTTCGTTTTTTATTACCCTTTGAAATGTGAGACTCCATTCTACCGCACAATGTACGTGTATCTTATTTTTGCTTAAATACAGAGTGAAATTTGTGTCCAATCTAATATTAAAGAAGAAAATATTAGCAATGCATTGCTTATCCTACAAGGATTCATTCCACAATAGAGATAATTTTATGGGAGAATTTCCATATCATGGCACAAATATCGTACTGCTTGACTAAGTATAGAGCCTGCGGTGGGCACATATGAGGCCAAAGAGAGCCGCAATCAGGTTTTCTATATTTTATAAAGAGCCACACGTAGATACACAAATTCGAAATTTTTAATTTAATGTAATTGCATTTTTTCACAAAACACATATCAGAACACATATAAAAAATGTAATTATAAAAAAGGAAATTATTATTTCAAAATTTAGTAATAAAATTGAAATATAATAAAAATCAAATCTAACAAAAATCAAACATAATAAAGTATATTTATTAATAAAAATAATAATTAAATCTAACGAAAGTATTTGGCCATTTATTTTTAAATTTGGCGTAAAATTACTTAAAGCTATCCGTAGAAATTCTGTAAGATACTGATTGGTCATCTGTGAATGATGTTTCGAATTCACGAACTTCATTGTGGAGTACAAAGATTCACAACAATATGTTGTACCAAAAATCGAAAACAGACGACAAACAGCTTTTTATAAGTTTTGTTTTGTTATTGATTTCACTGGAAATCTTTGTACCTTTCTATATATCACCGTCAATGTTCCTTTTATCAATTTTATATATTACCTTTATTATTACCGTTATATATCACCATTTTTATCACCTCATCATCACTTTATCATTTCTTTCACCATATTTACACACCATTTTATCGTCCTTTTAATGATTTTCCACGTCTTGTATTACTAAAAAATGTTGGTTTTAAACCTATTATTTTGGTGTTGATTTGTGCTTTTATATATACTCCTTTTCGGCTCTAGTCTTGTGCTTGGCGTTTTATGTCCTACTGTGGACATAAACCCCAACCAACGAACCAACTTTAATTTTGGATATTTTGATTCTGACTCTAATTTCGAAAATTCAAAAGTAAAAGAAGATTTGTGCAGCATTTGCAATGCCTGATCCTCTTTCATATCTAATAACTCCAATTCCTCAGCCGCTTTTTCAGTAAGTATTATTTTAGAAATCCAGCGTCAGTAATGTCACAAATAAATGGGTTCACAAAATAGGCAAATGTAGATTTTAAAATATTAATTAATTAATTAATTAAAATTAAAATTGAATGGGAGCCGCACTTGACTCAACGAAGAGCCTCATTTGCTCCCCGTTGGTTTAGAACAAGTCAAATATAAAATGTACTCTGTAAAATTTTCTGCAATAAATATTATTTTTTTCATAGCAATGTGAAATAATAAGAGGTCGAAATTACATCCTGGATGAAGAACACATACGAAGCCCTTTGTCAGCTGTAGTCAATTGTGTAGGCCGTGCGAAAAATGCTAATCGATAATGATCGCTGTACCTACCAAATGATACAGAAGAAAATTAACATTGGATTCGTAGATATACATAAAATTACTCATGAAGAACTACATATGAAGAAATGGGTTTGTCATTGGGCATTTTAAGCGGTGGTTACTGTATATATATATATACTTGCGCGTGTGTGTGTTCGTACATAGAGATGAGTATCAAAATCATGAAAACATTCAGAAACAACATGAAAACCTTTCTTAGTATGACTCAGGATAACATATACAGAGGCTGTTCACACATGTTTTAGACGATGTAGTATATTGTATTCACAAAACTAAATTGAATAAAATTCTTGTGTTTTAAATCTTCTATTTGACATCCCTTATTCTGAACTATCTTTCGACACCGCAATTTCCAGTATAATAATGCCTTTTGAAGTATCAGAAGAGGTATTCTATCCCATTCCTCCTGAACAGCTCTCCGGAGTCCTGTAAGGGTTTTGGGACGACGTTTGGAAAATGCAGATTTTAAAAGTCCGAAAGCACAAAAATCCATAGGTGATACATCGGGAGATTTAGTCGGGATATCAGTGAAGGGTATGGCCTTGATACCAGATTTTTGTTCCATTTCTTTTGGGAAATTTACAGTGGATTTTGATGTGTGACTGGTAGCTTTGTCCTGATGGAGTCTCACAGATTGATGGCACTGTGGGTAAAGCGATGGTATTTCATTCAGAAAAATTGGCGATAAAATATGTTCTTGATAGTATTTGGAGTTAATCTTGACATTTTTCCACTCTCTTTATTTTTAACTTGCCATTAAAAACCAGCAACAATCATGAATCTCTTAGAAAAACTTTCTTTCGATTCTTTGAACCATGTACATAAATTTTTTTCTCCCCTTTTATGATAATAAATGGCTCTTTTTTTTTGTTGCAATCATTTAAATACACCCATGATTCATCTATTCTGACAATTGTTTTCCATTTTTCTTTGGGTAAGTGTTTCTCATATAGAATTCTGCAGCGTGTCCTGCGTTCAGCGATATGATTTGGAAGAAGGCGATCGCTTTCTTAAGATTTAAATCAACGCTTATCATTTTGTTTACAGTGGACACCGAGCATTTTAATGATTTTGCAACTGCCTAGGGGGATTTTCTTTTAACATTAAACAACGTACCTTTGCAATAGTCGAAGATGTCCGTTTTTTCCTTGGATACTTGTTTGGAATTTTTGTCCCACTTGAGGCTCGAATTTGACGTTTTTTTTCCTTTCTTGTTGACGATATTACGTATCGGCGCTTTAGATATCACAAAATCATGACTCTCACATCGTTTTTGGATAACGGAGTATGAATATTTCTCTTCGGAAAGAGAATAAATGTAGCGTTCGAACCACTGCCTTGTTAAAAACGCCATTTTGAATAAAAACAAAACTTTCAAGCCGCAGACGATAAATTTGACATTTAAAAATATAGTACAATTACAATTACTCCTTTTGCAGCAAACGATGTTTTATTACCGCTTACCAAAATCGTCTAAAAAATGTGCGAACAGCCTCTGTATATATATATGACTAGCGGCCCGGCCCGGCCCGACTTTGTCTGGGTTGAACAAAATATTATACCAATAAATTTCCAGTTGATAGCCAATAAATTGTAAATCTTTTTTTACCTTAAATGTCCAATAAAAAGCGTAGTTCCAAATGTAGTTTGCTTCAATAAACCCTTTAACGTTGCCAGTTTCAAAAATCCTTTTTGTATTTATCAATACCTCCTCTACTTGAATCTTAAAAATATTAAACCTTTTCCTCAAGGGGTGGGATAACATATATCCGATGCACATACTCTCGAAAAATACGGTGTGATGTCGGCAGAGATATAGTCTCGAATTCCACTTCGTTGTGACTTTCCTAACGTCTTTGCCCCAAAAGAACAATTGGGTGACATTCTGGGAACGGAGGGTCAATCTTGCCGAAAAGGACTGAATAATAATCTTTTGTCGTTCTAGCTAGAGGCTATTTCATTTCAGGCGAGAGACATCAGAAGGGCGGTTCACCCGCGGTTCATCCGTTTTCAGCCTTTTGAGAGATGAAAGAGGCGCGGAGTGCCGATGAACTACTATTGAAATTCTTCTTCAACAGTAAGAAAGCAATAAGAAAGCAATTAACCACTCTTTCCCCTGACCACCCACGCTGAATGTCCCCCACGTAAAATGGGGATAGGAAGTAGATAACATTTTCCCGTTGTAAAGAGCGATTTCGAAAAACGGACCCCGTAGGCTAAAGGGTGTTGCTATGGTTACTTGACTGCGGTTGACAAAGGAAAAGATGTAAGGTACATTTTAATGTACAAAAGTTGTACATTACCCTCCACATACAAAATCTGCTCTCTCTCTTTGTATATTATTATAGAAGTATAGATACACATTTGTATCCCAAAATTAGAGATGAAATAAAAACACAAAAATAAAAAAGGATTTTAAGTAAAGAATTTTTTTTAATAATTTTAAGCACTTAAAATAATATTCAAATTAATAATAAGTTATTTATTAATTAAAGTTAATTTTTTAAAAGAAAGAGGTGTGCTTGAGACCGTAGTTTTATTCAAAAATAAAAAAAGATTTTAAGTAAAGAATGTATTCTTAATTATTCTAAGCACCTTAAATAGTATTCAAATTAATATTACGGTAGTTATTAATTAAAGTTAATTTTTTAAAAGAGAGAGGTTAAGAGATGAAATAAAAATACAAAAATAAAAAAAGGATTTTAAGTAAAGAATGTTTTTTTTTAAATAATATTAAATTTTTTTTCAAATAATATTCCTAAAATAATATTCAAATTAATATTACGTTAGTAAATAATTAAAGTTAATTTTTTAAAAGAAAAAGGCGTGCCTGAGAGCGGCTGGGTTCGAACCACTATCGTCAGAACAGAAGTCCACCTCGATAGCACCACGCTAAGGACCGTTGAAGACCTCTACACAAAAAGCGGTAGAGGACAGTAGCGGTAACAATGGAGATTGTTAGGATTAAGCCCCTAACTTTATTTCTACTGATCAGATATACATAATATATAGCCTATGTCCATCTGGAATAATGTACCTTTCAAACAGTGAAAGAATTCTTAAAATAGGTGCAGTGGATCTGGAGATTACCCTCCACGTACAAAATCGCTCTCTCTTTTTATATAAGTATAGATAATAATGTTAATAATTTTTAATCGCCTTTTCTGAACTTTCTTTCTCATCTGGTAACCTTTCCGACGCCTTGGCGAGATGCTTCGCTTTTTGCCAATAATAACACTCTCCTCCAATTCTTGACCTAATTCTAGATTCGCGCGCTACTCAGGCAGGGAGTTAGCTAGGTCCGAGAAACATGTCATGTCGCTGTTCTCGTAAAATAAAACATTTTTTTCATGCATCCTATTTTCCTTATTTCGGACATGATGTATGCTTTTCTTCAAGAGGTGACCATTTGGGACATCTCATATATACATATACTAGGTGAGTGGCAATCCGATGTGTTGCATTTTCGATTTAAAATGAAATGGTTTTATTTCTTGAAGATTAAAAACTGTTTAATCACTTTTAAAAATATATTAGAATTTTAAAAAACGAAATTAACAAACAAACTCACTAACAAACATACGTTTGTTTGCCTATAGCTGTTAATAGTAAGATTTTATTAATAAATTATCAGAGATTAAATTTTAAGTGATATTATCTTATCTATCTTCAGACGTCAATACAATACTTATATATATATATATATATATATATATATATATATAGAGAGAGAGAGAGAGAGAGAGAGAGAGAGAGAGAGAATCTATGCTCACTTCTACCCAGACTTGGGTGTATATAATTTGAAGTGGCACTCTATTTGAATTTGAAGCAAACACAGTTTATACATGAAACAATGTTTATTGAATTCGTTGCACATATAATTGGCTTTTACAGCAATAAGCATGCGTACTACTTGTACGGAATGTATAAACACAGCTTTCAAGAACAATATATTTTTTTACTCACGAACAGTAAGTCAAACCAGCAGTACTGCCACGTAAACTTCTGGCCCGCTAAGCACTAGCGCAGGATAACACCTTTTCAACCTTAACAACCTCCCCTTTTTTATTAATGACGCTGCGTGGTATTTATACTAAGCGCGCATGCCGAAATTAGCATATCTGAAGCAGCTTCTTTAATTCATTAATTCAAAAGTTCGATTCTTGTGAATCGAATCTTGTGTATACCTTACATATATATATATATATATATATATATATATATATATATATATACAGGGTGTAACGAAACTCTTGGGAAAAACTTTAAGGTGTGATAGTACACGTCAAGACAAACAATATTATATAAGAAACTTAGGGTCCCAAACGTCTTCCAAAGGAGATAGACGCCATTAAAGTTTAGGGTCCCAAATTTCAAATGATTATAAAAAACGGAAAAATGGATCAATTCGTTAGCGGTTTTAGCTAAAATTATTCTTTTTGTCAGTTTTTTCTTGAAAAATAAATGTAAGGATAAAGTTTAAAAAAATGTCGATAGAGGGCGCTTTAGACTTTGGAGTAACGAGCAACTATTTTTTACCGTTATTTTTTTTATCACATTAAATGGTTTCAAAAGCTTAGCCTTAAACTTAAATTTTGAGCTCAAAATCTGATTCGTTGAGGGTCGTAAGTAGCGCAAACGGAATTGTGTTCAGGAGTTGAAATTTGAAACTCCCTCCCTCCTGAATAGAGTTCAGTTATTCCCGATCTTGGTGTCGTAAGACTTTGTGTCGTAGACCAGGCAGCAACTACTCCCTCCTAGACGTAAAATAAACTAGAGAGGGATGACAAAATTAAAAAATATTTTCATAATACTAGACATGAGCAATTTCTCCTCTCGAAATAAAAAAAAAACAATTTGATGTACTCACGTAGTGCGCATGAATTAAGGTTGAATGAATGATGACACTTAGAAAATGGTACACGCATGATTTTCTTGTGGAATCACAAAAAATGCTCGAAAGAGCGCCCACCAGCAAGGATGCAGGCCTCACACCGCCGGTGGAGGGACTTTGGAACATTAGCAAATACCCTGGGCATCTCCCGGATATCGCCTGCTACGACGGCAATTCTCGCAACCAGTTCCTCGTTGGAGTCGACAGGGCTTGCGTAAACAAGACTCTTCATATGACCCCAGAGGAAGAAGTCTAGACAGGAGAGGTCAGACGAGCGTGCCAGCCAATTTACCGGACCACCTCGTCCAATCCATCGCCCTGGATATGCTGTATCCAATGCACTTCTCACATTTGCGCTGAAATGTGCAGGCGCTCCATCATGTTGGAACCGCATACGAGCCTTTATGTTGGCTGGAACACTTTGCAGCAGAACTGGAAGCACCTCTTGTAGGAATACCAGATACATTCCGCCGTCCAGGCGCCTTGGCAGAAGATATGGCCCGATCAAATGATCGTGGATAATTCCGGCCCACACATTTTTGTCATCCCTCTCTCGTTTATTTTACGTTTAGTGGGTAATAGTTTCTGCCTGGTCTACGACCGAGCATCCAAAATCGTGAATAACTGAACTGCGTACAGGGGAGGAGGGGGGGGGGTTCAAATTTCACCTCCTGAACACTGTTGAGTTTTCGCGACATAACCACCCCCAACGATTCAGATTTTGAGCTCAAAATTTAAGTTTAAGTCTAAGCTTTTGAAAGCATTTAATCTGATACAAAAAATAACAGTAAAAAATAGTTGTTTGTTATTCCAATGTCTAAAGCGCCCTCTATCGGCATTTTTTTAGCTTTATCTTTAAAATTTATTTTCCAGAAAATCTTGACATAAAGAATAATTTAAGCGAAAACAGCAAACGAATTGACAAATTTTCCAGTTTTTTATGATCATTTGAAATTTCGGACCCTAAACTTTAATGGCGTCTATCTCCTTTGGAAGACGTTTGGGACCTAAGTTTCCTATATAATATTGTTGGTCTTGATGTGTACTATCACCCCTTAAAGTTTTGCCCAAGAGTTTCGTTACACCCTGTATATATATATATATATATATATATATATATATATATATATATATATATATATATATATATATATATATATATATATATATTTCACATTTCTAAAGCTTTACTAGTCCATTATTAATTGCCCTGCAAATTTTCATAATGTTATTTCAAAATCAAATGGAATTTAATACTAGAAAAAAAGCATGTCTGAAATATCAATTTTTTATATCTTAAACACAAACACTTTTAATTAAAAAGGAAAAAAAATCTGTAATGAGTCTCGCATCGTTATTGTTTTTAATACTTTACAATAATAAAAAAAGTCTGGCCCATCTCTTTTAAAAAGGAAAAAAAAGCTAGATGTTGAAATATATTTACTCACAAATAAGCACAGCTGCACCTATGATTATGTAAATCGTATTAGTATTTTTTTAAGACGAAGCAACAATTATTTTAGAATTTTTTTCTATTTCAATGGACATTTTTAAATTTCTTTATCATACATTAATTAAATTTCCAGCAACATCGTTATCTAAGTGAACTTTAAGCTTACATTATGATTAAAAAAATCTTCCAATCATATTGTATTAATAATTCTAACTCTGAGATATATATTTTTTTAACTTTATATAAACTCCATCTAAGTCCTGCTCTATACTGTTAATTAAAATTTTCTGCATATAACTGTGCAAATGGATTTTTACTTTGCTTAATTATAAAAAAAAAAATCGTTATACAGATAATATTGCATTCATAATTAAAACCACAACAATTTCATCTTTTTACGCAAACAGAAATGAATCGATGCACATAAAGATAGCATTAATAATTTGATATTATAATCGTCCAAAAATTTAGTTTATTCCTGGAACGCAATACACAAGAAATAAAATGCGCTACTATATATTAATTACATTTGATATATAATAACAGAACCAGACAGACAAATTAGGTAACAAGCGAAATGGGTAATATTTTGATCTCATAGAACATAGAAGACAAAAGATTTTAACAGGTGTGGAAAAAATGTATATTACTTCAGAAAATTGAATGTCAGGCCACTTTATAAATAGAAGACTGAAAGTTTTTAATGCAAAATCAAATTGAACTACAGAAGCCTTACTATTGAAAATAACAAGAAGAAAATTAATACATATCTAATTGATAATCAGGTAACCTTTAGAAATTAGAATAAATCATTAACTAATGATATTTTTATTGTTAGATAATTAATCCAAAATATTTATTACAAGACTCATATACAGTATTTATTAGATCACATATCTCCTTCATATGTTTCTGTATTTCTGAAAATGTCGCTGGTAATAGTACTTTCCTTGTTATTTCTGAGATTCATATACGTGTTTCTGTATAGATGTGGATCGAAATTAAATTAATTTGTATCCAACGTCTTTCAAATTCCTCTACGCAAAATATTACCAAACTAATTTCATTATATGATCCGAACATGACGGGTGAATACTGAGAATAACTCTTGTTGTTGCTTATGCCACTTGACCGACAACAGCATTAGATCTAGTCCCGAAGGCTATGGGCGATGAAGGTGCGGCTCTGTTTTGACTGGAACCACAAGGGTTGGAGTCCGGCTTGGCCAAAGGTCCCGTCCGGTAATTTTGAACCGAGTCAAGGGAAGAGACCAGAACACTTGATCCCGCACCTTCAGGGGTAATTTTGAGAACTTGGAGGACATTGCAGTCACAACAGATTTTACGTGTACCAGCCTGTCAGAATAACTTGTTGATCATTGAAATATTTTCCTCTAAAAATGTTCTTAAAAGATATCTGTTCCATGAAAAGACTAGAAAATTTTCGAAGCTGTTCTAAAAGAAATCATGAAGAAACTTTCTTAATTTTCATGAACTGATTTAAATAAATCATACATGACAACATAACTAATGTTATCAACATGCAATTTGACGTATAACTTACACAAATACAAACATACATTTCTTGAAATTATTCTGGAGTACAATTATGTGTATCATTAAGGTAGACGCTAAAGAAGAAAGATTAATGACAGAAGCAGTACGGTCTTCGGAGACATTCTTTTAAGTCGGCAGATGTCTTTTCAAACAGGATAATTTATGTTTTATAATTTTTAATAGACGATAAAAATATTTTTAATTTTTTTTCTCTTATCCAAGTACCAGGGACATTGTATTGCGTGCTACCCTTTTTTGTCTTCTGTGTTTTAAGATGTAAAATGTAGTTTTTAGGTTGGGAAACCAAAAAATGGTTTAAATGGTGTTACAAAGTTGCCCGAGCTAGCCTAGTGGTAGCGCGTTGGGTTTCAGACGGAGGGTTCTCCGGTCAAATCCGGAAGAGCACCATTAAATACCTTCGTGTCTAGCCCGAGTATGGACACGTTAAATTCGAATAACGGAAATTCATGAAATCAGTATTCGGGGAAGGTTCAAAACTTCTAAATGCCGCCCCCCCCCCCCACTGGAGGTGCTGGTAAAACATCAAGGTGACGCCTGGGCAAATCGAACTCTTGTGTACAGTCAGTCGATGTTTGTAGTCAACCTTTGTGTGCCATTAAAAACTGGATCCGCTCATAAAGTGTCTATAGACATGGTCTGGTATGTTCCAGCCAGGGAGAAGTACTCAAAATGCTCAGGATGGCTGCAAGTCAAAATTCAGTTAAATCAGTATATTATCGTTTTATGAATGCACCTGAAAATATTATTATTAAGGATATTCGAGAAACAGAAATTAACTGATATTGTAAAAAATATAATGATGCAATTATATCAAAATTAAAAGTAAATTTGTTTATTCTTCATTTGTATACATAAACGCCTGCTGTTCATTTTTTTCATAGGTGACGAATTTAGTGTTAACAAGACAAATGTGATTAAACAATATATAATGCGAACTAAACTTATTCTATTAAAATGTAGTAAACTCATTTGTCAAAAGAACTCAAAAAAACCTGCATAAATGATAACTTTTCAACAAAAAAGAAATTGATTAAATAACGAAATACGCGAACTCAACTTAATAAAAGGTATTACTCCCGTATCTTTACACAAAATATTTCCATTTAAATTTTCACTCTTTTGGGGATCAAAATCATTCATATATGCATTAAATTTTTGAAACTGTAAACCTACAAAATGGAATTCATCGAATTATTTAAAATACTTCTAGTATTTTAAATAATTCGATGTTAACCAAAATAATAACTTCAATATAAAGATTTTCCTTGTTACTTGGGTATTTATTCGCATATAATCGTTTTTCAAAACAAGGATGTGGTAGAAATTACTTTAAAAAAGACTTTACATTAGTAAAACTCTGTTTTATTAAAGATAAAATTTAATCTATCAAAAACTCAATGTGAATCTGATTATTAAATTTATTGATGTCAAATCATTGAAATAAATTGTGGTTAACTACACAAAAATTTTATGAAATAGAAAATTTTGTGAATTATTTTTAAAACAGCAAGTGAAGAAATCCCTAATACTGATTCTCGAATATATATCTTTATACAGTTTTCTTCAAATATTTGCTGAATGATTATAAAGCTTGTTTTTGTAAGACTGCTTTTTATACTGCAGGGATTGCCAAACTGAGGTGCTTTATTCTTGCACTTGTGACTTTTTTCATTTGTGTGTGTGTGGCCATTGATTCAATAATCAATTTTTCAAATTTTTTTTTATAATTAAGTGTCTTATTAATTGCTCTCTGTAGTATAATTTATGATTTTTTTAAATTTCACACATTTTTCTCTAACTAGTAGATGGAAAATGTAATACCAGAAGGATTTTTTTTTCTAAATTTCCACTACATCAGGTCCATAGACTTTCATCTCTAGAAGTTTGTAAATTTTAGCCAGAAACACAATCACCAATAATAAAATGAAGGCCATGTCAAATACCATCCAATTTTGGTACTAATTTAAGATGTGAATCATATTATTCTGCATCTAGATTGATAAAAATTAAATAACACCCTGTATCGAGAAATCAACATGTAACTGAATCGCTACAAACTGCAAGAACTATATATTCCAAATTTATATCATTTGCGAAAACAATTAAAAGAATATTAATTGTTAAAGCTAGTACACATTTTCAGAATATGGATATATTAACCTTTCTAACAATAGTTTTTTCTAGCATATATATATATATATATATATATATATATATATATATATATATATATATATATATACTAGCATTATTGCCCGGCGTTGCCCGGGTAGATATATAGATATAAAATATTTCATGCATTCCATCAAAAAAATACTGGGCTGCACTCCCGCTCTTCATGTTCATCTGGCCAGACAGAATGCGCTTAGCACGTTTCTACCGAAATGATATACAAACAATAAGAAAGAAAGAAACTTTGAGCCTGCGGACCTTCGTCTGATTTTAAGGTCATTCCCAACCCTCTTTCTCCCGAGCATTGGAATTTGACCCCCCCCCCCTCCGTCATTCTCAAACCACCATCTCTTAATGCAGCTGGTTGAGGGGAAACCACCGGGGGTACACGCACCTCTATCGGGCACAACAAAATTAAAAAATTAATTTAAAAAAAACTAATTGAGCCCCAAATTTCGTTTTTCCTGATATAAGTTTCTCGGGTCCAAAACATTAACTGTGCCGAATTTTGTCCCGGTGGGTGAAACAGTCTATGATTCTATAGCGGACAAACAAACAGACAAGCTCTTTTATATATATATATATATATATATATATATATATATATATATATATATATATATATATGTGTGTGTGTGTGTGTGTGTGTGCGAGTGTGTAAGTAATATTAACGCCCCACTAATTTTTAATTGTCCTACATCTAACGCATATCCTAAATTTTTCTTAATAAAGCCCAACCCTATTTCAAAAACGAAATCGGAAATGGCAATAAACTAATATTCTCTTAATGCTCGTGCAAAAAACTTATTTTTTGACTTCCGTGATCTCGATCACCCTTCGAAGGAGTATCACATGATCGGGGTCAACTAATTAAAAGAATTCTAAGCCTAGCGGCAAAATCAGAAGTTACTCAGTATAAAATGTGAGACAGAGGATTTTCGCGCTGCCTGCTTCATTTCTTTTGGGCTCTACTTCATTACTTCCTTTGCTCTGCTGTCCGCGTATTTCTCTTAACTATATTAGGATGTAATCGTGTCCGATACTCAAGCCTCGGCAGAGTCCGATGGCTAGGTTGTTGCGTCGATGTCGTCAGTGTCAGTTTGTGCCAATTCATATTGTTGTGTACCTGCCTTCCATGTCGCCGTCTTGAAGTTTAATTCTATGGAATAAAATAATTGAACTGTTCAACGTGTTTCTGTTCTTTTCTCAAGTATGTGTGCTTTCCTGCTCTTTCCTCGAATATGTCCACCACCACGTCTACAAAAGTGTGAATCAATCACTTTTACCAGTCTGTTAGAAGTATTACTACTCTGGATACGTCTAAACTGTCGTGTTTCTTCTCCTCTACACAGTTACAGTTATTCGTGTGAGAAAGTACTGGTCATCGTTATATATATATATATATATATATATATATATATATATATATATATATATATATATATATATATATATATATATATATATATATATATATATATATCTGTGTGTGTGTGTATATAATGTGTATATATACAATCACTTCCAAAAGAAAACATGGAGCGGTAAAATGCGAAAAAATGGACAAGTACTGTTTTGATTGACATGAAATGCTGCAAGTAAGTATCTCTATGTTTATTCATGAAACAAAACAAAGAATTACATACAGAGATAGAAAAAATATTGAATTTTCATAAATTATATGACGACGTCATATTTGCGTCAGTAACAAAATGATGTTTAGATGCAAAACAAACGACAAAAAGCGACATTAATAGGGCATGTGAGCACCCCTCACCTTCATACAAAGTGTACAGCGTGTGATCATGCTTTTTATGAGATGATCAACCACCGGAGAGTTCAGTAATCACCATTCCTCCTGTAGGGCAGTTTCTAAATCCCTGAGAGTGGCTGGAGGTGGGAAACGTCTACATACAGCACGGCCTAGGGCATCCCAAAGATTTTCAAATGGATTAAGGGCCGGCGAGTAACCCGGCCACTCCATATGCGCAATGCCCTTACTCTCCAGAAAGTCATCAAAGATGGAAGTTTTATGGGGACGGGCATTAACGTCCATTAAAATGAAAAAAGGACCAACTGCTGCAGCATACAGTTGGGGTGTAGGACTTCATTTCGATAACGTAAAGCCGTCACAGAACGTCGCCTGTAGATGAGCACGTCGGTGCAATATAGCAAATTAATCCCTGCCCAGACCATGATGCTTCCCCCGTAGAATGAATGATGTTAGGTGATGTTCTCTCGCCAATTGCGTGGGCCTTGTTCCCTCCTGACCCTTACACGCTTATTATCGGGCTGTAGGGGAAATCTGGACTCCTCTGTGAACATAACGTTGCCCCAATCAGACACAGTCCAATTCACATTCTCGCTGCACCACTTTAATCGTGCCCCTCTGGATTGGACGGATAAAGGAACACAAACTTGTGATACCCGGGCGTACAGACCATTCATGTGTAGCCTTCGACGAACAGTAGTGGCAGATATCGTCTTACCAATGGCCGCTGCAACCATAGATGTCACACGTGTGGAGGTCGATCTTCGATTCCGCTTGGCTACAACAGCAATATATCGATCTTCCGAGAGGGTCGTAACCCTTGGACGACCGGCTAAAGGTCTTCGGACAACTGTTTTGCTGGTTTGGGATTGTTTCCATAATCGTGAAATGACAGAATGATGAACGCTGAAGAAAAGAGCAACATCTGTGATAGACTGTCATGCTTCAATGCGTACGACAGCCCACCAGCGCTCAGAATTTTCCATTCTTCTTTTGGAATCCATTGAAACACGTCTAGCTTAAAAAAAATCGTACAAATGTTCTAAACACCTTTCATCAGCACTTACATGCAACTCCTGTAACCCTGCACAATGCCGGCCTCTTATAAGATTGCCTGTTTTGCATATTTCTCGACGCGAAACCGTGATTGGCTTTTACCTAACATATTTGCATACTTCCTTCTACCTTTGAGGCAAATTTCATCTCCTTTAATTCAGATTGTCTTACGGAAATTAACATTTTCCTCTCCGTGCTTAACTTCTGGAAGTGAGTGTATATATATATATATATATATATATATATATATATATATAATGTTAATTTTGGAAAAAAATTAAAAGAAAATTAATTATCAAAGCTATTGAAATTATTTTTAAATTCAAAACTATTTATTTTTCTAAATCTAAGAAAATGATATATTTAAAATAACCTTGGAAAAAACAACGCTTAAATTTTCTTTCATAACTGTTATAAACTTTTTTTCTCGTTTTACCTCTTATAAGTGCGTAGCCCTTCCCAAAAAGGCTCTTTACATTGTTGATCTGGTCCACCCTTGTAATGTTGATTACTTTGATTGTAGGTGGCATTAAGTTCCCACGACGGGAAAAAAATGACTTTTAGGAATAGAAAAATCAGAACAGGGCTGTAAGTAAAAGTAAAACTTGCATAAATGCTTGCACTCATATATAAATATGAAAACATTTCCGCGGGAATAAAACACTGTAGTAAGATGATGAATTACTGCTAATTATTAATATTTATCACTCTCTGACAACCACAGCTCTGAATTTTTTTCGTAAACATGATTAATGGATACTTTTTGATAATGCAATATATCATCTTCCACTAGAAACTAATTTTCGGCGAAATATTGCATTCAATTTAATTTTTCATGTACTATCATCTTCTCCATTATTTCCAGAGAATGAAGTGGAGTGATATTTAATGTTTGTGGACACCGTTTATGGGGTTTTCCTTTACTGAGCATGATTTAACATACGTTTTATATCACTAATAGGTACATTAAATACGAAAAGTTTTTTTTTTAACTCAATGAGATTAACAGTTACCATAGAAACGTTCGAAAGCACACAAATATATGTGCTTGTGTGTGTGTGTGTGTGTGTGTGTGTGTGTGTGTGTGTGTGTTCGTTCGTGTTCGTTCGTGAGTGTTCCTGTGTTCATATGTGTGTGTGTTTCGAAGGGATATTGCATTTAGGGATATTGAACTTTTTTTAGTAAGCCAAAACTTTAAATTTTGTGGATATTTATCCTGCGGTAATCTATCATGAACAATAACAAAGAAAATGACGTCAAGACATTGATTGCAAATTTGAATGCGATGCTATAATTTTTCTCCAAACTATACGGTCAGAGTCCCTTTATTGAGATATTTACTGAGTTCGTGACGCTTGAATCTCAAAATATATCTTTTTATCCTATTTGAGTAACTTTCAAGCGAAGTGAATAGATTCAGTTCTTGCGAAAATTCTGAATTTTTTTAAATATCTCTTCGTGTAAAGTTTTTCTTCAAGTAAGATCATAAACTTAACTTTAGACATGAACATTTTACCATTTTCAGAAATGCAAACGAAATGCGCCAACGTTATCGAATAAACATTTATTCCTGATGGTAACTTTCGACGAAAAATCTCTGTGCAACGATTAAGAACTGCGAATTACTTTAAACCAATTTCTGCCGTGATATGAAACTCTTCATCTTTACCTTTTCGGAGATGTGTTAGAAGGAAAATGAAGTTCTCTTTGAAAGTCGCACTTCAACTCCTCTAAACTTCCAGAAAGTATAGCAAAAGTTTCGTATTAACTTTGCGCAAAATAATATCTTGGAGAAACATCGTGCTACATATTACGCAAGTTGTTTTTAAGAGTTCTAGTGAGTGCGCTAATTATTTCGTATTTGTTGTTACATTGCAATCGGATTTGATCTCGCGGACAGGCAAACATTTGAGTCCAGTCCTGCAAACGAATTTAAAATTTATTTATATTTTTAATGTCTTATTGCAGTTACATTATATTTTAATGAGACAAATGCATATGAAAAATATGATAACATAACACTCTTAAGGAGTATGTATACACTGCTTGCAAAAATAATAGGATAAGGAAAGATTTCTTATTACATTCAACAAAGCCTGGACGATTAAAATGTCTGTACTCGAAGTAATTGAAAAAATAAATTTTATATATATATATATATATATATATATATATATATATATATATATATATATATATATATATATATATATATATATATATATATATATATATATATATATATATATATATATAATGAACCCCACCTGCTATCAGTTCTATTCATTGATTCTCTACTTTTCATATTTTCTTTCCCGTTATATAACTACTTTCGTTTTCTGTATGGTGCCTGGCTGTCGCTGAGTATATTATAACACAGTGATCACTTATGTCACGTGGACATACCAAACTAAATTTTCATTATCCTCGTAAGAGTGTCGCACTGTGTACTTAGACAGTGGATCATGAATTCAGCTGTCACCGTTATTCATTCTCTATGTCATCTATAAATATGTAAATACTTATTAGTATTTCATACTTATTTTTTATATTAACAAAAAGTAAATATTATATAACAAATTGAAACATGATGTGCATCGGGAAAAAACGTATTATTCCCAACTGTATTATGTGATTGGATTTTAATGCTTCTCAGCGCGACTACATCTGTTCAACAAAACAAGCCACCGAAAGTTGTAAATTCCAGTTCTGATGATTTCCGTATATCGTCGAAACAGACTACCAGTTATACTGTATTATATACACTGCTGTATTATGCCTGTTATACTGTATGTGCCTGTTATACTGTATGTTATACTGTATTATGCCACTGTAAATGCAACACCCTGAAGGAAACATGCAAATAACATGAAATTTACAACATGCATTAGCGGAGGTGAGATATGCAAATGATTAGAATTTCAGCGCAGACGCACATCACGCGCGCCTGTGGCGCCATTTCAAAGCGCTATTTAAGGCTTGGAGATTTCGACGATTTCAAGTTCGGCAATTGTGTTTTTCTTGTGGTTTTTTCAAAAAAAACGATCAATTATGCCTCGTCGAAAACAGCGATCATCTTTTGATCAAGTATCCGAGTTCGACATAGGAAGGATAGTGGCCTACCGAGATTGTGGATTATCTTTCAGGGAAATCGGTAGTCGTGTTGGACGAAACCAAACAACTGTAATGCGGATATGCGATCGTTGGATGCAGGAGGGTACGACGGACCGGCGTGTTCGATCGCATCCACCTCAGCGCACCACTTCACTTGATGACAGGAAAATTGTGCGCATGGCAGTGACGGATTGCTCAGTCACATCAAGAACCATGGCACAGCACATGCAGTCCGTAACGTATCATCCAGTGTCTGCGCGTACCATTCGACGCCGTTTACAGCGGAGTGGTCTGTCCGCAAGACGTCCATTGCTTTGTCTACCCTTGACGCAGAACTACAGACGTCTCCGCCGCCAATGGTGCGATGACAGAAGGATGTGGACGGCAGAATGGAATGCAATTGTCTTTACTGACGAGTCACGCTTCTGTCTGCAACACCACGATGGTCGCATTCGAGTCTGGAGACACCGTGAAGAGAGGATGCTGAACAGCTGCGATATGCACCACCACACTGGTCCTGCACCGGGTATTATGGTATGGGGCGGTATTGGATATAACTCTCGCACACCTCTAGTACGCATTGCCGGTACTTTAAACAGCCAGCCCTACATCTCCGAGGTGTTGGAGCCAGTTGTCCTTCCTTACCTTCAGGGCTTGCCCACAGCCATATTTCAACAGGATAATGCGCGACCACACGTGGCACACATTGTCCAACGGTTTTTCGTCAATCGCCAGATTGAATTGCTTCCCTGGCCGCCTCGCTCTCCGGATCTTTCGCCGATAGAAAACATGTGGTCCATGGTTGCTCTACGATTGACCCAGATTCCATTCCCAGCTGCCACAGCAGATCAACTTTGGCAACGTGTGGAAGCTGCTTGGTCTGCTGTACCCCAGGTACTCATCCAAAGTCTCTTTGAATCAATGCCGAGGCGTGTGGCAGCGGTGATCTCCAACAATGGCGGCTACTCTGGCTACTGATTTTGGCAGGAACCACACTTCACAGAAGTCTATAAATTTAATCATTTGATACTTGGTCAACATGTTATCTACAAAATAAATTTTGTTGTGATATCTCTTGTCTTTCTTGGTGTTGCAATTTGGGTGGCCAGCAGTGTATATATATATATATAAGATATAGATGAAAGAGAATACCAGTAATAGCACTAAATCTACTTGCAGCCAGGAACAAATAACATGAAAATAAAAGTATGAAAGAGGTTTTAGACAGTATCTCTTCGTCAGCGATGTCCATACTGTCTAAAAACCAATGGATTGCTTTCAGTTAGTATGATCTATACAATAAACACACTCAGACACCGTACAATCCATGAAAAACAGAAGAATTGATTAAATATTGAATTAAGAGTTACTTAACAAAAGAACACCAAGCCTAGCGCTAGACAGAGTGGAAGTTAAGAACATGTAACCGCAAGATGACTGACGTCACAAAACTTGCAACCATGGAGATTACGGATACTCAGATACTGACTTACTATGGTTACTGTATTTTAGGACTATCAAACAATTATTAATTTAGTTTTTTATTATTATTACTAAGAGTTATTTTTATTCTTACTTATGATTTTTATTTTATTTTTAATTTTTAGTAGTTATTTTTTCTAATTTTTCCTATTATTATGTTTAACTTATTAAATGCAACAGAACAAACTATTCATTAAAACTAAAACAACCAATTATGTTTTTGGATAGACTTTCGGGGTAATTATTACGTGTTAGCACAGCTTTCAAGTCTAAAATATGCTTATTCCTATTGTTTTTAGAATATAGCCTATTTATACGAACTAACTGATTTACAACAGGGATGCGACATCGATGTCGATGTTTTCTAAACATCAATGTTTTGATAAAGACATCGATGTTTTAAACATCCATTTATTGAAGCCGATGTTTTTTTAATATCGATGTTTTTTGCTCGATGTTTTACGTTGTCTCCATGTTTTTTTTTTATAAAAAAGTACCATAGTAAAAAATTTACCACGTAGCATAATTTTCACACTCAGTAAATGTAAGTTTGAATTCAGAAAAAAGGACGAATACAAAAGAGGGAACGATTCCTTAGCAAACAGACAAATGGCAATCAACAACCAATGAACCAATCAGAGCGCTTAGAATGTTGCTGACACTTCAGAACTTTCCATGGGGTTTTATTTTATAAATAGTATATACATGAGAGCGACCATTTAAATTTTTGTTTTGTTCTTTTTTATATAAGTTGACGTTAATATTATTAGTAAGATGCCTCCCAAAAGTACCGTTTGGAAATATTTTTGCAAAACCTCTGACAAATTGGCAAAATGCAATATTTGCCTTAAGTCCCTCAAAACTTCTGGCAATACTATGAATTTATCTGGACATTTGAAAGCAAAACATGGCGATATTTACAACTAGAATTTTGGGTCATCAATGTAGCCCAAGGCAAAAGCAACCAAGTTTTTGTCATTTGTTTCAGATTAATCAGAGAGTAAAATTAAATCCCCCCTCCCCACGACTAACCGAAGTAACATTAATGTTAAATGTTACTAAACCAGTTTTAAAAAATGGATATTCTAAAACATCGATGTTTAAAAACAACGATGGTTTTTGGGCGATGTTTTATTTGCATCGATGTTTTAATATTGAATATCGATGTTTCAAAACATCGATGTTTTGTTAACGATGTCGCATCCCTAATTTACAATAGTGTTATTAAAAACAGATTTATGTAAACAGGTTAGGTAATTTTGACATTTAACAATATTAAAATTATTGTCAGATCTTTTGTCGTATAAGTCAAAACTAAATTTGCTGTGAGAATATATATATATATATATATATATATATATATATATATATATATATATATATATATATATATATATATATATATATATATATAATATTATTAAGTTAACTGAGTTTAACGTTTGAAAACGTAATAAATTATTTCAGTATTATATGTTGTAATTATTTTTATATTATCAAATCCAGTTATACAATTTCTCTTATTAACTTTGAAGTTCATCAACATCCTCCTATTTTATTTATATTTCGTATAAGTGCTGATATTCAAATATGGAAGAGATTTTAGTATTTTAATTTCCACAAATATATTCCTGATGTGCTTGCATATTTTATTTTATTACATGATGCTTGCAATATGAAAAAATACTTGTTAAATCTAATTGAAAAAAAGAACAACTACCAAAATGATATTATCAATTTCGCGAAAATTATAGCTGCATGATTTTAGTAGTAAAAATATTACACACGAATATTTAATTTCTCTAATTCACTATGATTTTCCTTTATTATTGTTTATTGTATATATATATATATATATATATATATATATATATATATATATATATATATATATATATATATATATATATATACATATTACATGAAGTTTGCAATATAATAAATTTGTTTTAAATTTAATAAAGCATATCCACCAAAATCGACTAAAAAGTATTTTAAAATAATTGCTGCATGTTTTTAGTAACAAAATTATTCCACACGAGATATAACGTAATAGAAGTATAATCATCAGACCGAAAGTATTTTTTGAAAAGTACAGCGCCATAAATTTTTACTTCCATTCACGTGTATTATTTTCTAAAAAAAAATAGTTTTTCCACCACAAAATCTGCGGAAGATAGTCTGAATTTAGAATGATGGATATTCTCTAATTATTATTTTCCGACATTTTTCTGGAAGACCTCCCATCATCTGAATATGACGCTAAAGTGATTAATCACCTTTTTACAGTTATGTTACGTTAAAAACGCAAAATCGGCGGTAATTCAGTTCGCTGACATTATTCAAAAATTATGATTCAAATACTCGTTCCGGGTATCCCTCTTGTTTAAAAATGGGCTGCAAAATTGAGAGAAATGTTTATATTTTTAAAACTGAAAAAAAGGTATAAAACGTTTACTGATAAGTGAGGCTTTACATTAGAAATGTTACTTGCTATGTATGCAGGCATGGTAAATAAAAATGTAGTGTTTGTAGTTCTTTGATGCTTTGTGAAGAGGTTTTGCAGGCCTATTTAAATTTTATGCGTTCATTCGCTGTAGCTAAACAAAAGGATCAGTAATAAGTCAGGCATTGCGTCAAAAGTGTATCATGTTATGTATACTTTGTAATAAAAACATATTACATTTAGTTATCTGATCCTTTGTGAAAAGCTTTAGTAGACCTTCCTAACCTTTTCCTTTCGGAGTGGGATAGCATGTATTCCAAGAATACGGGCCCAATAATTAATATATATATATATATATATATATATATATATATATATATATATATAATGCATAACCTCCTTAATGGCCTTTCTTAAATAGGGGTATGAAATTTCCGTTAGGGGGCTAAAGGTTAAGATCAGTGCGTTCATTTGCTGTATATCGAAAAAATGGTCACTGATAAGTAGGCATTGCATTAAAGATGTTTTGGGTATATATTCATTTTAAACAAAAACATATTATTTAATTATTTGGTACTCTGAGAAAAGCTTCTGCAGAGCCATTTAACTCCCATGTGTTTATCTGCAATAGATAAACGGTGAAAAGCACAGACGGACATTAGCTTAATTAATTTACATTTCTAGTGATGACATTTCTGTTTATTTGTTCTTGTGTCTAACATTTTTTTCCCTCTTTCGTACTCGTCACTCCTATTTTCGTTTTCATTAATCATTTATATTAAATAAACGGGTAGAAAGGAATATACAGAAAACTAAGACCGACATTGACGAAACTTGTTTCATGAAATTAGATGCTAATTTGACGAAACCACCCCATTTAAAATCACAGTTATGCGCACGCTGAGGTTATCATAATTATAGTTTCACAAAGTTGCTCAGTCATCGTGTCCTGAAACTTCCGAGTATGGTTTCAAGAACATGTAGTTTCGAGAAAACGTTTGCAGCTACGAGTTCCTCGAACAGTTCTCCCTCAAATATTTTGCTGATAACGCAATTTCAATACAATTTTTTTTAATATTAACAATTATTTCCTTAGTACTTAACTTCAGCTTGCCAAGATGACTAAAGAAGAGCGCTGTACAAGTAGAATCTGAATTTGATCAGAGTCTACTCTTAATTATTTGGCTACCACATACCTACTTTGCCTGATGCTACTTAAAAGAGGACGATTCCAGTATTTTCGTATTAATTTCTTATAACGATACTGTTGTATCGCTAAATTCACCTATAATTTTGGTATCTTAATATGAGGTAAAAACTGTTTAAATAAATATACGTTCAGTTTTTTTTAAATTATGCTTTATTAAATGAAGAGTTTAATTTTAATTTACTTTAAATATAACAGCTTCATTTTACATATCACTTTAAGCCTCTGATCTAATTTGGTTAAACTGGTTGCAATCTCATTTTTAATTACCTAAATAGAGCAAACGGGATTTGGGAGAAGTACGCAATTTTCCTTAATTTCCAATGCATTCTATGGGTAATATTAATTAATCCATAGCAAGTTTTATTTTTTTAAATAAGTATTGCTTGGAATATTATGCAAAGTAGTTGGGGAATTTTTATTTTTCATTGGCTGGTGAATTTTGTTTCTTCAGGTTGACTAATATAACTTTAAACATTAATTTCGGGGTATGTTTTTCTAATTTTCTTTTAAGTTAATTCTAATTTTTTAATTTTAATTCCTTTTTTTCTTTTATCCTATACACTTCAATACAAGCAGAAATCCAAAGCCCTTGTAACCGGTGAAGTTCACTGTTTTCTTTACCCTTAACGTAATGTATATACTAAACAATGAACTTACCATTAACAAAATCCGACGAGGTTTTAATACACTAAACTATTTATTACAATACAATTAGACTATGTAAATACCGTAGCCAATTGCTAGCGGGCAACGGGGAACTATTTATCGCGTGTGATAGTCCTGGTAGTTATATTACCAAAAACCCTACCAGAAGTCAGTCACGCCACTGCTTGTACATACACCACACTAACCTTTCTGTCTTCACTTTATCCCCAGGTCGCTGGAACAATAGCTAACTTCAAAACGCCATTGGTAAACTTGATAACGTCCGGCTGTTGTACGGCAAAGCGATTTTCACTCCAATTGTTTTTCGTTCGCCGCTCCCCTCCGTCCGACCTCGCCTCATAGTATTATCTCTCACTCTCAAGCGTATACGCTACCCACGGAGGTCCCCCGTCTAGTAGAAAAACGCCGCTCATTTGCATAAGGCGCTTCTTCTTCTTCAAACGGCGATTTTTTTAAACCAAGGGGGTCAATTTTAATTCAATACTTCACAAACCTAACATGTATAGTTTTTGCCCTTTCGTTTACATCTCCCCAACTTTACCGGAAACAGAGTTTAAGCAAGGGAATTTTAAGCGATTTTGAAGCACGTCCAGCAGACGATGGAGAAATCTTGATTACGGCTACACGGACGTCTACAAAAAGGCACAATATTAGTAAGAGGCTTTGGAAATTGGCCGAGTTCTAAATTAAACAAGATGCCCAATGAGAATTAAGATAATCAGCTGCACCAACTGTGTGAATATTCGACATGCAACTATATTTTTCAGTTTTAAAGTCCTAATTTCGTGGCACACCAGCGGTCTCTGTCTCGCGCAATGTTAGTGGTGGAAGACGGAAAGGGATGAAAAATCCTAGCTCGGTGGACGAAAGAGTTTTTTTTTTGTCAAGATTCGGAAGGGAGGCGAGCTTGAGTCATCTACGATCCAGGAAACGCCCAGAGTGATCGGCCAGCATAAACTCCAGCGGAGCGAGTTGGAGAGTGTACAATTGATGAAATTTCTTTTAAGGACATGCCCAAAGTTTTCATTTTCCTTTATTTTTGTTCATTTTGCTGAAACCAGTAATATTATTATTCTCCCTTTATTCTATTTAATGTAATTATTTTATTGTTTTTTAATTCACTAGCTAATTATGTAGGCCCGAAATTTTATTCGTGCACTAATATGGTTAATATAGTAAGGAATCAACCTAAGTGAAATTTGTGTCCAACAGTAATTAAGGATAGTTTTATTTTACGATGTTTCGGTATCATTTAAAAATGTAATATTTTATACCGGTAATAAATTGTGCATATTTACCCCTTTAATTCCTAGTCATGTCGTTCTTGTCTATCATCAATTGTATTAAGATTTTACTTTTTTTTTTTTTTTTTAGGTTTCATACTTTATTTTCGTTACTTTTTTATTCATAAACCATAAATGGGAGCATCAGTCAGAACCTGCATATTTTGGTTATTGCCTACAAAACACAACGCATTTAACATCGAACACAACTTGTAAATGTATTTTATAACGGCTTTTCTTTCAGATTTCCTTAGGTTTTATTAAGAATTGCGATTCGCAATCAGTATAAGTTAGTTCCTTGGATAAGGTTGATAACTGCTCATCAGATATTCTAACGATACCATCAGCGAGGCATTTAAGATATCCGCAGCCGAAATTCAACAGAAATTTTGAACATCAGGTCGAGAATCGCTCCTAATATACACTGCTGGCTACCCAAATTGCAACACCAAGAAAGACAAGAGATATCACAACAAAATTTATTTTATAGATAACATGTTGACCAAGTATCAAATAATTAAATTTATAGACTTCTGTGAAGTGTGGTTCC
Source organism: Dolomedes plantarius (assembly GCA_907164885.2). Taxonomy (NCBI): domain Eukaryota; kingdom Metazoa; phylum Arthropoda; class Arachnida; order Araneae; family Dolomedidae; genus Dolomedes; species Dolomedes plantarius. Next base: position 118,729,416 of record OU015492.1, read on the forward strand.
TGCCAAAATCAGTAGCCAGAGTAGCCGCCATTGTTGGAGATCACCGCTGCCACACGCCTCGGCATTGATTCAAAGAGACTTTGGATGAGTTCTTGGGGTACAGCAGACCAAGCAGCTTCCACACGTTGCCAAAGTTGATCTGCTGTGGCAGCTGGGGATGGAATCTGGGTCAATCGTAGAACAACCATGGACTACATGTTTTCTATCGGCGAAAGATCCGGAGACCGAGGCGGCCAGAGAAGCAATTCAATCTGGCGATTGACGAAGAACCGTTGGACAATGCGTGCCACGTGTGGTCCAGCATTATCCTGCTGAAATATGGCTGTGGGCAAGCCCTGAAGGTAAGGAAGGACAACCGGCTCCAACACCTCGGACATGTAGCGCTGGCTGTTTAACGTACCGGCAATGCATACTAGAGGTGTGCGAGAGTGATATCCAATACCGCCCCATACCATAATACCCGGTACAGGACCAGTGTGGCGGTGCATAACGCGGCTGTTCAGCTTCCTGTCTTCACGGTGTCTCCAGACTCGAATGCGACCATCGTGGTGTTGCAGAGAGAAACGTGACTCGTCAGTAAAGACAATTTCATTCCATTCTGCCGTCCACATCATTCTGTCATCGCACCATTGGCGGCGGAGACGTCTGTGGTTCTGTGTCAAGGGTAGACAAAACAATGGACGTCTTGCGGACAGACCAGTCTGCTGTAAACGGCGTCGAATGGTACGCGCAGACACTGGATGATGCGTTACAGACTGCATGTGCTGTGCTATGGTTCGTGATGTGACTGAGCGATCCGTCACTGCCATGCGCACAATTTGCCTGTCATCACGTGAAGTGGTGCGCTGAGGTGGATGCGATCGAACACGCCGGTCCGTCGTACTCTCCTGCATCCAACGATCACAAATCCGCATTACAGTTGTTTGGTTTCGTCCAATACCACTACCGATTTCCCTGAAAGATATTCTACAATCTCGGTAGGCCACTATCCTTCCTCTGTCGAACTCGGATACTTGATCAAAAGATGATCGCTGTTTTCGACGAGGCATAATTGATCGTTTTTTTGAAAAAAACCACAAGGAAAACACAATTGCCGAACTTGAAATCTTCGAAATCTCCAAGCCTTAAATAGCGATTTGAAGTGGTGCCACAGGCGCGCTTGATGTGCGTCTGCGCTGAAATTCTAATCATTTGCATATCTCACCTCCGCTAATGCATGTTGTAAATTTCATGTTATTTGCATGTTTCCTTCAGGGTGTTGCATTTACAGTGGCCAGCTGTGTACACACTTGCTGATTACGCAGTTCTGATCCCCTGGAGCTCCTGATATTCATTTGTTGGACACCAAATATTAACCATTTGCATGTCCGGTCAAAACATCTTTACATGTGAAATTTCATTTCAATCGGACAATTCTTTCTTTAAGCATGATTTTTTTTTGTTTGTTATAGAGTTTACTTGTTGTTATTGTACAAGATGTGATACATTTCGGGTAACTAACACTGTACTTAGTGAACCAAGTTGTTGAAGATTTTGCAATTTCCGTTTTGAGTTACATGACTACACTTCGTTAGTCAGTCGTAAAATTTAGGAAGATATCGCATTCGAAATGAATTTTTTCCTTCATGGCAAATTTTGACTATGTCTTGATGATGAGCCCACTTCAAAGACAAAATCTTGTTCCAAGGCCTCTGGGTCCACTTCCGATATCTATATACTTGATATTAGGCACAATGTTTTATACTAGCCGGGCTTCTCCCGGCTAGGCTCGGGGTTCGCCTAACTACGATCAAGCCATCCGTGTAACATATTTATGTACTTCGGGCCCAACAAAAGAAAAAAAGGCCTAAAAATATGTTAAATTCAAGTCAATTTTCACCTCTGAGCCGATTGACTATAGGCTTAACAGAAAATATTTTCTAGTTTTTATTCTCTCCAGGCAATCGCATTTGATGGCCAACCCATTTCTCATTGTACAGAGGCTGTTCGCACATTTTTTAGACGATTTTAGTAAGCGGTAATAAAAAATCGTTTGCTGCAAAAGAAATAATTGTAATTGCACTATGTTTTTAAAAGTCAAAATTATCGTCTGTGGCTTGAAAGTTTTGTTTTTATACAAAATGGCGTTTTTAACAAAGCAGTGGTTCGAAGGCTACATTTATTCTCTTTCCGAAGAGAAATATGCATACTCCGTTATCCCAAAACGATGTGAGAGGCATGGTTTTGTGATATCTAAAGCGTCGATAGGTAATATCGTCAACAAGAATGGAAAAAAACGTCAAATTGGAGCCTCAAGTGGGACAAAAATTCCAAACAAGTATCCAAGGAAAAAACAGACATCTTCGACTATTGCAAAGGTACGTTGTTTAATGTTAAAAGAAAATCCCCCTAGTCAAAGGACAGTTGCAAAATCATTAAAATGCTCGGTCTCCACTGTAAACAAAATGATAAACGTTGATTTAAATCTTAAAGCGAAAAACTCAATGTGCATCGTCTTCTTCCAAATCATATCGCTGAATGCAGGACACGCTGCAGAATTCTATATGAGAAACACTTATCCTAAGAAAAATGGAAAACAATTGTCACAATAGATGAATCATGGGTGTATTTAAATGATTGCAACAACAAAAAAGCCATTCATTATCATAAAAGGGGAGAAAAAAATTTAAGTACATGGTTCAAAGAATCGAAAGAAAGTTTTTCTAAGGGATTCATGATTGTTGCTGGTTTTTCTTATAATGGCAAGTTAAAAAAAAAGAGAGTGGAAAAAAAGTCAAGATTAACTCCAAATACTATCAGGAACATATTTTATCGCCAATTTTTCTGAATGAAATACCATCGCTTTACCCACAGTGCCATTAATCTGTGAGACTCCATCAGGACAAAGCTAGCAGTCACACATCAAAATCCACTGTAAATTTCCTAAAAGAAATGGAACAAAAAACTGGTATCAAGGCCATACCCTTCACTGATATCCCTACTAAATCTCCCGATGTATCATCTATGGATTTTTGTGCTTTCGGACTTTTAAAATCTGCATTATCCAAACGTCGTCCCAAAACCCTTACAGGACTCTGGAAAGCTGTTCAGGAGGAATGGGATAGAATTCCTCTTCTGACACTTTAAAAGGCATTATTATACTGGAAATTGCGGTGTCGAAAGATAGTTTAGAATAAGGGATGTCAAATAGAACATTTAAAACACAACAATTTTATGTAATTTAGTTTTGTGAATCCAATATACATCGTCTAAAAATGTGTGAACAGCCTCTGTATTTTGATAAATTTAGTAAAGTCAGGGTGTTTAAAAAACGAAGTTACTAAAACAATAAAGTAAGCCACTGTTCAGAAAATATTACAACATAGGTATTTAATCGCTTAATTACGACTTGGACTATTTGCCACGAAGTGGGTGCAATATTTGAGAAAAAAATGACATTTTGATGTAATTAGAATTGCATAATTTGCTAATTTTTTTATGATCTGTTTATCACACTTGTAATATAAATTAAAAATTTCCTATAGTAATATATTCGTTCTGTCGTTCGCCAATAGCCAGAATCCATTCCTGGATAAGATAAGGTAATTTAAAAATAATGATAAAGATATTAAATGGTTTAGAAATTTGTATTGATCATATTTAAGAGTTTTGACTGTAAGAGACAATAATCAAATTTGAGTGTAAATGTCTCATTTATATTCTTTCTTCTGCGAAACTGATTAATGTCATATTTTCGCAGCTATCCCAGACGGAAATTATTGCATAAATAACCAAAAATTTTGTGAACAAAAAATTACGATGTCTCGCGATCCTGCTTTATTACTAAGTACATAGACGCATAAGCAACGACACATAAGCAACGACAAATTGATATATCTTAATAGAAGTAGTCATTCAGATTTTGTTCCTTTTAGCGGATGGAACGATAATAATTCCGCACTATCTTCAAATCTAATCGTGGGACCATTAGAAAAATTCGCATAATAAGAATATATATATATATATATATATATATATATATATATATATATATATATATATATATATATATATATATATATATATATATATATATATATATATATATATATATATATACAGAGAGGCTGTTCGAACATTTTTTAGACGATTTTGGTATGCGGTAATAAAAAATCGTTTGCTGCAAAAGGAATAATTGCTATTGTACTTTGTTTTTAAAAGTCTAAATTATCGTCTGCGGCTGGAAAGTTTTGTTTTTATTCAAAAGTATGCGTTTTAAACAAAGCAGTGGTTCGAAGGCTACATTTATGCTCTTTCCGAAGAGAAATATGCATACTCCGTTATTCAAAAACGATGTGAGAGTCATGGTTTTGTGATATCTAAAGTGTCGATAGGTAATATCGTCAACAAGAAAGGAAAAAAACGTCAAATTGGAGCCTCCAGTGGGAAAAAAATTCCAAACAAGTATCCAAGGAAAAAACGGAAATCTCCGACTATTGCAAAGGTACGTTCTTTAATGTTAAAAGAAAATCCCCCTAGTCAAAGGACAGTTGCAAAATCATTAAAATACTCGGTGTCCACTGTAAACAAAATGATAAACGTTGATTTAAATCTAAAGAAAGTGAAAAAACGCAATGTGCATCGTCTTCTTCCAAATCATATCGCTGAACGCAGGACACGATGCAGAATTCTATATGAGAAACACTTATCCAAAGAAAAATGGAAAACAAATGTCACAATAGATGAATCATGGGTGAATTTAAATGATTGCAACAAAAAAAGAGCCATTTATTATCATAAAAGGGGAGAAAAAATTTAAGTACATGGTTCAAAGAATCGAAAGAAAGTTTTTCTAACGGATTCATGATTGTTGCTGGTTTTTCTTATAATGGCAAGTTAAAAATAAAGAGAGTGGGAAAAAATGTCAAAATTAACTCCAAATACTATCAGAAACATATTTTATCGCCAATGTTTCTGAATGAAATACCATCGCTTTACCCACAGTGCCATCAATCTGTGATATTTCATCAGGACAAAGCTAGCAGTCACACATCAAAATCCACTGTAAATTTCCTAAAAGAAATGGAACAAAAAACTGGTATCAAGGCCATACCCTTCACTGATATCCCTACTAAATCTCCCGATGTATCACCTATGGTTTTTTGTGCTTTCGGACTTTTAAAATCTGCATTATCCAAACGTCCTCCCAAAATACTTACAGGACTCTGGAAAGGTGTTCAGGAGGAATGGGATAGAATACCTCTTCTGACACTTCAAAAGGCATTATTATCCTTGGAATTGCGGTGTCGAAAGATAGTTCAGAATAAAGGATGTCAAATAGAACATTTAAAACACAAGAATTTTATGTAATTTAGTTTTGTGAATACAATATACATCGTCTAAAAAGTGTGTGAACAGCCTCTGTATATATATATATATATATATATATATATATATATATATATATATATATATATATATATATATATATATATATATATATATATATATATATATATATATATATATATATATATATATATATATATATATATATATATATATATATATATATATATTTATATATAATTATTTTATATGCCTATTTCGCAATTAAATTATCTTTCTTTCAATGCAGTAAGTTTTACATTGGTCAAAAATGAATATTAGATAAATATGTCCGCCTCCATATTTTTCATTAATGAACTGTCTGAGTATGCAATAAATTATTTAGTACATTACGCTTCCCATCCCAAAGCTACAGAGAATTTTTTCTCAAGAATCGATCCAGTTGCTCTAATATATTTAAGTACATCATGGCTGGATGAAAATATACTTTAACATGTTATAAAATATTGTGCTCAGAAAAAAAATTGTATTATTTGGACGTATAAGGAAATTACATCATTCTCAGAAAAACTTTACAACTGGCATAGTAAATAGACAGAAATTTAAACAATAGATGGCAGCACCACTTCACTAAATTCAGTTTTGAATGCAGATATTTGGGTTCATGCTATTTTTAAACACATACACTGTAACACCATTGTAATGGTATTCAGGAACTTGTACGGAAAATATATTGATTTAAAAAAGCGGACTAACATTTTCATGAATTTTTGCTTTAGAGAGCTGAATGAAATATAATTTATTTACTCGCAAATTTAAATTATCCGATCAAGTTATTATATAACATTTGAAATTAAAACGAAACATTTCTGTTAATAGTCAGTTATTTTTTAATATAAGGTAAAACTATAAAGTTTTGAAATTCATGTTTATTATTTGGTAGTTATTAGTCCACTAGATATAAAATATCTCCTCTTTTCTCCATAAACAATGTTACACAATACTTTTTTTTAAAAATCTACTTACCTATCTCTCTCTCTCTCTCTCTCTCTTTCCATATATATATATATATATATATATATATATATATATATATATATATATATATATACAGTGATTTCCGCTTATAAGAATCACATTTGTTATTACTGTTTTTGATTCTTATAAGCTTATAAGCGGTTGATTCTTATAGCCGAAATTTAGGTTTTTGGACTGGCACACACACACACCTATATATACATATATTAGATAATTTAACATAAAATACTCTTTAATTTACGTTAATTATCTTTTATGAAAATTATTCTTTATAATTTTAAAAATACTACTTAATTTCTAAACCTGTAAGTAGATACACATGATTATAATAAGAGAAGAAAAAATCCAATATTTGTTACAACATACCTGCTTAACAGTTTAACATTTCTACTACAGGAAGGGTGCATGAAAAAGTTTTCTATGGTAGTTTGGCGTAATGAAATTTTCAGGAGGCTGTTTATGCCTCTTTCAATACCAATAGTCTCAGACGAAGATTCACCTTCTAGGTTACGTTTCACGGTTTGATAACGTGATGAATCTACTAATGTCACGTTTGCCTAAATGATAGTGGACACTTCCTCGAAGATTTATGTGTTTCAGGGTCCAGGAAGCAGCAACCAGGATGTGGGAGGTGGGAAAAAAGAGTCCCTGTGTTTGTTTATCAGTGGAGAAAAGTGAAATCGGACTCGGACGTGTTAGCAAAAGTACTCGGACGGGTTAGCCCTGGGTCAAGCTAAAAGGGCAGTGTTTAGATAAAGTGTTTAAAGGAAACCATTATGTTATGCCTACCAAATAAAGGGATGCATTTTACGACTGTATTTCATCCTATCTTATCACTCTTTCTTTAAAAAAAAAAGAAAGAAAGAACTTCGTGCCTTTTGAGGGTTTAAGTGGCTTTTTTGGAAAAATTAAAGGAAAGCGAAGAGTGTAAACTGATTCTTAAAACCGGTGGATTGATTTTTTAAAGCGAAAATTTTAACATGGAAATAATACAATTGTTTTTGTTTTTGCGATATTGATTCTTATAAACGGTTGATTCTTATAACCACTGATCACTATAAGCGGTGGTTACTGTATATATATATATATATATATATATATATATATATATATATACTTGCGCGTGTGTGTGTTTGTACATAGAGATGAGTATCAAAATCATGAAAACATTCAGAAACAACATGAAAACCTTTCTTAGTATCACTCAGGATAACATATACAGAGGCTGTTCACACATGTTTTAGACAATGTATATTGTATTCACAAAACTAAATTACATAAAATTCTTGTGTTTTAAATGTTCTATTTGACATCCCTTATTCTGAACTATCTTTCGACACCGCAATTTCCAGGATAATAATGCTTTTTGAAGTGTCGGAAGAAGTATTCTATCCCATTCCTCCTGAACATCTTTCCAGAGTCCTGTAAGGGTTTTGGGACGACGTTTGGATTATGCAGATTTTAAAAGTCCGAAAGCACAAAAATCCATATGTGATACATCGGGAGATTTAGTAGGGATATCCGTGAAGGGTATGGCCTTGATACCAGTTTTTTGTTCCATTTCTTTTAGGAAATTTACAGTGGATTTTGATGTGTGACTGCTAGCTTTTCATGATGGAGTCTCACAGATTGATGGCACTGTGGGTAAAGCGATGGTATTTCATTCAGAAAAATTGGCGATAAAATATGTTCCTGATAGTATTTGGAGTTAATCTTGACATTCTTTTCCAGTCTCTTCATTTTTAACTTGCCATTATAAGAAAAACCAGCAACAATCATGAATCCCTTAGAAAAACTTTCTTTCGATTCTTTGAACCATGTACTTAAATTTTTTTCTCCCCTTTTATGATAATAAATGGCTCTATTTTTGTTGCAATCATTTAAATACACCCATTATTCATCTATTGTGACAATTATTTTCCATTTTTCTTTGGATAAGTGTTTCTTATATAGAATTCTGCAGCGTGTCCTGCGATCAGCGATATGATTTGGAAGAAGACGATGCAAATTGCGTTTTTTCGCTTTCTTAAGATTTAAATCAACGTTTATCATTTTGTTTTCAGTGGATACCGAACATTTTAATGATTTTGTAACTGTCTTTTGACTAGGGGGATTTTCTTTTAACATTAAACAACGTACCTTTGCTATAGTCGAATATGTCCGTTTTTTCCTTGGATACTTGTTTAGAATTTTTGCCCCACTTTAGGCTCCAATTTGACGTTTTTTTCTTTCTTGTTGATGATATTACCTATCGACTCTTTAGATATCACAAAACTATGACTCTCACATCGTTTTTGGATAACGGAGTATGCATATTTCTCTTCGGAAGGAGCATAAATGTAGCCTTCGAACCACTGCTTTGTTAAAAACGCCATTTTAAATAAAAACAATACTTTCAAGCCGCAGATGATAATTTTGACTTTTAAAAACATAGTATAATTGCAATTATTTCTTTTGCAGCAAGCGATTTTTTATCACCGCTTACCAAAATCGTCTAAAAAATGTGCGAACAGCCTCTGTATTGTGTAATATCACCTGATTTCCCCTAGTAATTGAATTATAAAAGTCAGGAATTGTGGTAAAGAATATATTATACCTTTCTCCAGGGGAAAATCACGAAAGTTTCTGTAGATATGCTGGTGGTGGGTATCGGTTCCTAATTCTATCCGCTTAAACAGACCACAGTGGTTATATTATATATAAAGTGGGGGAGTTTGTGGAGAGCCAGAAAAAAATGCTTGATTCCACTTTCACTCTCTTCAAACCACTATTTGATGGATTTATCTGTATGTATAGGGGTATAATCATTCTGGAGAACTCCATCTACTGCAGGATACAAAGTTTGCACCATAGGATGGATCTGGTGAGCTAAAATTTCGAAATAGTCATTCCAAGTCAATCTCCCTTTTAAGGTTACTATAGGTCCTGAAGAATACCACAAGATACCATCTAATACTCGACATATCTGCCTCCATGAGTGACAGTTTAAATGAGACAGCCAGAATTTTTCGCTGGTGTTGATGTTCTCCAGACATACAGACGTCCTGTTGCGATGAACATTGTGAAGAATGTTTCGTCTGACAAATTGTCATATTTCGACATATTTCTCGATCAGGATTTGCACTTGTAGCACTATTGTGAACGACGTTTTCAATTTACATTGGGAATTTCTACTCTTCCGTAAATGCTTTGTTTCTGAAGATCTCTGATCACTGTAACGGTTGATACGGGAGCATGCAGACACAGATTGATGTCTGAAGTCATTTAGGTTGCAGTTGTTTTCTCTTTTCATGGCCCAATTCGTTTCAACACCGTCGCTTTCACCCAGCTTTTCCTTTCGTCCACTAGTTTGTCTCGCAGAGGATGTTTTCTTTGTATTCTCTATGCTGTTCGACTCTCGATACCATAACTCAGGAAACACAGAAAAGCTGGGGGTTACGGTAACAAATTCTCCAATTAGACGCGCTCCAAATATTTGTCCTTTTTGCAAGGACTGCAAGGTTTGACATTGTAAAGGCCGTTGACCTTATCTCCATTGCTGCTACCTGGCAGTAGAATAATATATACATTATATTCTATGAAAAATACCGGTGGCTAAACTTGTTTTTCAAGGAATACGGAGCACATTCAAGAACACCACTAATATTGATGTATTTCCATTATTTAAATAACCACCTGTGTTTATATATATATATATATATATATATATATATATATATACCGGGTGGCCATAATTAAACTGACAGTGCTCACAGTGTTCTGTAGCGCGATCTATTTGCGAGAATGACGCCACATTTTGTAGGAAGATTAAACAAGACGGGGGACGAAGGATTCCGCGAAAAAATAAATTAGTTCCAAAAGTCACCGCTAGGGGAATATTTGGCGCTGTGTAATAGAAATTAGAGTGTTAACAAATGCAAACCAATACGGAATAAAATTACCTTTTATTATGCACATTTTCTTATTTAGTTCAAGTGCAATATGGCTACACTTTTATAAAAGCGTAAAATCTACATAAACACCGATAAAGTCTCGTGATCTGCAATATCACGTACGCTGAGCAGAAGAAGTTCTTTATTCAAATTTCACGTTACATCCATTGGCACAGTGCCAGCTGCTTGGGTTTTAAAAGGCAATGTGTTACGTTTCGAATCAATCGGATTGAAAGTTTATGTGCAATGTCTCCTTCTTTAGTAGAGAGTGCGTTACTGGTCAAATTTTTTTCCTCAACCAGTGCAACTCGTCAGCCGCTCTTCGTGCTTTTAGAACGCACAAAAAAATGCGTAAAGGTATGCGTAAAGGTCCTGTGTCAGTTAATGGGCTAAAATCAATGGTTGCGACGTTTGAGAAAACAGGTTCTCTGAAGGTTCAGTCAGGCAGAGGACGAAAACCTGTACCACAGGATACAATCGAAGCAGTTGCCACGGCGATTGTCGACATAGGACCAGACAATATGAATAAATTTGAATAAAGAACTTCTTCTGCTCAGTGTACGTGATATTGCAGATCACGAGACTTTATTGGTGTTTATGTAGATTTTACGCTTTTTTAAAAGTGTTGCCATATTACACTTGAACTAAATAAGAAAATGTGCATAATAAAAGGTAATTTTATTCCGTATTAATTTGCATTTGTTAACACTCTATTTTCTATTACACAGCGCCAAATATTCCCCTAGCGGTGACTTTTGGAACTAATTTATTTTTTCGCGGAATCCTTCGTCCCCCGTTTTGTTTAATCTTCCTACAAAATGTGGCGTCATTCTCGCAAATAGATCGCGCTACAGAACACTGTGAGCACTGTCAGTTTAATTATGGCCACCCGGTATATATATATATATATATATATATATATATATATATATATATATATATATATATATATATATATATATATATATATATATATATATATATATATATATATATATATATGTGTGTGTGTGTGTGTGTGTGTGTGTGTGTGTGTGTGTGTGTATGTGTGTATGTGTGCGTGTAACGCCTCTACTGCGCATCTTTATAAAATCTAGTTCTTAGTTGCTAGTCCGGGAAAATGCAGTCGGGACAGAAATCCTGATTTCTGGAACTCACTTTGGTGGTTCAGTCGTCATAGCTAAAGAAAGCAAGACACGCTATAGTCCTTTAAATTCGTTTATTTACTAATAAAAACATCTCTGGATCCATCGTTTGCATGGTGATTCTTTTCAATGCTTAACTTGCTACGCTATTTCAGTCATTTAATTTCTTTCAATCCCGCACATTGCAATCGCGCGACGCGACGCTGCGCTGCGGACAATGACTTTCCAGTTCAACTTTCCTACATGCTTCTGAAATCATTGCTTTGTTTAAAACCCACCTAAATCACTTCTACAAAGTTCTCGAAAATCGCTGTGACGTCACCTTCCGGTGATGAGGCTATAATTCCCCCACTGTTCACCTAGTCCAAATATATATATATATATATATCAATTGAATTAAATATTAGCCACTCTAGTGATTCTGACTGTAATATTCTCCTTAGAAATTGAAAATCTAAAATATTTGCACTGCTTAAAAAGTGCCGGAACACTTTATAAACCATAAACACCCGCCCACATATGCATATTTGACAAAAATATCACAAAGGCTATAAAAAAAATCAAAATTTACGACACAGATAACAAGGGGAAAATAAAAAATGTCCTTATACTAATGGATTTCCAATACATTGCACTTTAGACCTCGTTTGCGGCATGATAGCATGCATGTAATGAAGATAAATTAATGTTCCTTGAAGGAGTGTAGCATGCGATTACACTGCATGTGACGCCTCGGGGCAGAATTAAGATAAAATCCTTCAGATACATATTTTTCCCCCGCTAAAACTTATATACAAGTAAAATTTCTCAATGTCTGGGCCTAATTTATCTTTCATGCGTTTTAATAAAATCTATTTATCAAGGTAACGATAAACATTTATTCGTTACTTACATTAAAATAAAAGGATGGTTTAAAAATATCACATTTCCTGAAATGTTCAGCGATATAATTCATAAACATTTTGTTACTTTTTCGTTATTTATATAATTTTTAGGCGGGAAATACGATGTAAAATACACAGATTTAGTAAAACACACAGAATTCTGAGATATTAAATAATAATAATTTTTTTTTAAATTTCAATCTATGTCTTAAGGCAATTCTTAAATATCAAATCCTTTTATTTTGGTCTTAGCACCAAATGTTAAATTGCTAAAAAAGTTTGTTAGTTTTTTATAATTTATTTGTAAATTTTATCTGAGTACTTTCATATTGAGGAGATCTTTAAGAATGATAAAATAATATTTATGAAATTGAAAAATTGACCGTTTTTCCTCTTGCTGACGTTTACACAATAATTATTTATGCATTGCTTTATTTACAGAATTAGGGTATATATTTAATATTGTCGTTAAGGAAAATTTTTTTATTATTAATATTCAAAGGTATTAATTCCAAGAAAGTATGCTATACGTATCTAAATAATTGCACTTTACAGAATTTTTTTCTGTCCTATAGATGAAACTAAGCGATTCTATATAAACAAAAGGTGCGTGATTTATATTTCAAAACTAAAATGGTCCATCACGTACCGTTTTTGTAGGAGATTCATTTTTCATATTTATAAAAAATGGTTACAGAGAAATATAACAGAGGCTTTATTATAGAAAACGCAAACACCGTCCATACATCGACATGTATGGACGGTAATGTATGCATTTTGATAAAATACATACAAAATTCTATAAAATAAATTATTTACAAATACATACATACATGCATACATACACACACACACATATATATATATATATATATATATATATATATATATATATATATATATATATATATATATATATATATATATATATATATATATATATATTTATTTATTTATTTATTTATTTATTTATTATTGCAATTTCGCTTGTTATATGAAGGTGTAGTTTGTACAAGTAATGTTACGTTCTCCCTGAATTGTAATGAAATCTTAAGAAATAAGAATTATTATAAATGGAATTTTGAGAAAGGTACTTCTTTCTTTCGTTCTCTTCTAAACTTAAGTTAAATATGAAAGAGTAAAGCATGTAGATGTTGTTAGTCTGTGAAATATATTATCAAGAAACATTCTTTACTAAAATATTTTATGCGAGTGTATGAGCGCGTATAAAACGCTCAATTCATTCATTATTCCCAAACCTCCTAGGACTCGAAAGGTTTGCAAATAAGTCAAAAACTGGAATTTATATTTTAAAGCATACATTTTGCGCTCTCAAGTAAATGGATTATTTTCAAATAAATTATACACAGTCCACGGGAATTTATTCCGGAAAATAATGTTACATTGAATATATTTCATAGAAATAATATTTGTCGAGTAATATGCAATAGAGTATAATTTAATTAGCGTATATCATATTCGATCTAATTTTTATTGGGGAAAGAATTTGAAAAGGATAATTTTAAAAATAAATATTGACAATGTATTATAAAAGCTTGTATTGCCATAAGATAAATTCTATTTCATTTCATTTTTGAATTACTCCTGCACATTTTATGTTAATTCTTTCCAAGTCTTCTCTCTCCTCCTACTAACAGTGGGTAAGGTACCGTTCATAATATACAACTATATACCTAGGTTAGTAAAATATAATGCAAGTTACGGACCTGAAAAAAGTGTGAACTACCGACAGGAGTTTTTTTTGTGTGATACAATTTCGTGATAATTACTGATTGCTTGCTATCTCAGATGAATGCTTCACATCTTTACGCCGCGCTCTGTATCGTGCATACTTCCAGTCAATTATGTGTTACCTACATGTGTTTTACTCTCACCAACAGCATGGTAGCCCCAGGAATTCTTACTCTAAATTATTGAGGACGTTGTGTAACGCTGTTAAATGTTGAATTTGCAATAGGGAAGAGGATCCCGCTAATTATTTAAGCTCTGGCCATTTCTGAATATGAGGAGGTCACAGATGAGTAAAAAAAAAAAAAAAAAAAACAATTCATGTACTGGAGAAAAGGGTTCAATTACCGTTATAGGTGGTTTTAGCTTCTCGCATAATACAATTCAGTGTTTATGTCTGACTGCTTGCTATCTCTGATAACTTTGTGGATTCACATATTCGTTTCACACCTTTAGGGCCGAATTTCAGTAACTTCACGCTAGAAACGTGCGTGTACAGGGTGTCCATAATTAAACTTCCCAACTTTAAAGTTGTCTACAGTCGAAGCTGTTGTTCAGAAAGTTATGCAATTTTTTGTAGGACATATTGAAGGGAGGGGAATTTATTTGAGCGAATAAAAAAATTAGTTCAAAATTTCACCACCATTGGGCGTTTTTGATGAATTTCGCATTTACGACTGGTTCTTAACTTAAGATTTCACCATCTTTTTATCCTACCACAATAACTCATACTCATTAAATTTTACTATCCTTAAAGTGATTGCAAAGTCTATCGGAAACCTATTCGATTAATAACTTTCGAACAAAAGATTTGAAGGAACGAAGAAGAAACAAATATGCAAATTTAGTTTTGCCGACGTAGAGCAGAAGCTGTTATAAAATCTAGAAACTTTCATGGAGATTTTCATTTCAGCGTGCTTGCTATTGCCAATCAGAATGTCATCATTACGATTACGAGAACGAACTTTGTTAGTAAAATTATTTTACTAAAACGATGATTCAGCACTAGTTACTCTACGAAAATTTCGAAGTTTGAAGGGGATACGAAAAGGTCCATTGACTGTTAAAGGTCTTCGATTAATAGTGAACAAATTTGAAGAAACTGGTTCTTTTAAAATTCGTTCTGGAAGAGGAAGGAAACCTGTTTCCGCAGAAGCTGTAGAGAAGTTTGCGCTTCAGGTGGAAGAGCACAAAACTTCCAACGAACAGGCCAGTGTCCGTCGTGTGGCAGAAGCATTGGATCTACCTTGTTCAACTGTCCAGAACGTCATGCAAAATATCCTTCTGTATTATCCGTACAAGCTTCAATTTTTGCAGAAAATACTTACACACGATTTCGAGACTCGACAGCGTTTCTCACTTCAGTTTCTTTCTCGCTTTGAGGTTGATGCAGAATGGACTTGGAATATCCTCTGTACACGAAGCACACTTTTATTTGGACGGTTCGGTGAATACTCCAAACTGCCAAATTTGGGAACCAGAAAATCAGCGTTTAAGATTAGATGTTCCGATGCATTCACCGAAAGTAACCGTGTGGTGTGAATTTTCTGCATTTTTTATTCTCGGCCCGTATTTCTTCAAGGAATTAAGTCCTAGAGGTCCAGTAACACGCTCGGTCACCGGGGAGCGATATGCATCCTTGTTACTGAATAAAATTGTTCTGGATCTGCAATCACGTCAGTGCCTTTCACGCACAATTTTTATGCAAAATGGAGCTCCTCCACACATTAGCCTTCGTGTTAAGAACGTTCTCAAAAATCACTTTACAGATGAACGTGTCATCAGCCGCCAATTTCCTAATTTGTGGCCTCCCCGATCCCCAGACCTCAACCCATGCGACTTTTGGTTTTGGGGGCATGTGAAACATTTAGTCAGTCTTGATAATCAAAGAACTATACCAGGTCTGAAAGACAACATTTCACGCCATGTTTTCAGCATTTTTCCGGACACACTGCGGTCAACTGTAGAACATGCTATCTTAAGTTTTCAAATTTTAGCTGAAAATGATGGCTGTCGCGTTGAACATGTTGCAATATTTTTTTAACTATATTAAATGTTGGCTAAATGTGTAATTTATCAAAAACGCCCTCTGGTGGTGAAATTTTGAAAGAATTTTTTTATTCGCTCAAACAAATTGCCATCCCTTCAATATGTCCTACACAAAATGTCATAACTTTCTGAACAATAGTTTCGACTGTAGATGACTTTAAAGTAGGGAATTATGGACACACTGTATATATTTAATTTTGTGCTATCTGTATTTTGTTTATCCACCAGTATAATAGTTATAGATATTACTGGTTTAAGTTATTCAGAATGCTGCTCAAGATTGTTAGGTATGAAACATGCAGCGGTTCGGACGATGATCCAGCTGTTTAGTAAAGTTCGGGATGTTTCTCGATATCAGGAGCTCACAAGTGTTCCTGATATTTCTCTATGAATTATCTGATATGCTCCTGGAAAGAATGCTGTAATTTCTGCCACGTGGTAATGGAAGAATACGACACAGTCTCCTTGTGTTTTGCATTTAGAAATTTCCAAAGTAAAAGACAAACTGTAATATATCTACAGATTGCTAGAAAAAAGTCGACAGTACGACAGTACAAAAAAGGCTGCTCAATACGTGGTGACATTGTATTACCTTTTTTTATAGAGAATTGCTGATTTGTATTTTCGCTACCGTTAAAATAAAGAATTTTAGCCAACCTTATGCGTCAAAATTGCATTACAAATCTAAAAAAAACGTTTTTTCTTAACCACATTTGGTATCAATTGTAGATTCCAGTTTTTCCTTTCATTCTGAAGGAGATATGTAATCCTTAACTAATTTCATAGAAAAGTTTTTATCTTTGAAATTAAATTAATACATATGTTCATAAATGAATACATAATATGCCATTTCTTAAGGTAAACAAGCAGTTTACAATATATTTACCTCAAAATCCCTTTTGAATATTAAAAAAGTATTTCCTCTTTAATATAAAACAAATTTTTTATCTTTGAAACTTAATTATTACATATTATGTGCATAAATGAGTATATAATATGCCATTTCCTAAGGTAAACATGCAATTTACAATATATTTACCTCAAAATCTTAAAATGTTTTATGGCATTTTTCTACCATATCATGTTTTAGATATTTCCTTTTGAATATTAAACGGGTATTAGAAGTTTCAGCTGAATTCCAATGTCGCCATGGAGAATAAAAGTGAAAGAAATACACTTTTTTTCAGTTCAAAACATCGCTCAAACCTGACAGTATTTCCAAGATAAATTACGATATTATTTTAGGATCCGAAGTTTAAGACTTTGATGTGTGTGCCTGATGACACTTTGAACTCAAATCGACGAAAAACATTCCCTCTCCTTCAAAGAAAGAGAAAATTCGATGCTATCTCGAGGAATAATTATTTAAAATGGATATGAAAAACATGCTATGATTTTCTTACTTTGTTTGATAAGCAGAAATACAAAATATATTCCATTAAATATAAGATATGTGTACGCTCGTAATTAAATTTATATCAGCATTAAAATTTTATTAAATAAAAAATACACTTCGAAAATTGAAAAAATATTTATATAAAGTTCCTCTGCATTAAATTGAAATTAGAAATTAGAATGAATATATATATATATATATATATATATATATATATATATATATATATATATATATATATTACATCTAATATAACTAAAAGTAAATAATTCCACAGAGCAAGATAATTATTAGCAGGGGGAAAAAAATTATCTTTCTCTGTTGCTTCTTACTGTTAATAATTATCTTGTCCTGTTGAATTATTTACTTTTAGTTATATTTGTCGGTTTTAAGTATGAGGATTTGTTGCAACTGCGCAATCTGTTATTGAAAAACAGAAATTTTTCAACGCCAGGGTAGGTTTTCTGTTAATTTGTTCGGCTGTCTATGCCCTCTTTATACAAATTATTTCGTGCTGAATTATTTACATTATTTGTGTTATATTACCCCTAAGAATCACATTATAATCAATGAAAAATATTCAATCAATTTTTTCTTGACCTATTCGTTTAAAAAATTATAATCTAAATCATCATTACTGAATACATTAGTTATATTAGTCGGAGTCTATCAATGAATGTTCCCGAATGAATCCCCCAATGAATGTTTTCAAATACGAAGAAAAATCTGTGTTATACAATTGAATATATATTTCCCTACCCACCCCATCGACTTCCCTTCTTCACACATACATCTATATATGTATGTCTCTGTGTGACAATAAAACGAAATATATAATTTACCACAAACTACATCCATGAATTTTGAACTTATTTTTTTTCTTCGTTTATTTCAACTTGAACAATTTTGTAAAGTACGGTCAAGGACGCTAGAGTCTATGTTTCCGTCTTATAACCTAAAACTGTGCAATATATGAAGCAGTAAAATATCAATTAACGTGTTCCCCCAAATATCCCAACAGAATGGACCCATATTGGAAACTGTAAATATGCTGATGAAATTAAATTTAGGCTTCCGGAATCTAAAAGTCCCAACAGGGCCTGAATAGTATCGCAACACACACACACACACACATATACCAGTATAGTCATAAGTTCGGGGACTACCCTCCCCCCTCTTGCTCGGTGTGGGGGGGAACCAAATAACGATGTAGTTTGCAAGTCTGGTTATCTGCATACGCGTGAGACATCACATGACACTTTGCGAAACTGATAAGGAGCGCAGCTCACCTTTTTGTCTGCAGACTGTCAGCCTATAATGTCGATGTAGCAAAATGTCCTTTTTGGAGCAACGTACCAACATTAAATTCTGCTACAAATTAGGAAAAACCACTGCAGAAACGTTACGGTTACTGAAAAAAGCGTATCGAGACGAAGCTATGTGCAGATCGAAAGTTTTCAAATGGTACAGCTTGTTTTAAAATGGGAGAGACGCTGTTGCAGATGATCCGCGAAGTGGGTGGTCAGTGATCCCACAAACGGAGGCGAACATCCAACGGTAGGAGCAGTGGTTGTTTGGTTGGTTGAAGTTTATTGGCGCCAGGTCCAGAAAGGACAAGCTGCGCCAAACACAAGATAACATCGTCAACAAATGGTATGTACAAGTTCTTCGTTGTCTCCGGGAGGCAATCCGTGGTAAACGTCCACACGTTTGGAAATCCAACATGTGGATGTTGTTGCATGACAATTCCGGCGCACCGATCCCTGATGGTGCAACAAGCCCTTGCTAAACACGTCACCACATTTCTGCCACATCCCCCGTATTCCCCAGACCTCTCTCCTTGCGATTTCTACCTGTTCCCGAAACTAAAAGATCGAATCAAGGGCAAGCGGTTTGCAAATGCCGAAGAAGTGATGGTAACAGCAACAACCGCTTTACGACAGCTCTCACGCAAGTTTCCAGGACTGTTTCCAGAAGCTGTATCAACACTGGCAGAAGTGTATAGTTGCGAAAGGACATTATTTTGAAGGTGGTTGTGTTCAGAAGACTTTGTAAGTATATTAGTTGTTGTAGTAAATAAAGTCCCCGAATTTATTGACTGTACGTGTATATATATATATATATATATATATATATATATATATATATATATATATATATATATATATATATATATATATATATATATATATGGTATATGTACAGGTTCTTCGTTGTCTAAGTTTATTTTAGAAGTGATTTATAGGAAAATGAAATTTGAACATTTTAAAAACCAGATCCTAGTCTTTCATTTAAAAAAATTATCACCTTCGAGTGAATTATGGATATTTTTAGAATTCAATCAAATGATGTATAAAGAATTTAATCATATGATAAATATTTGCTTTATGGTCATAAACATTTTTATTGGGAAATATTTTTATTTTCATTATTTCATCAATAATGAATTTGCCACCTATAGCGAACTTTCTTTTTAATCCGGAAGTAGGACTACTGTTTGCCAAAAAATAAGAAATGTGAATTTTTTAAGCAGTGAAAAATTTATCGCTCATGAATAACCCAAAACTCTCTTAGAATAATTTATTTTTCTAGGGAGCCATTGGATAGGGCGAAAAAATACGAGAAAATTGGTGCTCAAATATTTTCATTCGGAAAACTGAATTTACACACGAATTTTATTAGGCGTTTCAAAATCCCTGTTGTTGTTTATGAGTGAATTAGTCAGCGAGGGTACAGTTTAAATTTTAAATAAACGTATCACAAATACTTACAAACTAATTAGCAATTTATATACTACAGTGGGATATTTCTCACATGTTTT
Organism: Dolomedes plantarius; assembly: GCA_907164885.2. Classification (NCBI taxonomy): domain Eukaryota; kingdom Metazoa; phylum Arthropoda; class Arachnida; order Araneae; family Dolomedidae; genus Dolomedes; species Dolomedes plantarius. Next base: position 118,749,758 of record OU015492.1, read on the forward strand.
ATGTAGATTAAATAAACTTATTTCTTAAAATATGAAATTAGTTTGCTCTTTATACTTTGTAGTTAAAAGTTTATTTTAGAAGTGATTTATAGGAAAATGAAATTTGAACATTTTAAAAACCCGATCCTAGTCTTTCATTTAAAAAAAATTATCACCTTCGAGTGAATTATGGGATAGTTTTAGAATTCAATCAAGTGATATATAAAGAATTTAATCATATGATAAATATTTGCTTTATGGTCATAAACATTTTTATTGGGAAATATACAAACAACCATTATCGTTTACGGTAAAAATATGCTTGGAGATAAAATCAACTTATATCAAAAGATGGCAGCACCTCTACTTTTCACACTCTCTCAAATTACTTATCGTTCTTTATTGATTTTATCTAGCTACTATGAAAATATTCAGTTTTAGATATTAATATATATTTAATTGCTTGCTACATTCCGTCCAGTTATTTTCGATAAGTACGGAAAAAATTGTAAAGTATAATTCAATCTGATACTTAAAATATACCATAAATTATTCAGTCATTAGCACATTCCTGAACTGAATTTTGTGAATTGAATTATGATGAATTTGGTTGGAGGATTATGAAGGATTGAGTAAACCATGTCCGGAAAAATATTTAAATTAAAATTTTATATACACACATACATATATATATATATATATATATATATATATATATATATATATATATATATATATATATATATATATATATATATATATATATATATATATATATATATATATATATATATATATATATATATATAAATATATATATATATATATGACGGAAGCATCTAGCATCCGCCTGCCAAGTGTGGAATAAAATGATGGAATATATTCTACCAATGAGGGAGAGTGAATGTATACAACGTGACTTGCAGTAAGGAGTATTTGTTTGTTCCGATATACTCGTAAATAATAGCGATGAATATTGTGCCGGATCCTTCACATGTATATTCTTGAAAATAACGTTTGGATGTGGAAGATTTTGGTTTTGCTGAATTATCTGTGACATATTGTCTAACAATCATCATATATTTATATGATGCGATCGTTTACTTCATTCTTTCTTCAAATTACTTATTTTTGTTGATATTCTGATTTTATCAATAGTACACCTTGTATGTTAATAATTCATTCTACATTCTTATTCAATAATTTTTTGTCTATTTGCAGTGAGTGGATGTGAAATTTGAATATCATTGTCTCAATTGCTATGAGTATGTACTGTTCCGGCTCAATTTTATTGCCACAGATTTAAATAATATTAATCTAACTACATTATGTGATACTGAATTTTAAAATATATTTTTTTATTTTCCTACCTAAATCACTTAATAATGTAAATCAACCCCAATTTATTTTATTTTCCCTCGTTAAAGAGATTTTATATAACTATATTCCTCAGAATTCGAATGTAAGAAACATAACCAGTAAAGAAAATACTGAATAATATAAACATAAAATGTTATCATTAAACTTAAATGTCAACATTAAAATTCTTAGCAATATCTGTTTATTTAGAAATTGATTCTTTAGAATTTATAACGTTGCTTCCAGTATTTTATTCTTTTCACAACAGATGACAGCACTGCAATTTATAAAACTTTTAGTTTAGTTTTATTTCTATAGATGGCAGCACCAAATGTTTACCACATGTCTGAAAATCAGCAAATTTTCCGTACTAGTGAAGAAATACGTAAAAAAAAATATGATGAATAATAAAAGATTAGGTGACAGATTAGATGACAGTACTGCTGAAGTACATTTTATAAGAAAAAAAATGAATGCACAGACGCTAGATTCTGTGAAATGATGATCATCATCTTTTTCCAATATGTCAACCTGAAAGATTCGAAATGATTTGAAAAATTTTATCTGACACAATAAAATCTGATAAGTATTACCTGTTTGTTGTTTCTTATCCTATGTCATCCGAATTATTGAGATGAGATCCATAAGGTTGTTGACCCGAAGAAAATCAATGACGAGAATGGAATTTGAAATGAGACCCTCCCTGTTTACGCCCAGACACTCATACGCGCTCCGGGGAGACCTGCTGGACATGGCACTTGGTGCAGCTGGAGAAGATCGTTCTGCCCTTGTGAAAAGGAAGGATCCAGATGTGTCCACTAGCAAGTCTTTATAACACAGTTTGGGAGCTTCTATCGGAATTAAGAAAAAGGGAAGTACCTGGGCGACTATTTTTGTACCAGTGAGGGGGGGGGGGATTCAGTCACGAGATATTATCCAGGACCTTTCTATTAGAAAAGTGTCCAAGGTAAGTAAGAGAAGTGCTAGAGAGAGAAATATCCTCGCAGCCCTTCTTAGAGTATTTGTATGAAACCATATGGCCATCAATATTCACACCGGAAGAAATCCACTGGAGGTGAACAGTATGAAACTGAAAAATCAACTTCAGCTCCGATAAGACAGACATACTGATTCTATCATTCCCAGTAGTAGAATTACCAAGATGTCGAAGCGAGCTACGGTTATCGGACAATATCCACAGATCACCAAATTCTACCTTAAAGGATGAAAACAGAATATATATAAAACAAAAATTTGTCAAATGTTATTAATACGCAGAAATAAAACATTTCATTATTTAAAGGTATGACGAAAATTCCAGCAATGTATTTTGAAATCAATTATGAACTAGGGTATCATATTTAGTACTTTCAATGCAGCCTATTGGTTAGTGACTGCGATGTGTAACACGTCAAGGAAATACAAAATATCATAAGATTTAATTCGAGTAATCCTTCGTTATATATCGATTCAACTCTGAGTGAATGAGCATTTCTAAATCGAATATAAATGTGTTGTTAGAAACGTAGAAACTGTTTTATGACAGCATACATTTTGTTGACACCAAAAATTTTGCTCCGTTCTTTATACCTCTTATGTTGATATGTCTCGAGTCGTGGAGGAAGTTGATTTCCTGGTTCCAAATGTTGTTAAATGGAATTTTGTTACATATAAATTTACAGTTTTTTACGTTAAGTAGATTAAAGCAATGTTATATTTAATAATTACTGAGTTGTATTTTTATTGTATTAAACAACTAACTGGTGAAGGAATATGCATATTTTCCCTCGATATTTTCTATAAAAATGGTAAGTGAATTGAAACGCGGGGAATGGGTCTGTGGTCAATTCTGTGGTGAATTGAAACAAAAATAGAAATGTTTATTATTATTTAATGTATTATTTTTTAATCACAGCTAATAAACAATTGACTTGAAAATTAACTTGCACTTTGTAAGCAATCACAGTTGGAAGCAAATAGCAAATTTCAATATGAATATTCATATGTTCTTGTTAAAATTGTTTTCTTATTAGATATTCAGGTATGTGATGCATTTTTTACGCCCAGGGTCAGCGGAGTGTCGTTAGTAAATCGGTTATTCTTAAGTTAAAATAGAAGTTAAATATAGTGTAATTACCTGCTCACGCTAAACGCAGAGGGGAGAGGTAAAATGGGGTCAGCTATAATTTATTCTTAAATGGGGTTACTGAGTTTATTTCAACTTTATGTGTAAGAGAAGAATTAAAGGATGTATCAAACTGTCACCGTCTTGAATGAGAGATTCGGATTTATTTCTTCGAGGTTTTAAAAATTTGTCGGAAGCCATATTAAATGTAACATACTTCTGCTTCCTATCACTGAGGTTAGTTCTAATTTATCAAAAGGAGAAGAAATAAAAGACAGGCCAAACTAGTTTGACTTAGAATATAAAGTGCATCTTTAAAATAAATATTGAATAATTAAATTAACAGTTTCTGAAAGAATTAACATCTGAAAGACAAATGGCTCATACTACGTTACTACAGTTTATAACATTTTAATTAAAAGAGAATATATGTATTCTTATAAGACTGAAGGAATGTGTTTCCTTGCGCAATGAATGAACCTAACTGACAATAAATTCTACTTCTGCTACAAAAACACTATTATTCGTTTTTCATAAAGGACAAATAGCTTCTGGACATGCTTCATTCTTTAGATTGTTGTGAATTTCGTGGAAGCTCTCAAAAATAAAAAGCTATTCCACTTAGATACACAAATTTATTAATAGGCTTCTCGGTCTTGAAAGCTTCTAATATTCCCTGAGGTAAATATTTTAAAATCACTAAGCAATTTGAAATGTTACTCAAGAATATGTGGTAAATTTTATTTTACCTGAACAAAATTTTAAACATTTGCTTTCAAAATGTATGAAATTCCTAATGTTTCACAACGGGTCACTGTCTTCAAATATAATAATCCAGAAGTGTAGAAAATGTGGAAGAAGAAAATTTTCTCGTTAAATTTATAGACGCGAAAATTGGGTTCAACTACAAGTAATGGCAAAAGAAAAAATAGTTCTGGCAGTAAGGATGATTTGCAAGACATATTATTAGTGTTATCATTTTCCTGTTCTATTGTATATTTGTAGTTTATTACATGTCCTTCTCAAAGTCTTACCTCAAAACAGTCATAACTTTCTCTCTCTCTCTCTGTTTGTATATATATACATATATATATATATATATATATATATATATATATATATATATATATATATATATATATATATATATATATATATATATAGAGAGAGAGAGAGAGAGAGAGAGAGAGAGAGAGAGAGAAAGAGAGAGAGCCAGCCACATCTCACCGAAGCAACGGTGGCTCTGCGGTAATCCCAATGTCCCGGGTCCTAAAGCCGCCGTAGGGGTGCAAGAACATAGTTTTTTTTTTTTATTTGCTCTGCATGCGACCTCTATGCAAATTTATGAAATATTTATATCATTTTTGGTTCTAGAGGTTTCTGGAATAATCCCCACACTTCCGGTGGGAATGTCGGGAACGTTCCGGAGGTGTATTTAAGGTGATGTTCCCCGCAATCTCGTCAATATAATCTGTTGTGATCTTCGCTTCGTGCCATTTCCGTTTTCATCGAAATCATCGTGACAATATATATATATATATATATATATGTATGTACACTGAAGAGACAAAAAACCTGGTAAAGACGTACGAATGTAAATAACGGAGATAAGCAACCAATCAGCTTAACGCGATACAGTCAGCAATGCCTACATAAGACAACAGTTGTTTAACGAAATTGTTAGATTGGTTCCTGCTTTTGCAATGGCAGGTTATCACGATTTATGTGACTTTTAACATGGTGTTATAGTCGGCACACGAGAGTTGAGACAGAGCATCTCCGAGGTAGCGATACAATTTGGATTCTCGCACACTACCATCTCACGAGGGTACCGTGAATATCAGGTATCTGGTAAAACATCAGATCTCCGACAGCGGTGCGGCCGGAAAAAGACCTTTAAAGCACTGTACCGTCTTCGACTGACAAGAATCATTAAGCGAGATGGACGTACATCACTTCCTCAAATTGCTGCGGATATCAATGTTGGGGCATCAAGAAGTATCAGCGTTAGAACTGTTCCAAGGACCGTCATTGATATAGGTTTTTGGAGCTTCAGACCCATTCGTGTACCGTTGTTGATAGCACGGTACAAAGCTTTACGCTTTGCTTGGTCCCGAAAACACCTCTATTGGACTGTCGGTGACTGGAAACACGTTGTTTGGTCTGACTAATCTCGGTTCCAATTGTATCGGGCGCCTGAACGTGTACGGGTATGGAGACAACCTCATGATATCATGGACCATACACGTCAATCGGTGAATTTTCAAGCTGGTTAAGCCTCTGTGATGGTATGGGGCGTGTGCAGTTGGCGCGATATGGAACCCCTGGTACGTCTAGACACGACTCTGACAGTTGACGGGTACATAAGCATCCTGTCCCATCATCTACACCCATTCATGTCCATTTTGCATTCCTACGGACTTGGACAATTCCAACAGGACAGTTCAACAGTCCCTCCCTACACGTTGAAAGTTGCTACCGAGTGGCTACAGGATCACTCTTCTGATTTTAGACACTTCCATTGTCCACATAAATCCCCAGACATGAAATTTATTCAGCATACATGGGAAGCCTTGCAACGTGCTGTTTAGAAGAGATCTCCAACCCTATGGCACTCCTATGGATATGAGGACTTTCCTCCAGGATTCACGGTGTGAATTGCCTCCAGGATACCTTCAGACATTAGTCGAGTCCATGCCCCGTCGTGTTCCAGCATTTTTTGGTCTCGTGGTGACCTACACGATACTAGGAAGGTGTACCACTTTTTTTGGCTCTTTAGTGTATATATATATAAAACAGTTACGTAACTGACTCAATGACATACAACGCACAGACCAAACCGCTGGACCTAGAGGGCTGAAATTTTGCATGGCGATTCTTCTTATAGTGTAGGGGTGCACTAAGAAAGATTTTTGAAAAACTCTTCTTAGATTTTTTTAAATTAAATTTTTAAGCTGTTTATATATATATATATATATATATATATATATATATATATATATATATATATATATATCAACGGAATACTGCTCAAAACATATAATTCGCAAACCAAAATGAAATATTTTCTGCTAGCGTCTACTAATATTACTGAGAGAACGCTTATTTATTTTCGATAATTTGTTGATTAGTTTGCATATACTTAGGAGTAAAATTATTTATATCGTCAAAATTTAGATTAGTTTATTTTGCAACATTTTTATTAAAGAAAAAGTAACATACAATTTCTGCTGAATAAATAATCTTTTCTCATTACTTAAAGTAATACAATAATAAACATAAAACTTTTTTTTCAAGCACTGTAAATTATTCAGTAATAAAAACACCTCTTTAAGTGCTAAAACTTTGATCCTTAATGCTCTTTTTCAGTTTCTTTCCGTTTATGTTACAAATACTATTAAATGCAACATAAATCAAATTAAATTATTCAAACAGAAATCTGTTGAAATAACCCATGGATTTAATAAAATAATGAAAAGATTGAGGAAACCATATTTAATTAAAGTGAAGTAAACATCTGCAGCTGAAAAAGAAATTACACAAAAACAGTTATTACACAATGGAAGACTTGTAAGCACAGAAAACAAAAGCGTTGAAATTATTTTTTTAGTCTCTTTTAACATATTACGGTCGTTAGACTAAATTACCTCCCCCTTTATTCGTGAACTTGGTATTTAAAAATAAATGCACATAAAAATTTGAAGGATATTCGTAATCATGGGAATAGACCGTATCTAGCAGTTGGGCTCTTAAAGTTTTGAAATAATTATAGGTTACTTAGTGTGCCATTTACTTCTTTGAATGTTTGGTCATTGGTTGGGAAAACTAATCTTCTTTCTTTCTTTAACTCAGTTGTTATTTTCATACTATCAATGATTTAATGGGTTATAAAGTTGTAACACTTTTCTAAATTATATATAATCAGACACAGAACATGAAAAATCATATTGATAGGGTTATACAAATATAAAATGAAACAAAAATTCCATAAAATCTTTCATTCCCGGCAATTGAATCAAATAATCATATTCATTATATATATATATATATATATATATATATATATATATATATATATATATATATATATATATATATATATATATATATATATATATATATATATATATATATATATATATATATATATATATATATATATATATATATATATATAGTTCGGTGTCTGAGTGTGTTTATTTAATAGATCATACTCATCAGAAACAATCCATTGGTTTTTAGACAGTATTGACACCGCTGATGAAGAAATGCTGTCAAAAACCGTATTCATACTTTTCTTTACATGTTGGATGTTCCTGGCTTCATGTAGCTTTAGAGCTATTACTGGTTTTCTCTTTCATCTTATTCTTATTTATATATATATATATATATATATATATATATATATATATATATATATATATATATATATATATATATATATATATATATATATATATATATATATTTATTTATTTATTTATTTATTTATTTATAGCCGCCGAAACCCTAAAAAATTTCCTCTAAACGTTCGACAGCTGGCATGAGACAAGCATGATAATACGCTTGTGTAGGTGTTATTCAGACATACGCACGTCCTATTGCAGGGCACAAAGTGAACACTGATTCGTCTAACCAAATGTCATATTTCAACGTATCACTAGACCAGGATTTGTGCTCGTGGCACCACTGAAGAGGACGGTATGTTTTCACCTTGGGAATTACTACTCTGCTGTAAATGTTTTGTTTTTGAAGTTTTCTCTTACCTGTAATGACCGGTACAGGAGCCTCCAGATTAAGATGGAGCTCTACGGTCACTTTGGCAGCAGTTGTCATCTCTTTTGATGTCACAGTCCGCTTCAACATCCGTCAGTGTCTTTCACTTAGCTTTCCCTTTCGTCCACTATTCTGTTTCACAGAGGATGTCTTTCCGTGAACTCTGTATACCATCATGACTTCCGGTATCATAGCTCGGTAATCACCCCCCAAAATGGGGGATGTTGCAACAGATACTCCAATTAAACGCGCTTCAACAATTTGCTCTTCTGCACGGTCTACAAGGTTTGCCATTTTACGCTATCCCCCGAAGAGCCTGATTCCCATACTTTCATTACTCCTACTTTAGAGTAAAATAATGTATACACTATATTCTATAAAAAAAAATATTGGTCCCTAAACTGTGTGTGTGTGTGTGTGTGTTTGTTTGTTTGTATACAATGGTGCCTCAACTGATGAGTTTATTTCGTTCCATGACGGAGCTCGTAACTCGAAATACTCGTATCTCGAATCAATTTTTCCAATTGAAATAAATGTAAATGCAATTAATCGTTCCGGCCTCCCCCAAAACACCGTGGTTTTTTGTTACATATCTTTAAATAAGAAAAATGTGCTTATAAATGATGAACATTGTATAAAAACGCAATAAAATGGAATATACTGCAATAAACTTGTTTTATTAAGTGTAATGTAAAACATTTATCTTGCAGATCAGACTTGAAAATGCTGATGAAAGAGGAGGAGAAAGGCGGAACTGAATAATTAAACCTTATTCTTTGTTTTTTGACCAAGGTCATCCCATCCCCTAGACCCCATGGGAGTTCCAGTGTGGAGGAGGGAATTGAAGTTCTTTCTTTGTGAGAAGTTGGATGTTGTTTGGTTTCGGAGAGCGACTCAAGTGTGGGCAGAGCAAACTGCCTCGGGTGATAATTGTTGAGTGTTAATCTCTTGGTTTAAGACTGGATAGTGATCTTAAAATAATATGTATACAACTGTAAAGTAATTGTACATAAAGGATTCAAGTATTATATGCTGCTCGTGTTCTTATTTGATGAGCACGTAACATGGCGTGCTCTGCGCAAACTAGGGGCGGGGTATATGAAGCTTGCTCGTAACTCGAAGCAAAAAATCTGCCGGGAGAATGCTGGTATCTCGAAAAACTCGTAATTCGAGTTACCACTATATATATATATATATATATATATATATATATATATATATATATATATATATATATATATATATATATATATATATATATATATATATATATATATATATATATATATATATGCAGGGGGGGCTGATTGAATGGCTAAGGCGCTTGCCTTCGGTACCAGAGTATGTGGGTTCGAGTCCCAGAATTGGCATGGATGTTCGTAGCCGTACGGAATCGGCTTTAAGCAGTAGTTCCCAGACTAGTTAGCCCTCGTGTAGCAAAAAATGACCGTAGTACTGCAAAACCAACCCCCCCCCCCAAATATATATATGTATATCTATCTATATAATATACATATTTAATATTTATGATGTTGAGAAATGTTAAAAATTACATAGTATTATCCACCCACTGAAACTTGTTCATGTATTTAAAATTACAATTTTAGAGTGATTATAGTAAGGCACTTAAATTCATGAAAATAATGTAAAACTAAAACTATGAATATATTACTGGTATTGTTGGTATTTAGGACGTAATTCCATCCCAGATAAATTGGAATACACCAATATTGTCATTATCTCTATCTAATGGAAAGGGGTTTCCTTTCCATTTCTATCGATTAGGTATTTACTGGAAGAGGAGTGAAGGTCGATGCCAGGTCTTCCCTTGGTTGCGCCACTGCTTTGAGACAAAAAGAATCTGCTGGCGCGAATTAGGTTTAACGGACAACCAGTATTGCTTACGCCAGACGAGAATGCGCAAACTGGAACGGAATTTCTGCACACAAAGCGCATTTCCCAAGCACACCAGAGCACACAGATTGAATTAACGGAGTGAAATAAAGGGAGACTAATTACTCGGCCCTAACGATAAAAGCATTCCGTAGTGAGGAAATGCCACCGCGAATCCATTTATATTCGGGTTTCATAGACTTAGAACAAAGATGAACGCCGGGAACGCCACGTTGTAGATATTAACAATGCCCACAGGGCGGTAAAAATCTGCATATCTGGCTTTAAAATGCAGTTAATGAGTTAAAATGTTAAATGAATCTCTTTTAGAATTGAAATGCTTGTAGTTCATGTAAAAGGTTTATTATGATTTTTTTTACAGTTGAATGGCGTATTTATCAGCAAATAAAAGTGCAAATTTTTTCCAAATGTCAATTTATTATCCTGATTTGAAAAAAATGTAGGTAATTTTAAGTAATGTTTCTGATAATGAGGGACATAACACGGTACATTCCTTGATCTGATTATCATGATCCTGAACTCTAAAATAGTCATTTGAAATCGCAGATGTAATTGCACGAGGAAAATAAACATTGTAAACTGATTTGAAAGAAGATGCTAATTTTACGTTATCTTTCTGAAAATGACGGACATAACGCAGCAAAATCCTAGATTTGATTATTGTGATCCTGCACTCTAAAACATTCCTTGGCAATTCCAGTTGTAACAGAGCATTGCACGAGAAGAATAAACATTGTGAACTGATTTGAAAGAAGAAGCTAATTTTACGACATCTTTCTGATGATGACGGACATAACGCGGTGAAATCCTTGATTTGATTATTGTGATCCTGCACTGTAAATCATTTCTTTGCAATCACAGCTGTAACAGAGAATTGCACGAGGAGCATAAACATTGTAAACTGATTTGAAAGAAAAAGCTAATTTTAAGTAACCTTTCAGATTATGAGACACATAACAATATGGTAAAAGTTGATTAAATTAATGTGATCCTACACTATAAAGTACTAATTTACAATTCCAAATGTTTCAGAGTATTGCACTGGTTGCTTAAGGATTCTAGAGTGATTTGAAAAAAAATAGGATAATTTTAAGTAATATTTCAAATAATCCAGCACATAACAAATGATAAAATTCTTGATTAGTTTAATGCGATCCTGTGATCTTAAACATTCCTTCACAATCCCAGATGTATCAGAGTATCGCACGAGGAACGTAGAGATTGTAAACTGATTTGCAATAACGAAGGTAATTTTGATCATGATTGGAGAGATACTATAGGTGCGATGAACAAAACTTTTGTTCAACCAAAAAAATTATTAAAAATTAGATAAAAGTGGTTTTTTTCAGTGAAATATTCATTTTCTCGTTCTGTAAAATGTATTTTTTAACATAAAAATTCTGGCAGTTATACTTATGACTTAATTATGTTATTTTGTATCATTTATACTGCTAGGAATAATTACGTTTTATGACTCATTTTTTTCTAGTGTTCAAAAGTCTTTTTCTTTTGAGTAGACATATCTTCTTAAAGAAATTAATGACACTACCTACTATGAGCATATAAAAACATTCAGTTTGAAAAATCGGGTCGCATCGTAGGGAAATGCTTATTTATTAATGAATGTGCTGAAAGGTCGTATCTTCGAAACGTGAAAGCAGAAACTGTATTTAAAATTTTAAACATCCTTCAACAGAGATTGTTCTCTATGCATTTTAATTAGTAGAACTAACTATTGTTTCAATGAAGAACCAAAATTAGATTTATTTTAACCGTTTATATTGATATATGAGATAGTTCTGATATTTATTGTTGTGAATAGCTATAAACATTTCTATACATTTGTCAATATTTTTTGTTTTTCCTAAATTTATGTTTACTTTGTGTTAAATAGCGTTCAGTTTTCTAGAAATGTGGCGAGCTTGGCGATATTTTGCCCCTTTTGGCTGTTTGGACAACCGATGAGTTGTAGCCTAGGTGGCGTGGTAATCGAACTCTAGAATGTTTCATTTCTCGAACAATCGAGAATGCTACCAAGGGTATATAAGCATGCCGAACTCCGTTCTATATGGCCATTCATTCATATCTATGTTGGAGTTCAGCTGCTCTCTGGGAACCGTACCCCTTTTACTGCGCATACGCGTGCATTGTTCGAAAACTAAAGTCTTTTGATGAACTTCGCTGTCGACCTTAGTAATAGCCGTCTGTTTGTAATATTTGTGACTTGTTAAGACTAAAAAAGAAAATAAACTTTTGTCTCTGTTATATGATGTCGCCATTCACAAATATAATCCAACGAAACGCAGCTGATGATTTCCTTTCAGTATTTCAGGACAACGGGGTTACTAATTATATCCACAGAACAAAAATGTTCCCCTTTTAGAAACATCAGTTAAAGTAGGACAGATACTATAGAACATCCGAATTAATTATATCCTATAGTAATAATATACAAGTAATAATAGGACATATTGTATAGGACATAACAGTAACTATACCGTTTATAATACTAAAGCGCAATATCAACACCTAGAATATAATATTACTAAAGCGTAGTGTAAAGGCCAGTTTACGAAATTATTTAAAATACGTGACTAAAACAGAGTATAAATTTGGAAGAAATTTTCTTTCAGACTTTACAAAATAATAAAATTCAGCTACTTATTTAAACACGATTTCAATTCAAACCACACTCTCGGAAGCCATTTCTTTGATGTTGAATTTTTAAATTCGCTGTATCGTTTAGTTTCTTGACAATCATTTTTCACTTACGGGGATTAAGAAAATACTTAAACCTTTTATTTTCAATTCCTCGCGTGGGAGGATGCCCTGCGCATACGAATTAAGGTTGTGGACGGAGGTACATGTAAAAAGTAAATAATGACTTAATTTAAGAGGAAAGACATTAAGGAGAAAAACAAAGGTTTCATTAAGCTTTCTTTAAAATTGTTTAAATCAGAATAACGTATTTTAAATACTGTTTTTCAGGATAGTAAAAATGTACACCACGTCTATCCCATCTAAGATCGGAATATTTGCTTTTTAAATTAAATTTATCATAAATAATACTTTGATGCTAGTTAACACTTTCAATGACCCTCACACACTCATACCAACCCCCCTCTCTTCTATGTATATTGTCACGTAAATATGTAAGATATACCGAATAAACCAACATCTTGTAGCAGGAAGCGAGCGGGAAGCAGTCACACTAATGAACTGCGCTCAGCCTGAGGGAAGTAAGTCTCTTACATACGTACAACTTAAGAACATTCTAGAAATAACGTAAATTAGCATAACAAATTAACATAAGGTGAATTAACATAAACAGGAACTTTCTCGAATTTTTGAGAAAGGTAATCTAAATTAGAATGAAAGTAAAAACAGAAGTTAGTGACTGGATTCGAACTGACGATCTGTCGGTCAGCAGTCCAGTGCTTTAATCCTGTGGCCGTGCTGCTACCTCGAAACATGGCAATATTTACATAAATATGAATATACACCCAGGAATTTTTTTTTTCGAGAGAAGTACGAGTTTGCCCGAAATTCGTGGATCCCCCTCCCCTCCCGGCATGCAGAGGGGATCGGCGGATTGTCCCGATGATTTCGCTTTTACCAAGTATGGACTAAAAATATAGGTGATATCCGTTCTGTAAGGCTTTTACTGTAAATTCGCCCTAGGTATCCTAGCAGAATCGCGACTGCTAGAGGACTTTGGGTGTTGAGGTCGGTGGCATCGAATCCTGTCAAGCGTCATTAAACACCTCCGTGAATTGGCCGCATGTGGGCATGCTAAATCCGTAGACCGGAAAATCACATTAGGTCACAGAAGGTGGGAGAGCGTCCGTTCCCCCTATATGTCGTTGTGGAAAATATTCCCTATAGACTGTAGAGGGCGCTGCGAGTATTGAGCGCAGATGAGTGTTTGACGTCGTAGAGAGAGGTTGTATTACGAGAGAGAGTACTCAAATTAATATGATTTTCGAAGTGTAATATATATAGCTGTACAATTTATGCATATAATTAAATAATACAAGATTTAGAGAGAGTGTTTATTATCTGGAGAGTGATGTGAATTACTAAACAAGAACCGTCGATAGAGATACTGAATGAGTGGTACATATATTTTATGATTTCCATATAAAGTTTTTGGTGCATCGGCCGGGAAGTTTGGATTCCGAATAAAAAGTGAATCTGTGTGAAGCGGTAAGATTACTTGTTCTTCAAAACGGGGTGAGTTATTTTGTTTCCATTTTGCAAGTTACTAGTGAATATTAAAAATGAGTACTGAAGATACTATTCAGAAGAATAGAAAAATGCCAAAATCAATTAGGGGTAGTATAACTAAAATAATTAAGAAAATTGATGAAGAGTTGGCCAATGAATTGGCTAATGTTGACAATTTGTAAGAATCACTTGCTGTCTTGATTGAGAGAGAACAAAAGTTACTGAAACTTGACGATGTTATAGTTTCTCAGTGTCCAGAAAAAGATTTGGAAGCAGAAGTAGAGAATTCACTTGAGTATAATGAAACCATTATTCGATGTAAATCACGAGTTAACAGATATTTACATGATTCAGTTGAATCGAAACCCGAAACTGTACCTGTGGAAATTAACGAAACCAAAACTAGTTACAATACGAAACTTCCCCGCATTACTTTAGAGAAATTTAATAGTGATATATCTAAATTACAAGAGTTTTGGCCCCAATTCACAGCTGCTATCCATGAAAATAATGCATTAAAAGTTATAGAAAAATTCAATTACTTACGATCGTTGTTAACAGATTCAGCAGCTAAAGCGATAAGCGGGTTACCACTAACAGAGGATAATTTTATAGCGTTGTTAACAGATTCAGCAGCTAAAGCGATAAGCGGGTTACCACTAACAGAGGATAATTTTATAGCGTTGTTAACAGATTCAGCAGCTAAAGCGATAAGCGGGTTACCGCTAACAGAGGATAACTATAAAAAGGCGATCGAATAATAGTATCGAAAAGAGCGAGTTATTAATTAGTAATTATATGAATAAGCTCCTCTCATTAGAGCCAGTTCAGTGGCAGACGCACAAAGAGCGCAAAACTCAAGGTTCACGCCCTGAGGTACATGCACGCTGAAGTTTTAATTGGTTAAAATTGACACCTGATTTTAACGCGTCATATGGGGTGATGATTTCGAATGTTCTACGAGATTCGACCTTATATAAGTGTTGGCCGCAAGTGACTTTTAGGTGGAAAACTCCTCGATTATTTCGGTTATTCCTAGGTCAAATTTAAATGAGGGATAATGGTCTGTTGCAATAAGACAAAGTTAATAAAGGGAAAGGTTTGAAATTCATTTCATGTATATATACTGAAACTAAAGTGAATTTATTTCCATACATAAGTAATTTATACGATTCAAATATATAAAATTAGCAGTTTAAACAAAAGTGTCTGTAATTATCACTCAGTGCTCTGTTAACATTTTCGGTTGCTATCATGGTGATTTTAAAAAATGACACAGATTCAAATTACATGGATATATTATCACTATCATTATTCGATATAGGAATACTGATGTTCTAGACATGATCTGATTCCTGTAATCATGGAAGAGTCAGAAGCTTTCGAGTCGAATTTAAAAAGCCATGGTTCTTCACTAAATCGTAAATCAGATGAAAAAAAAATTTGCATCCATGTAGATTAAATACACTGAAGTGCCACTGAATTAGGGATAGCAAAGCCTATGCAAATTGTGTAGTGCTGCGCATCATGTATGCGCAAGTGAGGGCGCTGAGGTAACTGCATATATAGCGCGTACTGTGGTTGCTCTGAATTAGTTGTTGGAATTGCCAGTATGGGTAAACCCTAATTTAAACGCCTTCGATCGCTGACAAATCGTAGGTGCGGGACGCATAGGCCATTCAATTTCCGAAATCGTCAGACAGCTAGGATTTTCAAGGTCACCAGTGTCAAGAGTATACCAAGAATACATGGATGGTGGAAAAAAAAACTAGCGATCGGGCAAACGGCAAAGGACAATTAGCCTTGACAGTGCGTGGTGAGAGACGGCTCAGGCGTATTGTACGTAGCCAGCGAAGCCAAACATTAGCTCAAATTACCACCCAGTTTAATGACGGTGCCAGTCGCACAGTCAGTAAACGGACTGTGCAACGCTCGCTTCACCGTATGGGTTTCGGGAGCCATCGAATTACGAGATTGCCATTGCTCTATACTCGCCATCAGGCTGCACGTCTTGCCTGGGCAAGAGAGCACAGAGACTGGAGTGTAGAGGACTGGAAACGAGTAGCATGGAGTGATGAGTCTCGATTCCGACTACTTAACGCTGACGGGAGGCTGAAAATATGGCGTCAGGCTCATGAAGCCATGGATCCTGCATGCCTGGCTGGAACTGTACAAGGTCATGGTGGCTCAATCATGGTCTGAGGTGTTTTTTCTTAGCATAGTTTGGGATCTTTGGTGCGTGTACCAACCTCCCTCAATGCAAATCGGTACGTAGAGTTGCTGGGTGATCACCTCCATCCGTTTATGCTGTTCTGTTATCCGCACGGTAATGGAGTTTTCCAGCAAGACAACTGTACCTCTCAGAAGTCTTGGTTGGCTACTGGCCGGTTGGATGAGCATTCCTCTGACTTCTCTGTCATGAATTGGCCACCTAGAAGCCCAGACTTAAATCCTGTTGAGCATCTTTGGGATGTTTTGGAACAAGGAGTGAAAGGCCATAACACAGCACCAAAGAACCTTACTGAATTATGGACAGCTTTAGCCAATATTTGGCAAGCCAGTCCCTTGGAACGTTTCCAGAAACTTGTTCAAGCTATGCCTCGTCGTGTGGCAGCCGTCATCAAGTCCCAACACGTTACTAGGTAGGTATCCCTAATTCAGTGGCACTTCAGTGTACTTATTTGAATATTACCTGAACAGTTATATGTTTATTCTTATAAGAGATATCTATCTTTGAAGCCTCGTATACATATATATATATATATATATATATATATATATATATATATATATATATATATATATATATATATATATATATATATATATATATATATATATATATATATATATATATTTTCATGTGCTTTGTTAGTGAAAGTACAGATTATATAAGATTTGTAGCAGAGATTAGAAAGGGCAATCTTGCATTATCAGGCTATAAACATTCATTAAAAGAAATTTAGTAGTAGACAAAGAAAGAAACGTATATTTCCAGGAAAACCAAAAGATAATAAAACTTATAGTCAATGTACAATCTAAGGGAAGAAAATGCTCATACAGATGTTTTTCTGAGTACACGAAAAATTTGATGTGAGAAATGGAATCATATATATATATATATATATATATATATACCGGGTGGCCATAATTAAACTGACAGTGCTCACAGTTTTCTGTAGCGCGATCTATTTGCGAGAGTGACGCCACATTTTGTAGGAAGATTAAACAAGACGGGGGACGAAGGATTCCGGGAAAAAATAAATTAGTTTCAAAAGTCACCGCTAGGGGAATATTTGGCGCTGTGTAATAGAAAATAGAGTGTTAACAAATGCAAATTAATACGGAATAAAATTACCTTTTATTATGCACATTTTCTTATTTAGTTCAAGTGCAATATGGCAATACTTTTAAAAAAGCGTAAAATCTACATAAACACCGATAAAGCCTCGTGATCTGCAATATCACGTACGCTGAGCAGAAGAAGAAGTTCTTTATTCAAATTTCACGTTACATCCATTGGCACAGTGCCAGCTGCTTGGGTTTTAAAAGGCAATGTGTTACGTTTCGAATCAATCGGATTGAAAATTTATGTGCAATGTCTCCTTCTTTAGACGAGCGAGCGTTACTGGTCAAATTCTTTTACCTCAACCTGTGCAACGCGTCAGCCGCTCTTCGTGCTTTTAGAACGCACAAAAAAATGCGTAAAGGTAACGGTCCTGTGTCAGTTAATGGGCTAAAAGCAATGGTTGCGACGTTTGAGAAAACAGGTTCTCTGAAGGTTCAGTCAGGCAGAGGACGAAATCCTGTACCACAGGATACAATCGAAGCAGTTGCCACGGCGATTGTCGACAGAGGACCAGACAATATGAATAAATTTGAATAAAGAACTTCTTCTGCTCAGCGGACCAAACAATATTGCTGCCACCTCTAGCGCTCATGGGTTAGCTCGGAATATGGATATACCTTACAGTACGGTATGGAAAATCTTACGAAAGATTATCAACTTCTATCCGTACAAGATCAGCAGTGTACAGGAGTTACTGTACCCCGACCATGATAAGCGATTGACTTTTGCTCTCACCTTTCTTGCCAGAATGGAGGTGGATGATGCTTGGCCGTGGAAAATCTTATGGGGAGACGAGGCCCACTTTTACCTGCATGGAACTGTGAATACCCAGAACTGCCGAATTTGGGATGACAAATCACCACATGCAGTCACAGAAATTCCCTTACATTCACCAATTATTGTTACATTCACCAATTAGTATTGATTTGCATTTGTTAACACTCTATTTTCTATTACACAGTGCCAAATATTCCCCTAGCGGTGACTTTTGGAACTATTTTTTTTTTCGCGGAATCCTTCGTCCCCCGTCTTGTTTAATCTTCCTAAAAAATGTGGCGTCATTCTCGCAAATAGATCGCGCTACAGAACACTGTGAGCACTGTCAGTTTAATTATGGCCACCCGGTGTATACATACAAGATAATACCCGTCAAAACTTGACGGTAAAATACAAATCGTTATGAAAGTACCATTAAAAGTTATATTAAAAATAGAATAATAAACAGAAATTAAAACCATTATCATCATAACAGAATACTTTATGAAAAATCACATAAAAGCCACATGTGATCACATGAAAGCCACGTATGTTGGCAATTTAGAAATATTCAATTAAAAACTTTTAAAAATTTAAGAAAATTTTGCGTTTATGTGACGTATTCCCTATGAAAAGCACGATACCGTACAGACAGTTTTGAACATATCACTATGCATGCGTCGAATTTGCAACTTTCGAAAAATACTAAATCTGACATTATTGTAATAACTGGTTTATATATATATATATATATATATATATATATATATATATATATATATATATATATATATATATATATATATATATATATATATATTATATGATAAAAATACAACTATATATTAAAAATTTAAAATAATGAAAAAATGTTTTACTCTGAAAAAAATTCTTTCATTCAATTTTCTTAAATTAAAGATGGTGAATGAAACACGGTGAATGAATGACTCGATCTTTTTTACATTTTCAACTTCTGAGTATATAAAATGAATACTTCTTATTAATTTAATTGAAACACTATGATAACGCGAAATGTGGAGGAAAAGAGATAATTCTCTAAAGAATATAAAAATCACAAAGAAAATTCGTTACAATGAAAGGATATTTTATGCTGAGAGCAGATATGAACAGTGGCGAGTTGTTTTGAATCTGCCATAACCGTTTATTACAGCCGTCTAAAAATCGAAATAAAGTTTGTTTGTGCCGATATTACGTTTTTTCTAATTAATATATATATATATATATATATATATATATATATATATATATATATATATATATATATATATATATATATATATATATATATATATATATGTATATATATAATGGATGATTTAACTTTAAACTTGTATTTTTGTATAACATGACATTTTAGGTAATCAAATCAGGAAGTTATTTATAATGTATATTAATTTAATTAGATTATATTTAAAGATTTAGAGCAACCAAACTTTGTAGTTCTGTAGCATAATCACCATCATTTCTGCAGAAAATATAAATAAATATAAAGAAGGCAAAAAAATAAAGTCTAAAAATTTGAGCAAAGTTTTATTTATTTATATATTAATTTTAACTCCTGGAAAATAAGTGACAAGAAAACGTGTTTTTCATCTTATATTGTGTTATTCGATAAGGTTCGCTTTATTGCTGATTAAAGTTTAGCGTACGGGACCCATTTTTTTCCGATTCCCTCTTTAGAAAGGGAAATTTCATGTCCCCTTTGTAAGAACGGCCAACAAGAGGATTAAATATATATCTATATCTATCTATCTATCTCTCTCTCTCTCTCTCTCTACATATATATATATATATATATATATAATCCATTACCCCATTTCATGATCAAGATCCAATTTGAAAACTGATTTCTTGCGCTACATGTCATGGATCTTTCACTTTGTAGATGGTGTATTACCCCTTTGTTCTTAACTGGCAAACTGGGTTAATATTTTTTCATGATTTTTCTCTTACATGGTATATTTTAACCCATAAATGTATTTTAAGTATAACACTGTTTTCAATTTTCCCCCACAAGGAACCGTGTCATGGACTCTATTATTTAGCTCAAGACTTGAGAATTTTATGAATGGAATTTACCGTTTTTTTTCTGACAGGAATACACGAAAACGAAAAAAAGGACCGTTTTGTGTTTTTCAGATATTAATCTGTACATACCTATAAGAAGTTTTCTGAATTCCATACGATTGTCGGGAATGCGAACCTATTAATTCTGAAGAACTCCCAATTTGACGTCTTAAAAAATTCTTTCACGATTAATAGTTGTCCAAATCATAGAATAAATGAGAGGATTAGGTTGTTTATAGAGAAGAACTATGCAATTACGTGCATCACGTTATCGAAAAAAATGCCATAAATTTCAAATAAGTCCGCCTTGGGAAATTTTTGTTATCTATATTTTTTATTATATCACTTCATTGCTCAAGATATAATATGTAAATTTCTTTGAGATTACAAAACGTACTAATCACATGATCAATTTAAAATTCTATAATTGCATAGAAAAAAATCAGATGATTAGTTTTAATTCAAAAATATTAGCTAAGCTTTTGACATGTATTTTAATTTAACATTTTTGTTGTTATTGTTTTTAGATATATATATATATATATATATATATATATATATATATATATATATATACATATTTATGTATTTATTTATTTTTCAAAGTTATCACGAATCCATTTTAATATTGTTTCATTTTAAATAAGTCTTACTAAATTTTATTGTATCAAATATAATCCTTTTACGTTATGAAAATTTGAAAAGAACCGTTAGCTGTTGCTTTCCAACGGGGGAGTTAAAAAACTACTTTTTAGTGGTACTCACTTCGGATATCTACGAGAGCTTAAGTCCCTGTAACAACGATAACAAAAAAACATTGAAAAAAACATCTTTTTAAAGGGATTATGAATGTAATTATTGAATTTTAAATCTCTCTAATTAACAGGGTGGGTGGAGTAAAATATGAAGGCTATGAAAGTCTCATTCTGCATGAATACGTTTTTAATCTTTTTGGACGTGTAAGGGAAGTAAGAAAACTGCCCTGGAAATAGCGTTGTTTTTAGCTTTTTTGAGAGGTAACTCGAAAGAACGTATAATGGATGTTGAATTACTGAAACAAGGCAGTTATAAAATGGGATTAGACCCCAGGGAATTTTCTTTTCTATTCCGGGCAGTTGTGAAGTCTCTCACTTCAAATACTATCATGGTCTTTTCATGACCTAAGCGAAACAGGGGAGTTATAAAACGGAATTAGACCCCAGGGAATATTTCTGTTTTTTCAATGGTTGTCGAAGCTCTTACTTCAAAATTCATCATGGTCCTTTCAAATTATAAGAATTTGCAATTAGAATATTGGTTACTGTAATATTTATTAGACTAAATTGGAGAGCTTTTCAAAAATATTTTAACTTTCAGTCTAATATGTACGTCACATCATATAAAATTTAGGAAATTTCTGATACACGAACCTGATTTTAAACAAAAATGTTCACAATTAATTTAGAAATTAGAATAATACTGAAATGCTGAACATAGGGGAAAACTTGGAAATAGGGACTTATCTCAAATCACGTTTGATATCACATGAGTTTCTTTGGTGGTTAAAAGAATATATGCCATAATTAGATGTAAGTGTTACCTACAATGGAAATGAAGAGTTATGAAGTATCTTACCTCAGACATTTATGGCCATACCGAATTATAATAAACTGGAACTAAAATATTTTTAATTGAAAAATTATTAGACCAAATTGGAAAGTTTATCCCATATATCTTAATTGTCATAATTTCCAGTCTTCTAGTACTATATACATCATCTCTCAAAATATTTAGTAACTCTCTGATAGACGAACTTGAATTTTGATAAAAACGTGCTAAATTTATTCAGAATATAAGAGTACTGAAATGTACGGCACAGAGGAATACCACAGTTCCTTAACATAAACACGTTGAAATCGGATCAATTTTAAACAGAACAGGTGCCGGTTTTTGAAGAAGATATACCCATGATGGGAGGCAAATATTACAAACTTTGGAACAGAAAGTCTGAGAAGCCGAGGAGAAGATAATATTCAGTGGATAGAGGAAGGCAAATGAAACAGAAGGACAGCAGAATATGATTGAAGATTTAACAAATCATTAAAATAAAGACGGTAGCATACAAAGTTCGTTGGTAAAAAAATTAAATTGAGTATCTAATCATCATCTCATATAAAATTTAGAAAACTTCTGATACACGTACTTGACATTAGATAAAAACTTGTATAATTGATTCAGAAATTCACAGAACGGATGAATAGCGCATTAACTATAAACATGTTTGACGTTGAATATGTTTTAAGCAGATCAGGTGGTAGTAGCTGAATAGGATATGCCCACAATGGGTTTGTAAAAGTTATGTACAAAGGGGGTGAAACTCTGAGTAGCCGATGCGAGGCTAAGATATACGCTGTAAAAACGAACAGCTGTTTCAGGTTAAAAAGGGTAAATATTATAGGGTGTAATGTGTCTGGGTTGCAAGTTTACCTGTTTTGCGTTCCCATCTTTTGTATCTCAAATACTGTAGATCTTCTTAACCTTCTAGTTACAATTCTGCGGTAAATCCAAAACAGCATTTCGTTTTTAGACTGAAGTGGCTGATGGAAGGTAACTGAAATACGATACGACTGATTGTTTAGCAAATCAAAAAAATTAAGAGTACATATTCTAAGTTACGTAGGTAAATGAGTGTCTGTCGGAATTATATTTAAATTTGGTTCTACAGAAAATATTAAAATAATAAAAATTGAGATAGTCAATAATTAGACTCTTATAAATTTGTTTCGGGGTCAGGTTTGGTTCTAATTTAGATATATGGTTGTTAGGATGTTGCCGTTTAGATGAGAAGGAAATTCTTGGCAATCGAAATTCGGAGACAATCAAATGGCTGTTGAAAAGAAATAGCGATTACGTTCAACTAATAAGAGAAAAAATATTTTACATGTGAGACTAGGAAGAAATTGCTTCATACGATACACAAATTAGTTGCTATCGAAATTGGAAAGATTCATCTATTTAAAGAGAGACTATCCAAGAAAATGATCATGAGCCGTGATTTTCAAAAGGCATTAAAATTTATACTTTTGATTTTTATTGTATTATTTTATAATCGCTAAATTTTATTAAATGTTTAAAAATAACTAAGACACGACAAACAAACACACACACACACACACACACACACATATATATAAATATATATATATATATATATATATATATATATATATATATATATATATATATATATATATATATATATATATATATAGATATAGATATAGATACAGATATAGATATAGATATTTAAAATTAAGGTGACTAAATGGTGACAGCTTATGGCATAAAGTTGGTGTTTAGGTATATATATATATATATATATATATATATATATATATATATATATATATATATATATATTGTACTGAAACAAACATGCAAAATGCCGTATAAATAATAAAAAAAGTGGAAATAGTTTTTCCTGTATCCACTTCAGAGAGTTCAGAGTCGCAAGATCTTAAACTGTTAAATGTTCTGGAATAAGATTTTTTACTTTTAAAGCTAAAAAGTAGGATATCTTTATTGTGATGCATGTCATAAAAATGTAGATGGATTAGTATGTATTTGAATTGATGACTTGCCTTAACTCAACAAATAGCTAAATAAATGACTTGAGCTCGCAAAGAATAATGGATTTATTCTCGAAGGACGTTGTGAGAGCGCGGAAAATGCGTTCTTTGTTTTAACATATTCAAAACGAGAAAACAGTTTCGCTCTAACACAATACACTAATGTAAAGTTCTTTAGAGGATATAATATATACGGCATAGACTCAGAAAACAACATTTATAAAAACTGCTGAAGTATAAATATTAATGAGTGAACATATTAATGATCGTAAATATTCGTTGTTGCTTACAGGATATGGAAATAATTATGCAGAATAACATAAGAGGTATGTTAAACAAATCATTACCACCAAATGCAAAGCATAATATATTTTCTAAATAAATGACATATAGTGCCATGTGGAGATTTTTGACAGTGAATGAGTGATTAATATATGCAAATTTGAATATGGACAGTTTTGATAAGAAGATAATCAAAAGTCTCTTATAGTACTAGATACTGTCTTTTTTTACTAATATTGAATTATATTGTGAAGCTATGACGCTATTTATTAAATTTTGTATTAAATATCACAATCAAAACTGCAATAAATCCTAAGTACATTTTCCCAATTAAAAAAAGCTTTGTTGGATAATTGTAACATGAATCTGTCTTGGGCCTAGCATATGAATACCTTAAAAATACGGTATCTCTCCTTAATACGGTGGAAAGAAAAAAAAAACTTTTTTTCGGTTGTTCGCCCACCCAAATAATATTTTTTAGAGAATGCGTACCTTTTTTATCTTCGAAGTACGTCTTTAAAATGAATTTTTCCCTCATTTTTCGTGATTGCAACTTTGTACTGATGAAGGCATCTATTCCTTCATTCCCCCATATCGTTGACATAGCTTCCGTTACAATTTTAACGGTTCTTTCCACAGTCTGGGATTGACTTGGGAAGCAGGCTAATGATTCATGATTCATTAATGAGGCATCTAGCATGAATCCTGAATATATGTTGTCTTGAATTTCTTCTGATGAAAGACTCTTTCTTGGTGATTGGAGGCTTGCTGATTTCGGAGGAGACCCATTCAATGCAGTCATAGTACTCCGCTGCCTAAAAGTTCAAATTTGAAACCTGGAACTCTCGCACTCTGTTGGTCTTTCTCTTCTTTGATTTGCGGCATCTTTTAATTCATCTCCATGCTAATCTTCTAATATTTTGGCTATCGTCAGTTACCATTGCTACCAGTAAATTCTCGGAATGAGCATAGTACCCATTGTTTGAACCACTGAGTGCACTGTCATATTTAGCTCATCCGAGAGAAAAGTTTAGAGTTGAATAATCAGCCACAAGTTTCTAGGTCCGTTTGCGCAACCTGGCCATTTCCTTTTCCCAAAACCATATGGGCGCATAAACTCGTATCACGTAATGCGCGAGATCTTTCAGAGCTTCGTCAGGATTCGAAGTACTAAAGTACAAGCGTGAAATTCTGCAAGCAGTTGTGATCAATCTCGATTGCACAATTTGGCCCTGGCTTTCTGTTTCGAAGCCCTCGTGAGCACTATGCAGTTGAACCGGTGCGTAAATATCAAATAAATACTTTTGATCTGTGCTCAAATCATCAGTGATTTGCATTCCTAATGTGCCTGCGACAGGAATAGGCTCGAACAAAACAACACGTAGATTTTTGCACCCCATTAGTCTATCTTCAATTGGGCCGGATAAGGTCTTATGACCCGCGGTTCCTCCGTCTAATTATGACAGTAGATGTCTAGGTGGGAGCTCGATCGTTTAAAGAATAGAAGCCAAATGTTGCAGTTCTCAATTTGTTCTTAAGACAGGCAATGACGCCGTTGCTATTTCCTGTATTAACAGCTGTGCCATCACACCCGACTGCTAACAGTTCAGAAATATTCACTCCGTTCTGGCTTAACGAATTATGTAATGATTTCGCTATTTATCCGCCGTGACCGGATCGAGGTGTCAATTGCCCCAAATATTCCAAACCATGTTTTGACAACACGGTAGTATAGTCGTCGTCTTTCACTCTACGATGCCGCTTATCCCTTTTTTTCTATGAATATCGTTTTATCTTTTCTACCATAAAAATGTGTTTTTGATTTTTCTTACTTCGTGGTCTTCTTCCTCCTTTATCTTCATTAGTTTCATCCAGAAACTGTAAACAAACACTACCCCCCCTTCAAAACTCCTCCTCTGATGGAGCTGTTGTTGAGACGTGCTGGCGGTCCGTCATCCAAAAATATGACACATTGACGCATTGAAAAGAATAAATGAAGGAAGTGCATGGAACATTAAGATACAAAAGAGAGAAATCGGCGGAAGATTCAAATAAAACTTACAACTTTTGTCCACTTATACCCAAAAAGGCTACAAAATTCGGCTAACTTAGAAGGAACATAGAAATTAAATAATGCATAATCAGAACTTAATTAGGAATTTCGCACGCTAAACATGACTTTACAAGTAAATACTACCAAAATAAATTAAATTTTAACATCTTTAAAATTTTGCTTAAAAGTTCCAAAATCAGCGTTTTATCAAAACTTCAAGACATTTGCAGCAAATCAAGGATTTGTCCTAAAAATCACAAAGATTTTGTGTCAACTTAGCGCCACCATTGGCACCTATTCCGCACTACCCATCACCGAAAATCGACATTCTGCAGCAACACTATGCAGTTTTGGAGGGAGGTTAAAGAGATGTAATGAAAATGTAACCCATATTCCCTGCCGCAGAACAGAAATTTCCCTTCTGTTTATAACTTCCCCGAATCTAAAATTACCATGTCTGACCCTCAACTACTGAGTATTTTATTTGTAACATTGTAAAAGGAAGAAAATTTATATAAAAATGATATAATTATGAACTACAATGATTGAATGTTCATATTTGCAAGTTCATATCTCGTAGACTTGGAAATAAATGCTGGTTAGAGGTAAAAGTATGTTGCTTATTTTATTATAAACATTATAGCACCCCAGTCTGTTTAGAAAATGCTTCCATAAAAATTTAAATACAGCAACAACTCTGAGCCTGATTATTTAATCTCATTCTGATAATTTATTGAAACATTCTACGAAGAATTTCCCTCCCGTAGATACGCCTTTTTAAAACAGAAAAAAAGTTTCATCAATTAACAATTTCAAAACGCAGTTGTCAGTTAATGAGAATTCCTCGGAATTAAAAAAAATCTCTCTAATTTTGGGACAAGAAGGAAACTATTTATTTAATTAAAACTCACAAAGGGATATTTAATTAATAAAGGTCTTCAGTCTGTCAAATCCTGAAAACAAATTTTCGCCTTTTAAATTTCGGGAGTTGTAATTATTTTAATCTGAACAACTATTTTCGGATGAAATTAAAATTAATTTACATTCAAAATACTTGAATAACAATAGATTCGTTTATTTCCAATGTACAAAATTAAGCGCCAAGGTCAGCTTCCAAAATTAATTGCTGTTTTAAATGTTTTTGCTGTTCCCGTACATATATATATATATATATATATATATATATATATATATATATATATATATATATATATATATATATATATATATATATATCTTAGGATAAGAGGTAAAATTTAATTTATTTTAATTGTATTTATTTGTATAATCATGTTTATTGCCCCAAATGCCTAAATAAGCTGTTATTACGTATTATTTAGGTGCTATGTGCTTTGAAAATGTGTAGCTTTTAGCTTGTTACCAGCCCGAAAAACCCAGAATTAACCGCAAGGAGTTTGCTGTACCACGAGTTCTGTCCACCCACTGAATGTTGTATTCAGAATGTGTACCTTTTTAAGCGACGAAGTCCTTCTTTGATATGAATTTTGACATCATTCTTCATGATTGTAATTTGCTCTAATGAAGGCTTCTATTCCTTCATTCCCACATTTCTTTGATGCAGCTACCGTCACATTTTAATGGTTCTTTCCACAGCCTGGGAGTCATTTGGAAAGAAGGCTACTGAATCATCTAACAGGAATCCTGAATTTATGTTGACTTGAATTTCTTCTAATGAAAGAATTTTGAAGATTGGAGGCTTGCTGATTTCGGTGGAGATCCAGTCGATGTAGTCATAGTACTCCGGTACCTTAACCTTTAGCTTACGGGGACTAGTATTCCGATTCCTTTTTTAAAACTTGAATTTCCATACCCCCTTTCTAAGAACGACCATAAAAAGGGTCCACTGAAAAGTGCAGCTAATTGTCTCTCAAAGACCGTGAGATATGGGAAGGAAAATTTGCAACCGTAAAATCGTTTATCGATTATAGTATTTTAATTGTTGGAAAGTTTTCAGAATAATTTTCAAGTAAAAAAAATATGAATTTTAAGAAAATATAAGAAAATGTTCAATCTATAATATTACTAAAACCATTTACCTGCTATATATATATATATATATATATATATATATATATATATATATATATGTATATTATCTACCAAAAAGTATTTGGACACCCATTCGAAAGACGATATGTGCGATCCTGGTATAGTCGCGCCCTCCGCCGTTAAATATCGTTTAGGAAACCACATTGGCATTAGTCGAATGTAACATGCCAGGACGTGCAGAGTTATCTCATTTCGAGAAAGGTCAATTGGTCAGATATATCAGAAATGACCGATCCTAAAAGGACATATCTAGCGAGCTGAATTACCCATATTCGACAGTGAACTATGTGATTCAAGAATGGAAGGTGGGCGGTGATTATCGGAATGTCTCCCGAGTTGACAGACCTACGAAACTGTGAGATAGAGACTTCTCGATGTTGTCCAGAGAAATTCGGAATAACCGCACTCAACCAATGTCCCACATACTCTAGGAGTTTCAACAGGCATCCGGGAGTGTAGTTTCGATGTATACCATCCGTAGGGATAAACACCTCTTGGATTTCATGGTCGTGCTGCATCCCATAAGCCTTTGATCACATAGACAAACCGCGCTGATCGGTTAATGTGGTGCAAAGTACGTCGAAAGTGGACCAAAGATCATTCAAAATGGGTTCTCGGGAGCGAAGAATCAAGGCTGGGTCTGCGTCTGACTCATATATATATATATACACTGCTGGCCACTGTAAATGCAACACCCTGAAGGAAACAAGCAAATAACAGGAAATTTACATGCAAATAACATGCAAATTACATGCAAATAACATGAAATTTACGCGCCTGTGGCGCCACTTCAAAGCGCTATTTAAGACTTTGAAGATTTCGACGATTTCAAGTTCGTCAATTGTGTTTTTCTTGTGGTTTTATCAAAAAAACGATCAATTATGCCTCGTCGAAAACAGCGATCATCTTTTGATCAAGTATCCGAGTTCGACAGAGGAAGGATAGTGGCCTACCGAGATTGTGGATTATCTTTCAGGGAAATCGGTAGTCGTGTTGGACGAAACCAAACAATTGTAATGCGGATATGCGATCGTTGGATTCAGGAGGGTACGACGGACCGGCGTATTCGATCGCATCTACCTCAGCGCACCACTTCACGTGATGACAGGCAAATTGTGCGCATGGCAGTGACGGATCGCTTAGTCACATCACGAACCATAGCACAGCACATGCAGTCTGTGACGCATCATCCAGTGTCTGCGCGTACCACTCGACGCCGTTTAGAGCAGACTGGTCTGTCCGCAAGATGTCCATTGCTTTGTCTACCCTTGACGCAGAACCACAGACGTCTCCGCCGCCAATGGTGCGATGATAGGAGGATGTGGACGGCAGAATGGAATAAAATTGTCTTTACTGACGAGTCACGCTTCTGTCTGCAACACCACGATGGTCGCATTCGAGTCTGGAGACACCGTGAAGAGAGGATGCTGAACAGCTGTGTTATGCACCGCCACACTGGTCCTGCGACGGGTATTTGGTATGGGGCGGTATTGGATATCACCCTCGCACACCTCTAGTACGCATTGCCGGTACTTTAAACAGCCAGCGCTACATCTCCGAGGTGTTGGAGCCAGTTGTCCTTCCTTATCTTCAGGGCTTGCCCACAGCCATATTTCAACAGGATAATGCGCGACCACACGTGGCACACATTGTCCAACGGTTCTTCGTCAATCGCCAGATTGAATTGCTTCCCTGGCCGCCTCGCTCTCCGGATCTTTCGCCGATAGAAAACATGTGGTCTATGCTTGCTCTGCGGTTGACCCAGATTCCATCCCCAGCTGCCACATCAGATCAACTTTGGCAACGTGTGGAAGCTGCTTGGTCTGCTGTACCCCAAGAACTCATCCAAAGTCTCTTTGAATCAATGCCGAGGCGTGTGGCAGCGGTGATCTCCAACAATGGCGGCTACCCTGGCTACTGATTTTGGCAGGAACCACACTTCACAGAAGTCTATAAATTTTTAATCATTTGATACTTGGTCAACATGTTATCTACAAAATAAATTTTGTTGTGATATCTCTTGTCTTTCTTGGTGTTGCAATTTGGGTGGCCAGCAGTATATATATATATATATATATATATATATATATATATATATATATATATATATATATATATATATATATATATATATATATATATATATATATATATTAATATATATATATATATATATATATATATTAATATATATATATATATATATATACACTCACTTCCAAAAGATAAGCACGGAGCGGTAAAAGGCGAAAAAATGAACATGTACTGCTTTGATTGACATGAAATGCTGCAAGTAAGTAGCTCTATGTTTATTCATGAAATAAAACAAAGACTTACATACAGAGATAAGAAAAATATTGAATTTTCATAAATTATAAGATGACGTTATATTTGCGTCATTAACAAAATGATCTTTAAATGCAAAATAAACAACGATAACCGACATTAATAGGGTATGTGAGAACCCCTCTCTCTATCATACAAAGTGTACAGCGTGTGATTATGCTTGTTACGAGGAGATCAACCACCGTAGGGTCCAGTAATCGCCATTCCTCCTGTAGGGTAGTTTCTAAATCTCTGAGAGTGGCTGGGCGTGGGAAAAGTCTACATACAGAACGGCCAAGGACATCCAAAAGATTTCCAATTGGATTAGGTTCCAATTGGATTAAGCTGGCCAATCCATACGTGCAATCCCCTGACTCTCCAGAAAGTCGTCAACGATGGCAGCTCTATGGGGATGGGCATTATCTCTCATTAAAATGAAAGAAGGACCAACTGCTGGTAGCATACAGTTTCACAGTGAGGTCTAGCACTTCATCTCGATACCGTACAGCCGTCACAGAACCTCGCCTGTAGATGTGCAGGTCGGTGCGATATCCCAATGAATTCCCTGCCCAGACCATGATGCTTCGACACCGAAACGCGTGATGATCGGTGATGTTTTCGGGCCGATTGCGTGTGTCTTGTTCCCTCCAGACCCTTACACGCTTATCATTGGGTTGTAGGGAAAATCTGGACTCATCTGTGAATATAACGTTGCCCCAATCAGACACAATCCAATTCACATACTGGCTGCACCACTTTAATCGTGCCCCTCTGGATTGGACGGATAAAGGAACACAAACTCGTGGTACCCGGCCGTACAGACCATTCATGTGTAGCTGACGAAGCTTCGACGAACAGTAGTGTCAGATATCGTCTTACCAATGGCCGCTGCAACCATAGATGTCACACGTGTGGAGGTCGATCATCGATTCCGCTTGGCTAAAACAGCAATTTATCGATCATCCGAGGGGGTCGTGACCCTTGGAGGACCGGCTACAGGTCTTCGAACAACTGTTTGGCTGGCTTGGAATTGTTTCCATAATTATGAAATGACGGAATGATGAACATCGAAGAAAATAGCAACATCTGTGATAGACTGTCATACTTCAATGCGTCCGACAGCCCACCAGCGCTCAGAATCTTCCATTCGTCTTTTGGAAGCCATAGAAACACGTCTAGCTTGAAAACAAATCGTACGAATGTTCTAAACTCCTTTCATCAGCATTTACATGCAACCCCTGTACCCCTTCACAATGCTGGCTTCTTATACAACTGCCTGTTTTGCATATTTCTCGACGCGAAACCGTGATTGTCTGTTACCTAACATATTTGCATACTTCCTTCTACCTTTGAGGCAAATTTCAGCTCCTTTAATTCAGATTGGCTTACGGAAATTAACATTTTCCTCTCCGTGCTTAACTTTTGGAAGTGAGTGTATATACATATATATATATATATATATATATATATATATATATATATATATATATATATATATGAATGAGTTGGAGTAAGCTTTTGGCTCCCAAAATTTATGAGCTTCTACTTGACATCCTTACTGGTAAAAGAAGCATCGCTTGGATCTCCAAAGCTGTCTGTTTCACTGGCCAAGTCATAAGTACTACTAGGTAAATCTACATGAAATTCTACTTTTCTTCTTCTGATAACCGTGAAGACTGCTTTTTATCGCCCTCTTGTTCTAATTATGATTCCCCAATTTTTAAACGGTTCTTTCGTTCCTCTTCGGTTTCAATGACGTTACACTTGGTTTTTGCCGTCCCATATGTCTGCCATGTTAGGATCAGCAAAGGTTACAGGCACAATACCTTCGGGTTTCTATCACAAATAACATCTTTTTTTCAACTCCTTTTGAACATTCCTCTCGAATGCCATACCGGTAATCTTGGAGTAAAGTTGCATGTTTTTGAAATTCTTTAGGATCAAACCTATTCTTGATGATCACAGTAATTTCACATATAGACCGCATTCCTCTCACTTTTTCTAGTCTCCAATCAAACAGTTTTTTTTTTCAGAACAAAGGAATATTATCATCGGGACTGGATGAAGTTAAACACACATACGGGAAGGCGATGTTTCGTGGAACAATCAATCAAGGTACCACTGTTTATGGTTTGTCATATAAATAAGAATTTGACCATGGATGAAGGTTTTATACTGTTGTTTATCGTTTGATTAGATTTTATAATTATTTTAATTTTAAATTAGAATATTTTATGTTATTTTAAATTCTACAGGCACCATTATTCTGATAAAATGAAAATTTTTGGTTTCAGTCTGACATCGTTAATTATCGTTTACTATGTTGTATAAAATGACACGTAAAAGTTTAACATGCAGAAAAAATCGGGTATAAAACGTTCGAACAGAATATGAAAAGTGGCGTTTGGTAATCTGAAGGTTAAATTGAAAATTTTCACGAAACAACTTTAAAAAATCCTTTATAAGGGCTGAATTATTTTAACATTCGATTTCGACATATTTAACGTAAATGTAACTGATAATTATAAATCTGATTCTTCAGAGGGAAAGAAATATTCAAGTGTTAAAAATACACGACACAGTTTTTAAATTAAGATGAGTTTGTTATCATTTAAAGAATTACAATTATAATATTCAAATAAAAAGTACTTACATTTGGAGTTTCTTAGTTCCCAAATTAAGTGGGTTTCAAAACTGCACAACATGTTAAGAATTATAATTATGGTATACAATTAAAAATTACTTTATTTTGAAGTTTCTTGTGAAAAATGCCCCAAACCCCACTTATTCCTAATGAATTTATTAGTTTGGACATACGTAGCAGTTATTCTGTATGAGATAAACATCACAGAATTCTATTCTACTTGAAAAGTATTGGAAAACGTTTCTCTAGATGATTAAAATTTCGACAAGTGAAGCTAAATAATGTGTAGATATTAAAACTTGTTTGCTGTATTAATGTAAAATACCAAATAATAAATTTTGCACAAAATATGTTAATTATGAGGAAAACTCAAAAATACTTTTTTCAATAATGAAGTGAAAACTGTTTTAATTCAAAATAATTTTGTTTTCTTGTGTAACATCTTGTTTCTGGATTTCAGTTGCTAACAATTATATTGAATAATCTATAAATGCTAAGAAAAATGCTGATGTGACAGAAGTGTCGCGGTGTCAAGCAATTAGAGAGTTTTCCCAATTTAAATGTTTTTGTGTTTGAATATTTCTGATACCGCTTAGTGGTGAGTTTTTAAAACACTGCGAAATTTAAAAATACTAACAATAATATAGGTAAGATCTCTTTGTTTATTTACACTTCAATTTCCCGTCAAGCTCTTAAAATAAAGTGTTGTTTAGCAATGCCGTCGGGTACTTGTAACTGTAGACAATCGCACATAATCCGAGAGAATCGTTGGTTGCTTTCAATGGAGGCACCATAAGTGAACCAAAACCACCCCATGGTGCAACCTCAAATTTGACCGAGCAACCCCAAGGGTGACGTTCGAGGGGATTGTACCTTCTCCCACACTCTCGGACCTCACAGAAGGCCTTTCCAATCTATGGATTTAACTTGCCTATATCTGGCCTAGAGACGAATGTATTTATGGATCGTATGGTATCGGAATGATATTTATGGTATGGTATTTATGGTATGGTATTTATGGTATGATATTTATGGTAACGGAATTCGAAATGACCCCCCAGTTTCAAGCCCAACGCGCTACCTCTACGGTACCTCGGGCCTCTTACATCAAAGTTTAGGGAACGACATTATTTATTTTTAGTTAATTTGTAGTTACCTTTAGATACGGTAGAAAGATAAAACAAAAGGCAACCACTTTAAAATAAATTTATAAATATATGATCTTAATTTAAAATATCCCGTTGTCAAGAAAGATTGAAGTGCCTTAGATAAGAGGTCTTTTTAATAGGAAAAAATATCTAGTAGTTCATTGCATCTACAGAGAAGACATTTGTGTTTGATAGATAATTAATTTGAGAGACGTATCCTGCAATACGCAAGTAATTTTCAGCAGTTGATTTAATCATGGAGTAATGTTTTTCTTCAGTGTTCTTATCTAGGTTTTTCCATTTAATTCACGTGGCAAATGCAACCAGTTTATATATCTATATATATTTATTTCATGTGCTAGCATTTATTATTTATTTTTTATGCTATTTTTTTATATTAATATGAAAAGAAAATTTAAAAAAAAACGAATGCTAGTTTTTAAAAACATCTGCTGAACCAATAGCCCTAAATGCATTTTTTCCCTTTTGTATACAAGAAAGATTTAAAAAGCAATTTATTTTCATAATTAATAAAAAAATGCTGATAACACTTTTCAATGTTTTGAAAGGAAAAAAAAATCTGAATAATTTTATTACCGGCAAAATAATTGTTGAGAATAACACTAAACAACAAAATTCTGAAGCCAGTTTAATGAAAACAGAACAGGCGAATGTTGCAGATAATTTCATTGAGATATCCTAAAAGGAATTTTAGATGTATCTGAGGTTGGAAAAATTTTACTTCGAGATAGGTTTAATACTCCTGCAATACGCAATAACGATATACTGCAATACGCAATACGATATAATGTAGGCCTGACAAAATAGTAGTGCAGTTGCAGATATTCTGTAATTGGCAATATTTCACCGTACAGATGCCGTTTAAAATGCTATTGAGATACTATAATACTTTTTAAGAGATGCGATAAATGTTTTAATATGCGTTATTTAATTATAAATGATATATTGTATGTTTAAAGCTAAGAATATAAAACTTTACATATTTTCAGAATTTTGTGTTCCGCATATCTTTTAAAATGCTATTGAGATACTATAATACTTTTTAAGAGATGCGATAAATGTTTTAATATGCATTTAGTGTATACTCAACTCTTTATCTCCCTAAATCTTAAAAATATTCATCCTAGCAAATTCGAGTATACTGGGAGACAGTTTATTTATGAGTCATTAAAATATTACAGAAAACTAGCATAAATGTGTTAATAAAACAATAGAAATATAAATTATAAATGTGTGCATTTTTGTAATATTGTCTGTTAAGCAAGCTTAAAGTGTTTTGCTTTTGGAACCATTGTCTCCACTGTAAAATAAAATGGACGAATCCATTTTTCCCCCATAGTTCCTAGTAATTAAGTCGTATTTGCCTGCATTATACATATGATCACAGCGTCATATAACACGCTCAATGTTCACCGGATACTTTTTTAATCTCTCCCTTAATCAATGCTTGTCATTTGCAATGGTGGCAAAGACAAAAAGTTATCTGTTTGAGTCCAAGCAAACTCAGTATGCTGCCTTAAAATTTTATTTATCGTTCATTAAAAACACTTTGGAAAATGACCAAAAATAGACTGACAAAAACGTTACAAATAACCCTATTCAACTGTGTGTATTTATGTAAGATCGTCTACTAGGGTGGGGTGAAAAAAGTATTTTTTTATAATCAATTTCTAATAGGACGAAAAACTTGCGCATTGGCATCCTAATAACGGGAAAATTAATATAAAAAATATAAATTGGTTTTGAAGTCACGCAACAGCTCTAAAGTTTAGCAAAAAATAAAAAAATCTGCACTTTTTAAAGACGTATAAAATTTTTTTAATAGTTTACGTGATTTGTAATAGTGTAAAAACTACTCTTTGTACTTACCTAAAGGCATGAAAAATACATTTGGACACATTGACGTTCATTTGAATTCGCGTAAAAAGACTTAAAATACCATTTATTTTTGTAAAAACCTCAAATTGCAGATCTCCGACCATTTTAACATGTTTTTCCTTTATGAGTTTGGTATTGCCTTCTACATCGCAATGCGTTCAAAGTTGTATACTTCCTTATTAAGCGATAGGTACGGTGTTTCTGGCAGGGCCACAGCAGCAATAGCTTCCTGTGTCCTGCATGATCTTGGAATGATGTATGATTAAGACATGTCACGAGTGATTGAGAAAAGTAAGATTAGAAGGGAAAAAGTGAAGATTCGAAAAGCAATAAAGGAAAAATAGCACCAGCTGAAAGAAGTAAATGGAATCTACTTCGATTGTAGAAAAGTTACTACATTAACACAAGAAAAAGTTAGAGCTAAATGTACCGCAGAGTAAGAAAAGAAGAACATATTAACGTGATTTGTGAGCCTGGTGGCCAATACATTGGCCAAGTTATACCAAAAAGAGGAACCGGTAAAGATATTGCGGAAAGTATTTTCGATTACATGAAAAAGAAAGATTTTGACATGAGTGCAGTGGTAGCCATCGGATGTGATGGGACTGTCACAAACACCGGTTGGAAAAGTGGAGTTGTACAGAACATTGAAGATAGGTGTCAGAGACCCCTGTATTTGTTTGTTTGTTTCACTTTAATTAGCTGCCTTTTAAACATATATTTGAGCACTTATACGGGACTACAAGTGGGCCAGCGTAATTCAGTGGTCCAATTGGCAAGCAACTGCCTAGCTGTGAGAAAAATCCTGTTGTTGATTTTGTGCCGATTCAATCTGAAGTTGCCATCACAATATATAAAACTGACCTCAGCAAAGATCAGAAATATGTTCTAGACATTGTTAATGCATTCATCACTGGACTCTGTGATCCAGAATTAGCTGTTAAAGATCCTGGAGCACTCAGCCTTTCCCGACGGTTAACGTGTGCTAATCGGGTATTAAGACTTTATGTTTCCCAAATTAGTCCGACAAGCGAAATGAAGACACTTGTAAATTACATTGTAAAGACCTATGCTCCATTTTGGTATGATATTAAGATGCATGACACAGTGAAAGACGTCCGAAGCACATACTAAAGGTCATTCAAACAACAAGACATTTCCCGGACAACATAAAATAAATTATCGATCCGGTCATTCGGAGAAACTCGTTCTTCTGACATCCAGAGAAAATGATGTTGGCGATCATACTGGACTAGAGACAATACATTCGAGAATTAGGCTACAGGAGGATACTGAAAGCCAGAAATGAGCCGCCTGTAGTAGGTCACGTTAGAGCCTTCATTCTTCCTTTAATTAATTTTCAAGCCACAGACTATACTGAACTTATTTATTGGACAAAGTGTAAGCTGACACCATCTCAATTGTTGTCAGATATGGCAACAGAACACATTTCAACTTCATTGAAAGACAAAGCCTCTGCCAGTATTATTTGAAATTTCCATGCCACACTCAGTCGGTAGAGAGATGTGTGAAACTTGTTACAGAGGCCACTGGAATAGTTTGCGGGCATGAAAACCGAGAAGGTTTTATTCGGACAACTTTAGGATCAAGGTCTTTGATGCCAAAATTTGATACGAAGTCAGAATTTAAAGGGACTTCATTGTAAGTAACCACACCCAAATTGGTTGGTTAGTTGGGTAGGGTGTGGGTGGGATTCGACTTGCAGCCACCTCCACGCGGTAAGTCCTGGGTTATTTCAGCATAAAGGAAAAACATGCTGAAATGGGCAAAGAGCTGCAATATGAGAATTTTACAAAAATAAATGGTATTATAAGGCTTTTTGCGCGAATTCACATGAACGGCAATGTGTCCAAAATTATTTTTCATGCCTTTAGGTAACTACAAAGAGTAGTTTTTACACTATTACAAATAAAGTAAACTATTAAGAAAAATTTTATACGTGTTTAACAAGTGCAGATTTTTTCCCTTTTTTTCTAAACTTTATGGCTCTTGCGCGATTTCAAGACCAATTTATATTTTTTTATATTATTTTTCCCATTATTAGGATGTCAATGCGCAAGTGTTCCGCGCTATTAGAAATTGATTATAAAAAATAATTTTTTTCGCCCCACCCTAGTGTCTACCTAAGCAAGTTTAAAGT
Organism: Dolomedes plantarius; assembly: GCA_907164885.2. Lineage (NCBI taxonomy): Eukaryota > Metazoa > Arthropoda > Arachnida > Araneae > Dolomedidae > Dolomedes > Dolomedes plantarius. The sequence goes on from OU015492.1 coordinate 118,788,521, forward strand.
GTTTTGCTTTCCAAACCACTGTTTCAAGAAAAACCATTAAGCAAAATGTAACAGCTTTTATTCAGAGTTCCTAGCAGTTAAATCGAATTCGTCTGCGCTATACACTTGATCACTAGTCTATATATATATAACGCGTAGGTATGCGGCACAAAAATCGGCGATATTTCTACACTCCGAATGGCAACGGCTGCAACTACCTGATGTAAACATTAGGGTCCAACCGCGTGTGTGTAGTAGTTCGGCGATAGCATGTAATTTGGTAAATTTAATTGCTGTATTTTACACGTGAATACTTTCAATTTATTCACGAGATAATTTATTCTTTTGTTCCATCGAATTTTAGTCAAAAGTTTGTCCTCTTACATACATTTATATGTAAGAGGACTAACTTTTGACAAAATATGTTTAGACCTGTCAAATCCAGTGTTTAGTCATGGACAGTTGTATGTAGGTTATCTAGAGTCCGTTCTTTTGATTCTGTCACTGTAGTATCTCCTATTTCGGAAATACTCAACTGTGTATAGTAAGTAATAGTAAGTAAGAGTTAATTATTTACACTTTTTTTAGTAGTACTTGCTGAATTTTTACTTCATTTTATAAGTGAAGAAATTTTCCCAACAATTTTTTATTTGGTATGATTAAGTGTAGATATCTGAATTGTGAACAATAGTACATATAAAGAGTGATGCAACCCATACTATATTTTAGTACTTGCCGAATTTTTACTCCCTTTTTAGTGAAAAAACTTGTGTCTAACAATTTCTTATTTCATGTAATGATAAAGTGTACATATCTTAATTTTGAAAAATATTACATACAGAGAGGAATGTTGTTTTTAAAATCATTGGTGTTGGGTTTCTCAGTCTTATCTTTGACTTTGTTCTGAAGTAATGGAAATTCATATTTTTTTTAATCACGATGTTTTAGAATCAGCCTTATAGAGAATTTTGCAATGATTATAAATTTTTTGGCTGAGATCAAACTACCACTTAACAACGTATATTTATGATGACAGGTAATAGTAACATTCTTTACATACGTTTCTTACAGTTAAGTTGTTTTGCAAAAAAAATTTTAAACTAAAAGCGACCATGCTGGTCGCGCAGCGGCTAGTCATATATAATACACCTAACGTTTTAGGAATTTTTTTTATCCCTCTAAGAATCAATGGCCTGTTAATTTCGAGGATGGAAAAAAATTCTTTTTAAGTCCTATTAGTTTCAAAAATGCTCTGTAACAATTTATTATCTTTCATTAAAAAACATTACAAAAAAGTAACACTAGTAAACTGATAAAACATAAAAAATAACCCTACTAAATTCCTGTATCTTTACAACATTGTCTATTTAAGCAACTTTAAAGTGCTTTGAATACCGAACCACTGTGTAAAGAAACACCATTAAACAAAGTGAAAGAGACCTGATTTTCTGAGGTTCTTAGCAATTAAATCGTATTTGTATGTTCTGTGACAAATGTGATCACAGTGTTAAATAATACACCTATTGTTTTTCGAATATTTTTTTATCTCTTTCTAAATTAATGACCTGTCATTTCCGAGGGTGGAAAAGTTTTTGTTTTGAGTCTAAGTTACGTCCTTTCATTCACTGATTCCCTTTTATTTTCTTCTTTCGAACTAAGAAAAGTACATGTCTGACTTTCCTCATTCATTATCTTCATCTCCCGATTCCTTCGCCTTATTCGGTTCTTGAAACGTGTGAATGACATGACAAAGCTGCTCACATCCAACTTTCTGAAGCACGAGATGTGCCCCCGGTAGGTTTGATTTCTGTTTCTGTTACGCAGATCTCAATAGCAAATATTTATTGTTATAAAGAAAAGATAGTTTTTGATGATTACCGAATCCTGCTACATACACCTATTCAAATAAATCCTTCATATAAGGAAGAATTGTTACAGGAACAAATTTATAAAAATTGGCGTTCTACTATATTTGTTTTTCCTTGAGCAATATAAAGAATAAGAAGTTGTATTCTAGAAATATTTTTTGGGGAAATAGACATTATACTTCGAACCAAAAGCATATAATTTCTTCTGATAAAATTTATTTTTGGGACAAATGAATAAAAATATATTAGTTGTCTTATGTATATTTTATTTAAAAGTTATTAAATGCTACAATAAAATAGAGTAATGACTGTTTGAAATGTGTGAGTACATAAAACACGTGATATAAACGCCATGGTAGTATTAATTAATGAAATATATAAATTTTTCCTCCAATGAAAATTAGATTTACTTGAGAATACTAATGAAAGCTTGATTAAAAATGATAAATATTACATAGTAAAATAATTTGCTGTCAAAATGAATTTTAGTAAGAACTAAATGTGCATAAAAGTTACCATGTATTCAATTTCTATTTATATTTCACTGAACTTAAAATGAGAGATTTACGGTTATAAGAAAAATATAGTTTGAATGATTACTGAAAACTGATACATTCAGTTTTTCAATCAAAACCTGCATAGCAAAGAAGAAGAGATTCAGAAAAGTATTCATCAAATTTGTTTCGAACAATACTCATTTTACTATCCACAATACAGGGTTCCCAACTATATCCGTTACACCCCCCTTAACTTCTAAAGGGTGACAACTTAGGCCATAAAGTTGGTGTCTAGGTATAATACAAAAGGCTGTGCTCTACTCGATGAGACAACTTACAGCGACATCTATCGGCAGATTTTGGAATTAGCATTTTTATGTCAAAAACGGTTGGAGATACGGGAAAAAAGTCACATACAAAGTTGTTCAGCATCATCGATTTAGTGAGAAAAGACACCTTGCGCACACTAATACTTAAGACAGAATGTAAAAAATGAACATTCGTTTGGCCGTGATTTTCAACACTACGGCGTTATTACACCAATGTACAGGGTGGAATCCAGTCCAGAGTGTAAAAGTGTATAGTGGCTAATGGGGAGCATTTTCAGCAACAAAAATAAATGATCCTGAAGATAGGGAAGTGTCTCAGTTTCTTTCTTTCACTCTTTATGACATGACAATTTTCGAAATCGTTGCCAAACAGATGTTCATTTTCTACATTATGTTTTAATGTGAACAAGGTGCCCTTTCACCTTGCTCACATTAAAACAATTCTGTTTACTAAATCGATGATGCTGAAAAACTTTGTGATTGACTTTTTTCCAGTATCTTGTACCGTTTTTGATATAAAAACGCTAATTCCAAAATTTGCCGAAAGGTGGCGTTGTAAGTTATTTCATCGATTACCGCATAGCCTTTTTACAATACCTAGATACAAACTTTATGGCCTAAGCTGTCACCGTTTAAAAGTTAAGGGGGTTGTAACGGATATAGGTGGGAATCCTGTATAATGATTTAGAATCTGTACACAAAAAATGTTATTTTGTAAAATAAGGAACCTATTTCATTACAAAAGCATATGCTCAGCTGAAAACGTATATATTTTAGTCAAGTTAACAAAACAAAATTGACTAGTATACATTTTGTTTAAAAGTCAAGTATGGTTACAATAAAACATGGTTATGTATGTTTTTAGTATATGAGTCCATAATATATTGATTGTCCATAGTAAATTATTGTATTGATTAAAGAAATATTTCACTTTTTTCTCCAAATAGTAAATAGCAGATTATAAGTATTTCAGTAAATATAAGATTTATTTCAAGATACCAACAAGCGTTTGATTTAATAAAATAAAATTAGTTTATTATTTCAATTCCGTGTTACTTTTAACAATAAACATTTCCTGCAGCGTTCAGTGTAACAGAAAATGTTTGTTACACTGTACTTGAATACGAAAAATAAGGAAAGATAAAGATGAACTCACTAGGAAAGCAATGATAAATGTGTATTCCTATCTAAGAAAGTAGAAAGCTTTGCTTCCCGAAGCAACTGTTTCAAAAAGACCATTCAACTTTTTTTACCAGAGATTCTAGCAATTAAACTGTGTTTGTCTTCACTGTACACACGATCCCAGTGTTATATAATTCACCTAATGTTTTCCAGATACATTTTTATTATTTCTCTCTAAATCAATGGCCTGTCTTTTAAGAGGGTGAAAGCGTTTTCATTTTGAGTCTTAGTAACATCGCTAATCATAGTTTCATTTGCTAATTTTCTTTTCTTTTCCTTTTTTTAATAAGAAAAGTACATTTCTGATATTCTTCTTTCATTATCTTCATCTCCCGATTTCTTCGCCTAATTCAGTTCATGTAACGGGTGGATGCAATTGGAAAGCTGTTTGCATCTAAATTTTCTGAATAACGAGATGTGGCCCTAATGGGTTCAATTTCTATTTCTGTTAGGCTGATCTCAATAGGAAAGATTTATTGTTGTAAGAAAAAAAGGTAGTTTGAATGATTAACGAAGACTGTAACATAGAGTTTTGCTAATAAGCACGGAAATGTTGCAGAAAAGTATTTATCAAAATTGTTTAAAATTATATTTACTTAACGTTGCGCAATATAATGATGTACAAGCTGTATTCTAAAAATATTATTTTTGAAAATTTAGGAAAGTATTCCGTTGCAAAGTCATATGCTCAGCTGATAAAATATATATTTTAGGTCAAGTGAATCACAAATGTGTTTACTACGTTACCCAGAGTAGTCATAAAAAAAATTGCCGATATATGAACCTCTAGCGGCCTTTTCGTTCAACCGATCGAGATGAGATTTCAGATATAGTTATTTAGAGTTATGAGCTCGGGATTTTGTGAACGGCAACAAAATAGCGCTTACGGCTACGGTTATAGTTACAGAAACTCGAAATTTTTGAATAGCAACACCCACTTTTTCCGTCGCAAAATGCTCAGCGCATGCGAAAACCCTAAACAGCGTTAGAAAGGTACGTGTATCACGAAGAACGAACGCGTTATGCACGCAAAAAAAAAACAGCTCTGCGAACGGCCTACAAAAACACGATCGGGGCGCACTGAGAAATTTTGCATATGACAGAGGCAAGACACCGATCACTGGTGACAACACAGATCGGACAAATAAAAATTTTATTTAGTTTACGCATTTTCCACATGGGTGCGATCGTCGTGTTTTTGTTGGCCGTTCGCACAGCTGTTTTTTGTGTGTGAATAACGCGTCCGCTTTTTGCGATACACGTACCGTTCCAACGCTCTTTAGGGTTTTCGAATGCGCTGAGAATTTTGCGAAGGGAAAGAGTGTTGTCATTCGAAAATTTTGAGTTTCTATACCTATAACCGTAACCGGGAGCCTGACTTTGCTGCCGTTCACAGAATCCCGTGCTCATACCTCTGAATAATTATATCTGAAATTTCATATTGATCGGTTGAACGGAACAGCCCTCAGAGGTCCATATATCAGCAAAGATTTTTTATGACCACCCTGTATTTTGTTTAAAAGTTATTTAAGGTTGCAATAAAACATATCAACGCGTTTTGGCAGTGTGTGAGTCCATAATGTATAGCCGTAATGATCATATTGATGAAAGTTAACGTTAGTATGAATGACTGCTGAAGACCTCTACATACAGCTTTTCAATTAAAACCTGCATAGCAACAAAGTGATTGAGAATAGTACTTATCAAACTGGTTTCATATTACACTTGCATTATTACGCACTATAATGACTTAGAGGCTGTATACTAAAAATTTTCTTTCATAACAAAAGCATTTGTTCAGCTGAAAGCACATATATAGGCTTATCAAAAAAGGTGTCTGTGATTTCAGTTGTGCACACCGGAAACAACAATTGACCCATCGGATCTTGCGTACCAGAATGGAATGTTCACTCTGGGAGTTTTATTTATGCATATCATGGTGGCCGTGACTGCGCTGGGGGTATGCTGCGACTCTGTGGTGTCGCTATTCCTCCTACATTGGTTTTGACATTGAATAGGAAGGGACGGTCCAATTTTTTGGCCCCCAAGAAACCCCGATTGGACCCATCAAGACTTTTTTCTGTGGTGTTACCTGAAAAACATAGTGTACGTGAGAAGATCCGGGACTAAGCCATTTATCGGACAGAATCACTGCTGTAATAAAGACTGCTCCCGCTATGACTTAGGTTACCTGGATGTAGATCGACTATCACCTAGATGTTTGCCGAGTGACGAGGGGTGCTCATATCGAAATTTACCAGGTAATGTCCAAATTTGGATTCGTTTCTGTATCTTTTGGTGAAAAAATAAACTACCATGAGTTCTATTATATGGTTCTTTATTTAAAGTTGCAATCATAGACACATTTTTCAATTACCCTGTATTTAGGTCCAGTGAACAACGAAATTGGCAAGTTTATAGTTACTAGTATTTTTTGGCCTCCAGGGAATATTAGATTTATTTTAAAATGCCTATAAAAGATTGATTTAATAAGGTAAAAATGAAATTATTTTGTTTTCTAACTTTCCCTGTAACACAGTTAATTGCTTCTATCGGGTTCAGTGTAAGAGAAGAAGTATGTTATACCGAACTCAATAAGAACGATAAGGAAATATTAGGATGGACTCAATAGGAACGATGTAATAAATGAGTATATGTCTATCTAAGCAAGTTTAAAGTGCTTTGCTTTCTGAACCACTGTCTCAAGAAAGACCATTAAGCAAAATGAATTAGTCTTTTTCTTTCCAGAGTTCCTATCAACTGAATCGGCAGTTTGAAGAAGGGAACGAATCCATAAACTGTTTTTGTGAGAAATTTAAAAAAAAAAACTTTAAAAAACTGTGTTACTTAATATTTTCTCTTCACTATACTTTTATAAAATAATCTTTACATTCACCCGCTATTCCAGTGCCCGAAAAAAAATTCGGCGCTTGTTCCCTTCTTTAAACTGCCGATTCAATTACACTGTGTTTGCCTGCACTCTACATATGATCACAGTGTCATGTAATACACGTAATGTTTTCTGAACATATTTTTTATATCTCTCTAAATCAATGGCTTGTCATTTACGAGGATGGAAAAGTTTTCCTCTTGAGTCTAAGTAACAACCTTTCAATCACTGATTTTCTTTCATTTTCACCTTTCGAACTAAGAGAAGTGCATATCTGACGTTCCTCTTTCATTATCTTCATCTGCCGATTTCTTCGCCTTTTACAGTTCTTGTAACGTGTGAATGACACAAGAAAGCTGCTCGTATCCAACTTTATAAAAACCAAGATGTGCCGCCCCTGATGGGTTCGATTTCTATTTTTGCTGCGCTGATCTCAATAGGAAAGATTTATTGTCATAAGGGAAAGGTACATTGAATGATTACTGAAGAAAGCTACATACAGTTTTTCAAGTAAAATCTGGTCAGCAAGGAATTGCTTTAGTGAAGTATTTATCAGATTGGTTTCAAACGATATTTATTTTACTATGCACAATATTATGTCATAGATGTAAGTTAAAGATATTCTTTTTATATATAAGCAGAATATTCCATTACAAAAGTATATGCTCAGCTGAAAAACATATTTTTGTGTCAAGTGAATAACAAAAAGTTAGTCACCTAGCTTATATTTTCTTTAAAAATTATTAAAAATTACAATAAATTATATGAATATATGTGAGTCCATAATATATAGATGTAATGGTTGTACTGATTAAAAAATATCCAGTAATTAATAGATTTATATTAAAACACATTTTTTTATATAATACAACACAAATTAAATTATTTTATTAATAAAATGCCTTGCTACGTTAAAAATTACATATGCATAAAAGAGTACAATACATTTTATAATGATATTTTTATTCAATTACATGGATAAAATATTAAGAGTATAAAGTATAACGTTAATGTCTGTCCACCTATTTTTTTTTTTTTACTGTCGAATTAGCAAGTAACAGTTTTCCCTCAAACAATCTATTTTGGAAAATATAGGTTTTAGCAGAGAAACATTTTTCAGGTTCCTTAAAAATTGCTTTCATTTATCATTATTTGCACTAAAAGAAAACACTAATTCTTTGATCCTTGTACATTAACATCGAATCTTAAAATTTCTGGAGTAAGAAAGATTGATGACTAATGTGGAACTAAAAACTATGTCGACTAATTATATAAATGCATATTAGATGGCATGTAAAGAAGCTTTGTCACAGTTAACAACACATTAAAAAATAGGAGATAATAGTTTGCTAAAACCACAATAATTGTAACGGGTGGTTCAGAACAATGTATTTATTTTGTTAAATGTTTGTTCAACAGATTTTTGATTATCACTTGTACTTTGTCCGAAATAATGTACCATATATTAAAGAATTAATTTCCGTGTTACAATGTTACTCATAGGGCAAACAAAGTATTTGCAAAAGTTGAATATTCTGAACTACATTTTTTTCCCCAATATCAAATATTTCTTCTATTATGTGCGAAATGAAAAGAAAAAATTTTCAATGGTTTTCAATATCTCATGAGAGAATCTCTTATGATATTTTGTAAGAATTTAAGTAAAATTGGATCCTACAATGAACATTATCTTTTTGACAAATACATCCAAAGTCGCTTATATTTTGCGATATATTCTTTTTTTTATGTTTAATCGCAAAACTCTTTCAAGCTATCAAATTCTTAGAAAGCTTTAAAAGTTATTAAATAATCAAAATGTATATTTTTAAGAACACATAAATCATATAGAAAACAACAAAGAAAATTACATATTGTAAAAATTCTGCAAATAGCTGTAATATGTTTTATTTGCAAGGTATAATGTTGAGTAAAATTTGTATTCTGGGCATTTACAAAGGTAATGAGCCTTTTTTTTCTGCAATCTCTTTCAAAGAATGATGTGTTCGGCATCGGTTGTTCCCATCTCCACATGGTTCCTGCCGGTAACTTGACTTGTCCATGCTAAAAGAAGCATGTGTTGGTGACATGACTCTCTTATCCATGGTCTTGGGCTATGGAATAAACACTAACGGGTTACAAAGACCCTAAATGAATTTCTTAATTTGCGGGTGTGTGTGTGTGTGTGATGTGTGTGTGTGAATGCACGAAGCAGCCATGCTTTTTCAGCTAATTTCTGCTTGTCTACGGGTGGAACAGATTAAATTTTGGATTACACATTAATTTATATTGAGTGATATATCTCATTCCATAAGAACACACTTGTTCAAATTTATTCGCTTAAACTGTATGCATGACACAAAAACGTGAAACATGTTGAATAGTTTTTGTATTATAAATCTGTGCTTGCAGTATAAATAATTTCAAGTCCAAAACCATAGTTTTGAGAAATTCGGGTTTGAAAAAAAAACGGATTTTATAAAGTCAGTTTTTTTAAGTTTATTTTTTAATTATTCGTTTAAAGTAAATTTTTCCAATTTTACTTTTGTTGAGTAAAGTGTGTTAAGTCCTTGATTTTGACATAACCCCTTTAACACTAACATGTTTCTGTTTTGTTTCACATTTCCCAAATTTTCCCTGATGAATAAAACTATTTTGGAGTGGAAATGGACTTAGCTTTCTGTACTCTGCAGTAGCCCTTTATTTTTTAAACATGCCTGGTTTGATAACCCATTTTGCACTTAACACCCTTTGCTCAGCAAACACAGAAATAGGGGTCTTATGGATCAATGATAGACGCCATATCGGATTTGCTTCATTATACCTCTGGGAGAAGTACTAGCGGAGACATCTGGACATTCTTTGTTTCTAGAAAATTCCCTTTTGAACAAAGTGTAAAAAAAATTTATAATTTAAAGTTACACCCATTTATGTTTTTTAAAAATACATAAGGTCATACACTGTACTGTCAACGTATTGTTGGTATATCAAATCAATTCGTTTAGAGGCTTCATTTCCTGACTTTCTTTAGTTTCTGCGCAACTTTTATTTATTATTTCTTCCAATTTACTTCTCTTGTAAAATGTCAGCGATGCTCGCTTCTAAGTGTAATTATGATAGTGTAAAACCTTACACCTGTATACTAAATCTCCTAAATGTTCAGAACATCTGTTCTTCTTTAACCTTCAAAGAAAAATCATAAGTAGTTCTTCGATAATTTATATTGAAATGTCCGGTTACTTTTAGAAATTTATAATAAAGATAAATTTACGAAATAATATATTTGTTTACAGAAAAATGAAATTTTCTCAATGGAATTTTTATGTTAAAAACTAATTTGAAAGAAAATGATAATTCAGTTCCTTCAGATATCTGAAACTTTATTTTTCATATATAGCACATTGCACTGAAAAAATCAGACAATAGAACCCAGCATTAAATTATGTCTCATTTAACTCATAACCTACAATACTTTCCTCCATTATCGCCTTTATTGATCCCGATTTCCTTTCACTGGAAATGTCTTACATTGAATTGCTCATTACGAAAAGAAAAATCCGAGACATGCATAAAATGTATAATCAAGATCAGACAGGTATTGAATGGTGTTGATAATAAATTTTGACAGCTATCAGCATTTGATTAATTACATATTTCATTACTTTTTATGTATTTCAAGAGTGAAATGGTCAACGTATTTTAGCTTAAAATGATCCTTTTAAGTAAAAGCGATTACTGTTAATCGAACGAAAATTTTGCTTCCGGTAATTGACAACATTGCAGATTTTTTATGGTTAGGTTCTATTAGTAATATTTCATTACAGAAACAGTTGTTACTTAACTATATAGATTAATATCTAAAATATTTTATTCGTATAAAACAATTTAGTTTAACCCTGATTTAATATTTCTTTTTGTTAAACCTGAGTTAATATGATATACTGAGTTAGTTAATCTAAAACATACAATGTTTGAACATTCTTTTAAGAAAAAATTTTTAAATATTAGTGTCCTCCTGAAATGTAATTAAACAATAACTAATTATTTTTCCCCATAATTGAGGACTTCAGAACATACCATGGTAGTGAATCATAGAATTATGAAAATATAAAAATTTTTATAAATTATGATTTGATTAAATATAGCATTTTTTTCTTAAAATTTGCATATTAAATTGTAAAGTTGTTTGTGACAAATGTGGGAAACTTGTCCATTAATACATTCTCACTAATTGGTACTAATATTTGCACTAATTGTTTGCTTTCATTGGGGTCACCGTATAGTTGAATTAACATCAACTCGTGGTACCACCATAATTTTCACAGAGAACATTCAGAGACGACATCTTGAGGGCTCGCACTTTCTCCTACCCTCTCTGGTCACATAGAAGATATCTCCAGTCTAGAGATTTAACATGCTCTTATACGGCTTAGACACGAAGGCATTTCATGCCATCGTCAGGATTCGAACAGAGCATCCCCAGTTCCTACGCCAAGTCCCACGGGATATCACTAGGGAACCTAAGGGCCTCTTCACTTAGGAGTCCGGTAACGGAGCGTTAAAGGAAAGATGACTTTGAGACGAAAATAAACCAATCATAGGTGTTAAAAATTTCGTTGCTAAATGTTTGGAGGTTTGTCATTGGTTAAATATATTTCAATACTTTAACGCTCCGCTACCGGACTCCTATGTGAACAGGCCCTAAGGTTTTAAAGTAATAAACCTAATGTTGAGTATATATTTCCGTATTTATATCATTAGTCTTCACGCGTATAAATACAGGGCTATTCATAAGTAAGTATGCAAGTTCGATGCACTATAAAAAAAAGCAACAATGCACGAAATTTTATGTCACTTGTAACAGAAGTATAGGTGAATGTTTTAAGTTTTGTTAGACACAGTCACAGATGTTCTATGTGTGTATACTTAGTCACATGACACACATCGAACCGGTAATATATTTCCGCCCAAATGCGAGTTAGGGTATCTGAAGCAAGAAAAGTGATAATGGATGTGACATTATGTTTCTATTCCTCTAGATGTACAGGAAGAGGAGCGGTAAATACGGTATCCTTTACGTAGCCCTAATGAAAAATGCACATGGTGTTAAGTCAGGGCTTCTGGGTGGCCATGTTGTAGTCGGTGCTTCGCCCAATCCATCGATGAAGATATTGATCGAGGTAATTTCACACGTACCCTGACCAGTGTGGTAGTGCACCCTCCAATTGGAGACAACATCTTCCTCACCAATGGATTGGACGAAGCGCCGACTACAACATGCCACTGGTTCATTGGCTACCCAGAAGCCCTAAATTAACACCATGCGTTTTTTTAGGGCTACGTAAAGGATACTGTATTTACCCCTCCTTTTCCTGCCGATGTAAATAAATTTCACTATTGTCCTTCAACTGGGGCATCAACCAAAGGTTTAACATATCCAGAAAAGAGCTTCCCGTGACAGTGTTCTCGTGAAAAAAGAAGGGGCAGTACACTCTCTTCTTGGACATAGCACAGAACACGTTTACCTTTGATGAATCTCATAAGTTTTGAACTGTAGACCTGGGATTCTCAGTTTCCCCAAAATGGACATTTACTTGTTTACCTCACCACTCACGAGACATGTAGTTTCATCGGTGAAAATTAATTGATCGGCAACATCGTCATTTTGCAAATGGTGCTGCATTTCGACACAAAACTCAAACATCTTTGTCTTATCAAGGTCCGTGAGATTTTGCAATATCTGCAATTTGTATGGAATTATTTGCACCTTCTTTCTCAAAATTCTCCAGTCAGTTGGCTATGAAATATGCAATTCACGGGTTACCCTTAGCGTCGATTTCCTTGGGCTTCGTTACACAGCTTCGCAAACTTTATCGATGACATCTGCTAATACACTCGGTCACCCTGGCTTTGGAACTTTGCATAAACAGCCCATAGTTTTCATTTTTTTAAACCAATCATAAATGGGTTTTCTGGTTGGAGGTTCTTTTCCAAAATCGTGTTCGAAAATGCCGTTGCACAATGGTGGCAGATTCCATTTTGCTCAATTCAAGAACACAACACGTCTTCTCCACTGCAGAAGCAGCCATTTCTACTGATTATCCAAGTGACACTTCCCTTGACGTAGCTATCGTCTACGTCACTTCCGTCGGTAGTGGGAGAAAAACTTTATGAGTACACCTACCTTACGGATCGCATGTGGGGAACTTGCCTTAAAGTGTTTCTGTTTTACTGCATATCGGAATTGTATACTTAGTTATGAATCACCCTGTATTAAAAACCATTATTGAAAGAATCATATTTCAATGTATGAAATTAAAAGCCTTTAGAATCCGTAATAAAGCTAATTGTAATTTTTTTCTGGACTATAATGTTTGCCTTCTTACTCTCATCCGCTGGTATTTGAACAGTATAATATAAGAAATCTGTTGTTATATCTTTGAAGCCCGATATAAAGGTATTAAGTCGAAAAAGATAATTTTTAGATATATTTTAGTAATGATAAAAATAATCTTTTGTCTGTTATAAAAGGCTTAAGTCTATCAATTTTGTATACACAATTGCATTTCTTTGTACAAAAGACTAAAGTCAAAATAATAATTCTGCGATTGGTATAAAAGCCAATAACTTGGTATATTTAAATCACTGTTTTTGACTTAAGCCCTTTATACCTGGCTTAAGTCAAATACTTATTTAAATATCAAGCCATTTGTAAAATGTGCGAGATATTTTTTTTCTGAAAAACATATTATCTTGAATAGAAAAAAAAAGTAAATATTCTTCAGTCGAATAAAATATTAAGTTTCTGTTAATCTTGAGACATAAACTTTAAATTTTATGCTGATGCGCATGAGTCTTAGATTTTAAGAAACGTCGTTTGAATATTTTATGGGACGCTTAAAATATACATAAGAACCCCTAAAATTCATTGCCAAATAAAAAAAGAGCATAGCCATCTTGTTTTAATAAATGATTGATTACGCTCATGAACAAATAATGAGAAAAAAAGTATGGAGTCTTAGGATTGAATTTAGTTCCATAATAACCAGGTACAATCTAAAAGCAACTACTTCAAGATAATCCGTAATTTATTAATGTATCTTAATGTATCATTAATGTACCTTAATTTTAAAAAAAGTAAAATTAAAAGTTTTCCAGTTTTGATCAAAATAATTATAATAATGGCATCTTAGCAATTACACCATAATATGTACCTACTCAATAAATATTCACAATAGTGAATAGTTAAAAAAATTATTTAAAATTTATGAACAGATATCATGCAAATATTTCGTTACAATTAGATAAGTTAAAATGCATATTTCCCCCAAAAAACTCATATGGTGGATATATTGGCCTATACTGAATAATTTACTAGTTTATCATTTCTGAGAATTTTCTTAGTGAATAATTAATGCTTCATAGAATGCTTCATTGGCTGTACTATCTAATTTTTATTAGAAAGTGAAATTATTCTTGAAGATCAGGGAATCGAAATGTCGGAAAAGTAAACATATATCTTCTTTTTCACGAAATTTTTATCTAAAAGGGGTAAGTTTTTCCTCACGCAATGTTGATATATTTTATTATATGAATAATTTAACAACACAACGAGCATTTTATATTTTAGTTCATTCTTACATACAGAATCTCCTTTAAATATCTCAATTTTTTTTTATTTCTGTAAGAGGTCCCGAGACGAATACTTTTGCATAATTGTTTAAAACATGCATTAAGAATGAAATTCTGCAACCGCATATTTCTACAATGATTACATTACCATATAAAACCTTTAACATTATATTGTATGTGTAGCCTCTGTTGTACATACATTTGCACTTAAAATTCTATGATCTCTCGAAATGTGATTTTTAATGATTTGTCAACATTAAAATAGTGTAACCAAAATTATTTGAAAGGTTTCTCCTTCGACATTTGCACATCTTCCCTTTTTTTCATTTTCCTTAAACTGTATTAAAGATTTTCAATTTAATTACAAAAATATATTGAAAAATATTTCCTATAAATACATTTCTATGAGTCCTCAAAGCGAAATATGTTGAAACCATTTCCATCCATTAGAGAGAAAAAATTATGCAAGTAATGCAATTGGTTCAGCATGTACATATGTCTTAGGCAAGCGTGCTTAACTCATTTAAGACTGGCGTTGCGAAAACACAACATTAATTTCTGTATTTTTTTAAGGCATGCTCTAAGTTTTGTACGTCTGAAGTAACATTTTTATTTTATTCTCTATAATTGTTCATAATAAATTGTTTGTTTTCACATTTTCCCGATTTTAGCAGTTGCAAAAAAATTTTTTATGGTGTTTTGAAAGGGAAAAAATGACTAATTTCAAACAATAACTGTAAATAACATCACATGTTAAATTTCCAATTTCATGCTTGTTCTGAGTTTACTCGAGAATAAAGAACAAAATGGCTTCAACAGTTAAGGCATAATTTTTGTTTTTATATTTCTCAATTCAGATTTTTAAAAATGTTGCGAAAACGCAACATCAGTCCAATGTGTATTATTTAAGATTTTGATATGCGGCCTAGTTTTTATGCAGTAGATTAGTTATTTTTTTCATTTCAAATAAGTTTGTCTCTAGAAAAAAGCGATTTTTGACATTGGAAGAAAAATTAGAGTATTTTCATGGGCTAGATGATGATGATATTTCAGAATCGTCCTGAACATAAGCTAATGATGAACCATCATTCGTCATTATCCCTCCAGATCCGGATGATTTGAAGGATGAAGAAGCTAGTCATGATAATATTTTATATGAAAATGTCGAATACCCTAAGACATTGCAGGTGAAAAAGACATTTTTTTCTAATAAATGTAAAAGTAAGCAATATATTAAGAAAAAGGAGCGTATTGTATGGGGAAAATGGAGACTCTACACGGATGAAATGAATTCTAAAATAAGTTTATTAGACTTTCAGAGATCTATATCTTTGAGAGAGCCATATCTTTGATAAAAAGGCTTGAAGAAATGCAGTTGAATTCTGTTTTACCTGAAACTCCACATATTGGAGGACCATCTTCAATTGAAAATATAATTCTCAACGAAACTCGGAAAGACCGTATGGGCCATATTATTACTAAAAATAGTGAAAATAAACCAAAAAATGTAAACACTGCAAAAGCCAAACAATTACTGTATGAAATAAGTGTACTGTACCTCATCATGCGAAATGTTTCAAAGATTTTAAAAAAAATTATTTTTATAATTTTAAATTTTTATATTTTTAAATATTTATATATTTTAAACTTTTATACCGCTTTGGACTAATCTTGCGAAAATGCAACATTTTGTAACTCTCTTAAAAATGAATTTAATTTTATGGAAACAACATATTTGTGTAAGTAGTGTTCTAAGAAATCTAAAAAAGCTGTTTGGTGCATTTCCAGTAAAGGAAACATGGAGCTGTCCTAAATGGGTTAAAATTGTGAATTTTGACTATTTTAAGCTTTCTCGAGACATGAAAGTAAAACAAATGTTCCACCATTAGTACAGAATATAAATAAATATGTCAGTGTACTTACAATTTTGGATTTAACCTTTTTTTCAAACAAAATTTCAATTTTAAAAGCATTATTTTGTATTTTTTTCTTTTATTATAGCTAACTCAGAGGCACTTGAATGAATCATTTGTATAGACTTTTACTAAAAATTCGCTTTTTTTATGAGAACACCGTAAATGTGAGACAAGTTTCCTTCCTTTAGCCACCTCAGTTTTTGTTGAGCATCCCTGACCCCAGGGGCGACAACTGATGGGGTTCTCACCGTACCCCACCCACTGAACTAGTGGAAGGTTTTTAAGATATCCGAATATTACGTATACACACACACACACACACATATATATATATATATATATATATATATATATATATATTGTAAGTATAATAATCTTTGTAAAACTGTTAATTGTAGCATAATAAATAGCGAAAAAATTCAATTAGATAAAATCAAATTCATCCGCCAGTCTTAACCCTTTAAGGGGCAATAAACTCCACCGTTTGCACGGTGTAGATTATTTTCCCGATTATTTTTACCCTAAAGAATCTGGAATTTTTTTACAATTAAAGGATGCAAAATGTTTTTACTTCATTAACTGATAATAGATGGCAGTACCAACCATTTTTCTGCTCATGTCACTGGAATACATTGAATGCAAGTGAAAAAAAAAGACTAGATTTAGGCGTTTGCACTATGCAAACGGCGCCCCTAAAAGGGTTAAGCTTTTATCATTAAGTACAATTAGTAATACATATACAAGTATGTTTATTATGACCCCCACTCAATATATCGTTGGGCAACGGTTTTTTCTCAATACTGATGGTGATTTTCTATGTCATAGATTCTTAGAGAGGTGGTTAGAGGTATTTGAGACCATTTCTGATGAACTGCACTTTCCAGTTCTCTAAGATTTCATTGTTCTGTATCCAGCTGCCTGACCCCTCTTTCTACCTTATCCCCTAAATGCACAATTAGATAGAAATCTGTTGATTGAGGGGGGGGGGGCGCACAAAAACGGAAGATTAAATTTTCATGTTCTTCAACCCATGTATGAAAAATGTGAGCTTTTAGGTATGAGCATTGTCCTTTTGGAAATATCCATCCACAGTGCATAAATCAGTAACATAATTGGATGTATTTGAACAGCAGCAATATTTAAATACCTTTAGGGATTCAGACGTTATTCCGCAAGAATTAAACAGCCTAAACAATGGCAGGAAACCGTCCGCAAAACCATACATCTCCTCCATGAGATTGAAGAGGTTTGGCAATGCACTTAGGTTTCAAGCTTTTGTGATCTGTTTTGAATATTCGTGCCATTCACCTGCATGGTATTGTTGAAAACGGGATTTATTGAACCAAATAACTATTTTCCGATCATTTACTGCCCAATCCTTATGATCCTACAAATGCGAACTGGATGCGTTTGATCATGTTAACTACAGACAGAAAAGACAGTGGAATAGGTCTTTGGCTCTTATACCTGAGACAGTTCTGTATAATATGCGGTACGCTGAAAAGCTGTCAAAGGAGATCTCTGATTAAGATTAACTGTAACCTGATGTACTGCTGCCCATCTATTGAGTAGCACAAGACTGGAAACCTTATATCTCAGCTCAAGGATCCTGTGGCGAAATCGCAAGGAGTTTGGCGACCACACTCCTTGCGATGTGAGCCATTTTTTTGTTAGGTAGACCACTTGTTTTTAAACTTTTAGGATCATTTATTGTGCTTTCCAAATGAAATTTAAAATTTCAATTTCTAATAATTTGCAAATATGAAGACTTTAAAGGAAAAACTTTACACTAAACATTTTTCCCAATATCCATAATTCGAAACAATGATTTATTTTCCATTCAAATTGTACATTATATATATATATATATATATATATTGATTGATTGATTGATTGATTGTAAAGGTTTGGTTTAGTTTGTGATTGCTACGGTAAATTTTTGCCCCACGAGGGCTAATTAGACCGGGACCTACTACTTAAAGCCGATTCCGAACATATTATAAAGGAAGTTGTCCTTATAAATATATTTTCATACTAAGCTAATTTATTTTCCATCTGTGCTGAATAATGCATAATTTAAACTCTATCTAAGCACGGCACTAGAAGGTTCCTCTTATTTTGAAGTATCGATGTATTAATATGTAAGCAGTTAAACAACGTGTTTGAAAACATGGGACGCTATTAAAATAGTTTTTAATAAACACAAATAGTGTTCCGGAAATATACTTTTTGTCCTATATACTAAAATTATTGCTGACACAAGAGATATTTCCCTTCTTATGTCAACATTCGAGGTCGAAAACATAAATGCTTATTCAGATTAAATATTTCAAAGCCATTTATTTTGTTTTAATGAGATGACGGAAGTACATTTTAGTTGTCCTCGTGGATATTCAGTTTCAAATGTTTCTAAAAATTATAAGATATGATTTACTGTTGTGTATAGATATGATACATTTAAAATATATTTATAAAACAAAATTAGCTCATATCTCTAAAATTTCAATGTGTAAATGTACTACGCTTGTAATACTTGTATTCCTGAAAGTTAAAATTTAAATTTCCTATTAGATTTAGTTTAAGCAGTTTTTAATTCCCCACATTGAATTTTTAGAAGAAAAATTCAATTAATTGTAAATAATGTCAAAAGTTAAAATCCGTCCTTAACTGAAATTGACACTCTCAGATAACTAATGAAAAAAAAACTTTTATTTTATCATTTTATTAAAGAGTATATTTGCGAACCTGCAACATTTTTTTTAGAAATCTTTCTTATTCATTCATCTCATACTTTTTACAAATATTTACAAAGGTAAAAAGCGGTGGTAAACTGTTTTGATTATCTCAGATAAACAATCATAAAATCTTACTTTTTTTATTTTATTTAAAAATGTGGTTGGGGATTTTAAAGAAAATCCTTCTTATTCTCTTATTTTAGGAGGTAAAACTATGCACATCATACTTTTAAAAAAAAATTCCAAAAGATAAATTCGCCACTTAACTATAATTGAGTATCTGAGATAATTCTCAGATAAAACCTTATTTAAAAAAATCAAAAAAAAAATTTCATAATCAGCAACATTTTCATAGAAATCGTTCATAATGTTTTATTTTAGAAGGAAAAAAAATATTTGGACCTCATATTTTTCGGAAATATTTACAAAAGTTAGAAGTGGCACATAAATATAAATAAGCATCTCTGATAACTAATGATATAATATTTTTTTAAATTTTTATTCAAAAGTACTTTGAACTATCTGGAAACATTTTCAAAGAAATTGTTCTTATTCTTTCATATTAGACTAAAAAAAGTATTATGCACCTCGTTGTCTGTAAAAATATTTACAAAACTTAAAACCGGCAGGCAAAAATATTTTTTAAGCAGAAAACAATTTTTTTTTATTCTAAAGTATATTTTAGAATCAGCAAAATTTTCATAGAAATCTATTTTATTCTCTTCTTTCAGAAGAAAAAAGCATGCACTTCACATTTAAAAAAAAAAATATTTACAGGAGTAAAAATTAGCACACACTATAGTTGAGAATCTAAGATAACTAATAATAAATATATATTTTTTTATCATTTTATTGAAAGGTTCGTTTGAGAAATTGCAACATTTTCATTCATCTTTCTTATTCTCTTATTTTATACTAAAAAATCATACACTTTATATTTTATTGAAATATTTATATAAATTTTAAGTTACACCTATAAATAATTGAGTATTTCAGATACTTAATGATAAAAACTCATTTTAAAATTCTGTTTAGTTTTTTTTTTATAATACACATAATTTTTAACGAAATCTTTCTTATTTTCGCCTTATATTCACATATCCGGAAAATGCCACTAAAAGTGTCTCGCTACTTTATAGACTAAATATGTATCTTGAAAAATTCATGAACTGGCCTTTCATGAATAGCAAAGAAATATTGGAATATCATCAAATTCTACCGAACATTCATTACTTATATGCAAATTTGAGCTTTTGTTAACGGTATTTTCCTCTAAGAATTTCATGATATCTTCGACAAACGTGGTTCTAGATAGAGATGAAGAAAACTCCGTCATTTATGATTATATCAGATTAAAATTTTTTAAAATGAATTTTAGATAAAAATTTGCTTTACAAACAATATTTAAAACATTCGTGAATCTCGCAGATGGGAATTATACATTTTATTTTTACTCTTGACTGGTTAATTAAATATTTTTCTTCCTAAATAACTGTATACACAAAGAAAATAATCGTATTTTTGAAATAACCTATTCAAATGTACATTACACAGAACACAAACAAAAATTCTGGACTTTTCATATTTGAATAAATTCAAATTTCATTAATTTGAATTTAATATGGAAAACGTATGTCATAAGTAGTCTCTTATAATGAAATTTCAAAAATTTTCAGAAAAATTAAGAATTCCCTTTATTTAAGGAATCTTAAAATGTTTACATAGCTTTAAAGAAAGTGCATTTATTACCCGAAAAATTATTCCCAACATAAGCCTAATTTCATTTTTATTTTATTTGTAATTCATTTATCGACAAATGTTCTTGTTTACCTTTTAAAATCTTCTATAATGGTATTATCAAAAGTAAAATAAATTGCTGAAATGTTCGGTTAATAGCTACTAGGAAATAGAAATACATTTCTTTTCATTATTTTACATATTAAAACGCATTCTATCATTTCTTCCTTTTTTTAAACCATAATTTATAAAACAAATTCTGTAAAGTAAAAGGTTATAATTCATAAATTTTAAAGATTTTCTAACAATCACAGTAGGAGTGGTGTAGGATTAGTACTACGAATCTCAACGAGATTTGTTTTTGGAGAAAGGCAAAGAACTATATTTTATTCATTTTCGAATGTATAAATTTGAAATTACCTTTAGACATCCTGTGACAGTGAAAGTATATATATATATATATATATATATAATTTTGATTTTGAATTAATTGATTGCTGAAGATGTGGTTAGTACATTGCATTCATTATGACTCCAAATGATGGAAAACAACTCTGGTATAAAGTGACACATTAATTGATTGATTATTAAACATAATACTGATACATTAAATCTCATTAAACATTCTATACTGATCTCAAGTTATCATTACTTATTACAACATATTTCTTCAACCTTAAATACTCATTAGCATCAAACATTAAATCTCATTAAACATTCTATACTCATCTCAAGTTATCATTACTTATTACAACATATTTCATCAACTTTAAAATCTCATTAGCACCAAACATTAAATCTCATTAAACATTCTATACTCATCTCAAGTTATTATTACTTATTACAACATATTTCTTCAACCTTAAATGCTCATTAGCATCACTACAACTTCACACTATATTCTCATTCAAAGAACTAATATTTACTCATACTTAATTCAACACATTATACCAATTAACTCGCCTTTACGAATTATCATTTATTATTCGGTAACTTCCATTATCAAATTACTCTATCATCGCGCTCTATATTAAGTTATTGACGGCTACGCTATGGGAGGCAATGACGGTAAAATATGAAAATGAAACAAAAAAGACGGTACCTCGAGAGATGAGTACTGGACCACTTTTATGGGCATCTGGCACTCGTAATGACGAACTTCGTTGCACTATCACCGCACTGGAACTGGGGCTCTCTCTTCGTAGGATACAGGGCTCCTTCAATCACTGAAGCTACTCAGTACAGGAAACTGGGGGCACTCTCTTCCTCGGGCTCTTTTGCATGAGCCACGGCTTACATAACTGTCATCGGGCATGCTTCGTACATAATTGCTAGGTTGATACCACTTCTGTCTCAAACTCTTTACTACTCTCCTTCGGACGTGCTTCGTACATACTCGTCAGGTTGGTACTACCTCTGCCTTTAACGCCCAAATGCTCTCTCTCTTTTTTTGCCTCTTCATATTATTTCATATTATTTTTCTCTTATTAATTCTGGATCCACCTCTTCCAATTCCACTGGCCATATTATTCCCATGTCATCGCAATTCGTCCGTGGCTGCCTCTTCTCAATCCCTATTTCACCAATGTGCATCGAGGGCACGATTTATAATTTTTTTTGTTTTCCTTAACTTTTCCCATGCTCAGACATCACCGATCAGGGTGGTCCGTTTTATAACCATCATAAATTTATGCCTTCAACTTCTTCTTTTCGTTGCAACTCATTCTGCAGAACTTTTATTCCTTCTTACAGTCCCAATCTTTAGTAGTTTCGGTTTATCGTTGGCTTTCCTCCGCTTCTCTTTTATTGCCATCTAGTTGCTTATTTGCCCTGTTTCTTTCTTATTTTTGCAAATATTTTACTTCGTCCCGTAATTTTCAATTCTCCTGCCATTGGTCTTGACTCTATTGTTATACCCTTATGACACATCCCCCCTCATTATTTTTTATTAATAAGTCATTTTCTAATTTTTTATTTCATTTATTTTTATTTATTTTTTAGTTGTTGTTCCTATTGCCTCCTGGCGGGAAGTTCCAGACCAGCTCCATATAAGTTTTTGGCCACTCTGGTTTGGCCACTCTGGTTTTATCTCGATATAGGCTCTGGCCACTCTGACCACTTTTAGTATTGCCACTCTGGTTTATAATAACACATGTGTCAGAGTCAGTCTTGCTTAGGTGTCACCACAATTTTTACCGAGCACCCCCGGGGGCGACATCTGGGGACATCGCACCTTCCCTACCAACAAACATCAAAGAAGGACTTTCTGGTCGACGGATTTCTGCCGACGTGCTTCCGATAGGCTACCTCAGCCCCGTTTCATTTTTAATTGATAGAAATACTAAACAAAAATATACTTAATTCAATTTTTAAAAATGGAGATTTCTAGCTTTCTTCGTGTTTAGGTCCGAAACCTAGACACGAATGTATTTAACGAAGTTTGTCGGGATTCGATCCGAGCACCCTCAGTACCGAAAGCCGCGCTATCGATAGGCTACCCCAGCCCTGCTTCATTTTTAATTAATAGAAATATTATAAGAAGGCATCCTTAATTCAATTTTTAAAACTGGAGATTTCTAGCTTTCTCCCGAAGGCTAGACTCGAAGAATCATGCTTTTGTCGGGATTCGATCCGAGCACCCTCAGTACCGAATGCCGACGCGCTACCGATAGGCTACCTCGTCGCCATTTCGTTTTTAATTCAAAGAAATACTATAAGAAAGTATCCTTAATTCAATTTTTAAAAATGGAAATTTCTAGCTTTGATCCTTCACTAGTCTGCTAAAATTTGCTTAAAATATTGAAGTAGTATTTCTATGTTTTATTCATGCCATGCTAGCACCAAATAATCATACTTATAATTATTTGGAGCATTTGAAATTTTATTACGGTAATGCCAGATTTTAGTGATCCAGTGATAATCTAGAATGATTTAGCAATTATAATCTAGTAATCTAGAGATACCTTCCAAAGTATTTAAACAACTTAAAAGTTTTTAAAGTGGATTACATTTCCTGTATTCCTTACGTTTACTTTTATTTGAGTTTCTCTAGCATCTGAGTTTCTCGACAATAATATGGGCTTAGAATATGTATGCGTCTGAGGAGAATGTTATTAAGAAAGAACATCGCATTTTAGGTTATTCTCATGTGAGTTTAAATCCCGAAGAGCTTGTTTACGAGCATAGTTGTAACCTCATTGAAGACTTCAACATAAATGTTCATTAGGGTGGAACGAAAAAACTTATTTTTACATAGCGATTTGCCATAGCAGGCAAAGGTTACCTTTTAAAATTAGAATAAGGAATGTTATTTATTTTTGTTCTACTAAAATATTTTCAATCTCCGCAAAGGGCATAAATAGGGATATGTTTATAAAAAGGAGATAAAATTGTGGATTTTTTTGAAAAATTTCTTTTATAATATATTAAAATAGTAATATATATTTTTTTCTAAACAAAATATAAAAAATATGACATTTTCACAGAAAAATTACGCATTCTTATTAATTCTAATTTTTAGATGCCATTCTAGGACAACTGATTTTGTAGAATTTCGCTATTTTCATCATATTAATTTTACAGCAGCATATTCATATAATACGCATTGAAATGAAAGAAAAACAATTTGTAATTGACGGGCCTTAATTAGAATATACAAATCACGCATATTTAGATAAAGACATTAAAATATTAATTAAGGCATAACATTTGAAAAAACATTCGTCTTTTTCAAATCCACATGGTTTCCATTACTTAGTTTACTGACAAATATATTTTTGAAATTCCTAATTTTGAAATTATCTTTTCAGAATGTCTTTTTGTTTTTATCAATGTATCACTTGCAGAAGTGCCACAAATGAACAAGTTTGACTTGGTAACTAATTTAACAATCCTTTCTACTGCTTGCGTGCGACATGGTAAATTATTGATGCCAATACGTTGACTCTCGTGATCTGATTATACTACTTCCATTATAAACTACTTTTGTTTGTCATCATAAATATGCCTCATCACAGGACGTTCTGTTACTTTAGAATCATTCCATTCAATCACATGAATATAATCCTTGGAAAAAAAGTTTAGACGTTGAATTAAAAATTTCATGATGCCGTCTCCTTGTCAGCTCTTGCTTTTTTAATCTGGCGTAATCCAAGTTGTCTTACATGACTGCAATCAACTGATATCATGCAAAGGAAGATATTTTCAGAAGCAGCAAAATATGTATTTCTTTGAACGATTGCAGCTTCTGTTTGTGATTGGACTGGGGTATGACAAATTTGCTGCAACAACTGCAAGCCCCGCACTTGAGGATGTTGGTCTGATTAGCGATAAAGATAGAAGCACAGTAATTGACATAATGAAAATTAGACGAGAACCATTAAATAAACAAAACAAATATGTAGAGGAGAGTCTAAAGCTAGTTACAGAAAATAAAGTACTGTTTTATGTCGGAAGAAAAGACAATACCATTGTACAAAAAACGAAATGAAATAAGTATTACAAAAGAAAAAAACTATTACCGAAGAACATACATCACTTGTCGAAGAGCCTGAATCAAAAAACTTTGTCAGAGCATAAAAACTTTGTCAGAGCCTTTGTCAAACCTTTGTCAATAAATAAACCTCAAAACTTTGTCCTAAAAACTTTGTCAAAACTTGAAGCTATGACAAAGTTTTTAGGACATGTAAAATCGATTTCTATCACTGGAAAAAATATAAAAGACAGCATAAGGATATTTGTCAATTGCAACAACTAACACTTAAACATTACTGCAATTGGATGTAACGGAACTGCCGTGAATACTGGATTGAATAATGGTGCGATTCCTTTATTGGAAAACCAATTATTAAAGCCACTCCAGTGGTTTATTTGTCTATTTCATGGAAATGAATAGTCCCCTACATCACCTGTTTTGTTTTCTAGGTGGAAAAAACTAAAGGCCCAAATGAATTTGAAGGAGATATAAATAGACAAGTAGAAAACTGCTATGAACTTCCAGTAATTGAATTTTCACCTATTGAAAATAACATTCCATCACTAGATATAAAGGATGATTTAAGTGTAGATCAGAAATATTTGTTAGGAATAGGTAATCTCTGTTGGAAGGTGCTCTTCTGATTGGTCCATGAAAAAACAAGGAAAACTTTGTCATTCATGATGGCTTACCTTAGCAAACTGAATACTTTGCTTGTATGAGGAAAAGAATGTTCTTCAAAAAATCTCCGAATACTGACTGAGTACATTTTGAAAGTTTATGCACCAATTTTGTTTAATATAAAGCTAAAATTATCTTGTATCTATGGATCGAAGCACTTGTGGAAACTTGTAAGATATTAACATTACCATAATCATACTCATCAAAATGTCATTGACCCAGTCATTCAAAGAAATGCATACTTTGCAGCTCTTGAAATTCTCCTACTTTGTTTGATATCAGATGATCGCAGTCGTGTAGATAACTTGGATTGCTCCGGATTCTAAAAGCAAGGGCTGAAAATGAAGGAGGCATCATAAATTGTTTAATTCAACGTATAAACTTTGACGCCAAGGAATATTATTGATATGATTGAATGGAATTATGTTAAAGCAACAGAACCTATTACGAAAATGCATATTTCTGGGGTTAAAGTAAAGCAGTTTATAAAGGAAGCAAAATAATCATTAAAGTTAACGTATTGACTTCAATAATTTACAATGTCCTATACAAGCAGTAGAAATTATTATTAAATTAGCTACTGAGTTAACCTTGTCCGTTTGGGGCACTCCTGCAAGAGATACGTTTGATAAAAATGAACATACATTCTCAAAAGATAATACCAAACTTTGAAACAAAAAAAAAATTTCAGTGAAATAATTAATGGAAACCATGCGTGATTACTATGAATTTTTGAAAAAGATGATTTTTTTTTTCAAAATAACATTTTTGCCTTCAAAGACATTATACTAATACGTATTTTTCCAAATAAGTATGATTTCGTTACTTTAATTAAGGATCAACAATAAAAATAATTTTTCTTTCACTCCAATGTTGATTATAAAAATATGATACTGTAAAATTAATATGATGAAAATCGCGATATTCTACAAAAAAGGTTATTTTATAATGACATCTAAAAATTAGTAATACTTTGAATGTGTAAGTTTTCTGTAAAAATATCATATTTTGATTACTTTGTTTACAAAAAATATATATTATTATTTTAATATAATATAAAAGAAATTAAAAAAACATTTTTTTTTCACTTTTTCACAAAAATATCCGTTTTTAAACATTTAGGAGGCACTTGAAAATATTTTAATAGAGCGATAAAATTTTTTATTCTTTATTCTAATCCTAAAAGGCAACTTTTGCCGACTATTGCAAATTTCTATGTAAAAAAAGTGTTTTTCGTTCCACCCTAATGGTTATCGTATAGTTAGCTGCACGTTAACAGTAAATAGAATAAAGTAAACTAATATATGTGGATTTAAAAGAATGGGGTCGTTTTTTATCTCAATGATTAAGCATGTTTATGAATTTGTAAATATTTTTTGTATTTTTTACATTTTAAAGTTTTTAGAAATGTGAATTAAGAAAGTAAATTATTATTACCAAAGCATTATAATATAAAAAATAAATGCATGTTGGATATGCATTTAAGGTTACTTTTTATGTGTATTAAGTATTTAGAAGCTTTGTAAGGTATACACAAGATTCGATTCACAAGAATCGAACTTTTGAGTGAATTAAAGAAGCTGCTTCAGATATGCTAATTTTGGCATACGCGCTTAGTATAAATACCACGCAGCGTCATTAATGAAAAAGGAGAGGGGAGGTTGTTAAGGTTGAAAAGGTGTTATCCTGCTCTAGTCCTTAATGGGCTAGAAGTTTACGTGGCAGTACTGCTGGTTTGACTTACTGTTCGTGAGTATAAAAATATATTGTTCTTAAAAGCTGTATTTACATTCCGTACAAGTAGTACGCATGCTTATTGCTGTAAAAGCCAATTATATGTGCAGCGAATTCAATAAACATTATTTCATGTATAAACTGTGTTTGTATATAATTCAAATAGAGTGCCACTTCAAATTATATACACCCAAGTCTGGGTAGAAGTGAGCATAGATTCTCTATACTGGCGCCCGAAAAATATATATACCCTGGTAGTTAGCGTTAAATTTGTAACGAAGAACATAATTGAAATTAAAAACTGTGTACTGTGTACGTATATTGATAAAATTGTTGCAAGTACTTATATACTATTTAAAAAATGAGTGTTGTAGAACAAAATCCTGCTGGAAATTTTCCTCGGGTAATTATGGTTCAGCATTTTGCGCCATTCGAAGCCACCTTCAATGGCGGCCCCTCAAGCCAATTCCTAAAGAAAATCGAGCATTACTTTCAGCAACAATGCACCCCAGAGGGGGATAAACTTAAAATTTCTCTAGCCGCTTTAAGAGGTAGTGCATATCAGTGGTACACGTGTATGAAAAGCAGTAATCTGATTTTTGACTATTCGTCATTCAAGCAACAGTTTCTTAGCGTTTTTCCAAAGACCTTTAATCAAATTGAAATTGAAGCGGAAATTTATTCGCAAAGGAAACGAAAGATCTCTGCCGCCCAACAAGATCCTCCTCCCAAGAGACCTCCTGTCCATCGTCAAGCCGGACCAGCGCCTCAGGACCAACGACCTGCTGCACGAAGGATGCCCACACGGTCAACGAACCCCTTTACTAGGACTGCGACCATCAAGAGAGGTTCAGCGGATTGGACAAACTGGTGCAGTGAAGTTGCTGCATTCATGAGGAACAAGTCTTGTATCAATTCTCTTATTCTAACTCCCACCCTTTAATAAAATCGAACCAAATTGGTTTGAAGTTCCCCATTGTATATACTGTGTAAACATTTTGAGGGGAAGTGGTGAGGCACTGGAAAAAAAAAACGGTATACTGTTGTTTTATAAATTTTTGAAGGGGACATGTAGTGAAAAAAAAATACATACTAACTACAGATAACAAACAACTAACATACTAACTTCGCAAATCATAACACATGTACATTATAAATTGGGGGAGAGCAGATACAGTCAAGAAATGTCATGCTGTGCAATTGTGTTGTCACTTTTAATTAAAATAGATATTTTAGGGCGCAGTTGGCCAGCCCAGTATCCGCAACTCTGCAAATCCACTGTGTAATGGTGTCACCTGGACCCTTCGGGGTTAGTTTTGTAAAATGGTAGTGGCGTTTTTCCCCCACATAACGTGTGGAAGGTTTTTTGGCTTTGCCACCCATTATGTAAAAAGTCAGACCAGCACGCGTTTTCAATTAGTTAACTGAAGCCGTTCAGACCTCAGTTACCTAATTTTTTTTTCGAGGGAGGCCAGTGTAAGGTATACACAAGATTCGATTCACAAGAATCGAACTTTTGAGTGAATTAAAGAAGCTGCTTCAGATATGCTAATTTTGGCATACGCGCTTAGTATAAATACCACGCAGCGTCATTAATGAAAAAGGAGAGGGGAGGTTGTTAAGGTTGAAAAGGTGTTATCCTGCTCTAGTCCTTAACGGGCTAGAAGTTTACGTGGCAGTACTGCTGGTTTGACTTACTGTTCGTGAGTATAAAAATATATTGTTCTTAAAAGCTGTATTTACATTCCGTACAAGTAGTACGCATGCTTATTGCTGTAAAAGCCAATTATATGTGCAGCGAATTCAATAAACATTATTTCATGTATAAACTGTGTTTGTATATAATTCAAATAGAGTGCCACTTCAAATTATATACACCCAAGTCTGGGTAGAAGTGAGCATAGATTCTCTATAGCTTAGTTCAATATGCCCTAACATAAACATAAAAATTAAATTTAAACATTTACACAAATAAATATTGATGATAAAAGTATTGCTATTTTTACAGGTTATATTTTATTTCATGTTTTATGTTCAAATTAAGTAATCTATAAAATGAAATAACATATTATGTAATTTAAAATAAACCTAAGATTATTCAAGGTAATAATAAATTTCATTCGAAGTATATGCATCAGATATTTCTCACTCTTTAGTAAGGAACATTTATTTTACGAAAATTGCAGCTTGAACACTCTGATGCCATAAATGATATAATGGAATAAATATACTCCAGAATATAATGCATGTGAGAGGTTGCTGATATATTACGCTCTAATTTTCTTTTCGGCAAAAGGCATCATCGTAAGAAGCAACAAGGATTGGATAATAAATTCTAACGCACTCTCCGTTAAATATGACTGGACGTGATCCTTTATTTCTTTTAGATAAATAATTTAGAAAATTAGAACGTACATTTTTTGTATTATTATAAAAATTAAAGTTCTGCAATTTATGGTTGTCACAAATCTATTTAATCAAAGATGTGAGTAAAATAACCAATGCTCGAATCTTGTGATATTTGAAAAA
Source organism: Dolomedes plantarius (assembly GCA_907164885.2). Classification (NCBI taxonomy): domain Eukaryota; kingdom Metazoa; phylum Arthropoda; class Arachnida; order Araneae; family Dolomedidae; genus Dolomedes; species Dolomedes plantarius. The sequence goes on from OU015492.1 coordinate 118,818,701, forward strand.
AAAAATTTACATAAAATGGGACACCGGATTTATATTTATATGATATTCGATAAAACACAAGAAATATCGTCATATTTATTAGATATTGGATAAAGTTCAGAATAATAAAGATTAGCACCCTAATTGTTTGCGCCGGATGACGGTCGAGTAGCTAGTGCGGATATCTTCTTGGATTTGACTCCCATGGTAAGTAGTAATGTTTGGAGGCGTTTGTAATTGACAGTAAGTCCCCGGCCAGTTTTGTTCTCTGTTTGGAAAATATGATCAGAGTTCTCCCATCCAAATGACCTCAATTATAAGATAAAAGCAATTTGCGTACCATCATAATATTTGTGGAATCCTGACAATTTAATGCTTACCAATGCGTACACTACTTAGGTCTCAGAAAAACACTCGTTTTCGGAGAGCGGTGAGCAAAATATGCAATGCAATTCAGATTTCTGTCAAACAAATTGGAGTAGTGCACTCTAATTGATACAAATTTTCTTATATGCTTAGAAAATTGACATATTTAGCACGCATTATATGAAAGCTTTATTTGAATAGTAGTCCAACCCCATTCTTGTTCATTTTAAAATACAGAGCCTTAAAGTCATATGAGTGCTGAGTAATGACTGCTGAAGTCTGATTTGTAATGTCCTCTGTTGGCAACATAAATTATCTGGAGGTGCACCGGTTTAAAAATAAGATAGAAAGGACTTGTATGAACATGAAAGTGAGGCTAACTCCATTATTTTAAAAAAGGGGATTTGGACCACTATTCAAATAAGGCCTTCATATGATGCCATTAAGTTAGTTTCTATTCTATAAAGTAATCTTAAATTTTAAATGAATTCATATTAATCATGGCAGAGAAAATATTTATAAGTTAATATACCAAGCTAAATATGGATCTTAGTATGGTTTTCCAGCACTGTCTCTTGATATTTATATGATGTTTAGAGATACACCATGAAATTGTTCTGTGATGAAATGCGTGAAGTAATGAAAAGCTTTTAAATTGCTAGATTTTATAAAATTCTTGGAAAATCAATACGGTTATATAACGGAATTCTTACTACCAATTCCTCATAAACGTAGTTTAAAATTATGTTCCTAGGAAACTCTGGACAAGGGCGGTTGAACTGTATGTCATGCGTAGATAACAAATAATGATATAACGTTTCACTGGAATTTACTATAGAATGTTCTTATAGAGAAAAAAAAAGTTTTTTCAAATACAGTCGAACCCCGTTATAGCGAACCCGGTATATAACGAACTCACGGATATAACGAACGAAAATTTTGGTCCCGCCGTTTTCCTATTGTACGTAATTTAAGTAGTATTGTATCAGTTAAATGGAATCGATTTTAGTAGATTTAATTTATGAATGATCATTTGTAATATATTTAATCATTTTTTAATACATAATTATTGAATACGCATTGCAACTAAGGAATTATACATTTTGTGAACTCTGGCATTTTCTTAATGGTTCGGATATACCAAATAACCGGATAAAGCGGACAAAACCTTTGGTCCCTTGAAGTTCGTTATAACGGGGTTCGACTGTATATCTCTCTATTCTAAAAAGAACTAACTGCCGCTGCCGGCGCCGCCGCCGCTGTCAAAAGCTTGTCACGCTATCTCCTCCGAAACCGCTGGGGGTATGGGGTCGAGACCGATACCAATCGATGCAGAACAATGTCGGGAAGAAAGTAAGACATGTCTAATATTCGTCGGACTTTAAGTTTTTTTTTTATTTTATGTTTTGTGGGAAAATATTGACTTTTTCATGTTCAGATTACGATAACTCGCCAAAAAAGGATCTTAGATTTTTTTTTTTTTTACAATCTAAGACTACAGACATTTCTCCTTCAAACAAGACCTCATTTGTTTAAAAATAATTTAAAATAGACTGATATTTTTATTAAAATTGAAAACCCTTTTTTTTGAAAAATTTATGCGTTTCGAGATATATAAATTCGATGCGCTCAGACTTATTATGTTACAAAGAAAATATTTATATCAACTGGAAGATGAAAGCTTTCTCATTCATATAAACTTCATTTCAAGTCCTTATCTTAAAATTTCGATTTTTAATTGAATTTTAAAGAAATACTTCAAAAAATTCTTCTCATTCGCTTCCTTTGAAAGAAGATCCGATTTTTCACCCATTCATCCATTTCGCCGGGCTTTATCCATTTCGTCGGGAGGGGGGGGGAAGCTTCAACTGTAAACAAATGAATGACTCAATCGCTGTAAAAATCTATTGAGTCATTCATTCACTTGATTCACCAGAGGGGCGAGCGTGGCGAGGCTAGGGGCAAAGCCCCTAGTGTCCAAAAAAGAAAATTACCTGTTTATACTTGTACTACTTGGATACAACAGTAAATACTTTCATAAAGGGAAAATATTAAATTTTTGACCTAAGAGCAAGGTATTGATATAAGAGGATAAATTTTCAAAATAAAAAATATATAAATTTGAAAGACCTTACGAAATGAGTGTTCTCCATAATTTAGTAAAATACATTAAACTTTGGTTGCATAATTTAAGTACCAAATAGGAATAAAAATAGCGGTTTCCGTAATACGTTGTTACACCATTTGAAAATGGAAACTTTCGATGGAGGAAGCTAGTTGTGTAAATTGCTTTGCGTAAGAAATCTGCAACACTAATTACACACAGTACGCCAGAGGAGTTACTTGAGGTGCAAAATCTTTCGGTGAATCAAGAAATTAGTTTTTATTAAATAGACAATTATGTGTGTCCATTCCACGGATTGGAAGGACTAATGTTTCCAATGCTGTTTTGGTAAAAAACAGGTCTACAAGGTATTGACAAAAGTCCCAGGTTTGTGAGTCTCATAAAATAAATTACGTTATCAAAATATAAAACAATTTAGGTTTTTTGCGAACCAATTTCGAAAAATTATTTGCGAGAATTATAGCTACTATTGCCGAAGATATACCACATGCGCTCTCTCATCACTTTTGGCACAGACAGGACTTAATTACGCCTATGGACGAGCACTGGGCTTCAGACTGAAAGAATTCAGTTTGATTCACGAAGAATGCTATTCAATACCTTCATGTATAAGTTAAATATGGGCACATTAAATCCTAAGACCGCGAAGTCTCTTTATGATATCAGTCGGTGGACGAAGGTGCGAGCCCTCTGGATGTCACTCTTGGGGTTGTTCGGTCAATACTGAGGAAGTACCTGATTAAATAGGGGATCAGACAATTTTGGGACCATTGGAAATTGCAGTCGCATTCCACTACCTGCAGTCGAGACCTGATGTGACGTGTTCCAGCAAAAATCGCAACAACACGCACAGGGAGAGAGATGAAGATATAATTTGTTTTGAAACTTATGTCCCCGGAGACTCTGGGGAATAATTTTATATATTTAACAGTGTTTATTTAAATTTAACAAAAATTTTATATATTTAACAGTGTTACATATAGCACTTGCCTGTTAGAAATATTTCGAGGGAATCGAAATAATAACAATTTCATCAAAAACCAAATTTCATCAAAAATTATAAACACCATTTTAGAACATTTTGCGAGTTGATGCGAATAATCGAATCTTATTCTAGACAAGTAAACAGATTGAGAAAGATACCATCAATTAGATTACAGTCTGTTAGCATTGATTAATTACGATTCATTAATTTTACAGTTAATGACTTTAAACACATAATACTCAGAATTAACAAATTTATTAACGAAATAAAATACTAAAATTATTTGTACGAGTCTATTTGTCTGACATATAATAAAACGTCACCAACCTATAACGGGTTGATTGAAGAGAAAATCACAGAAAATTAATTAAAAGGAATATGTGAAAAAAAGTCTAAATGTTGATGAAACCTATATTCACTGGATATTTGCAGATCTTTTCTAAATTCTCCTGTAACTCAAAGAAATACTGTCAATATATTTAACAGTGTTACATATAGCACTTGCCTGTTAGAAATATTTCGAGGGAATCGAAATAATAATAGAAGGTATAGTCTCGATTCGCAGTTTACGATCGACATTTCATAGAAAATGTGGATTTTATGTGTTATATAATCAATACCAAAAATGTGTATGTTTAGTTAGAACGAATGTGAATAATAGTTAGATTTAAACAATTCTGAAAGATAAATATGACGGGAGATATGAGATAAAAGTACTTAAATAAAATAGAGAATAAATATTTGGAATCGCGTTTCACGCGTCTGCGAATTCAAATTAGTTATATATAAATACATGCGGATAGATAAGTAAAGAGTTGTGGTGAATTTTATTTTAAAATAGATATTTTCGTTTAAATTTTTCTTCAACACAGGAAAATTTGAATTCTTATTCTTTTATTTACAAATTAAATGTTTACGGACATGTGCATCAAATCCAGATAAATATACAAAATTTATTAATTTCTTAAGTTTTTTTATAGAGGACAAAAATTTTAGCTCTGAAGACAATAAGATATTTATGACAACTGAGTGCATGATTTCAGATATAAAGTTACGGGATTATAAGCTTCATAAAAAAAATCAGTTTACTTTGTAACTAATGTGAGACTCTCACATAGTCTGAAAACAGTCTCAATCCTAATTTTGGAAAATCCAATACAGATGTGACTATTTGTTAAAGGAATCGGGCAGACCGTTAAACAGACAATGGTGCGGCGCCCATTCTTAAAGAAGATCGATAGATCATTAGAAGTCGTTAGGAAATTACCATCAGCGCACAAAGTGGCAATGCAAGGCCCCGGGGTGTCGGGGTGACAAAAATTAACCGCAGGCCCCGGAGGTGATTAGGTGACGAAAAGATGTGAGGGGCTTGCATCAGACACATGAGACGATGGAATCTTCGTGAATTTTACGAGGAAAAATGTGTAAATGACGAAAAGACTATTAGACAGGGCTTTTTTTAGACTGGACTATGATGAGATATTGAGGTACTGAAAAGCGCAGGGAATAGAGGGAGACATAAAGTCTGGATTGAACAGTGATTATGAACCCCGCTCTCATTTATGTTATCAGTGTTCTTCGGAATAAACTTATGTACATTATTATTATTCTAGATATATATTTGATATTAAACGAAATGTAAAATAGAACATTTATCTGTGTCTACATTAATATTACGAGTTACTTATACGTCGGGTAAAGGGCGATCCGCGTTACAATTAATATATTCAACGTTTAAATAAGATTACATCATAAACAGGCTTTATGCATAATGTCTTAACCTTCTTAGGGTGTTCGTGTCTTTTTTGACCCATAACAAATTTATTTCTTATGGATTTATTACAATTTGTGGAATTTATGGATTGTGACTTTGTTTTTATAGTCATAGTAAATATTCAGCTATGTGAAATTATTTTTTTCAAACTGTAGTTTTTTAACAATAAAAATTGTAACACATAAGTCATTAGGGTCAGTTTTGACCTATGTGGAATTTTCAGAGCATAGCAGCATAATCACCGTAATTTTTTCATTATATTATTCAATTATTGCTGAGACAATGCTTTCGTTCTTCTCCGTTATATTTTTTTTGTTTCCTTTTGCACAATAGATGACACTAATAGTACTGCACTGTCCTTAGCAGTTCCTAGTTTCTGTAACCGGTATTTGCTTCCTGTGCTGTCCTTTCCATTCTCGTAGAGTGTGTAAAGGGGAGTTGTAAAGCGACGAATCTGACCAGTCGACGAGTCAGACGACGACTCCATTTAGCAAAGATGGTAAAATCGAATGGTAATCCAAACCACAAGTTTCATGTGGTAGGCGTGAGGCAGAAAATGTTGTGAACATGACTCCAGGGCCCACGAGATACGCCACATCTAGAATTGAAGAAGAATACTCTGCATTTATGTTGGTTTTTTTCCTCCAGCAATTGTGGATATCATACTAAAAAATTGTAACGTCGAAGGAAAAAAGGTGTTCGGTGAGAGTTGGAAGAATTTGAATAACGTTGACTTAAAAACATTTATTGGCTTGTTGCTGCTGTCTGGGGTATATAAATCTCGTAATGAGTCTACAGAGAGTTTGTGGGATGCCACAATGGGACGGGATATCTCCAGGCCAACTATGTCCTTAGAAAAATTCAAAATGATATCAAAGATTCTTCGATTTGATGACAAGTAGACCCGACCAAAAAGACGGGTAACCGACAAATTTGCAGCCATAATAGAACTTTGGGACAAGTGGATAGAAATTTTTCCTATGTTGTATAATCCTGAAATGTACGTTACTGTGGATGAACAACTGGTAGCTTTCCGAGAAAAGTGCCCCTTCCGCCAGTACGTGCCCAGCAAACCAGCCAAGTATGGCATAAAATGTTGGGTACCTTGTGACAACGCTACAAATTATGTCTGGAACATACGGCCGTATAGCCAGTAAAGAGGCAAGTGCGTAGTCCTCCAGAGTACTCTTCACCATCACAGAAAGATAATAGATACAGACACAAAGAAACTTCAAATCATTCTAAATTATAATAGCGCCAAAGGAGGAGTAGACTTTAGATAAACTAGCCTCCCACTATTCCTGTTGGAGAAAGACCAATAGATGGTCCATCGTAGTTTTTTCCAACATCCTAGACATTTCCGAGTATAAAGCATTCTTATTATTCATCAAGATCAACCCAGAATGCAAGATGAACTCATTTTACAAAAGGAGAATCTTCATTGAGAAACATGGCATGCCTTTGGTTACCCACCACATTGAAGGAAGAAAACATCAGCCAAGAGCAAGGGCTGCTTGAGTATTGGCGATAAGTATTCGAAACTCCGGACAACCTGAAACAGAATCTGAAGAATCCGGAAATGTAGCAACTACTGGCAAAAGGTGAAGATGTCGCTTATGCACACAGACAGAAAACAAAAGTCTTGTGAGGCGTTTCAAAGGTAGACAGTTTACTTGTAAGAAAAATTACACTCAATTGTGTAACAATTGTATATAAACGGAACAACTTAGAGCCTAACGAATTTACAAGTTTTCTATGACTTTCCTTCATTGATTGTTCAAGCCTCCAAAATTGTAATGTTGGAAGTAAGCTAAATATTTCATAAATATTTCTTTAATGTGTAATTTTATTTCCGAAAATAAACAATATACTCAGGTGCGAACTATCTTGTTTTATCAAACGAATGTAAAATATATATATATATAATAAAAACAGGAAAAATTCGTGCTTAAATTATTGCATTTGAAAGTTTACAGTGATTTTCAGGGGTGAAGGATTGAATTACAGCATTTTCATTTTATAAATACAGAGTGGTTCATTAAATTCAAACCTCCTTATGGTTATAAAAACGTACCTGTAAAACAATGTTAAATGATATACAAATACATAAAAGTGTAAATAAAATGATAACTAAATAAGTAATTAAATTACTAATATAAATAAAATGTGACTATAATACAACAACATTGAAAATTACTCCTTGGGTCATTTTTGACCCGAACACCTTAGGTGTATGCTACATTGCAACAGCGCAAGAAGGTTAAACACTTAATCTTAAATGCATTAAAACAAGGAAAAAGGCTGCTCAAGATATGGTGTAAGTAGGAGCTATTATTGAAAACTATTTCAAGCTCATTCAATATTAAATTGTGTCACAACTTCGGAAATGATCAGACGCATTATATATTACTCATTGAATTGATTCCGTCATATATATTAGATTTTAGAGCTCAAAAAGATGATAATTTTAACCCATATAACGTTTCGGAGTAATAATTCTGTTTCTTAAAGGATTTAAGACATTTCACTTAATTATTGGGAATAAATTTTCAGCATATTTGAGGAAAAGTTCTTTAAAGGTGGTTGAATTCATAAATGAATAGTACTTTAACTATTGCTTTAAAATTAGGGGCATAAATTGAGTTTATGCATATTTTGCTAATTTCATGATATTAATTAAGCCTAGGTCTGCATGACGAAAACTTTCTCAAAAGTCTGTCATTTTAGATTTCACCCAACTTTCCAATATATATTTATTGATGACAAGCGTAAATGAAATAGGGATGAAAAATTTCGGTTTATGATATGCTTCCCAGTATACAGTGGCTCCCAAAAGTGTTCCTACACTTACGATTTTCAATTAAATAGGGGTATATCCATTAATTTAAATGAAATTTCAGAATGGGAATTTAGTAATAAGATCTATAATCTATTCTTAGCAAAACTACATGAAATATTTAAAAAATATAATAAAACTTTATTTTTAAGAAACCAATAATCAAAAAGTAACAAAAACTTTATCTCACAAATGTCATCGTGCACTGGTAAAAAATCTCTACACATTAGTAAATATTCTAATTTTTCGTTAAATTAATATTTAGTAGAATATCCTTTAGCCTCCACAACAACTTTTAAACGTCTGGGAATAGATTGCACTAGTCCTTTTGTAATTTCTGTATCAATGTTCACCCAATCTTCCATCATAATTGTTTTTAGTTCGCTTTTCGTGTGAATGTCGTGTTTTCGTACTAGAACCTCCCGTTCTCTCAAAATATGTTCAATTGGGTTCAAATCTGGCTATCGAGGTGGTGTTTTCAAAACTTCTGGACAATTATAGAGACACCAGAGGCGAACATTGAGAACCGTGTGCTTAGGTTCGTTATCTTGATAAAAAACAAAGTTGTTTCCAATACCCAAATTTTGCGCTGATAATTTTAAATTACCTCTTAAAATATTTATATAAACAGCATGATTCAATATGCCATCAATAAATACCAAATTAACTAGTCCTGATGCTGACATGCATCCCCACACAAGGACCCATCTACCGCCATGCTTAACTGTTCCTACTAAGTTCTTGGGATTAAGTTCCTCATTTTTTTCTCCCTACAATTATACGCCCATCGGAACCAAAAATGTTAATCTTGATTTCATCGAAAAATAAGACATTATTCCAATACGTTTGGGGCTTTTTTATCATTGATAGTGCGAAGGAAAGCCTAATCTTTCTGTTCTTCTCACTCACAAAATATTTTCTGCGGCCAGAACGCCCATGTGATCCAGCTGCTCTGAGAACTCGTCGAATAGTTTCAGGTGAAATTGAAGTAGAAAATGTTTCATTAAATTCTGCAGAAACTTTTACAGCACTCAAACGGGGATTTCCACAAATTTTCTAATTATAAATCTCTGATCCCGTTATGTTAACTTTGCTGGATGATCTTTCCTTACCTTGTTTTCGATCCGTTTTTCTTCTTTAAAGCGTTTTATCACATACTGCACAGTAGAATGGGATAAATTAAGACATTTAGCAATATTTCTAACTGATTTACCACTACTATGATGAAATATGATCAATTTTCGAATGCTATTTGTTGTTTGTTTACGACTACGAGCCATTTTTAAATAATAAATAGAATATTACGGAGTAGGCAAGCAAAAATTAAAGCCAAACGATATTTTAAATGCCACCACAATTCAAAAATAAAAACAAAGTGCCAGAGGATAATTTTATTTATGAATTTATCCGAAAATATTTCAGTGTACTATGACTTTTGTGAAATAGAGTTTTTGTTGCTTTTTGATCACTGGTTTCTTAAAAATAAAGTTTACTACGTTTTAAAAATATTTCATGTAGTTTTGTTAAGAATAGATTATAGATCTTATTATTAAATACCCATTCTGAATTATTCATTTTAATTAATGGATAGACTCCTATTTCATTGAAAATCATAAGTGTACCAACAATTTTGGGAGCCACTGTATATACTTCCAGCACTCGCGTCTGCGGAAATTGTACGACAAATTCAGTTTTCAATGCACTTTTTTCGGATATCGCAGCTGGGACATCTGAAGGTCATTTCTATTCCTCCTTCCAACCCTTTGTAGTGTATCGCTTTATAATTAAAAAATATATAAATTAAATATACAGTGAATTAAATACCTTAATAATTTTCTCCACCTAATGTTTAACCTTGATGAGTGTCATTAGATTAATTTTCGCGCGGATTAATTGTAGTGGCATTCATGAAAGTTGAGCAAATTATAAATTATGTTTTATGAACTATAAATATAACATGCAGGTATTTAATTTATTTTATTGTTTGATTGACGGACAATTTTCAATTTATTTTAATTCTTTTTCATGTGGATTGACTGACTCAAGGTAATTTTTTTTTAAAGTCTTTTTATTTATTTTTCCCTTTTTTATTTTTAAGTTTTATACCCTTAATTTTTTTTTCTTTATATATATATATATTAAATTATCGCGTATTGGTTTGAAACACAGAAGTGCTTCTCGAGAATCTTAAAGAAATGGCGATACAGTTTATTCAGTTTCATTAAAAAAAAAGAGACGATTTTATTCCCTTTTCGCTAAGAATATACTGATAAGCGGACCACCTGGGACTCCCCCGTATGCTTGATACCCGGATGTGAGAGGGTAAGAAGCCCTGGACATGCGTCCGGCCAATAACAGCACAGATGATGTAATTGAAAAGGGGCCACGTGGAATGGAAAAAAGATTATAAAAAGGCTGCAATCAAAAAATAAGAGGACTTTTTTTCTCGCTGACTCGCTAACTTTTACTCTGATCCATGCTGCCTGTTCGGTGCCTACTGGAAACTTGGTAGAACGACATGATGAAGATTTTTGAACAAAGACCCTGGACCTAGAGTATTGACTCTCCCGATGTACAAAGACGATGGAGCATGGAAGTGGTCTCGAGGCTTTTAAGCTATCCGATAAGTTTTTTTTTTAGCCATGGCATAATTTAATTAAATTTTTTTAAAGTTTTTCTTGTCAGTCAATCTCATATTTTTTCATTTTTTTATTGTGGCCATTTTTTTCTTTATGTTGTTCAAGGTGATACTTATTAATTTATTATGAGGGATAGTATTAGTTAATATTATGTTAACAAGTAGAACGAGTGATATTATTAATATAGATTGATATTATTAATATGTATGTGTTTATTGATGTATAAAGAAGTTAAGGCAATGAGATAAGATTTCTCTAAATTCTATTATTTAACGTAAGGTCATAAGATTTTATTAATTTGTGTTAAAAGTAATGAATAAAATTTTTTGGTTTGATCCCTAAGTTAAAATTGTGTCTGCCATATTTTGTGAGTAATCATTTGTGAATTTCTGTTATCCACAGAATCTAGGGTATTGTTTTAGTTAGGCGATTTATTACACAACGCAATACTAACCACTATACGTTTTAAATATAAGAAATAAGTTTAAAATAATTAATACTCTTTTTTTGATTTAAATAATTAAATAAGTAATAAAAAGAGTAGATACAACACCTTCCCCACATCATGGAATGTGCCAACAGGAAATCGCATGATAATTTATATTGTTAACTGGTCTTTTGTGCTACGTGATAGCTTATTCGTAAAATTTACGACACACACGTAGTCGTGGGTGAAAATTCGGAAAATATTTTTTTTTCTTAAGTGTTTTGTAATTTTATGTTAATAATTGACGTGTATTATTTTAATTTGTATAAAATAGTATTTATAATTTTTATATCGGTTTTCATTGCAAGAAAATTTATACAACCAGCTCATTTTTCTCGCATTCTTCAAGAATTATCTGAAGAAGAAAACGAATTGAAGGAAACATTTGGATTTGAGAGCGATAGCGATTTGAGTGAAAAAGATATAGAAATAAATAATATCAGTAGTGAATCTGAACAACAGATTTCTGATGATGATGATAATAATGATTCAGAGAAAAGAAATGGTGATGATATTTTCTATGTTGGTGAGGATAAATCTTCTAAGTGGTGAAAATAGAGGTATGCAATCTGCTCAAGGACGAAAAAGACGAATATTTTGAAAGTGTTACCTGGTCTAAAACATCATTCCAAGGATATAGAGGATGAAATAGAATTATTTTTTTAAAGTAATGGATATAAGTATACTTGATGAAATTTTGGAGTGTACAAATAAATACATAAGCATTTAAAAAAAAATTACTATCATCTGAATGTGACATCATTTGTATTTTGCAACAAAGAGGTCAATGTTTTATTTCTTAACAAATTTATTATCAATAACTATTCATTTATGTCCTTTTTCGTTCCAAAGGCCGGAAAATAACATCTGTCGAAAAAAATATCCCAATTGCTGATCGCGCGTGCTGGGAGGATGTTATAAATGAACAAATATAAATCAATATAATCCGACATGTTTGAAAATTTGTATTATTATATATAAAATATAAGATTAAATCCCATTTAAATTTTAAAATTAAAATATAAAACTGATATAACCGCCAATTCATCAGCAATTCAAACGAAAAACTCAGCCCACCACAACGCATACGAAATGACCCATCAAGTTACAGCAATCCTGCTCCATTCACAGATTTTGGAATCACATCACCCCCCTCTTCTATCCCACATGTACTTTGGAAAATGAATCCAAAAGGCCAACGGTGAGCTTAAACGCAGAATAATTAAAACCAGATCAAAGCTCCCACAGGATAACTTCCCCTAGAGAACAGCCATCATGTTGCTAAATATTGCCCTCAGTATCTTGTACTTTTATTCGTTCGAAATAACTTTGCAAATAATATAACAACGTTATAATAATAACCCAAGTAATATTCAATATATGCAATATTTACTATAAAACATACAGTATGAGCACTATATTCATTATCACTTATTCTAATACATACAGTAGTTACAGTGATATAACTTATACATACAATTCATTAATACAACATCCCCAATACCAACCTATTATACATTATCATTTTAAACTAATACTATATTCAATGTGCAATAATAATAATATTTATGTACATAATATCAACATTCTCAAATCTTGTCTCATACTAATTAAAAAACCTTTACTCCACAATTATATTGTCCCGTATACAACTTTTTGATTTTTAGTACTTGTCACTACCCGAGCCACTTCCATATCCCTTTACACCAATATTCCACCTCAGGTGTAACTGGGATAATAACTGCCAAGCCATGTTAGACTGTGGTGCACAATTTTCTACAAACTGATACTCACAGATTAACGACTGACAATATAGGATTCAGACTAGATCACGTTCCCACAGAGATAACAGTTTAAAAATTAACAGGAAATACAATTTATATAATAACAAAATTGTTGTGCCATATTCAATAAAGTAAATTAAAATTCAGGCACTAAATATATCGACATTATTAAGAAACTGCTATTTACTCCCATAGTGATTACGATATATAGTACGTTTTATTTCAGAACAATGGCGATTGATCATTATACTCATCCTTTTTCCGTTAATACATTAGTTTTATGAACAAGAATAAAAATATTGAATTTATTATTAATTAACACAGTGAAGCTTTGATTGTTTCCCCAGAGTTCTTAACAATTAAATAGTATTTGTCTGCATTGAACATACGATAGCAGTGTCATATAATACACCTAATGATTTCCGAATATTTTGTTATCTCTCTCTATATCAATGGCCTGTCATTTGAAAAGTTTTCGTTTCGAGTCTAAGTAACGTCCTTTCATTCACTGATTTTTTTCTCGCCTTTCGAACTAAGAAAAGTACATTTCTGACGTTCCTCTTTTATTATCTTCATCTCCCGATTTCTTCCCCTTATTCAGTTCTTGTAACGTGTGAATGACAGGAGAAAGATTCTCGCATCCAACTTTCCGATGAACGAGATGTGCCCCTTATGGGTTCGATTTCTATTTCTGTTAAGCTGATCTCAATAGAAAAGATTTATTGTTATAAGGAAATGTTTGTATGATTACCGAAGACTGCTACATACAGTTTTTCAAACCTTCTCACAAAGGAAATGCCTTAGTGAAGTATTTATCAAATTGGTTTTAAAAAATATTACACTTTGGGCAATGTAATGAGTTAGATTTTATATACTAAAATATTCTTTTAGAAACTAAGGAATTTATTTCATTGCAGAATTTTATGCACAGCTGATAAAAAACACTGCTGGCCACTGTAAATGCAACACCCTGAAGGAAACATGCAAATAACATGAAATTTACAACATGCATTAGCGGAGGTGAGATATGCAAATGATTAGAATTTCAGCGCAAACGCACATCACGCGCGCCTGTGGCGCCATTTCAAAGCGTTATTTAAGGCTTGGAGATTTCGACGATTTCAAGTTCGGCAATTGTGTTTTTCTTGTGTTTTTTTAAAAAAAAACGATCAATTATGCCTCGTCGAAAACAGCGATCATCTTTTGATCAAGTATCCGAGTTCGACAGAGGAAGGATAGCGGCCTGCCGAGATTGTGGATTATCTTTCAGGGAAATCGGTAGTCGTGTTGGACGAAACCAAACAACTGTAATGCGGATATGTGATCGTTGGATGCAGGAGGGTACGACGGACCGGCGTGATCGATCGCATCCACCTCAGCGCACCACTTCACGTGATGACAGGCAAATTGTGCGCATGGCAGTGACGGATCGCTCAGTCACATCACGAACCATAGCACAGCACATGCAGTCTGTAACGCATCATCCAGTGTCTGCGCGTAAAATTCGACGCCGTTTACAGCAGAGTGGTCTGTCCGCAAGACGTCCATTCCTTTGTCTACCCTTGACGCAGAACCACAGACGTCTCTGCCGCCAATGGTGCGATGACAGAAGGATGTGGACGGCAGAATGGAATGAAATTGTCTTCACTGACGAGTCACGCTTCTGTCTGCAACACCACGATGGTCTGGAGACACCGTAACATTCGAGTCTGGAGACACCGTAAAGGGAAGAGGCTGAACTGCTGTGTTATGCACCGCCACACTGGTCCTGCACCGGGTATTATGGTATGGGGCGGTATTGGATATCACTCTCGCACACCTCTAGTACGCATTGCCGGTACTTTAAACAGCCAGCGCTACATGTCCGAGGTGTTGGAGCCAGTTGTCCTTCCTTACCTTCAGGGCTTGGACATTTCAACAGGATAATGCGCGACCATACGTGGCACGCATTGTCCAACGGTTCTTTGTCAATCGCCAGATTGAATTGCTTCCCTGGCCGCCTCGCTCTCCGGATCTTTCGCTGATAGAAAACATGTGGTCCATAGTTGCTCTACGATTGACCCAGATTCCATCCCCAGCTGCCACAGCAGATCAACTTTAGCAACGTGTGGAAGCTGCTAGGTCTGCTGTACCCCAATAACCCATCCAAAGTCTCTTTGAATCAATGCCGAGGCGTGTGGCAGCGGTGATCTCCAACAATGGCGTCTACTCTGGCTACTGATTTTGGCAGGAACCACACTTCACAGAAGTCTACAAATTTAATCATTTGATACTTGGTCAACATGTTATCTACAAAATAAATTTTGTTGTGATATCTCTTGTCTTTCTTGGTGTTGCAATTTGGGTGGCCAGAAGTGTATATTTTTTGGTTAAGTAGAAAACAAAAATGTTGATTACTTTAAAAGTTATTTAAGATTAAAAGTTGTTTAAAAGTCATTTAAGGATATAATAAAACATACAATGTGTGTTGTTAGTGTGTGAGCCAGTGTTCGAGACGTAATGATCCTATTGATTAAAGTACAAGTTAATATGAAGAATTACTTTAGACTTCTATAAATAGCTTTTGAATTAAAACCCGTATAGAAAAGAAATGATTCAGAAAATTGTTTATCAGATTGGTTTCAATCTATATTTATTTTACTTTGCACAATATTATGAGATAGATACTGTTCACTAAAATGTTCTTCTAGAAAATAAGAACTTATATCAATACAAAAGATGAACTAATTGTACAGGGTGGTCATAAAGAAACTTTGCCGATATATGGACCTCTAGCGGCTGTTCTGTTCAACCGATCGAGATGAGATTTCAGATATAGTTATTCAGATGTATGAGCTCGAGATTCTGTGAACGGCAACCAAGTGGCTCTCACGGTTACGGTTATAGGTACAGAAACTCGAAATTCTCAAACGGCAATACCCATTTTTTCCCATCGCAAAATGCTCAGTGCATGCGAAAACCCTAAAGAGCGTTGGAATGGTAGGTGTATCACTAAAAACCGACGTGTTATGCAAGCATAAAAAACAGCTCTGCGAACGGCCTACAAAAACAATACATGGACCTCTAGCGGCGGTTCCGTTCAACCTATCGAGATGAGATTTCAGATATAGTTATTAAGATGTATGAGCTCGGGATTATGAAAATGGCAACCAAGTGGCGCTCACGGTTACGGTTATAGATATATAAACTCGAAATTTTCAAATAGCAACGCCCACATTTTATCGTCGCAAAATGCTCATGTCACGAGAAAACCCGAAAAACGTTGGAACGGTGCGTGTATAACAAAAAACGACGCATTATGCACGAACAAAAAAAAATAGCTCTGCGAATGTCTAACAAAAACACGATCTCGAGAGCTTTTTATCCGCTTTCTACGATGAATATCTGGCGAACGCCGTTCTTTGATTGGTTTCTGGCCTCTTCCATATGCAAATTTCCTCGAAATGCCCCGATCGTATCTTTGTTGGCCATTCGCAGAGTTGTTTTTTGTGTGTGCATAACGCATCCGTATTTTGTGATACACGTACCGTTCCAACGCTTTTTAAGGTTTTCGCATGCGCAGAGAATTTTGAGACGGGAATGAGTGGTCGTTGCCATTTGAAAATTTCAAGTTTCTATATCTATAACCGTAACCGTGAGCGTCACTGTGCTACCGTTCTCAGAATCCCGAGCACATACCTCTAAATAACTATATCTGAAATTTCATCTCGATAGCTTGAACGGAACGGCCGCTAGTGTCCATATATCGGCAAAGTTTCTTTATGACCACCCGGTATATATTTGTAGGTCAAAAGAATAACACAAATTTTCAGTAGTTCATATCATGTTTAAAAGATTAGAAAGGTTACAATAAAACCTAGCATTGTGAGTTGGTAATATGAGTTTATAATATATTGACAAAATTATTGCATTGATTTAATGAATATTTCATTGTTTTATCCAGTATATATTAGATTTATTTCAAAATACCAATAAAGTTTCCGTTTAGTAAGGTAAACATGACATTCTATTGTTATTTTAACTCTGTGTTACATTTAACAAAAAATCTTTCGCATTGAGTTCAGTGTAACAGAAAATGTCTCTTACACTGAACTCAATAATACAGAGAAAAGAAGGTAAGAATGAAATCAATACGAAATATATAATACTCGTTTGTATGTCTATCTAAGCACATTTAAAGTGCTTTGATTTCCGAACCACTGTCTCAGAGAAGACAACCAAAGTGAATGAAGGAGTATTTTTCTTCCCAGAGTTCCTAGCAATTAAATCGTATTTTTATGCAATGTACATATGATCACAATGTGATATAAGATAACTAATGTTTTCCAAAGTGTTTTTTTTTTCATATCTCTCTATTTCAAGGACCTGTTATTAATGAGGTTGGGAAAAGTTTTAGTTTTGAGCCTTAGTAACGTCGTTCTATTCACTGATTTACTTTGTTTTCATCGTTCGAACAAAGAAAATTACATTTCTATTGATCCTCTTTCATTATCTTCATCTTCCGATTTCTTTGCCGTATTCAGTTCTTGTAACGTGTGAATGACATGAGAAAGTTGCTCGCATTCTACCTTCTGAAGAACGAAATATGCGCCTGATGGGTTCGATTTCTATCTATATTATGCTGACCCCCCCCCTCCCCCAAAAAAAGAAAAAATAGAGACATATTTTTTTAAGGAAAAAGTAGTTTGAATGATTACCGCAAACTGCTACATAAAGTTTTACAGATAAATTCCTTCTTAGCAAGGAAATTCCTTATTAAAGTACTTATCAAATTGGTTTCAAACTACGTGTATTTAACTTTACGCAATATAATGAGATAGAAGCTGCACACTTAAATTGTTATTTCAGAAAATATGCAACGTGTTTCTTTACAAAAATGTATGCCCGGCTGATAAAATATGTTTTTAGTTTACGGAAAAAACCAAGTGTCAGTTCATCAAAGAAATATTTCACATTTTCGTCCAACAAAATGAAGATTTATTTCAAAAGATTTTGATTTTATACGATAAAAAATAAATTATTTTATTATGAAAATGCCCCGCTATGTTTCCCAAATTATTAGATATGTATAAATAGAACTGTGTCTTTCAAATAATAATTTTTTAGTCAAATTCAAATGTGTGAAATTGTTATTATTAAACATCATGCTATGTCCTTTAAAAAAATGGTTTTACTTTAAACAATCGATCTTGGTAACAAATCTATGGTGCCCGGTATAAAGAGCTTAAGTCAAAGACAGTGATTTAAATGTACTAAGATAATGGATTTTTACCAATTGCAGAAATGTAATTTCGACTTGAGTCTTTTGCAAAAAGAAATGTACTTTTTTATAAAAAATTGATAGACTTAAGCCTTTTATAGAAGTCACAAGATTTTTGCTTTTTTTATCAATACTAACAAATATCTAAAAATCACTTTTTTTACTTAAGCCCTTTAAACCAGGCACCATAGGAATAGCCTTTAACAGAGAAACATTTTCCGAGTTCCTAAAATTTTGCTCTCAGATATCATTTCTTAAATAAAAAACCCCTTATATCTTTGATTTATATGCGCTAACACTGAAGCTTAACATTTCTGGATTAAGAAAGATTTGTGGGAATTATAATTGCGAGGACATATTATATACATTGATATGTTATACGAAGATCTGCGACACTGTTAAAAAAACATTAACGGAATGGGAGATAATTGATTCTTAGATATACAATAGTTCTAATGAGTGATTCAAAACAGTGTATTCATTTTGTTAAATGTTTGGTCAGTATGTATTTGGTTATCTCTTGGGCTTGTTTTGAAAATATATACCAAATATTAAAGAACTAATATCCGTATTACAATGTTACTCATTTGATAAAAAAATTATTCGCATATTATTTTATAAAAGTTGCATGGTCCGGAGAATTTTTTTCTTAATATCAAATAATTATTCATTTATGTGTGACATGAAACAAAAGTTTTATTGCATGAGTTACAATGTATCTCATATGACATATTGAAATAAGTTAAATGAAGTTGTAGCATATTATGAATATTTTTCTCTGATAAATACTTGCTAATTTATTTCAATATATTCTTTTTTTAATACATCGGTACAAATTTTTCGTGCCATCAAACACTTAGATAATTAAAAAAAAATAAATATATGAATATAATATTTTCACAAATACATAAGCTGTAAGAAATTATAAAAAAAAAATTATGTATTATCAAAATACTGCAAGTGGCTGCAGTAACATATATTATTCGCAAGGTATAGTTTTATGCTACAATATTATTCTATGCATTACAAAGGCAATAAGACTTTTATTTAAAATCTATTTTAAAAATGGCCTTACAAAATAGTTTATATGAAGTGGTATGTCACAATCCATCCAAAAACACTTCTTCAAACTTTTTCGTACAAAATACATGCATGACGCAGAAAGTAAAACTTCACGAAAAGTTTTTTTTCTGTCTTTCAGATTTGACATTTTTGTAACATCAAGCGTGCCGAAATCTGTTGTATCGGAAAAAGGATACTTACGTAAAAATTCATCTTCCACTTGGCGTCAACTTGTTGATTTTATCCTGCAATTTGTTATATAAAGAAAATGCGCATGGGACCACAGGCTATTTTTTTTGGGGGGGGGAGGGGGGGGGTAGTTGTTTTGTTTTTCCAATAGGAGTCGTCCGAGGGGCCGGAGTTGGGGTTGATGTGGTTTTCTCCCAGGGCATCGAGGTTCTTTATGAGGGCCTCACAAAGGACCGTGGCGTTAGCTCCGGTTGCTCCATAGTCCTAAATAAATACGGACCTGAGTTGCTCAGTGGAGGTGGGATTGCCGTCGCCAATTAGACGACAATCAGTCATCAGGTTTTACGTTTGCCGCATACCTAATTGGTGGAACGACGTATCTTTTGAGCTTTCCAGTAGGAGTAGATTATCGATTATTGTCATTAATTTAGTAAACACTTTGGATAGTAGAAAAAACTTTAAATATTCCACAAAAAATGATAATTAAAAGGATTTTGCTCGGGTACCACCAGGAATTACATTCTAAAACAGCAAATATTATTCCTATAAAATTACAAGGGCCAATGGTAGGAACGATGTCGTTGTGGCTAAATAACGTAACCTCTGTAAGAATACTATCCCATTCATGTTCGGAATCTTTGTCCCTAGAAAACTCTCTTTTAAATTAAGTCTAAAATTTAATTTATAAATGAAAATGCCCCCTCATACCTGCTTTTAAAAATATTTTACGCACTTCAGTCAACATATTGTTTGTGTCTCAAATCATGTCTTTCTGAGGCTCTCTTTCTTGATTATCTTTAGTTTGCGTGCAATGTTTCTTTCGTGTCTCATTCAATTTATCTCTGTTGCAAAATACTAGCAATGCTTGCTTCTAAGATCAGTTATACCAGTGTGCATTCTCATAGCTTTGTACTAAATCATGTCTTTCTGAGACTCTCTTTCTTAATTTTCTTTAGTTTCTGTGCAATGTTTCTTTCGTGTCTCATCCAATTTATCTCTGAATTAAAATGTTAGCAATGCTTACTTCTAAGAGTAGTTATACCAGTGTGCAAACTCATAGCTTTGTACTAAACCTTAAAAATGTTCAGAAAATATGTCCTTTTCTTTCGTGTCTCCAATTTCGTTCATCCAATTTATCTATGTAGTAAAATGTTAGCAATGCTTGCTTCTAAGAGCAGTTATACGAGTGTGCAAACTCATAGCTGTGTACTAAATCTTAAAAATTTTAAGAAAGCCTATCCTTTTGAAATATTTAAGCTTAAAAAATATGAATAATTTTTATTAAAACATCCAGTTACTTTTATAAAGTTAAAATTAAGCTAAATTTACTAAATAAGATTTTCTTTGCAGAATATTTATATTTTCTTAATGGAATTTTCAAGCTAAAAATTTGGAAATAGTAATTCTGTTCCTTCAGATATCTGAAAGTTTATTATTCATATGTAGCATAATATACTCAATAATGTCAGACAATATAATATCGCATTAAATTATGTCACATTTAACTAATATCCTTCAATATATCCTGCATTATCGTCTTTATTGATCACTATTTCCTTTCATTGGAATGTCTTATGAAAATTGCTCATTATGAAACAAATTTATGTAACAGACATTAAATGTTTCATCAAGATCGGACAGGTATTGAAAGTTGTTGATAATCGATTCTGACAACTTACAGCATTCGATTAATCAGATAATTCATTTCTTTTTAAAAATTCCAAGATAAATATCAACGCATTTTAACATAAAAGGATTTTTTTAAGTAAAACCAATTACTACTGAGCGAACGCAAATTTTTTTCCTATAAATGACAACATAGTGGATTTTTTTATCACTAGGTTCCTTTAGTAATGTTTCATTGTAGAAATAGTTATTACCTAATTCTGTAGATTAGTATCTAAAACATTTAATTAATAGAGAATAATTCAGTTTTAACCCTGACTTAATACTTTATTATATGTTCTGCTGAGTTAGTTAATCTAAAACTTTCTAAACAATATTAAACATACATAGTTAATCATTCCCATAACAAATAATTTTGAAAAATATTATCTCCTTTTATCTGAGATTTCTTAAACTCAATTAAACGATAATTAATTAATTTTCACAAAAATTGGTGCCGTAAGTGCATAGCATCATACTGAATCATAACATTATGAAAATTTAGATATTTCTATAAATTATGATTTGAGAAAATATAACTTTATTTTCTTTAAATTACCTTTTAAATTGTAAAGTTGTTGTTGTTTGTAAATGCGGGGCAGTTGCCCATTAAAACATTCTTACTAATTCCATGAGAATATTTCATAGCTTTAAACGTCATTTACGTAGCTTTTTTCGTAGCACTTAGGACTCAAGTGCAAGATGTCCGTCTACTTTCATTTGATTTGATTTAACTATCTGTTTCAACGGGGATCTCGGGGCCTTGGAATGTCTTTTGGTTAGACCTGCGTCCTATTCAGAAAGTTCCCCCTTTAGGTAACTGATTTGGTTAGGCATCCTGATGAAGAGACCAGTCGGTTACCTCGATATTTGGTTTAGTTCCGGTACTGCTGCAGAATCTTGCCTGATGGTGCGTTGAGCCCTAAGTGCGTGATATCTGTCTGTATTTGTCTGCATTCTTACTGATACTATTTGTCTTGCTCTGTTGAGTTATTTAATTTTAGTCATATTTATCTATTTTCAATATGGCGATTTGTTGCAACTGCGCAATCTTTTATTGAAAAGTTAAAATTTTTAACGCTCAGGTAAGTTTTCAGTTAATTTTTTCGGCAGTCTATGCCCTCTTTATAAGTTTTAGTTCGTTTAGAATTGTTTGCATTATTGTATTTCCTTAAGGGGAAAGGGTCACGATTTTCAACAAAAAAAATGCATTTTCCAATTTTTGCATTTTTGAAAAGTATGTAATCTTGTGCTTGTGATGATATTTACATATTTGTTCTAGCTGCACTAGAAGTATTTTTAATATTTTTTAAAGAACTATTACCACCTGTCAAAACGCCTGGCGTTACACCCTCACCAACCAAAACAAACCGCTCGCTGAATTCATAGCTGCATTTTTTTTTATTTCACGCGCTCCTACCAAAACAACCACTTTACGAATAGTAGTACTGGATTACATTAAAAACATTTATAGAGATTTAGCAGATCATAATCTACTTCCCAAATGTCTGCATGGGAAAACACAAAACAACAATGAGAGTGTAAATAGTATAACCTGGTCACGGATCCTAAAGAATGTTTTTGTGCAGTTGTAAGGTATATATAAGATTCGATTCACAAGAATCGAACTTCTGAGTGAATAAATTAAAGAAGCTGCTTGAGATATGCTAATTTCGGTGTACGCGCTTGGTATAAATACCATGCAGCTTGATTAATAGAGAGGTTGAAGAAGAGGTTGTTAAAGTTGATAGATAAGTGAGTTAAGGCAGCTACGAGGTAAGCAGCTCCAGGTGTTAATCGGCGCTAGTGCTTAGGGGGCCCAAAGTTTACGTGGCAGAACTGCTGGTTTGACTCTCTGCTATTCAAACCACCGAATGCTGGTTTGTGAGTATTGCAAAGTGCATTTTTATTGAATGCTAAGATATATTCCGTACAAGTAGTACGTATGCTTATTGCTGTAAAAGCAAATTCTATATGTGCAACGAATTCAAAAAACATCGTTTCATGTATAATCTGTGTTTGTATCAAATTAATTTAGAGTTACACTTCAAATTATATACACCCAAGTGCGGGTAGAAGTGAGTTATACTCTACACAGTTGTAGAAAATTGTATCGAGGGGGCGCTGCGACACCCGTAGAGAGGGAGAAGTTTTCGCTTCTCAGTTCGCTCCTCGCCCTCGTAAAAAAGGGTCATGTAACCCACCGTTGGAATCCCTATCTGAGGAAACATTTTTCTATTTATGTTTTACGTCTGTTTTGTTTACCGTTACAATAAACCAAAAAGACAAATCTTCGTTTTCGTCCATCTGTAGTTCGTCATAAATTCGATAGTGGTGCATCGGAGGCGGAAAATTTGTAGTCTACCCAATAGTCACCTTCTACTACTAAATAGTGTCAAGAACATTTGTTGTCGTTCCACCTTAAAAATTCGTTTCGTTAAAGTGGACATTGTGCTTTTGTGGAGAATCGGGACTGTTGTAATTAGATTTTTTTGTGCTCATCGGTTCGTTTTCGAAGTGTGTTCGAGTCGTCGTTTTGGTTCCGAAGTTTTGGGTGGGAAATTTAAAGTTTTTGTTGAATTGGTTTATTGTGACATTTGTTTTGACTGTCTTTAGGTATTTTGTTGACTTTGCCATTCTGTTTTCGTTAGTTTGGTTTCGTTTAATTATTAGAAATTGTTGTAGTAATTATGTTAGAAATTTATGTAGTTGAGGTTTTGCTTTTGTATTATTTTGTTGTTTTGTGTTAGCGATTGTCAAAATGTCGAAATTGATAAAGCTCAAACAAAAACGGGATGTTCATAAAGAACAATTAACAAAGATAATTGACAAAATTGATAATTATTTGTTAGAACCGGATCTGAATCCTGATGTCTGTGAGTCTTTGTTTGAACAGTTAATTAGTAAAAGTGAGATTTTGAGTATATTAAATGATGACATAGATAAACTAATTAATGATGAGGATGAGATAGGGGCTGAAGTTTTAATTGTAGACGAATATTGTGAAAAGGTAATTTCTGCAAAAATTAATTTGCAAAATAAAATTAAATCGTTAAACTTAAATTCTACCACTGAACATAGAACCACCGAAAATTCGTTACGATCGAAAACTCGTGTAGAAATTACTGCCAAACTTCCAAAATTATCTATTGCAAAATTCTATGGAGAGCCGTCCGAATTTCTTGAATTCTGGAATCAATTTGAAAATTCAATCTGCAATAACCCAAATTTAAATAAAGTTGATAAATTTTGCTATTTAAAGTCCATGTTAGGCGGCAAGGCTCTCTGCAGCATAAAGGGGTTTTCAATTAATAAAGAAAATTACGCGCAAGCAATCAAGTTGATTTCTGAAACTTTTGGCCAAAGGGATATTTTAATAAACTCGCACATCTCAAATTTGCTTAATATTAAACCAGTCAAAAGTTCTTCTAACGTTCAGGCTTTGCGTAACTTGTATTTCGATTGTCAAACACAGATTCGGTGTTTGCAAAGTCTGGGAATAGATTCCGAAACGTACACTACTCTTTTGACAAACATAATCTTGAAAAATCTCCCACATGATATAACGTTAGAATTTGCTAAAGTCAGTGCAGTGATATGTTATGATCTGCAAGAGTTAATGAGCTTCTTGTACAAAGCGATTCTCGAAAGGGAGAAGGCTCAGCGAATCCAAGGTCACTCCACCCCTCAATTCTCCCCATTGCTACACAGAAGGGAGGCTAACTCTCAGCCAAATCGCACAAATAAGTCAGCTTTGGAACTTAACACCAATGTATTGAAGAGCGCGAGTTCTAGCAGGTGTCTTTTTTGCAATGACTCACAGCATGGGGGCTCAGAGTGTGACATTTTGACTCTCCAGGAAAAGGAGAGATAAGCTAGTCCGTGAAAAACGTTGTCTGATGTGTTGTAAGATTAACTGTTTCGTAAAAAAATGCAAGGGGCCAATATGTAGCTTTTGTAAGGGTCGCCACGCCAAAGCCATTTGCTTTAAACTCGACAATGACAAGAAGCCGAGAGTGGAGGTTGAGAATGACGTGTCATTAAACCATGTGGTAAATGATTTGAGTAGGGTTTTGTTGCAGTGCGTTAAAGCAGAAATAGTGGGTCGGAAAAAATTGGGATTAGCCTTAGTTTTGTTTGATAACGGTGCACAACGTAGTTTTATTCGAAAAAGTGTGTCGGAGAGATTAGGTTTAAAGGTTTTGCGTTCCGAAAATTTGAAAATTTATTCGTTTGGTGCTAAGGCTCCTAGTACCGAAATTTGTCGCAGAGTAGAGATAGTTTTAAAAAATGTGTTGGACGGAGAGGAGTTTATCGTTGAAGCGCTAGAGGCCGAAGAAATATCAAACGCTATTGTAAAACTTCCCAGTAAGGAGGTGTCGGAAAAAATGAAGTCTAAGGGATTTGTGTTGACATGTTCAGATGAGTCATCAGACAAGTCTATTTCGCTATTGATAGGATCGGACTACTACTGGAATTTAACTAGAGGTGTCAAAAGGTTTAATTCTTCGTTAGTGGCAGTTGAAACTTGTTTAGGATGGTCGCTGCATGGGAGATGTGGTAAGGCTGACGAACTTACATCTGTCAATCTGATCCTCAATCAAGAAGAGTCAATTTCGGCAGAATTGAGAAGGTTTTGGGAGTTGGAGAGTTTAGGGGTGCAGGATTGTGACTCAGGTGTTGATTTTACGGATCAGGAGATGATTAGAAAGTTCAATGAGTCGATTTGTTTTGTTGAGGGGCGCTATCGTGTAAAATCGCCGTAGAAGTCGGGTGTGAAGGATGGTTTAGAGAATAATATAGGAGTTGCTCGTAAACGATTCGAAGGATTGACTCGCAAGTTTAAGATGGATAGCAGATTTTTCGATGAGTACAAAGGTGTTGTTGATGAATATTTGAAAGAAGGTATCGTTGAAGAAACTGCTTTAAAAATCCGGAAGAAAGATCATTTTATTTGCCCCATCACGCTGTCATACAGAAAGACAAAACAACTAGTCGAGTACGTATAGTATTCGATGGATCTGCACATGACAAAGAGAAAATATCTTTCAATGACTGTTTGCATTCAGGTCCGAACTTGCATCCCAACATATTCCAATTGTTTTTGAAATTTCGCCAGAATCCTGTCGCGTTCACATCGGATGTAAAGTCGGCTTTTCTGTAATTAAAATTGGATGAATCAGATCGTCAATTCACTCGTTTCTTCTGGGTTGATGACCCTAATGAACAACCATTTGTGCTCAACTTCACGCGGATTCTCTTTGGACTAACATCGAGTCCATACCTTCTTGTAGTCTCTCTGAAGTACCATTTTAAGAAATATCAAGAACAATTGTCAGCTACACCGAATCTACTTTTGAATTGTGTCTACGTCGACGATCTAATAGGAGGAAGAGAAGAGGTTTCAGATGCTCTGAAAACCTCATTAGAAAGTGTAAAAATATTCAGCGATGCTGCAATGGTACTCAGAAAGTGGGCAACTAATTCATCCGAACTTCGTAAATTGTGGAGAGCCAACAACATTGAAATCGAACAGCCGGACAATCTTGTTCGTTCTGGCTTATCATCGAAGGTCTTAGGCTTGGCCTGGGATCCAGATAGTGATACGATATACTTTTCCACCACAAAACTTTATATCTCGCAAAATAGACACTAAACGGTTTATTCTACAAATTGTCGGTAGACTCTTCGACTCGATAGGATTTCTCGGACAGTTCATTGTAAGGATGAAGTGTCTACTTCAAGAACTGTGGACATTGGATTTGGACTGGGATCAAGAATTACCAGACAAACTGACTCATAAGTGGCACTTGTGGTGCAAGAATGTAGAACAATTGACCGATGTCAAGATTCCACGATATTATCTTTCCGAGCTTAATTGTGAATTTGTTTCATTTGAACTTCATTGTTTTTCAGATGCATCGTTAGCAGCTTATGGAACTGTGCTGAACTTGAGAAGTGTCTCTGCTAACGGTAAGGTAATCACAAGTTTCATATGCTCAAAGAGCAGGGTAGCACCATTAAAAACTATAACCTTGCCGAGTTTGGAATTAATGGGAGCATTGTTATCTGCTAGGTTAGTTAAAGAGGTGAAAGAATGCTTGAAATTTGATGCTAAATGTTTTTATTTGAGTGATTCTCAGATAACACTTTTTTGGATTAAGGGTAAATCTAGCAAATACAAACCCTTTGTAACAAATAGAGTTGAAGAAATTCAATATTTAACTGAAACTGGTAGATGGCATTTTTGCTCTGGTAAACAGAACCCATCTGATGTGCTATCTAGGGTTCGCCACAGACATAGCTGAAAGTTCGTTGTGGTGGTATGGACCGCCGTAGTTGAGACAACCACCGGAATTTTGGACCCTTAGAAAAATTTGATTCTGATTATTTTGAACCTAATTGTGATCTAGAATTCAGAAAAAACTGTGAAGTAATTGTGCAAAGTAATTGTGTTTCAAAGAACGAAGAGTTCATTTTGAATTTGAACAATTTTTCTAATTTAATGGAAGTTTTATGAATTACTGCATTGGTTAATCGTTTTATCGCGATATTGAAACATTTAGAATATGAAAATGGTTCACTTACTGCAACTGAATTAGAAATTGCAGAAAATACTTGGATAAAATTCGAACAATCTCTAGCCTATCCTTCGGAATTGCATTGTTTGAAAACTGGCAAGCCAGTTTGCACCGAATCGAAAATCTTTAGCTTAGCCCCATTCTTAGACAATAATGAAATACTTCGTTTAAAGGGAAGGATTTCGCAGGGTGAATTATCTGAGAATGAAATTCATCCTATTATTTTGCCTAAATCAGAATTTGTAGAATTACTGATTATTAGAGAACATAGCAAAATTTTACATGGAGGGGTGTTAGCTACTTTGACAAAAATTCGTACAAAATTTTTGATTGTGAAGGGTAGGCAAGAGGTAATGAAAATTTTCAATAAATGTTTGATCTGTCGGAAGTATACTTTGAAACCTGCGAGACAGGTAACTGCTCAGCTGCCAAAGGACAGGATTTTGGAAAGGCCGCCATTTTCAGTTACAGGGGTCGATTTCACAGGACCTGTTTATCTGAAATCAGGTAAGGACATTCGTAACGCCTACATTACTTTGTTTACCTGTGGAGTGACACGAGCAGTTCATATTGAACTCATTTCCGACATGTCAACTAGAAGTTTTATTTTGTCTTTAAGGCGATTTCTGGCTCGAAGGGGAAATTGTGAAGTCATCATTTCGGATAATGCTAAAACATTCAAAAACACAAATGACATTTTAGGACAATTTTCAAAAATCATTCTAGACAAAAATTTGAAGGATTTTGTTTCTATTAACGGCGTAACATGGATATTTATTGTTCCTAGTGCCCCATGGTGGGGTGATTTTATGAGAGGCTCATGAAAAGTGTTAAGGATCCTTTGAAAAAGATCCTAGGCAAGGCTTTACTATCTTTTGAAGAAATAATGACTATCCTCACAGAAATCGAATGTGTTTTAAATAATCGGCCACTTACCTACGTAAGGAATGATATAAATGAGCCACAGCCTCTTACTCCGGCTCAATTTTTGTTTCCTGGTCAAAATTATAGTTATCCTGTGCATTTTTCTGATTTTTTCAACAATGAGTTATCCACAAAGGAAAATTTAAATTTCAGAAAATTGTACCAATCTAGACTTTTGAAGCAAATTTGGCGTACGTGGAAGGAAAAGTATCTGCTTCAATTATGAAATGCCCATAATTTTATAGTTCCTTCTCCTAAAGATAATTTTAAAGAAGGTGATGTGGTCTTGTTGGAAGGGTCAGCGAAATCTAAATTACTTTGGCCTTTAGGCATCATCGATGCCTAAGTAGTTTAGTATTCGTAGGTCGTGATGGACACGTAAGATCTTGTCTTGTTCGTACTTCAAGTGGCCAGTATAAACGTCCCATACAACTTATATATCCCCTTGAATTAAATGGTTAATGTTTTGTATATACTTTAATACCCTTTCTTAGATTATGAAAATTTTAAATTTGTTTTGAAGGACTGTGTACTTAAATTTAGGTATCTTTTTGTTAGTAAGTTTAAAATAATATTTGTTCTTGTATTGATGTAAATTTGATTATTTGTATTGTATTTTGAGTGTTAGTGACATTTATTAAGTAGTTTATATACCGTACATATTGTGCAATTAGAGGTGAACATTTTGTTCACGGTGGGGTGTGTAGAAAATTTTATCGAGGGGGCGCTGCGACGCCCGTAGAGAGGGAGAAGTTTTCGCTTCTCAGTTCGCTCCTCGCCCTAGTAAAAAAGGGTCATGTAACCCACCGTTGGAATCCCTATCTGGGGAAACATTTTTCTATTTATGTTTTACGTCTGTTTTGTTTACCGTTACAATAAACCAAAAAGACAAATCTTCGTTTTCGTCCATCTGTAGTTCGTCATAAATTCGATAACAGTTATAAACTTTAAAAACTGGTGAATTTGAAGCAATTGCATCCTATAATGACGGAAATATTACGAAATTCAAAGTTCTTTCAACGTTAGGTATATCTCCAAGATTTTATACTTCTCGAGTAATTCAAACAGCTGATCGGACGAGATTAATAAAAGTTCAATATGATGTTTCACAGCAAACCAAGGAAGTCAGAATAAATCGAAGGCAGAAAAAATGTAAATTAGAAGACAGTCTTGCTGATGACCCAGATGATGCATGCTATGAAACTGGCATGCACTAAGCACAAGCGAATGTTTCACTAAATGTTGATTTTCAGAAAACAATGTTTTTTTGCCAGTTAAGGAACATTTTTTCAAAAACTATTGCTGTGATTATTTTCAAATTTTGTATATTTAATGAATGCATAATTTTACTTATTTCAACGAAGGGATTTTTAGAAATATCAATTTAGAGTAAATTAGTAACATAAAACTTGATGTAATTTTGGTGTTTCTGAAAAAAAAAATTCATATAAGAGAAGTTATATATTTAAAAAAAAACGAATTATCTAAATTATAAAATCTCTGGTTAAAGTATTTAATATACGTCAAGCAATATACAGTAAAAAATTAGAAACTTATATTCAATAGGATTTTTTTTAATGTTCCTTAAAAATGAGTAATTTTAACATTACTGACATAGGGAATCTGGATCGTGACCCTACCCCTTTAAATTTTAAATTAATAAACCTAATTTTGTACATATTTCCATATTTACATCATGTGTTTCCGGCATGAATATATTTGAAATTTTGATTTCTCTGTGATATTTCATATTCACATAGATTTTTATAGAAAAAATATTTCTCAATGTAGGATATGGAAAAGCCTTTACAATCCGCGATAAAGCTGACCCTAATCTTGTTAAGGGCTGTGATGCATAGCTTTATTCCCTTCTCCACTGTTTTTCTGCTGCATAATATTAGCAATGTGTTGTTATATGGTCAGTCAAATATCAAGTCATTTGTAAAATGTATGGGGTATTTTTCTCTCTTAAAAATATGTTATCTACTGAAGAAAAATATGTAAATTTTCTTTGTACTTCAGATAACAGAATATTAATGTACTCTTAATCCTAAGACATAAATTATAAATTAAATGTTTCTGCACATGAATCCTTTCAAATGAAGAAATGTTGTCTGAATCATTTTTATGACGTCAGAAATATAGCAGAAAACCCCTAATAAATGAAAAGTAAAATAGAGCATAGTAATATTGAATTATTGAACAATTAATTACTAACATGAGCAAATACGGTACAAATAATTTGGTGTCACAGGGTCAAATTTAGTTTTATAACAGCCAGGTACAATCTTAAAGCAACTATCGGAAATATTATCCTATTATATTGATGTAACGTACTTTTCTAAGTATTTTTTAACACTAAAATTATTAATTTTCTAATTTAGATCTAAATATTTGTAGTGAAAACACCCTAACACTAATTACGTCATATATACCGGATTGAATAAATCTTCACAAAATTAAAATGTGAAAAACTCTATTTAAAATTTATGAACACAATTCCATGCAAAAGTTTCGTTACATTTAGATTAGCTAAAATGCATATTTTTTCCCAAACTCGAATAATGAATACATAACTTTATTTCTTAATTTTTCTTCAGTAGCATTTATGAGAATATTTAGAATGAATAATTACAGTTTCACAAAATTAAATGGCTTTAACTATCTAATTTTTACCAGAAATTAAAACTACATTTGAATACACTGCTGGCCACTGTAAATGCAACACCCTGAAGGAAACATGCAAATAACATGAAATTTACAACATGCATTAGCGGAGGTGAGATATGCAAATGATTAGAATTTCAGCGCAGATGCACATTACACGCGCCTGTGGCGCCACTTCAAAGCGCTATTTAAGGCTTGGAGATTTCGACGATTTCAAGTTCGGCAATTGTGTTTTTCTTGTGGTTTTTTCAAAAAAACGATCAATTAGGCCTCGTTAAAACAGCGATCATCTTTTGATAAAGTATCCGAGTTCGACAGAGGAGGGATGGTGGCCTACCGAGATTGTGGATTATCTTTCAGGGAAATCGGTAGTCGTGTTGGACGAAACCAAACAACTCTAATGCGGATATGCGATCGTTGGATGCAGGAGGGTACGACGGACCGGCGTGTTCGATCGCATCCACCTCAGCGCACCACTTCACGTGATGACAGACAAATTGTGCGCATGGCAGTGACGGATAGCTCAGTCACATCACGAACAATAGCACAGCACATGCAGTCTGTAACGCATCATCCAGTGTCTGCGCGTACCATTCGACGCCGTTTACAGCAGAGTGGTCTGTCCGCAAGACGTCCATTGCTTTGTCTACCCTTGACGCAGAACCACAGACGTCTCCGCCGCCAATGGTGCGATGACAGAAGTATGTGGACGGCAGAATGGAATGAAATTGTCTTTACTGACGAGTCGCGCTTCTGTCTGCAACACCACGATGGTCGCCTTCGAGTCTGGAGACACCGTGAAGAGAGGATGCTGAACAGCTGCGTTATGCACCGCCACACTGGTCCTGCACCGGGTATTATGGTATGGGGCGGTGTTGGATATCACTCTCGCACACCTCTAGTACGCGTTGCCGGTACTTTAAACAGCCAGCGCTACATCTCCGAGGTGTTGGAGCCAGTTGTACTTCCTTACCTTCAGGGCTTGATCACAGCCATATTTCAACAGGATAATGCGCGACCACACGTGGCACGCATTGTCCAACGGTTCTTCGTCAATCGCCAGATTGAAATGCTTCCCTGGCCGACTTGGTCTCCGGATCTTTCGCCTATAGAAAACATGTGGTTCATGGTTGCTCTACGATTGACCCAGATTCCATCCCCAGCTGCCACAACAGATCAACTTTGGCAACGTGTGGAAGCTGCTTGGTCTGCTGTACCCCAAGAACTCATCCAAAGTCTCTTTGAATCAATGCCGAGGCGTGTGGCAGCAGTGATCTCAAACACTGGCGGCTACTATGGCTACTGATTTTGGCAGGAACCACACTTCACAGAAGTCTATAAATTTAATCATTTGATACTTGGTCAACATGTTATCTACAAAATAAATTTTGTTGTGATATCTCTTGTCTTTCTTGGTGTTGCAATTTGGGTGGCCAGCAGTGTATCTGGAAATTTTGATGTCACAAATGCTAACATATATCTTCTTTTAACAGCAATTTTTATCAGAAAGGCTATCACGTAAGCTTTTTATTACGCAATGTTGATACATTTCATTATATGAATAATATATAAACGGAACGTGCGTTTTATATTTTAGTTAGTTCTTATATACATAATCTCTTTTGAATTTACCAGACTGTAATTTATGTAAGAGGACCGAGGGCCGAAATTTTTTTTTCTCTTTTTGGTTTAAATATACATTTACAATCAAATAATGCAACCGCATATTTCTTTTAGGATTACGTAACCATCTAAAACATTTTAATGTTATGCAGTATGTGTATCACCTGCCGTACACCAGGACTTAACGCCTATTTCCTCGAAATGGAATTTTTAATGATTTGTCAACTATAAAACAATGTAACTAAAATTATTTGTAAGATTTCTCCATGGATATTTGCACATCTTTGTCGTTCTGTATTTTTTTTACTGCCATCTGGGTTATCAGTTTTCTAAATAAAATATCTATGAGACCTGAAAACTTTTCCATGCATTAAGGAGGAAACAATTATGCAAGTAGGGCAATGGATTCAGCATGTACATTTAAATAAGCTAACTTGCTAAAAGTTACGAGTTTTATATTTTAAGCCTTTTCTTGACATTAAACTGAAACAAATGTGTCAGTAAAGCAATTGGTTCAGCATATAAATCAATAAGTTAAAGTACTTAAAATTTATAATTTTAAATTTATTTCAAACAAAATTTCTATTTGAAAAAGTACTTTTTGTATTTTTTTTCTTTTCTTTAACCTTACGTGGAGGCACTTCTCCGAAGTATTTACATATACTTGTCCAAGACACTCGCTTTATATCTGAGAGAACCGTAAATGTGAGTTAACATCGATCTCTTGGTGCTGACTCAATTTTGAGAGAGGATCACCAAGGTCGGCAACTGGGTTGCACACCCACTCACATCGTGGAAGGAATTCACGAGCCTATATCATCCTTTGAATGTGTAATTATCTTTATTTAAATTATCATTTGAGTAAAGAAATCACGAAATAGAATTAGAGAAAAAATATAATCTAGACTCGCTTAAGCTTTTATCATTAAGAACAGTAAGTAACACATTGAGCGGTCAGTTTTTTTATGACCACTTTCTCGGTATATCCTTGGGCTACCGTTTGCTTTCAATACTACTGGCGGTTTTCGGTGTCATAGATTCTTTGATATAATAATAGATAGTTTGAGGTAATTGATACTAATATATATATTAGGGTGGCCCGTATTTTTCAAATTTGTTTTTTTTTAATGTCTCACCCCCTCAGTTTTTTTAACTGGCCTAAAACTAATGCCCGAAAAAAATCTTGTCATTCGCATAATTCTAAGTGGTGCCGCAGAGGCTGTGAATGTCGGCATTTATACAAAAATTACTGTTTTTCCAACAAGTTTAACAGAAAAAATGAAATAAGATTTTACGCGCGTTAATAAACTAAATAATATCAAATATACACTAAAGCATAGTTTTGCATAACCCACCAGCACGTAGGATTCACGATATGGGGCGCTTTGTAGGCGGCGAAGGCAGTCCTGGTTGTAGGGATAACTGACCACGGCGCTTAGTCATAATCAGCATTGCGTTGTTTTCCAAACGAAGCGGTAGCACATGGTTTATTAAAAATGGCGCTAAAGAGTAAACTTCGCAATCATATATATATGATTGGAAGAGAAACAAATCAAATATTAGATAGCAAATTACCTTCTAACAAACAAGTAATGCAAGTGCTATTTTATAATATGAGATGCGTAAAATCAAGTCTCCGGGTAAGTGCTCGTTTAGTAATTTCTGAAACTGCAATTTTTTGGTAAAAAGCACGAATACCATTTAGAGAACCTCAACATTGCATTGTTAAACTGGAAGCCCTATATAATGAATGGAGAATGCTTCAAAAATGTTCTAAAAGAAAGAGCGCGACTCAGGAGCAAAAAGAACAAAATTTTAAAGAAAAACTAGAGGACCTATTTGATATTGCTCACTCTAATGCCTTGGAAATTATTACAATAGAAGACGATAGACAATTTCTCATCTCCCAGAAGCAGAAAGAATGAATTGGCGTTTTAGGGGGCATTGATAAAAGAACTGATGAAAAGGAAAAATGATTTCTAAAACGTCTTAGTGCAGAAGAACAGCGACGAGATAAGATTAAAGAGGATATAATAATGAGTGAAACAATGAAGGACATGGACATGCAAGTGTTGTGTAAGTAAAAACCATTAAGTACGTTTGAAATTTGTTTTTGCCCAATTATTACATTCTTAACGCAGTCTTTTGTAGTATATTTACAAATGGTTTTGTTTTAGTGTCAGTTTCGTCTGAAAAGGAGAGTTCATCTGAAAATGAAACTTACAATGAAGATACGTTGTGTCCCACAAATCAACTAGGACCACCCAAAGAATGTAAACATGGGAAAATTCATTTTATTAACACCAAGTTGGTAGCAGCTCTTGATAAATTAAAGTTAAGGGACTGAAACTCTGTCCACATTTTAATGGCTACTGAAGAAAATTTGGGACAGAACACTGAAGATATAATTTTAAATCGAACCTCGATACAGCGATGACGTCAAAAGCCTCGTGACGAGCGTGCCTCAGAAATCAGAAATGAACGGCTGACGTTACAGTTAGAGTTCCCTACCAACCACTGGAATGGAAAGCTGCTTCCATCAATAACTAGAAACAGAAAGCTTGACAGGCTTCCAGTAATTATTTCCGATAACGGACAAGAACATATTTTAGGAGTCCTCAATTGAATTCTTGTAGTGGAGAGAATACGGCAGAAGCTATTTACAACTTGCTTGCTGAAAATAAACTTTTGGATACAGTGCAATCCTTGTGTTGTGACACCATTGCATCAAATACTGGAAGAATAAAAGGTCCTTGCGTTTTATTAGAACAAATACCGGGGGGGTAAAGATCTCTTATACCTACCTTGCAGACACCATACAGATGGAGTACAAAATAATAAGAGTACCTGTGAAAAAGTATGACGTATTTCACACCTACAGTGACAGCAACTAATGCTTTCAAGTGACGCCAATGGTGTAGAGATCACAAAGGCTGGTCCCCATAGCAGTGTCAACAGGTAATATGATCAGATGAATCGTCATTCACCCTATTTCAGACGATCGGACGCGTTTATGTCTGGAGAACGCCCAAAGAAGCGTTTCATCCTGAATGCCTCTTGCCGACTGTGAAGCATGGGGGTGGCTCCATTATGGTATGGGGTGCGATATCTTGGCGCGGTCTTGGGCCACTTGTTATTCTGCATGGGAGGATCAAATCCAATCACTATCTAAGCGTTCTAGGGGATCGTGTCCATTCTTTTGCAGGAACCCGCCTATTAGGCTAGAGAATGAAAGCATTAAATATAAAAAGGAAATAAAATATCTAGGTGTCATCTTAGACTATAAATTAAATTTTCTTCAACATCTTGAGGCGGTGAAAGAAAAGTCAATTAAAATTCTGTATAAACTGGTGCACTTGGTGAAAAAGACGTGGGGATTGAAACCAGAAAACATTAAGGAAATTTACAGAATAGTCATAGAAAAAATATTATTATATGCCTCAGAAGTGTGGTTCAGAGACCAAGAGAAATTTAAAATTAAGATCAGGCAAGCGCAGAGACCCTCATTGATAGCTATTACAAAGTGCTACTCTACGGTTGCAACCGATGCCTTAAACGTACTGGCGGGCTGTGTCCCACTCGATATTAAGGCTAAAGGAAATAAGCAGCTGAATGAGCTATTTGAAGAAAGTAAAGAGATCATGGTTGGAAATGAGGTATTTAATAGTGCCAATTGTGATATCAGTATTAAACAGATAAAGAATATAGAAGACATAATGAAAATTAAATGGACGTTAGATGCTAAGCCGATTTCGGACCATGTTTTTTACACAGACGGATCGAAAATTCATGACAGAGTAGGCTCTGGCAGGTTATTTACTCGTTGTTTACTCTTTTAAAGAAGATCTGATAGAAGTCTATAGAGAAAGAGTTATTGGCGGTAACTCGTATTTAGCGGAGGTACGGGCTATTCAGAAAGTGCTGGAGATTATGAAGGACATATGTTTGAGGGAAAGTGACGTGTATACTGATTCTAGAAGCGCCCTGGAGGCATTAGGCACTTGTAATTATAAAGGGGCTGAGGTGGAAAAAATTGAAAATGTCATTAGTAGAGAAAATTTAAAATTAAACTTTCATTGGGTCAAAGCGCACGTCGGTATAAAGGGAAATGAAGAGGCAGATAAAGCCGCCAAAGGGGCTACGGAGTTGGAAGAGGCTGAAACCAATTATAAGTATAATCGGAAGTTTGTAAAAAGAAAGATAGAACACCAAGAGAAATTGGAATTGCAAGCTAACTGGGATAATTCGAGTAAGGGAAGAAGTGTATATAACATCTTTAAATATGTTAGTGACAGCAGACTATATGGAGATTTTGTGATCAATCAAGCCATCACTGAACATGGGTGTTTTGGCGCTTACCAAAAGTGCTTCCATGGGAAGGACGATAAATGCCCATGTGGGGCCATTTAAACGGTCAAGCATTGTTTATTCGAATGTGACAATTATAAAAGCATTAGAAGAAATTTACCAAGAGGATTCGAGAATTGGGATCTGTATAAGATCTTCTGTGACTACTATTGTAAGAAAGCCATTAAGTATATTGTGAGGGATCTTATGGACCAGCATATGCCATCTTCGCACGTGGTTTCTTAGCTTCTTGTTGTGCTGTTTTGTCTTGTCTTTATCTGGACTTTTTTTTTTCATATTATTTTGTGAACAGTATTTGTAACTAGCTGCATGTATTTGTTATAGGTATTTAAAAAAAAGGGAAAAAAGGGGTGAGAAAAAAAGGGAAAAAAAGGAAAGGAAAAAAAAAGGGAAAGAAAAAAAAGATTCTGCATTAAGTGCGGATCACCTTTTAACTGTGAAAATAATCACATAGGTAATTGTATGTATTGGTAAAATGGTCTGTTTCGATGCCAATGTTATGAACATGTACCTTGATCAGCTTTGTACATATTTGCTTAAATAAGTTTGTATCAATGTATATTGTTTTATAAGTTTTTTGTGAATTTAATTTCGTATTATAGCTAAGAAAATGGTATTGCATTTTTGTTTTCTATCTCGATCTTGGAAATGTGTCTATTTTTGGAACAGAATTATGTTTATGTGAAATAATTATGCGACTGCAATATGTGTAACTTGTATAATAATGTAATTTAAAATAATATTAAGTGTTGTAAAGCCAGTTTAAAATATGTGAATATATAAACCGCCGTATAAGCTTTTCGCTGAGGTCGGTGTAACTTTCGAACTACCGCCATAGAGCATTATCCATCAATTTGACCTAAATACCAAATTAATCTATTAGTTTTCCCCTTAAGCAAGCCACGCGCTTACAGGTTATATAAGAATTGTGTTCTAGAATATTACGTGATCCTCGTGAACTCTTCCGAGGTGGCGTGATTGGAGGCAGGTGTCACATTTAAGCGGATTGGAAGTTCAGCACGCCTGCACTCAAGGGCATAGAAGTAGAGTTTCGCGGGTCTTCTGTGTTCTGCTTCTGTCCTGTCAAGTTCTGTTCTAGAGCGCTACATCCCTTCTCTTATACATGTTATATATATATATATATATATATATATATATATATATATATATATATATATATATATATATATATATATACTTTATACCGTGATAATTGTTGACTACTTTTTAACTGGGAGCACCATACAGGTGAATCAACGTTACACCTCCCCCTTGCCACATTGTTTTTTGGCTGAGCGGCTCGATTCCAAAGGCGGCATTTGGAGAGCTCATACCCTCCCCGACCCCCAGTCCGAAGTCCAACACTGTACCTTTGGGCTCAGTATCTCAATATTAACAGAGACTTTTTGCAGGTGAGATTGCGATTTTAAGAATCAAATTAAAATTTTAGAATTAATATCGTTTGGTTTATATAATTTATTTTTGATAAATAGAATTAAAAAGTGAGGAAATGGTAAAATCAGTTTTATTACATAACTTAATGCAAATAAATACATTTCCAGTTGTCTTGGATTACGACATATAAAAAAAGAAAATAGAAAAGGTGCAGAAAAACCAATTAACAAACGGGACGGAAAATGGAACAGTGAAGTGACGCCAAACGATACAAAAAGAATGTCGTGGGGATACGATATGTTAGAAGTTCAAAAAGGGCAGACAACTCAATTAAATCGGACAATCGAAGGTAAAATGAGAAAAATGAAATGGCGCTTAATCATAAAAAGGACCGGATGAAGAA
The DNA here is from genome assembly GCA_907164885.2 of Dolomedes plantarius. Classification (NCBI taxonomy): domain Eukaryota; kingdom Metazoa; phylum Arthropoda; class Arachnida; order Araneae; family Dolomedidae; genus Dolomedes; species Dolomedes plantarius. Next base: position 118,857,813 of record OU015492.1, read on the forward strand.
GCAGAAACTGAAAAGCAACAGTTAAGAATCGAAACAGCGAGGGGGATAGATAGAGGGGACATCGAGATGAAAAGGGAATTGTTGGCAAAGAGAAGAGTACCCCACACATAGGAGATGTTCTGGGAAAACACGATCCCTAGAAAGGCAGGGATAAGTCGAAGGCGGAATTGTTCTAATATAAAACACCCCTCACTCTGAATGGTTAAAGAAATAATTAGGTGGTGAAAATTAGCGAATCGAAGTGGAAGTAAAAAAAAAAAGGTTGAACATGAGAGACGAATGAAAATGTAAAAGGTGGGGCATTGAGAAGATAAAAATAGAGAGAGTGAGAATATAAAATGATAATATAATTGATTTTTGACTCTCAGACTTAGCACACGAATATAGAGTTGTAGCCTCGTAAGCGAGAAGTCTAAAAGGAATATATGGGAGATTGCGCCCCGACTTAGCGCATCGCTGTATGCCTGCAACCCAACGATGAGAGGAGATTAGATGAATAGTGGAGCCGAGAAAGATTGCCTGAACCCCGCAAGCTAGCGATGAGAGGAGCATAAAGGAGCGTCGGAGCCAAGATAGATTGCCTGACCTCTGCAAGCTACCGAAGAGATGAGAAGAGTTGAGATACGGAACCAAGACAGATTGCCTGAGCCCCACAAGCCAAAGATGGAGAACCGATAAGGCCGTTAAAGTCCGCCTCTTCCCACGACATATAGTGATTCTGATGACTCCGTTCACCAGCAAAAGTGAATCCTGAAGAAAGATATCCCAATCGATGCACGTGAATATGCCGGCGAATGTTTCCCATCTGCAGTCTGCAAAAATGGAGGTAACCTTTCATTACCTATTGCCAAAAAGTCTATAAACCCCCGAGTCTTATAATATAGGCGGAAGTTAAGAAATAATATATATTGCGTACTGAAATGAAATTAATTTAAATAAGTGAAATAGTGCAGTCAAATAATACCTTGATATAATGAGTATTTTTTTAGGTTCATAATTATCAATAATATAATTGAATGTATACTAATATATGTGTTGTGTTAATAAATTAATGTATTGTTTAGAATTCAGAGTAATGGTATCATTGCCTACCACTATACTAAATCACGACCCACCCAATTAACTCTACCACACCAGTTGTAAGGTATACACAAGATTCGATTCACAAGAATCGAACTTTTGAGTGAATTAAAGAAGTTGCTTTAGATATGCTAATTTCGGCATACGCGCTTAGTATAAATACCACGCAGCGTCATTAATAAAAGGGGAGAGAGGTTGTTAAGGTTGAAAAGGTGTTGTCCTGCGCTAGTGCTTAGCGGGCCAGAAGTTTACGTGGCAGTACTGCTGGTTTGACTTATTGTTCGTGAGTATAAAAATATATTGTTCTTGAAAGCTGTGTTTATACATTCCGTACAAGTAGTACGCATGCTTATTGCTGTAAAAGCCAATTATATGTGCAACGAATTCAATAAACATTGTTTCATGTATAAACTGTATTTGTATAAAATACAAATAGAGTGCCCCCTTAGTAGAAACTCTATACTGGCGCCCGAAAATATATATACCCTGGTAGTTAGCGTTACATTTGTAACGAACAACATAATTGAAATTAAAAACTGTGTACTGTGAACTTATATTGATAAAATTGTTGCAAGTACTTATATACTATTTAAAAAATGAGTGTTGTAGAACAAAATCCTGCTGGAAATTTTCCTCGGGTAATTATGGTTCAGCAAATTGCGCCATTCGAAGCCACATTCAATGGCGGCCCCTCAAGCCAATTCCTAAAGAAAATTGAGCATTACTTTCAGCAACAATGCACCCCAGAGGGGGATAAACTTAAAATTGCTCTAGCCGCTTTAAGAGGTAGTGCATAACAGTGGTACACGTGTATGCAAAGCAGTAATCTGATTTTTGACTATTTGTCATTCAAGCAACAGCTTCTTAGTGTTTTTCCAAAGACCTTTAATCAAAGTGAAATTCAAGCGGAAATTTATTCGCTAAGGCAACGTGAAGGTCAGTCTGCGTTAGATTTTGCTACGGAAAAGATTTCCAAGTGTGAGGAATATTTAGAAGGGGTGACGGAAGCGATAATCTTAAAAATAGTTATCCAACGTTTGAAGCCAAGTGTTCAAGATTTTTTAGATAATCAAACAATTACAAGCAAGGTTACCCTCCTTCAAGCTTTAGCTAAACATGACAATAGGCATTTCTTCGCTACCCCGTACCCTCATTCAGGTACAAGAAGTTTTATACAACTGCGCCAAAATTTTTCGCGAGTTTCAAACCAGCAGCGTAAGCAGTACCGCAGGCAAAATAATAGAAGCGCACGGCGTTATAATGAAATTAGTGCTCTTAAAGTAAATAATATGGAAGCACCTTACTTGCACTGGCAAGTTGATTCACATGATATGGTTCAACCTGTTGAAACTGTGTGGTCAAATGTATTATTTTGTCCGAGCAGTAATCATTATTTTGAGAATAGTGAAAGTCAGGGTATTTTTGTGGCTTATAAAGAAAGTGAGTCTAGCTGGAATAATGCGGTAATTACAGTACAAATTTCTGAAAATAGGGCCGATACTAATGCTAGTGGTTTAGAAAATAAATCATCTGACACTTCTATTAATGCTATACGTGATATTATTGATGCTATACCTGATATTTTAGATGATATTCACACATTTGTTAATGAAGGAAATTTAGTAGATGACGAAGTATGCGTTACGGAAGTTAGTGAATACTTATTAGTTGACGACAATAAAAATTCTTTAAACGATAGTAGGAACTCGCTAGGTAATGATGATATTATTTCAAGTTTCCATCCGAATGAGGATGCTGTAGGCCAGGTTGATAATATGGTTTTAAATAAAGTACATGAAAACCAGACTGAGAATCAGGATGAAAAGTTGACACAGAGTTATACTGTAAGTAGTTTAGCTGATGCTTCGGAAGTTATAGACGTAGGTTGTATTAAAACGCACCAGTACGAAAAGCTTAATCTTCCTAAAACTGAAGCAGTGTTAACGAATATAAATGATAACGATTCTGATGTCGCAAGTTTCAAAGAGACTTTTTCGTCAAAAGAGGATAAAACTAAAGTTAAGGGGGATGAAAAAGCGCCTTCAGGTTCCAGCATTAAAACTGCTAATACTGTAGTAATTAAGGCCGTAAACAAGAAGTCGTATAAGCACAAATACGAAAAGCAGAGTCAGGTTGTTGAAAAAATAGAATCTGTATTAAAATTTAATACCGATACAAGCAAAAGTACGAAGAAAGGTAAAGTGTGCACTACAAAAACTCCATCAAAGGAGGAATGCGTCGCTGATAAGGTACACAAGGTTATCAAAAGGAAGAATGACAATTTTAAAGTTCCTTTGCAAAAGTACAGGAAACGGAAGATTTCTGCCGCCCAGCAAGGTTGGCCTCCTCCCAAGAGACCTCCTGTCCATCGTCAAGCCGGACCAGTGCCTCAGAACCTACGACCTGCTGCACGAAGGATGACCACACGGTCAACGAACCCCTTTACTAGGACTGCGACCATCAAGAGAGGTTCCACGGATTGGACAGACTGGTGCAAGGAAGTTGCTGCATTCATGAGGAACAAGTCTTGTATCAATTCTCTTATTCTAACTCCCACCCTTTAATAAAACCGAACCAAATTGGTTTGAAGTTCCCCAGTGTATATACTGTGTAAACATTTTGAGGGGAAGGAGTGAGCCACTGAAAAAAAAACGGCATACTGTTGTTTTATAAATTTTTGAAGGGGACATGTAGTGACTAGGAAAAAAATACATACTGCACAATATACAATTAACCACTAATGTACTAACTTCACAAAAAAATAACACATGTACATTATAAATTGGTGGAGAGCAGATACAGTCAAGAAATGTCATGCTGTGCAATTGTGTTGTCACTTTTAATTAAAATACATATTCTAGGGCGCAGTTGGCCATCCCAGTATCCGCAACTCTGCAAATCCACTGTTTGATGGTGTCACCTGGACCCTTCGGGGTTAGTTTTGTAAAATGGTAGTGGCGTTTTTCCTCCACACAACGTATGGAAGGTTTTTTTGGCTTTGCCACCCATTATGTAAAAAGTCAGACCAGCACGCGTTTTCAATTAGTTAACTGAAGCCGTTCAGACCTCAGTTACCTAATTTTTTTTTTCGAGGTAGGCCAGTGTAAGGTATACACAAGATTCGATTCACAAGAATCGAACTTTTGAGTGAATTAAAGAAGCTGCTTTAGATATGCTAATTTCGGCATACGCGCTTAGTATAAATACCACGCAGCGTCATTAATGAAAGAAGGGGAGGTTGTTAAGGTTGAAAAGGTGTTATCCTGCGCTAGTGCTTAGCGGGCCAGAAGTTTACATAGCAGTACTGCTGGTTTGACTTACTGTTCGTGAGTATAAAAATATATTGTTCTTGAAAGCTGTGTTTATACATTCCGTACAAGTAGTACGCATGCTTATTGCTGTAAAAGCCAATTATATGTGCAACGAATTCAATAAACATTGTTTCATGTATAAACTGTATTTGTATAAAATACAAATAGAGTGCCCCCTTAGTAGAAACTCTATACAGTTATTAGTAATTTCTATGCGAACTTTTAGAAAATTATTTTATGTGTGACAATGCAGTTATGCAAGATTTTAAAATGCAATAAATAATATTTGTTGATGGAAACTTTAATTGCAAATAAAAATTAAGTGTAATCTGGTTTATGTTGGGGAAATTTTCTTTTATTATTAAGCAAAGTACTTTCGTTAAATTTTTATAATCATTATGTGATTTCTTAAATAAAGGGAATTTTTAATTTTTCATACCAAATTTAAAATTTCATTACAAGAGCTTCTTATGAAATGCGATTTCAAAATGTAATGTGAGTTCATATAAGATTTGTATTTAATCAAATATGAAAAGTCAAGAAATTTTGTTTGTTTTCTGGGTATCGTGCTTTTAAACAGGTTATTTCAAAAATACGAATTTTTTTCCTTTTTGTTTACAGTTATTTAAAGAGCATAATATTTAATGAATGTTTAAGTATAAAAATTAAAATAAATAAGGGCGGCAATTCCCACTTGCGAGATTCACAAATACTTTAATTATTATTTGTAAAGGTATTTTTATTTGAAATGAGTCTAAAAATATGTTAATCTAATATAAATATAAATGAAGTATTTTTCTTCTCTGTGTAGTTTCATGTTTATTATATTTGAGATATATATCATGACATTTAAAAAAAATGATCTTAATAAATTCTCAAGTTTGCATATAAATAATGAATGTTCGGTAGAATTTCATGATATTCCAATATTTCTTTGCTATTCATGAAAGGCTGATTCATGAATTTTCCAAAATAAATATTTAGGCTTTAAAGTAGTCAGACACATTTAAGAGGATTTTCAGCAGATTTGAATATAATTAGATGAATA